>JASMQC010000024.1:0-742757 GCA_031305395.1 Phytophthora citrophthora
CAACACAACAAACACCGTCACAATATCACAAGATCACAACATCACATCCACAAACACCAACCGCAACACACACCACACGCGCATCACACGCTCCAGCCACGTCCATCGCACGCCACCGATCGACCTCCACACACCACCAGCGTCCCAAATCTCCTGCAGCGCCATCTTCCTCTTCAAGGATCGATACTGCCGTACCTCGTCATCCAAGCCAATCCAGCTGCAGCGACGTCGACCTGTGGCGGCAGTTATGCCATAGTAGTCGCTACAGGCATGGACAGACTCGGACAGACTCGGACAGACTCGGACAGACTCGGACAGACGCCCCATGCTTGCAAAAGAGCAAAACAGCAAGACAGCAAGACAGCAAAACAGCAAAACAGCAAAACAGCAAAACAGCAAAACAGCAAAACAGCAAAACAGCAAAACAGCAAAAGCGAGCAGCTGAGACATAAGAGAATGCGCCGTCCGGGAATCGAACCCGGGGCATCTCGTTGGCAACGAGATATTTTACCACTAAACCAACGGCGCTTGCACAACACAACAAACACCGTCACAATATCACAAGATCACAACATCACATCCACAAACACCAACCGCAACACACACCACACGCGCATCACACGCTCCAGCCACGTCCATCGCACGCCACCGATCGACCTCCACACACCACCAGCGTCCCAAATCTCCTGCAGCGCCATCTTCCTCTTCAAGGATCGATACTGCCGTACCTCGTCATCCAAGCCAATCCAGCTGCAGCGACGTCGACCTGTGGCGGCAGTTATGCCATAGTAGTCGCTACAGACATGGACAAACTCGGACAGACTCGGACAGACTCGGACAGACGCCCCATGCTTGCAAAAGAGCAAAACAGCAAAACAGCAAGACAGCAAGACAGCAAGACAGCAAGACAGCAAGACAGCAAAACAGCAAGACAGCAAAACAGCAAAACAGCAAAACAGCAAAACAGCAAGACAGCAAAACAGCAAAACAGCAAAACAGCAAAACAGCAAAACAGCAAAACAGCAAAACAGCAAAACAGCAAAACAGCAAAACAGCAAAAGCGAGCAGCTGAGACATAAGAGAATGCGCCGTCGAGATATTTTACGGCGCTTGCACGGGAATCGAACCCGGGGCATCTCGTTGGCAACGAGATATTTTACCACTAAACCAACGGCGCTTGCACAACACAACAAACACCGTCACAATATCACAAGATCACAACATCACATCCACAAACACCAACCGCAACACACACCACACGCGCATCACACGCTCCAGCCACGTCCATCGCACGCCACCGATCGACCTCCACACACCACCAGCGTCCCAAATCTCCTGCAGCGCCATCTTCCTCTTCAAGGATCGATACTGCCGTACCTCGTCATCCAAGCCAATCCAGCTGCAGCGACGTCGACCTGTGGCGGCAGTTATGCCATAGTAGTCGCTACAGACATGGACAAACTCGGACAGACTCGGACAGACTCGGACAGACGCCCCATGCTTGCAAAAGAGCAAAACAGCAAAACAGCAAGACAGCAAAACAGCAAGACAGCAAGACAGCAAGACAGCAAAACAGCAAGACAGCAAAACAGCAAGACAGCAAGACAGCAAAACAGCAAAACAGCAAAACAGCAAAACAGCAAAAGCGAGCAGCTGAGACATAAGAGAATGCGCCGTCCGGGAATCGAACCCGGGGCATCTCGTTGGCAACGAGATATTTTACCACTAAACCAACGGCGCTTGCACAACACAACAAACACCGTCACAATATCACAAGATCACAACATCACATCCACAAACACCAACCGCAACACACACCACACGCGCATCACACGCTCCAGCCACGTCCATCGCACGCCACCGATCGACCTCCACACACCACCAGCGTCCCAAATCTCCTGCAGCGCCATCTTCCTCTTCAAGGATCGATACTGCCGTACCTCGTCATCCAAGCCAATCCAGCTGCAGCGACGTCGACCTGTGGCGGCAGTTATGCCATAGTAGTCGCTACAGACATGGACAAACTCGGACAGACTCGGACAGACTCGGACAGACGCCCCATGCTTGCAAGACAGCAAAACAACAAGACAGCAAAACAGCAAAACAGCAAGACAGCAAAACAGCAAGACAGCAAAACAGCAAGACAGCAAGACAGCAAAACAGCAAAACAGCAAGACAGCAAAACAGCAAAACAGCAAAACAGCAAAACAGCAAAACAGCAAAACAGCAAAACAGCAAAACAGCAAAAGCGAGCAGCTGAGACATAAGAGAATGCGCCGTCCGGGAATCGAACCCGGGGCATCTCGTTGGCAACGAGATATTTTACCACTAAACCAACGGCGCTTGCACAACACAACAAACACCGTCACAACATCACAATATCACAACATCACATCCACAAACACCAACCGCAACACACACCACACGCGCATCACACGCTCCAGCCACGTCCATCGCACGCCACCGATCGACCTCCACACACCACCAGCGTCCCAAATCTCCTGCAGCGCCATCTTCCTCTTCAAGGATCGATACTGCCGTACCTCGTCATCCAAGCCAATCCAGCTTGCAGCGACGTCGACCTGTGGCGGCAGTTATGCCATAGTAGTCGCTACAGACATGGACAAACTCGGACAGACTCGGACAGACTCGCACAGACGCTCCAGCCACGTCCATCGCACGCCACCGATCGACCTCCACACACCACCAGCGTCCCAAACAGCAAAACAGCATCTTCCTCTTCAAGGAAAACAGCAAAACAGCAAAACAGCCAATCCAGCTGCAGCGACGTCGACCTGTGGCGGCAGTTATGCCATAGTAGTCGCTACAGACATGGACAAACTCGGACAGACTCGGACAGACTCGGACAGACGCCCCATGCTTGCAAAAGAGCAAAACAGCAAAACAGCAAGACAGCAAAACAGCAAGACAGCAAGACAGCAAGACAGCAAAACAGCAAGACAGCAAAACAGCAAAACAGCAAAACAGCAAAACAGCAAGACAGCAAAACAGCAAGACAGCAAAACAGCAAGACAGCAAGACAGCAAAACAGCAAAACAGCAAAACAGCAAAACAGCAAAACAGCAAAAGCGAGCAGCTGAGACATAAGAGAATGCGCCGTCCGGGAATCGAACCCGGGGCATCTCGTTGGCAACGAGATATTTTACCACTAAACCAACGGCGCTTGCACAACACAACAAACACCGTCACAACATCACAAGCCAATCACAACATCACATCCACAAACACCAACCGACAACACACACCACTCGCGACACTCGGACACGCCCACGTCCAAGAGCGCAACGCAAGACACCGACATCAAGACAGCAAGACCTCAGCACACACCACCACAGCGTCCCAAATCTCCTGCAGCGCCATCTTCCTCTTCAAGGATCGATACTGCCGTACCTCGTCATCCAAGCCAATCCAGCTGCAGCGACGTCGACCTGTGGCGGCAGTTATGCCATAGTAGTCGCTACAGACATGGACAAACTCGGACAGACTCGGACAGACTCGGACAGACGCCCCATGCTTGCAAAAGAGCAAAACAGCAAAACAGCAAGACAGCAAGACAGCAAGACAGCAAGACAGCAAGACAGCAAAACAGCAAGACAGCAAAACAGCAAGACAGCAAAACAGCAAGACAGCAAGACAGCAAAACAGCAAAACAGCAAGACAGCAAAACAGCAAAACAGCAAAACAGCAAAACAGCAAAACAGCAAAACAGCAAAACAGCACAGCAAAAGCGAGCAGCTGAGACATAAGAGAATGCGCCGTCCGGGAATCGAACCCGGGGCATCTCGTTGGCAACGAGATATTTTACCACTAAACCAACGGCGCTTGCACAACACAACAAACACCGTCACAACATCACAATATCACAACATCACATCCACAAACACCAACCGCAACACACACCACACGCGCATCACACGCTCCAGCCACGTCCATCGCACGCCACCGATCGACCTCCACACACCACCAGCGTCCCAAATCTCCTGCAGCGCCATCTTCCTCTTCAAGGATCGATACTGCCGTACCTCGTCATCCAAGCCAATCCAGCTGCAGCGACGTCGACCTGTGGCGGCAGTTATGCCATAGTAGTCGCTACAGACATGGACAAACTCGGACAGACTCGGACAGACTCGGACAGACGCCCCATGCTTGCAAAAGAGCAAAACAGCAAAACAGCAAGACAGCAAAACAGCAAGACAGCAAGACAGCAAGACAGCAAAACAGCAAGACAGCAAAACAGCAAAACAGCAAAACAGCAAAACAGCAAGACAGCAAAACAGCAAGACAGCAAAACAGCAAACAGCAAGACAGCACAAACAAACACAGCGCAAAACAGCAAAACAGCAAAACAGCAAAACAGCAAAGCGAGCAGCTGAGACATAAGAGAATGCGCCGTCCGGGAATCGAACCCGGGGCATCTCGTTGGCAACGAGATATTTTACCACTAAACCAACGGCGCTTGCACAACACAACAAACACCGTCACAATATCACAATATCACAACATCACATCCACAAACACCAACCGCAACACACACCACACGCGCATCACACGCTCCAGCCACGTCCATCGCACGCCACCGATCGACCTCCACACACCACCAGCGTCCCAAATCTCCTGCAGCGCCATCTTCCTCTTCAAGGATCGATACTGCCGTACCTCGTCATCCAAGCCAATCCAGCTGCAGCGACGTCGACCTGTGGCGGCAGTTATGCCATAGTAGTCGCTACAGACATGGACAAACAGCGGACAGACAAGACAGACTCGGACAGCACGCCCCATGCTTGCAAAAGAGCAAAACAGCAAAACAGCAAGACAGCAAAACAGCAAGACAGCAAGACAGCAAGACAGACAGCAAGACAGCAAAACAGCAAAACAGCAAAACAGCAAAACAGCAAGACAGCAAAACAGCAAGACAGCAAAACAGCAAAAGCAAGCAAAACAGCAAAACAGCAAAACAGCAAAACAGCAAAACAGCAAAAGACAGCAAGACAGAGAATGCGCCGTCCGGGAATCGAACCCGGGGCATCTCGTTGGCAACGAGATATTTTACCACTAAACCAACGGCGCTTGCACAACACAACAAACACCGTCACAACATCACAATATCACAACATCACATCCACAAACACCAACCGCAACACACACCACACGCGCATCACACGCTCCAGCCACGTCCATCGCACGCCACCGATCGACCTCCACACACCACCAGCGTCCCAAATCTCCTGCAGCGCCATCTTCCTCTTCAAGGATCGATACTGCCGTACCTCGTCATCCAAGCCAATCCAGCTGCAGCGACGTCGACCTGTGGCGGCAGTTATGCCATAGTAGTCGCTACAGACATGGACAAACTCGGACAGACTCGGACAGACGCCCCATGCTTGCTCGACGTACCTCGTCAGACAGCTTGCAAAAGAGCAAAACAGCAAAACAGCAAGACAGCAGCAAGACAGCAAGACAGCAAGACAGCAAAAGAGCAAGACAGCAAAACAGCAAAACAGCAAAACAGCAAAACAGCAAAACAGCAAAACAGCAAAACAGCAAAACAGCAAAACAGCAAAAGCGAGCAGCTGAGACATAAGAGAATGCGCCGTCCAGGAATCGAACCCGGGGCATCTCGTTGGCAACGAGATATTTTACCACTAAACCAACGGCGCTTGCACAACACAACAAACACCGTCACAACATCACAAGATCACAACATCACATCCACAAACACCAACCGCAACACACACCACACGCGCATCACACGCTCCAGCCACGTCCATCGCACGCCACCGATCGACCTCCACACACCACCAGCGTCCCAAATCTCCTGCAGCGCCATCTTCCTCTTCAAGGATCGATACTGCCATACGCTCCAGCTGCAGACGTCACCTGTGGCGGCAGTTATGCCATAGTAGTCGCTACAGGCATGGACAGACTCGGACAGACTCGGACAGACTCGGACAGACGCCCCATGCTTGCAAAACAGCAAAACAGCAAAACAGCAAGACAGCAAAACAGCAAGACAGCAAAACAGCAAGACAGCAAAAGCGAGCAGCTGAGACATAAGAGAATGCGCCGTCCAGGAATCGAACCCGGGGCATCTCGTTGGCAACGAGATATTTTACCACTAAACCAACGGCGCTTGCACAACACAGCAAAACAGCAAAACTGCACAAGATCACAACATCAATCCACAAACACCAACCGCAACACAGCACACGCGCATCACACGCTAAGAGAATGCGCCGTCCGGGAATCGAACCCGGGGCATCTCGTTGGCAACGAGATATTTTACCACTAAACCAACGGCGCTTGCACAACACAACAAACACCGTCACAACATCACAATATCACAACATCACATCCACAAACACCAACCGCAACACACACCACACGCGCATCACACGCTCCAGCCACGTCCATCGCACGCCACCGATCGACCTCCACACACCACACTGCGCGGCCAGCCACGTCCATCGCACGCATGGACAGACTCACAGACCACCAGCGTCGGACATCTCCTGCAGCGCCATCTTCCTCTTCAAGGATCGATACTGCCGTACCTCGTCATCCAAGCCAATCCAGCTGCAGCGACGTCGACCTGTGGCGGCAGTTATGCCATAGTAGTCGCTACAGGCATGGACAGACTCGGACAGACTCGGACAGACTCGGACAGACGCCCCATGCTTGCACAAAGAGCAAACAGCAAAACACAAATCAGCAATATCACAGCAATCACAGCAAGACACAAACAGCCAACAGCAACACACACCAAACGCGCAAAACAGCAAAAGCGAGCAGCTGAGACATAAGAGAATGCGCCGTCCGGGAATCGAACCCGGGGCATCTCGTTGGCAACGAGATATTTTACCACTAAACCAACGGCGCTTGCACAACACAACAAACACCGTCACAACATCACAATATCACAACATCACATCCACAAACACCAACCGCACACATGCACCGCGCATCACACGCTCCAGCCACGTCCATCGCACGCCACCGATCGACCTCCACACACCACCAGCGTCCCAAATCTCCTGCAGCGCCATCTTCCTCTTCAAGGATCGATACTGCCGTACCTCGTCATCCAAGCCAATCCAGCTGCAGCGACGTCGACCTGTGGCGGCAGTTATGCCATAGTAGTCGCTACAGGCATGGACAGACTCGGACAGACTCGGACAGACTCGGACAGACGCCCCATGCTTGCAAAAGAGCAAAAGAGCAAAAGAGCAAGACAGCAAAAGAGCAAAACAGCAAAACAGCAAAACAGCAAAACAGCAAAACAGCAAAACACAAACAGCAAAACTGCAAAACAGCAAAAGCGAGCAGCTGAGACATAAGAGAATGCGCCGTCCGGGAATCGAACCCGGGGCATCTCGTTGGCAACGAGATATTTTACCACTAAACCAACGGCGCTTGCACAACACAACAAACACCGTCACAACATCACAATATCACAACATCACATCCACAAACACCAACCGCAACACACACCACACGCGCATCACACGCATCGCACGCCACCGATCGACCTCCACACACCACCAGCGTCCCAAATCTCCTGCAGCGCCATCTTCCTCTTCAAGGATCGATACTGCCGTACCTCGTCATCCAAGCCAATCCAGCTGCAGCGACGTCGACCTGTGGCGGCAGTTATGCCATAGTAGTCGCTACAGACATGGACAGACTCGGACAGACTCGGACAGACTCGGACAGACGCCCCATGCTTGCAAAAGAGCAAAAGAGCAAAAGAGCAAGACAGCAAGACAGCAAGACAGCAAAACAGCAAGACAGCAAAACAGCAAAACAGCAAAACAGCAAAACAGCAAAACAGCAAAACAGCAAAAGCGAGCAGCTGAGACATAAGAGAATGCGCCGTCCGGGAATCGAACCCGGGGCATCTCGTTGGCAACGAGATATTTTACCACTAAACCAACGGCGCTTGCACAACACAACAAACACCGTCACAACATCACAAGATCACAACATCACATCCACAAACACCAACCGCAACACACACCACACGCGCATCACACGCTCCAGCCACGTCCATCGCACGCCACCGATCGACCTCCACACACCACCAGCGTCCCAAATCTCCTGCAGCGCCATCTTCCTCTTCAAGGATCGATACTGCCGTACCTCGTCATCCAAGCCAATCCAGCTGCAGCGACGTCGACCTGTGGCGGCAGTTATGCCATAGTAGTCGCTACAGGCATGGACAGACTCGGACAGACTCGGACAGACTCGGACAGACGCCCCATGCTTGCAAAAGAGCAAAACAGCAAGACAGCAAAACAGCAAGACAGCAAAACAGCAAAACAGCAAAACAGCAAAACAGCAAAACAGCAAAACAGCAAAACAGCAAAACAGCAAAAGCGAGCAGCTGAGACATAAGAGAATGCGCCGTCCGGGAATCGAACCCGGGGCATCTCGTTGGCAACGAGATATTTTACCACTAAACCAACGGCGCTTGCACAACACAACAAACACCGTCACAACATCACAATATCACAACATCACATCCACAAACACCAACCGCAACACACACCACACGCGCATCACACGCTCCAGCCACGTCCATCGCACGCCACCGATCGACCTCCACACACCACCAGCGTCCCAAATCTCCTGCAGCGCCATCTTCCTCTTCAAGGATCGATACTGCCGTACCTCGTCATCCAAGCCAATCCAGCTGCAGCGACGTCGACCTGTGGCGGCAGTTATGCCATAGTAGTCGCTACAGGCATGGACAGACTCGGACAGACTCGGACAGACTCGGACAGACGCCCCATGCTTGCAAAAGAGCAAAACAGCAAGACAGCAAAACAGCAAGACAGCAAAACAGCAAAACAGCAAAACAGCAAAACAGCAAAACAGCAAAACAGCAAAACAGCAAAAGCGAGCAGCTGAGACATAAGAGAATGCGCCGTCCGGGAATCGAACCCGGGGCATCTCGTTGGCAACGAGATATTTTACCACTAAACCAACGGCGCTTGCACAACACAACAAACACCGTCATCTCGTTGGCAACAATATCACAATATCACAACATCACATCCACAAACACCAACCGCAACACACACCACACGCGCATCACACGCTCCAGCCACGTCCATCGCACGCCACCGATCGACCTCCACACACCACCAGCGTCCCAAATCTCCTGCAGCGCCATCTTCCTCTTCAAGGATCGATACTGCCGTACCTCGTCATCCAAGCCAATCCAGCTGCAGCGACGTCGACCTGTGGCGGCAGTTATGCCATAGTAGTCGCTACAGGCATGGACAGACTCGGACAGACTCGGACAGACTCGGACAGACGCCCCATGCTTGCAAAAGAGCAAAACAGCAAGACAGCAAAACAGCAAAACAGCAAAACAGCAAAACAGCAAAACAGCAAAACAGCAAAACTGCAAAACAGCAAAAGCGAGCAGCTGAGACATAAGAGAATGCGCCGTCCGGGAATCGAACCCGGGGCATCTCGTTGGCAACGAGATATTTTACCACTAAACCAACGGCGCTTGCACAACACAACAAACACCGTCACAACATCACAATATCACAACATCACATCCACAAACACCAACCGCAACACACACCACACGCGCATCACACGCTCCAGCCACGTCCATCGCACGCCACCGATCGACCTCCACACACCACCAGCGTCCCAAATCTCCTGCAGCGCCATCTTCCTCTTCAAGGATCGATACTGCCGTACCTCGTCATCCAAGCCAATCCAGCTGCAGCGACGTCGACCTGTGGCGGCAGTTATGCCATAGTAGTCGCTACAGGCATGGACAGACTCGGACAGACTCGGACAGACTCGGACAGACGCCCCATGCTTGCAAAAGAGCAAAACAGCAAGACAGCAAAACAGCAAGACAGCAAAACAGCAAAACAGCAAAACAGCAAAACAGCAAAACAGCAAAACAGCAAAACAGCAAAAGCGAGCAGCTGAGACATAAGAGAATGCGCCGTCCGGGAATCGAACCCGGGGCATCTCGTTGGCAACGAGATATTTTACCACTAAACCAACGGCGCTTGCACAACACAACAAACACCGTCACAACATCACAATATCACAACATCACATCCACAAACACCAACCGCAACACACACCACACGCGCATCACACGCTCCAGCCACGTCCATCGCACGCCACCGATCGACCTCCACACACCACCAGCGTCCCAAATCTCCTGCAGCGCCATCTTCCTCTTCAAGGATCGATACTGCCGTACCTCGTCATCCAAGCCAATCCAGCTGCAGCGACGTCGACCTGTGGCGGCAGTTATGCCATAGTAGTCGCTACAGACATGGACAGACTCGGACAGACTCGGACAGACTCGGACAGACGCCCCATGCTTGCAAAAGAGCAAAAGAGCAAAAGAGCAAGACAGCAAGACAGCAAAACACAGCAAAACAGCAAAACAGCAAAACAGCAAAACAGCAAAACAGCAAAACTGCAAAACAGCAAAAGCGAGCAGCTGAGACATAAGAGAATGCGCCGTCCGGGAATCGAACCCGGGGCATCTCGTTGGCAACGAGATATTTTACCACTAAACCAACGGCGCTTGCACAACACAACAAACACCGTCACAACATCACAATATCACAACATCACATCCACAAACACCAACCGCAACACACACCACACGCGCATCACACGCTCCAGCCACGTCCATTGCACGCCAACAGAGGTGAAGGCGCTCCACCCTGATATTATGTACGTTCTGGTCTTTGGCATAGAACAGTTTAATAAAACATTCACACGTAAATGCAGGCCCAGACGATCGACAAAGCAGAATGAGGATCTCCACGTTGAATTGAGCACAGACGAAATGCCAGTAGCATTCCAAACGCGAAAGAGGAGATGCGAGGTACAGCCTACTGCGGTGGGGACGTTGCCTCCTTGCCCACCTAACAAGAAAGTTCGATGGAGTTAAGAGTATTCGATTCAAGAGACGAAACAGTCAGGGAGCGAGATCGATAACACGTCTGCCCCACGAAGTGCCCTCCTCAAGAGAAATCCCTTCCACCGAAGAATCCTGGAAGAGAGGTCATCATTTCTTTGGTACAGGTCGGAGGGGTCGGCAGTCGGAAATTTATAAGGTGGAGTGATTGTAAGCACGATTTCCAATTATAATAGACGTGGTAAATCAGACAAACTTTTAGTCGCGATTTTGCCCCAAAAACGACTGTCTGATGTGCACCGCAGCAACTCCATCCCAAATTATGCACATCTTTAAAAAGGCGTCAACGCCATAATTCATTTACGCCAAATCGTAGTAAAATATGACTAAAATTGACGAATCCCGAGCGAGAAAAACTGAAGGAGACAAGTGATATGAAACGGGGTGGTAGCGCTTGTAGTTGTCAAGTCCTCGATGTGATCGAGTAGCCGAGTTCAAGACCGTTGTGTCCAAGTCAAGCCTTCGAGCCAGTCATCGTGCATTACGGACCAATCAGCGACGCCCCAGACGCCCCAAATGTTTGGGGACATGCTGCCGTTTATCGCGCAGCAACAAGTGCAATTCCAAACCCACCCTCAAGAGCAGTTAGCGACCCAGAACGCTCGCTTTGAGACTCTCGCTACGAAGCCGCCAGCAGCTCAAAAAGCTGAGCCTCCGGTGAACTATGGATCCCTCAGTGAGGACTTGAAACTTTGTTTTTTCTTTCCAATCGAACAGTTCTACGCTGATTACCATCACCTAATGGCTGAGGAATTAACAGGGTTGATCGCGATGATATCATTCCATCTGGCGCCTACCCCTATAAACTGGTATCGCCAGTTTGTTGCGGAGACCAATCATGCGGACACAGTCACGACATGGGAGAACTTCAAGTCCGCTCTACGCACGCGATTTTTACCTCCCGATAACGAGTATGCACTGTGCAAAAGTTGTGCAAGCTCACTCAAAGGGCTATGGTCGAAGTGTAGAGCCAACGCAATCGCCTCATCGAACGTGACCAGATGGTGCTCTTTGAGGTGGTATTTGGTTTCTGAACGAAGCCCTTGTTGAAGTAGAATCTCAGTTCGAGTGGAGAAATCGGCACTTGACAGAAGGTTCCGGAAGTTGTCATGAAGGGAACCCATTACCTGGAGGTAGTAGTGCTACTGCGACAGCAGACTGAAAAAAAAAAACGGTCCAGTTCCATCGCTGTAAGAAGGTTGGGCACGTTTCCCCTCAATTCTCTAGTCTTTGAAAATATAACCTCTTATAATCCGTTTACTGCCAAAACAAGGTTACAATGTTTATGTATTTTTGGTTTACTATCTAAATGAGGTCAGGACGCTTATTTGCTAGAATGATTGGCTAAAGCAGTAAGTAGAGTTCGTTTAGGAAGAAACTAATACACTTTGCAATTTACCTTACGGATAGCAGCTTCTTCTACGCTATGTGACATAAACATTGATGAGGCGAAGAACGACGACGACAATGAACTCTCGTTTGCGGAGCGAGTGTTGCGCGATGAAGAGAGTGTTTCAAGACACTCTGCACTGGGTTCTAGCGGCTCTACGGAGATTGCTGGGGATTTTGGTACGTAGATTGAGTGACTAGAAAATTCTGGCGTCCCCCTCACCTTCTGATTGGGTATTTAGGCTGTGTCTGGTTGGCTATTATGATTGACGAAGAGAGTGATGGATTTTATGGCCACACGATGTAGAGTAGCCAACCTGACTTAGCTTAAATGTGGCAGTGGCGATTTAGTTGTGTAACCAATCAAAATATCGTCGGTGTCCGTGCCCCCACCAGTTTGTAACTTGCCATCGTTGCCAGTTTTGTTTGAAAACGCAAATATATCCGCATCCATCTCTGTTTCTTTGAATGCTTGGGACCAGATCATCTTTTCCAAATCAACTGTATCGTCAGTGTTGTTCATCTCGCGTTTACGGAAATACGTCACATCGTTCTGAAGTATCCTCGGCATCTCAGACAAGCTAGATATTTTCATATCTTTGCGCTGCTTGTTGCGTCGCAACGAACAGAGTCTCAGTATGGCGGACCCAAAACTTGCTGAGTTTAGCCAATACATTTATCGGTGATGGCTAAGTGGAAAGTTCTTTAAGTGACAGTGCTTCGAACACAACCGGCGCTTGCAATGCAACAACGGCTAAGTGGAAAGTTCTTTAAGTGACAGAAAAACCTGTCGAGACATTTAATGCTACAATCAAGGCGGTCCTGACTTTAGTGAAGAAGCGAAAAGCGCACAGAAAGTAAGAAGTCCAGCTACCGAGTTACGTCGACGAAAACTGATCGAAGAAATGCCCGCTGCAGGGGTGACTATGTCCTTGTGTGGATACGATTGCCCGCGGAGTTATATATGCCGTGAAAAAAATATGGAGTACTTGAGATATGCTCGCAGATGGTGTGAACAATTCGATAATGGAGTGGGACGAGTAATCTGAGGCTGACTGAGCTGTTAATGCCCGTACTCAAACCTGCACATGCAAGCACTGACTAGGAGTAGCCACTCCGGTAGTAAATACTATTTACTCACACAATCGATAATTTCGCGGTATTAACATCAAAACTAGGAGTAACTACAACTTTGACCGCCAATATTAGATATTATTACATATTTCCATCGTCAGCACGTGGCCATGGAACAAAACATTTTTTTAAGATAAAAAAAGCTGTGTACGTCATTACTTGCACATACTTGAAGATACCAAAAGCGTAAAGCGAAACGTAGCAGCAAACCTTCCATACACAATCCTAATTTACTATTTAAAACTTATCTACGGTCCAGTGGAGTCATAGCAGTTGACTTCCAGCGCTGACGTCCGGGATTGAGCATCACCTGTGTATTCATCGTCGCGTTTTCCTTCGCTATCACTCTGACGGCGCATCGATTAGCCGTACTCCGCCAGCGAAACTTTATCACTTACCTAATGTCGACCTGTATGACCGCGAGATTAGGTAGTTCAGAGATCGATCATCTCTCCAAGCGATATTAAATAGATTGGGTACTTAATGAGGCTAAAACACCATTACTTCAGCAGTATCACACCGTGTCTTTCCATTGGCCACCCTCGTTGTTTCCGATCCTCCTTCTCGCAAACTTCGATGCTTCTTGATACACATGCATTAGCTGGCCGTTTTTGTAACCCAATCACTCTCAAATTTCTGTGATGTGATTTAATGCTGACAGTTTTCATCGCCGACAAAGTAATCTGGGCGTTTTGCTGGGTGAAGCAAAAAGGACGTCGGCAAAGCGTCGACATAGGTGTAAATTCAGCGGTATCAACCATGACACCGGGTTGATCGCACAGTGGTTTCTTTGGCAGGTGCTAGTACATTATTCTCGCAGAACAACCATCGCTCTTTCACGTACATATCACTCAGTAGGGGTAGTCGAACATTGTAAAAAAGTTACTAAGATTTATGATTGACGGGGTACAATTTTCTGCAACGATTTTCTTAGGTACACATTTAAACGAACCACCTCAGGAGATACGACCTATAGGTATGGAGTGGATTTAATCTCGTGGTCCAGCTCGATTAGCTTGTGCTGCGCCGGGTGGAATATCACCCGTGTGAACTGTTTCGTCTTCTACTAATATTAACAATGACACCGACGTAGATTGTGGTTTTGAAGGGATAGCAACTTGAAAGTTGCGAGTCACAGCTCGATTAGTTAATTAACCCCACTATCACCCGTGTTAAGCTGCGCCGGGTGAATATCACCCGTGTGAACTGTTTCGTCTTCTACTAATATTAACAATGACACCGACGTAGATTGTGGTTTTGAAGGGATAGCAACTTGAAAGTTGCGAGCACACTTTGAACTATGTTAAGAGTGAATGGAGTTAATTAACCCCACTCCTATGACCCCAGTTCCATTCAACAAGCTGGTGGCAAACTACATTTATCGTTCTGGAGCACCCTTCAGCACTGTGAACGGGCCTGGTTTCGCATCAGCGATTCTAAAGGGCTGTTCATCTGGATTAACCTTGCCATCGCGCGCTTCTATCTCTGGGTACCTGTTGGACAAAGCTTACAAAGAAGAACAGATAATTTTGATTGAAGTCGTCAAGGATCAACCATCGTTCAGGACTGTATACCCACGTGCCACCAGACGAAACGCAGCTTTATACTAGTTACATTAAATAAGAATTCAAGGTCATGGGCAATCACTCCGACTGGATCAAACTCACAATATGTCGCAGGACTAAACCCACTCATCAGAGCTAAGTTGAAGGAGCGAGAAGACCGGTGTGAGGACTGCCTAAAAGCGGCACTCCCGACGCGAAAAAAGCACGAAGCAAGTGCGCTTCACAGAAAGGG
Organism: Phytophthora citrophthora; assembly: GCA_031305395.1. Taxonomy (NCBI): domain Eukaryota; phylum Oomycota; class Peronosporomycetes; order Peronosporales; family Peronosporaceae; genus Phytophthora; species Phytophthora citrophthora. Next base: position 15,314 of record JASMQC010000024.1, read on the forward strand.
CCCCGCTGCTCGCGTGTCGCAGGCGCTTCGACTGAACTCCTTGTCCTGTCAGAAGGTCGAAGAGTTAGGGCCCCGCTGCTCGCGTGAGAACTCGGACAGCGTGTACGAGTACGCGTGTGAGGTGACTGACCCCGTGCGTGTTGTTGGAAGATGTGTTGTCACACGCTTACGTCTTCAAGTGTCGCGCTAAGATTGCATATGTTGCATGTCAAGTTGCGCGTGGGATTGATTTGGATCCCATGCGGTGCATTTGGATGGGCAGAAGATTGTGTGAGCGGGATAAGACTCTATCGACAGCCATCTGGCTTAGTGGTCTGCACTCTTGTCTGAGAAGCATACGGCGTGGGTTCGATACTCACAAGGTTCGATTTTGCGCGCACGTACTCCGCATTGTCAGAGCGACGTTTTTACATTTGCAACCATGTGGGATACGCAGCAGGAACGAAATTTTGTAGACACGCAAGACTGAAGGGTAGCTAGTCTTTAACTCACTCAATCTACTCACTTTTCATTTTCCAATCTCGACTACAAGTCCTTCCTCATCAACTCGCCAGCGCTAGCCAACTTCCTTTTGGTTATGAGCCCAAGCAACGACACCAAGTTCAAGATCGAGCCTTTCGATGGCTCCAACTACACACTGTGGAGTTACAAGATGAAGATGTACCTGATGGCCAAGGGATTATGGGAGGCGGTTACCGGCAAGGTCGAAGTGTCGGAGACGAAGGAGCAGCAAGCTCACGCGGCAATTGCGCTCAACCTAAACGATTCGCAGCTCATGCACGTGGTGACGGCTGAGAGTGCGAAAGAGGCGTGGGACAAGCTGGAGACGGTCCACAAGGCTCAAGACATGGCCAACCGACTGTGGCTCAAGGAGAAGTTTTCGTCGTTCATGTACACGGCATCTTCAATCGGTGAGCACGTGACGGAGTTGGAGAGGCTGGTGTTGGAGATGACGAACGCAAGATGCAAGCCAAGCGATGAAGACGTTTGCTCAACATTGCTGCGGAGTTTACCGGCTAGCTACGAGAGCATGGTTCAAGCGTTTCGCATGTCGACCACCGAGCTGAACCTGACGGACTTGGTGGGAAAGCTGATAGCTGAAGAAGTGCTGAAGACGTTTGCTCAACATTGCTGCGGAGTTTACCGGCTAGCTACGAGAGCATGGTTCAAGCGTTTCGCATGTCGACCACCGAGCTGAACCTGACGGACTTGGTGGGAAAGCTGATAGCTGAAGAAGTGCGTCAGAAGGATTCGACGCGCATCGAGGACGCGACTGCACTACTCGCGGGCAAGGACAACGCAAGGCAGTCGAAGAAGCAACGCGGTGGGCGCAAGAAGGTGTCCGGGGCGTGTTTCAATTGTGGCAAGATGGGCCACTACGCCAGGAACTGCCAAGCAGAGGCGAGTTCTGATGAAGAAGTCCAAGACCAATCGAATGTCGCGTTCAACGCAACCGAGGGGTTTGCGAGCGAGAGCTGGGTCATGGACAGTGGGGCGTCGGCGCACATGTGCAAGACGCGAGATGCGTTCGTTGATTACACCGAGGTGACGAACGGACGCAGTGTGTCAAGCGCTAAGAGTAGCGCTGACTTGAAGGTTCTTGGTTTTGGAAGTGTGGTCCTCCACGTCTGGTCCGGATCTTCGTGTATTAATGCTCGACTGGAAAAAGCGTTACACGTCCAGGATCTGAATAAGAACCTGTTTTCGCTCACGGCGGCTACGGCGCGCGGAATGACGGTCATCATGACTCGAGATCAATGTGGATTACACCGAGGTGACGAACGGACGCAGTGTGTCAAGCGCTAAGAGTAGCGCTGACTTGAAGGTTCTTGGTTTTGGAAGTGTGGGTCTGGTCCGGATCTTCGTGTATTAATGCTCGACTGGAAAAAGCGTTACACGTCCAGGATCTGAATAAGAACCTGTTTTCGCTCACGGCGGCTACGGCGCGCGGAATGACGGTCATCATGACTCGAGATCAATGTGTTGTCAAGCAAGGTGGCGTTCCAGTTGCGACCGGGCGGAAACAAGGCAAACTGATGTACCTCAACACGACTGAGGGTGATGAGTGTCATATCGCGAGTGATGACATCGAGTTGTGGCATCGACGCCTCGGTCATGCATCGTACACGACGCTGAACAACATGATCAAGGATGGTCGACTTAGTGGGTCACCAGCTGAGAAAGGCGTTGTGTGCGGTGTGTGGTGCCACATCCAAGCAAGTCGAAAGACGTTCACCGAGCTGAGAAAAGGCGTTGTGTGCGGTGTGACCTATCACACCAGCATCGAAATCCGGGCAAGTACATCGTGACGTTCATCATGATGAAGAGCCGTTATGTGACGATTTACCCCTTACGGAAGAAGAGCGAAGTGCCCGACGCATTTGCTAAGTTCATCAAGGAAATCATGGCGACTGCTGGCGTGAAGATTAGAGTACTGCGAAGCGACAACGGAGGGAGCGAAGTGCCCGACGCATTTGCTAAGTTCATCAAGGAAATCATGGCGACTGCTGGCGTGAAGATTAGAGTACTGCGAAGCGACAACGGAGGCGAGTATCGAAGTGTGGCAATGGACGAATTATGCGACGCGAAGATGATCAAGCAGGAGTTCACGGTTCCCTACAACCCCCAGCAGAACGGCATGTCGGAAGCGGATGAACAGGACTCTCGTGGAGATGACACGGTGCATGATCAAGGATAGCGGGTTGGACAAGAGCTACTGGTGCGAAGCGATCATGACAGCGGCTGATATTCGCAATGTGCTGCCTAACACAGCGAACCCGCACTCAAGTCCGTTTGAAGCTGCGTTCAGCGGAAACCACAATTGGACCACATGCGTGTGTTTGGAACTGAGTGCTACGCCCATGTGACCAAGGAAAAACACGGTGCATGATCAAGGAAACTGGACGACTCTGGAAACCACGAAATTGGACCACATGCGCCACAGGTGAAGTGTCAATTTCTCGGCTATTCGAAGCACAACAAGGCATACCGGCTTCTCAACGTGAGTGACGGTTCGATCGTCATTTCGAGGAGCGTAACCTTCTCAGAACACCCGAAATACAAGCACTCGACGGATAAGACGCCACAGGACAAACATGGCGTGATCGACATTACCAACGAGGACGAAGCTGAAGATTCGACTGAGGGTTCGGGTATTGATGGCGGTTTCCGTACTCCAACAATGGATCCTCAAACTGGCCCGTCTCAGGATCGACACTCTGGACCGACTCACGCAGTGCCAACCAGGGGTTCAAGTACTCCCGGGCGCAATGGAGAAGAAGAATGGATGGTTCGGCCGGAACGCAAGCGACGCGGAGTGGTGCGATATCAAGACGAGTATCCAGGCACGCAGCGTGGAGAATTCAATCTGGATGATTTTGAAGCAGAGTATGACTCGCTCTACTGTCTCCATACCGAGGATGACGACGGAGAAGACGCGGTGTCATACGACGAAGTCATGCAGAGCAGGCACAAGGATCAGTGGCTTCGTGCAATGGAAAGCGAGATGAAGTCACTTGAAGACCATCGAACCTGGGAGCTCGTCAAGATGCCAAGTGACAAGAAGGCGATTGGATGCAAGTGGGTGTTTCGTATCAAGCGTGATCCCAACGGCAATATTGTCAAGTTCAAGGCAAGACTTGTGGCAAAGGGGTACACACAACGCCCAGGGGTCGACTACACGGAGACGTTCGCTCCTGTAGCACGCAAGGAGTCCATCAACGCGTCGCTGGCAACCGCAGCAGAGGAAGACATGGAGGCTGAAAATGTGGATGTGGACACTGCGTTTCTCTATGGAGATGTGGAGGAGGAAATCTACATGGACCAGCCCGACGGATTTGAAGATAAATCTAACCCAGCGATGAAGTGTTTGTTGAAGCAGGCACTTTATGGCACGAAGCAAGCGGCACGGCAGTGGAACAACAAGCTGAACAAGCACCTCGACGGTCAAGGTTTCAGCCGATCAGATGCACCCGTGTGTTTACGTTCGTCGATCGAGCAGCGAGTACAGTATCGTCGTCATCTACGTGGATGACCTTATGCTGTTCAGTAAGACGAAGGCACACATCGAGTCGATCAAACAGGCGTTAAAGAGCGAGTTCAGCATCAAGGAGTTGGGGGAGCTCAAGTACTGTCTCGGCATCGAGATTCACCGAAACCGCGTGGACAAGACAATTTTGATGAACCAGCGCGCGTATATCAAGCGACTTGCCGAGAAGTTTGGAGTGGATAAATGCAAGGATGTTCAGACGCCAGCAGATTGCAACTCCAAGTTGATGAAGATGGATGATGAGGAAGCGTTTGTACCGAGGTACCCGTATCGAGAACTGGTCGGCGCGCTGATGTACTTGACAACGTGCACTCGCCCTGACATCGCGCACGCTGTTGGGGAAGTCGCCAAGTACTGTGAACGTTACAACAAGAGCCATTGGGTGGCTGTCAAGCGGATCCTCAAGTATGGGAGCCATTGGGTGGCTGACGACTCAGCACATGGGAGTTATGTTCTATGGTGCGAACAAGGGAGAGTTGATTGGCTATGCAGATGCAAACTGGGCCGGTGATTTGGATACGCGGCGGTCGACTACTGGCTACGTGTTCTTCCTGAATGGCAGCGCGATTTCGTGGAAGTCCAAGCGGCAGCCAACTGTGGCTACTTCAAGCACAGAAGCAGAATACATGAGCCTGTACAGTGCAACTCAAGAGACGGTATGGCTACGTTTGCTGCTGAAGGACCTGGGATACAAAGACCACGATGCGACGCTGATCTACCAAGACAACCAGGGGTGCATCGCGTTGGCCAAGAACCCTGTGTATCACGCACGCACGAAGCACATTGACATCAAGTTTCATTTTCTGCGTGAGAAGATCGAGCGTGCGGTAATTCGACTAGAATACAAGCCAACGGACGAGATGGTCGCCGATGGGATGACGAAGGCGTTGACGCGCGACAAGCATCGCCAGTTCGTCGAGGGCCTCGGCATGAGGGCGTGAGTTGACACGCAAGCGTGTGCACCAAGGGAGAGTGTTGGAAGATGTGTTGTCACACGCTTACGTCTTCAAGTGTCGCGCTAAGATTGCATATGTTGCATGTCAAGTTGCGCGTGGGATTGATTTGGATCCCATGCGGTGCATTTGGATGGGCAGAAGATTGTGTGAGCGGGATAAGACTCTATCGACAGCCATCTGGCTTAGTGGTCTGCACTCTTGTCTGAGAAGCATACGGCGTGGGTTCGATACTCACAAGGTTCGATTTTGCGCGCACGTACTCCGCATTGTCAGAGCGACGTTTTTACATTTGCAACCATGTGGGATACGCAGCAGGAACGAAATTTTGTAGACACGCAAGACTGAAGGGTAGCTAGTCTTTAACTCACTCAATCTACTCACTTTTCATTTTCCAATCTCGACGACAAGTCCTTCCTCATCAACTCGCCAGCGCTAGCCAACTTCCTTTTCGTGTCACCCCTACGGAAGAAGTCGGTGACTCACGGAAGGCTGGACTAGTCGAGCGGGACGTGCTCGGTGAGAGCGAAGTCGCTAGTGTAGTGCCTGAAGGCAAGCGAGTGATTAGCTCAGTGGGTGGAGTGGAAGCTACTTCTCCTGGATATGCCGACTGTGTACCAGTGGATATACTCATCGACTCCGATGCAGTGGCGAGCTTGATCGACCGTAAAGTGCTCCGACGGATTGGACGGGCCAATGACCCTCGGCGCCCGTATAATGGGAACTTGAACGGAGTGTCGGGCCACCAACTCAAGATACGTGGTGTTGCCGACCTTTCCCTCCGACTCGGGTCAGTGGAGATTGTCCGACCTTTCGTGGTCGTCGATCACTTGCATGTCGATGTGATACTTGGGACCAACTCACTCCGTCAGTTCCGGGCCGTCGTTGACTTAGACACTAACTCTGTGACTCTGAAGGACACGGGTGAAGTGTTCTCGGTGGGTACTCCGAGAGTTGAAGAAGTACATACCGCCAGAGTGAGTTCGACTGTTCGCATTCGTCCGGGAGGTCAGGCACTAGTGGTGTCTGAAGTCCGAGGACAAGCAAGTGACGGACGAACAGTGCTGGTTGAGGGTGTCCCCGGACTGGATGGGACCGTGCGAGTTGCCCGAACACTCTGTACTGTGAACCAAGGAAAGTTACTAGTCGAGGTCCGCATGCCTCCACTGAGAAGCTGATCATCAAAAATGGTACTCTGGTTGCTGCCGCTACGGTGGTGCCGGAGTCAGCCTTCGAGTTCGAGTTACAGGCGACTCCTCTACTGAGTAGTGACTCGAGGCCCGTCGAATCCATGAGAACTGCTGAAGAAGACTGGGTGCACTCTGTAGTGAGCTCCGCTGGTGCTACTACGGACTCGTCTCACCACTCCATGCCGAACCTCGAGAAGGAACTAGCCGATGAGTTCGCAGTCGACTTCGCTGACTCGAAGCTGAGTGAGGGACAGAGGGGACTGTTCAGGCAGACACTCGGGTCGTGGAGACCTCCATGAAGCCCGGTCGGACGCCCTTACTCGAGTTTGAGATAGACACTGGAGACCACCCCCCTATCAAGCAGCGACCCTATCGCGTCTCCAAAATAGAGGGCGATGTAATGAAAGCCGAAGTGCAGCAGTATCTGGACTTGGGACTTATTCAAACCTCGAGTAGTCCTTGGACTAGCCCCGTCCTGATGATCCGCAAGCCCAACGGAGGTATCCGCTTCTGTATCGACTACCGGCGTTCCTCCTCCTCTTCGACGGAGTAAGAGACTTCATATCGAGTCGAGTCTTTTGTTCGACTTGGTTTCGTGCTGGGTGACTAACACAACCACTTCCTCTTTGGACTCCTCCTAATCAAGCGACTCCCCAGTGACTTTAGCCTGCGACTCCTACTCGCCTACATCATGTATGAGCTACTGCTGTACGAACACTATATCCGTCTCGAGCTACTCCCTGCTTATTTAACGACCATGGTGCTCTGGGTGCTGACGTCTTCGGTCCGAGGGGTTGTCTGGTCATTGGTGACTCTAGCTTGGATGGTGGTGTCGGTGAACTCGTCGTTGGTGGTCAACTTAGTGATTCGCTACCAGGATGTGCTTCGTGACCCGGAACTCAACCAACTCGCTGGACCTTCGTATGTGTTCGCCCTGTGGAATGCTTTCTTTGCCGTCCCTGTCCAAGTGCTTGAGGAAGGTGAAGCGAAAGTCAAGGGTTTCTGCTGGTTCGTTCTGTTGGTTCTCTCTCTGGCCATTCACGTACCCATGATGCTGTTCGACTTGTTAGAATTCGTGGCACTTGGAACAACTGGTTTAGCCGCTGTGCTCGTGATGACGAACTCGCTCAATCAAATGTTCGAGCTGACTCGCTGGCTAACTCCCGCTACAGGCGTGATCGTTGTGGTTGGGATTGTGGCTCACGGGTGGCGATTTGGCCAAGGAAGTGGTCATTTGGGGAATGCTGCTCCTCGCATAGTGGTGAAGAAGGCGCTGAAGTCCGTGCGCCGCGAAGTGAGTCGGTGTAATCGTCGGGAGGCAGCTTGCCTCGCTAGTCTCAACGGACCTGCGGTCAATTCAACTGAGACTAGTCGTCCTGCAGCTACTTCTTTGAAGGAGGGGTGCTCTGTCTCCTCGTGTCAACCTCACGCGAAGCTCTTATGACTACTACCCCTTTGACAACCTACTCTCCAGGTGCCGAGTCGGACAAAGCTGCCTTTGTCCTCAGCAATGATGAGCAGCGTGTTGTCCAATGCCTCCGTGACATGGAGCACGGCCGTGCCGATCGAGGACGCTCGGCTTATGGTCGGGGAGTTTGTCCCGTGCCCGGGAATGTGGCCTGCGAACCAGCGTGTTCGGCTGTGCCCCATGCCTCGGGACCTTGTCCTTCGTCGCACTCGCCATGTTGTGACCACTTGGCGTAGTTCACTGTCAGAGGTCCATTCCGGGGTACGTCCCCGTTTACTCCACCTGCGCGGTCTATCGACGTCCTCCCGCGAGTGTCGTGCGGATGGAGGACACTCCTGAGGACTCCCGCCCTGCTGTACCGACGGGGAGTCACCCCTACAAGTGTACAATGGAGCGAAGCGAGCTCCCTATATAACTAGTCAGTCGTGATTTTACCTGCTAAGAAGAAGAAGAACAACAAGTTACTTTTATTTGTTTAGTTAGTCTCTGAGCTCCCTGCCCGGACCTGCACTCACTTAACAGCCCGCTAGTACCCGATCCTTAGCAAGGTCGCGACAGGTCGCAGCGTCAACCAACACAACTCGAGGTTCACAAAGTAACTCGCTGAATGCGAGTGCGAGTGATGTCCATCCTGGCAATGTTTTCTCCTCCACGTCCCAGCGACATGATGCCAGTCAGGCAGGGTGCAAGATTTCTCTTCGGTAGCATTCAGGGTGTTCTCACCAAGACTGGAAATCAGTTCGTCCATGGTCACCCCGACAACATTCTTGGGACTGCCTCTACTCGACTCAACACATAAGACTCTTCGAGGCTTGCTATCGAGAACGAACTATTTCAAAATAGGTTTTGACCCATGACAATTTGTCGCGGAAATAATTATGGATGCCTTTTTGACCAATCACAGCTTTTGTGGGTAGTTTTGATAAATGATGATGTTTTTGAGGGTAGTTTTGATAAAGATCCGTCCATAAGCATCTATCTGTATGCCAAGTTTTGCCGCTGCTTTCGGGCTATTTGGCGAGCTGCATGAGCGGGTATTTCCCCCCAACTATCACTGGAGTAAAATATTATTATATATGTAGACGATATATTATCGACAACGGATTCTCCACGGAGTTCTTGTGGTCGGGGACTACTCTGTCGATCGGCGGATCATAGACATAAGATCTCCGTCGATCGCCCTTCACCGTTAGAAATGGTAAAGCGAGAAAAGCCGAAATCCGTACAACGATCTGGAGGCTCGTAGAATACCCCAGTGACATGCGGCCGTGATGCACAGCAGGTTGGTCTGGGTCGCTCGTGATCCCATCGAAGAGGGGCCCATTCATCCAGTCCTGGAAAAGGCGACTGGTGGCGCGGTGGGGGCGACGTTCCTTCAGCACGTCCTTGAGTTTCAGGAAGGTGTGGTTGCCCTCACCATAGATGTCCGAGTTTCGATATTGTCCTAGAACCTGTTTCGCCAACGATGAGATGTTCGCCCCTCAAGTGCCCTTGAAACTGATCTCATCCACGTGCTTTCATCTACGAGTCGATTCAGCATTCGCAAGTGGTGTCATTTACTACTTCCTTGCCAGCAATGGAGCGTCAGAGAACCTACTTCACCCACTTGCAAGTTGCAGCAAGTCTTTGCTGGCGTCGGGATGGGGGCTACCATCTGTTTCGGCCTTCGTTCGTCGGGTAACGCGATCGGCTGTTTACATTTCGTGTTTGTATGGGAACCCTACCCCATTCTGGTGGTTGTGATGGCTCGCCACGTCAGTGAAATTCTCTCCCTCGCGTGCGCCAACACTGGACGCCACCTCATTCCCGGATTTCCCCGCGCGCGCAGACCATCACTCTGCTCCTCCACATCGCCAAGTAGCCATGCGCGCCGCTATCCAGCTCTCCCGTCGTCTGCGCTCACCCGCTGCGAGTCTCGTACGCGCGCGCTCTACAGTCGCAGCGCCGGCGTCGCTCTCTGCGTCCTGGGACCGTCCGTTCCCCTCCATTCTGGTACGATTTCCCCTCATGATCTGCTTGATGTATTTACTTTTGATCTAATAGAGATTATTGTGTAGGTGTCTGCTGATGGTGTCTCGGCCCAAGGATCCTTCGCGGAAGCTCAGGCGAACTACCTCCAGCCGGATATGCAAGTGGTGAAGGAACTGGACGCGCTGCTGCATGAGAAGAAGATGGGTATCGTCGCGCATTTCTACATGGACCCGGAGCTGCAGGGCATCCTGTCGTCTCTCTCGTGGCCGCACACGTTCATTGCCGACTCTCTGGCCATGGGCGAAGCCGCAGCCAAGATGGCGAAGAAGGGCATCCAGTCTGTGGCCGTGTTGGGCGTGGACTTCATGTCGGAAAGTGTGCGTGCCAATCTGGACTCCAATGGCTTTGAGCACATCCCCGTGTACCGACTTGCGGAGCAGAAGATCGGCTGCAGTCTGGCTGAGTCGGCCGAGAAGCAGGCCTACCTTGCTTACCTGCAGAAGGCCTCGAAGACGCCCAACAGCTTGCACATCGTGTACATCAACACGTCGCTGCGCAGTAAGGCGTTTGCGCATGATCTAGTGCCGACCATCACCTGTACCTCGTCGAACGTGGTGCAGACTGTTCTGCAGGCGTTCTCGCAGGTGCCTGACATCAATGTTTGGTACGGTCCCGACACGTACATGGGCGAGAACCTGCAGCAAATGTTCGAGCACATTGCTCAGCTCCCAGACGAGAAGATCCGTCAGATCCACCCTGCTCACAACCAGAAAACCATCGCCGAGCTGCTGGCGCGCTTCGACTATTTTAAAGAGGGAAACTGCGTGGTGCACCACATGTTCGGAGACAAGGTGACCCAGCGTGTGCGCGACGAATACAGTCACGCATATCACACGGCACACTTTGAAGTACCAGGAGAGATGTTTACTCTGGCGATGGAGGCGCAGAATGAAGGCCGCGGCGTTGTGGGATCGACCTCGAATATTTTGAACTTCATCAAGGCCAAGACGGCCGAGGCAGTCAAAAACCAGACTGGAGAGAAGCTGAGCTTTGTGCTGGGCACGGAGGCTGGTATGATCACGGCTATTGTGCGTGGCGTGCAGGAGACGTTGAACGCACAGGAGGGAGGTGTTAAGCCTGAGGTGGAAATCATCTTCCCCGTGTCGGCAGATGCAGTTGCGACCGAAGGAGAAGAGCTGGTGCCAGGCGTTGCTGGAGGCGAGGGATGCTCGACTGCGGGTGGCTGCGCTACGTGCCCGTTCATGAAGATGAATGACATTGACGCTTTGTTCCGTGTCGTGGAAGGTGTATCTGCGAACGCCAACGGCTCTGACCCCCTCGCTAACTTCTACCCACAGAAGTACAGCGAACTGATTCAGGGTAAGACCGTCACGGATGTCGGTGTGCAGCCCATTCTACACATGAAGTCCTTCATGGATGGACAGAAGTTCTCGGACGAGCTGGTGAGGGATATTCAAACTCGAACACCGGGCGTGGGTTGCCCTGACGCAAAGTACGCTTAAGTCAACATGTCATTGAACTTTTTTTTAGCTTTCACTGTAATAGCATGTCATGCATAGGGTATCTTGTTTTCAATTACTAGTAGCTGTACGTAGTCAACCTCTGTCACTCTGCATGAATAACTGACGGAATTCATTGAACCTCGCTTAGCAGGGGCTGAGTCATCGGATCTACACTGGCAGTAGATCACTGACTGCCATCGACTTTGTAGCTTCAACATGTACGCTGTTGCAAGAGTTCTACAGTACGCACGACTCGTGCGGCACGAGGTGATGCAAACAGATACACCTTTCTTGCGGTGAACGCCATCCATTTCGGAATGGAGAGTGCAAAACGCTTCAGCATAAACAACTGTTCTTTCGGGGTGGGATCAGTCTTCAAGTCTGATCCAACTTTCTCATGTATCTTTTGGATCGGGCCGCGACAACTTTGTGAAAAAGAAGAACTTGTTGTCGGCCCGACAACAAGTTCTCTTTTTCCAACAAGGTTATTTCAAACAGATAATGACCTGTAGCGAGTTCCGCTACAGTACGTACCATAATGATCCGAAAAACAGACGAGCTGTATGTTGATACAAGGTGAGTCCTCAAAAACTTAGCCAAAACAACTTCAAATACGGCAGAATTGAAATCCTGAGTCTCGTCCTCAACTAACTCATCCACAACCCCATGATCTCAGCACACTCATTTCAGCCAAGTCGGCCGAGCCAACACAGCGAAAATGCCCATGTAAACGCAGGCGATCACCATCTTAACTGGGATCCGGAGCTTCTCTCCGTTAACAGCGGGAGGGAGGTTGATTTGCTGAACCTTCTACTGTAGGCCACACTCTGTAGCCGAGACTCTCTCTCAGAGAGCGCAATGTACACATGTAGAAGCTGGGATAGGCTTGCCTTGTGCACACACAGGGCATGTGCGCTCAGCTCACTGAGAAGGCACATGGCCCCATTTGGCAGTGCATCACCGTGACAATAGGTAGCCGTGAGGCGATCTAATGGATAGTAGTTCGCCTTTCAGATAATAGTTTTTCTTGTTGACAACAAGTTGTTGCGTACCAGGAATCCTGGTCCAGGATACATGACACGTACTGACGTACATATAGTCTTCAGTGAAACTTCACCCACCAGAGATCGTCGTGGCTAGTATTATGGGCGGCATAGCGTCGCCATGCTGGCGTTGCCAGGATGTGTCATTCCTCGTGCGTTGTAGACCCCATCGCAAGATTAAAACTTTGTACCCCGCAATTTACGGCAATGAATTTCACCCACCACGTTGCAGGAGAAGCGATTATTAACAACTTAGTAACTCTAAAATGTACAGACTGATCTTGCGCTCATTTTCCGCCGCTGGAGATAAAGCAGAACACAGCCCTTGCTGTCAGCTATACGTAGTAATACCTCATGAAGAACCACTCATTCTCCAACTCGACAACGATTCAAGCAAGCCTGTAGAGACCTTCCTTGTGTTCAAGGACTTCGAAGGCCATATCCCGTATGGTTCAGCCCCCATTTTGGGGCCCAACAACAACAATTCGCTTCAAAGTGGTAAAGGAGGTGGCGTTTTGTTTTGCTTAGCACATCGAGTACGCACCAATTGCACAGCTGGAAGCGTGGCAGACCTGGTCTGGTCTCAATACACAAGCAATCTATCGGATCTCGCAAAGCAGCTGGAACAACTCACTCAAACAGCAAAAAGCCTGAAATGTAGATTAACGGACAGCTCGTCCTTTACACCGCTGGTCCGTGCAGTTTGCGCCACCCGCAATGCATGAAGCCGCTCTCAGAGAGTCCATGTTCGTTCCGGTTGTCCCGAAGCCACGCGCTGCATTGGACATCCACTCACAATTCAATTTGCCTCCGCTGAAGCACGTCTCTTGATCAAGATGCAGACCCCCAGTTCGCTTCGTCTCGTGGCTCTCGCCGCCATGGCATCGCTGGCTGCCATGAACACCTATGCTCAGTTGGTTGGTGACAACACTGCCGAGACCCACCCTCCGCTCACGACGCAGGCCTGCACCAAGAGTGGTTGCACTGACGAAGACACGTCCATCGTGCTGGACGCCAACTGGCGCTGGCTGTACAAGGAGGGCACGTCGACGAACTGCTACACCGGAAACAAGTGGGACGCGACCATCTGCAAGGACCCCAAGACCTGTGCGTCGAGCTGTGCTCTTGACGGTGCCGACTACACCGGAACGTATGGCGTCACCACTGAGACTAACAGTGTGAGCCTCAAGCTCGTCACCAAGGGCCAGTACAGTACGAACATCGGCTCTCGTGTGTACCTCATGGAGTCCGATGAGGCGTACAAGTCTTTCAAGCTGCTGAACCAGGAGTTTACCTTCGACGTGGACGCTTCGACCCTCGACTGTGGTCTTAACGGCGCTCTGTACTTCGTGGACATGGATGCTGACGGTGGCATGAAGCGTTTCCCCAGCAACAAGGCTGGCGCCAAGTACGGTACGGGATACTGTGACGCTCAGTGCGCTATGGACTTGAAGTTCATCAACGGCGAGGCTAACGTCCTCGACTGGAAGCCGAGCAAGTCGGACCCCAACGCTGGTACGGGCAAGTACGGTGCTTGCTGCGCTGAGATGGACATTTGGGAGGCCAACAGCATCAGTAACGCCTACACGACGCACCCGTGCACGGTCAAGCCCGGTGGTGCTTCGCGTTGCTCGACCGCCAAGGACTGCGGTGTCGACAAGAACCGCTACAACGGTGTGTGCGACAAGGACGGTTGTGATTTCAACCCGTACCGTATGGGCAACAAGACGTTCTTCGGCCCTGGCTCGGACTTCACCATTGACACGACCAAGAAGATCACGGTGGTGACTCAGTTCATCACGGACGATAACACGGCTGAAGGAACGTTGACCGACATCAAGCGATTCTACGTGCAGAACGGCAAGACCCACGAGATGGCGTCTTCATCGTTCTCTGCTCTCAAGGGCATGAACTCTATCACGGACGCCAGCTGCTCCGCTGCCAAGAAGCTCTTCGGAGACAAGGACGACCACAAGGCTAAGGGTGGACTTGCTCAAATGGGTCTTGCCATGAAGCGCGGTATGGTGTTGACGATGAGTCTGTGGACGGACAACGTCGCCCAGTGCCTGTGGCTGGACTCGAGCTACCCGGTAACCGCCGACCCGAAGAAGCCTGGTGTGGCTCGTGGTACGTGCGCCACGACGTCGGGTGTCCCCAAGGAGGTGATTGCCGAGCAGGCTGAGTCTACGGTAACCTTCAGCAACATCCGCTTCGGTGACATTGGTACGACCGTGAAGGGCTTGACCGCTAAGACGACCACCAAGAAGGCCACCACCCCCGCCACTGAGACGGCCAACGAGGCTGACCCGGAGGAGGAAGTTGCCGGTGAAGCCGACAGCGCTGCAACGGACGCGGAGACCCCCTCCACGTCGACGAGCTCGTGCAAGCGCCGCCGAAACTAGATGCCAGTAGCTGGATTTCACTCGTATGAGTGAGAACAATTATTGTGAGTGCTTGTGGTCGATCTAAGAGCTAAAGCAGCCTACGGTTGCGGTAGAACCCTTAATGGATAATGTTGTTTGTAAAGTTTTACATTAGCGGTTGCCGTATCAAACACTTCTTCAATGGTGCATTCGGATTCAATGCTTTACAAACACTAAGACAAAGGGGTCTAACAAAACCTTCTTTCACGGCACTACACATAGCACTTCCATGCTTCCGTTATCGAATTAACATCTTAGTGGCGGCGAGTGCGAGTCTTGCACGAGCTGGTCGAGGTGCTAGGAGATGACGTCGTGGCCGGGGCACCTGTGGTTGTAGTGTCCGCATTAGCGTCAGAACTCTCTTCAGTGTCGGCATCAGCACCGACATCCGAAGAAGGCGTAGCTGTTGTTGATGTGCTAGTAGACGTTGAAGCGTCCGACGAGGTAGTTGAAGTCGACGGGGACGTAGTGGTGCTCGCAGTCGACGTGCTGGTGGTCGAGGTCGAAGTCGAAGTGGACGGAGAAGTCGTCGTAGTACTTGTACTCGTGGAAGCCGAAGCATCAGTTGAGGTAGTTGACGTTGACGGAGAGGTCGTACTAGTGCTCGTACTGGTAGATGTCGAAGATCCCGACGACATAGTTGTAGCCGTGGTGCTGCTGGAATCCGTGCTGATACCATCAACTGTGGTGCCAATGTCACCGAAGCGAATGTTACTGAAGACAACGGTGGCGTCGGGCTGCTCTGAGATAACATCGTCAGGGATACCTGTGGTCGTGGCGCAAGTGCCTCGAGACACACCGGGTTCCGAGGTATCAGCAGTCACAGGGTAGTCCGAGTCCAGCCACAGGCAGTACGCAGCGCTGTCGGTCCACAGACTCATGGTCAGCACCATACCGCGCTTCATCGCAAGGCCAAGCTGTGCCAGTCCGCCCTTAGCTTTGTGGTCGTCTTCGTCTCCGAACTCAGTTTTAGCAGCAGAGCATTGAGATTCCGTCAACGAGTTCATGTCCTCAATACCGGACCACGAGGCGTACGGCATTTCATAGCTGACATCATCCTGCACGTAGTACCGAGTGATCTCACTCAAAGTTCCTGTAGCTGTGCCATCATCCGTGATGAAACGCGTCACCACTGTGAAAGACTTGGTCGTATCAATGGTGAAGGTCGACCCTGGACCGAAGAACGACTGGTTGCCCATTCGGTACGGGTTGAAGTCGCAGCCATCCTTATCACACACACCATCGTATCTGCTGTCACCCGATCCACACTCAGTTTCGCTCTCGCAACGGTACGAGCCACCGGCGCTCGAAGTCACAGAGCACGGGTGTGACGTGTACGCGTTGCTGATGCTGTTAGCCTCCCAGATATCCATCTCAGCACAACATGAGCCATATTCACCCGTGCCAGAGTTGCTGTCGATGGCACTAGCTGTCCAATTGAGGACATTGGCCTCTCCACTGATGAACTTGAGGTCTTGAGGACACTGAGCGTCACAGTAGCCTGTGCCGTACTTGGCTCCGGCTGCGTTACCGGAGAAACGACTCATGCCACCGTCCGTGTCCATATCCACGAAGTACAAGGCACCGTTAAGACCACAGTCAAGGTTCGACACGTCCACATCGAAGGTAAACTCCTGGTTCAGCAGCTTGAAAGACTTGTACGCCTCATCGGACTCCATGAGGTACACGCGGGAGCCAATGTTCGTACTGTACGATCCCTTGGTGACGAGCTTGAGACTCAGGCTGTCGCTTTCAGCGGTGACGCCGTACGTTCCAGTGTAGTCGGCACCGTCAAGGGCACAACTCGACGCACAGGTCTCGGGATCCGAGCAAATGTCCGTGTCCCATTCGTTGCCCGTGTAGCAATTCGTCGACGTGCCGGTCTGGTACAGCCAGCGCCAATTGGCGTCCAGCACGATGGACGTGTCTTCGTCGGTGCAGCCACTGCTCGTGCAGCTCTGAGTCGTGAGCGACGGATGTGTCTCGGCCGTGTTTGAGCCCGCTTGTTGGGCGTTGGTGGTCATTGCAGCCAGCGAAGCCGTCGCGGCGACCGCCACAAGGCGAAGGGCAGTTGGAGTCTGCATTCTTGAAACTGGAGAAGTGCTTCGATGAAGGCAAATTGAATTGTGAGTGGTGGCTGGGACTTATCGAGATCATGATCATGGAGGATCGCTTGTAAAGGATGACCACGAAGTACTTAGCATGTCAACAGCGTATCTGTAGCTATCGTCTAACTTGCAGCTGGTTTGCGAGATTTCGCAACTTGTGCGAGCAATATCTTTCAACAACGAGATTCATCTCCTATCCTCATTGTCCTCTACCCGTTGAGCTGCATTGAAACGAGAGTTCAGGTCTCTAACTGATGGTTCTTACGAACGTCACCTTCCTTCCTTCTTGTTTCTGCTGTTGCAGTGGAAGTGGCAGTGATACAGCTGAGCCGGATCGGAGACTACTTCAACTTCACGCTCGACTGGCCAGACGGAAACTCTCGACTGGCCAGATGGAAACTCCTGGTGACGGACGCTGAATAGCTCCTCACCAAAACCAAGATCATCTACGATCATCGAGACAGATTCGTTCAGGTAAGGAATCCTTGACAAAATGCTATTGCACAGCTAACAGAGTCTTCTTAAAAATGTTGAAAAACTGTCATCCTTTATGGCTGACCTCTTGACTACAAACACGAGTGCATTTCGAATTCACACATCACTTCAGCAACGCAACGTCAAAACATCAAAATCTAGTTGCGCTTGGTCTTGCACTGCTTGGTCGGCGCCTGCGTCGTCGTGGCAGGAGCGTCAGTCTCACTAGTGTCAACATTCGAGCTCGAGGCCACATCGTCAGTAGTCGAAGCACTGTCATCGGCACTGCCAGTGTCTGCAGGAGCAGTCGTCACGCTGTCACCCGTGCTCGCTTCGGACGCGACAGACGACGCGTTATCAGCTTCAGCACCAGTGCTGGCATCCGTTGAAGACTGAGTAGCGGGCTTCTTGGTAGTAGTGGTAGTCGAGGTCGAAGAGCCCGAAGAGCTGGCCGAAGTCGTCGGAGCAGTCGTCTTCTTGGTAGTCGTGCTGGTTGACGATCCCGAAGACTCAGTAGCAGCTGACGAGGTTGTGGTGGTGGCAGTAGTTGAAGTGCTGATATCATCGACAGTCGAGCCAATGTCGCCGAAGCGGATGTTGCTGAAGACAACCGTGGCGTCGGCCTGCTCGGAAACAACAGTGTCCGGGTTACCGCTCGTCTTAGCGCACGTGCCACGCGAAACTCCAGGCTTCGAAGCATCGTCCGTCACGGGGTAGTCCGAGTCCAACCACAGGCACTGAGCAGCGTGATCCGTCCACAGACTCATCGTCAGAACCATACCGCGCTTCATAGCAAGACCCATTTGAGCAAGTCCACCCTTAGCCTTGTGGTCGTCCTCATCGCCAAAGAGCTTCTTAGCAGCAGAGCACTGGGTGTCTGTGATAGAGTTCATGCCCTTAATGGACGAGAATGTCGAGTACGACATCTCGTGTGTTTCGCCATTCTGCACGTAGAACCGCTTGATGTCGGTCAACGTTCCTTCAGCCGTGTTGTCGTCCGTGATGAAGCGAGTTACCACTGTGAAGGCCTTGGTCGTGTCAATGGTGAAGTCCGAGCCAGGTCCGAAGAACGTCTTGTTGCCCATACGGTACGGGTTGAAGTCACAACCATCCTTATCACACAGACCGTCATAACGGTGGTCGCTTCCAGCACCGCACTCGGTCGCGCTCTCGCAACGGTAGGAACCTCCAGTCTTCGATGTCGAACACGGGTGAGTTGTGTAGGCGTTACTGATGCTGTTCGCTTCCCAAATGTCCATCTCGGCACAGCATGAACCGTAGCTGCCAGTTCCCGAGTTACTGTCCGTTTTACTGGGGGTCCAGTCGACGACGTTGGCTTCACCGCTGATGAACTTCAGGTCTTGAGGGCACTGAGCATCGCAGTATCCCGTGCCATACTTGGCTCCAGCCTTGTTGCCCGTGAAGCGGCTCTTACCACCATCCGTATCCATGTCAACGAAGTAGAGAGCACCGTTGAGACCGCAGTCGATGTTCGATACGTCCACATCGAAGGTGAACTCCTGGTTCAGTAGCTTGTAGGCCTTGTAGGAATCATCCGAGTCCATCATGTACACACGTGAGCCAATGTTGGTGCTGTATGGACCTTTCGTCACGAGTTTCATGCTCAGTTTGTTGCTCTCGGAGTTGATACCGTACGTTCCGGTGTAGTCGGCACCGTCAAGAGCACACGAGGATGCACACGTCTTAGGGTCCTTGCAGATACTCTCGTCCCACTTGTTTCCGGTGTAGCAGTTCGTCGACGTGCCAGTCTTGTACAGCCAACGCCAATTAGCGTCAAGTACGATGGACGTGTCCTCGTCAGTGCAGCCGCTCTTGGTACATTTCTGACTCGTGAGGGTCGGGTGAGTCTCGGCCGTGTTGGATCCGGCCAGTTGACCCTGGGCAACCAGAACGGAGAGCGAAGCAGTCGCGGCAAGCGCCACAAGACGAAGTGCACTTGGAGTCTGCATTCTTGAGGTGAAGCTGGGAAGTGGTTGATGTGCTTCGAGGAAGGCAAATTGAATTGTGAGCGACTGGTGTTCGTAAAACAGCACGGACAGCAAATCGACATGGCTGGTTGCTGGCAGCACAGAACCCACCGCTTGCTGCGCACTCGACCTGCAACTCCTTCGGTTCTCCAGCTGGTCTCCAGCCTGGTGCGCGTTTAGCGTCCGGGTGAGCCGAGCGCTGATTAATGTTGCGACCGAAAAACGGACAGCGGACGATAGTTTTGACACTGCGGAAGGTAAACTGAAGCTGTGGAAGATTCGGTACTACCAGCTGTCTTCGTCTACTGAAGTTGAAGCCTGATCCAGCGAACAGTGTACTGTATCAGCTGAGCCGATTCAGCTCAAGTCCGTCCCGACAAAGACTCGCAATCCATGGCGTGGTTCCTCGTTGGGTAACAGCAACAGCCAAGCAGCATTTCGTGTACTTTTCAAAGCGGCATCGGTCTTAGCACGACACGCAGGCCCTACGGCAGGGTGCTGGAGCAGCACAACGGCTGGTCCTGACGAGGTGCACTGCATTGCCAACTGGTGCTCGTGTCTTTGGTGTCCGTGCTCAAATCAGTCGAGCTTGTACGCTTGTGATCGTTGCAGCACGAGCAGTTTGCTTGTCAAGCACTACCTAAGCCATCATCTGCTCTAACCGAACCAAAGTGTAGTCACCAGTCTCTTAAAATCCGCAATGCCCAATTGACGTGTGCACTGGAAGGTTGAGATCAAGCCTTATTACCCATGGGGTCAACTGGCAGCAGAACTTTATGCTTCAACCAGCAACATTTGCCACATCGACAGTGTTGATTCAACAATCGTCAGTCAAGCCCCACAAACGTATTGTCTCGATACGATACTATGGAGAGTCTCACCGCATGCCTTCGCTGAATGCAGCTCTTGATGACCATGAGATCGCACCCGATTGCCCAGAAACATCTCTCGGGTGGACTTGACTCTACGTAGCGTATTTTTGTTGTGCGCTACGACCAGAATACGGTCAAGGCATCTCATCAAGCTGCTCCAACATGTGCTTGGGTGAGGTCATTCCTCTCCTCCAGCTGACTCGGACAAGTGCGATAAGTGGATATCCTCCGGAAAACGTGCTTTTAACCTTTTTTCAAGTAATATATACAGTAGTAATACCTCTCCCGCTCATTTAACTGACTGAACGCTGACGATGGACGCGCCGATCGACGAGAACACCAAGCGCACTGTGCAGAAGATTCCTCTGCTGACGACCCGTGCAGGACCGCGCGATGGAGAGGACTGGACCAAGCGCCTGAAGGAGGAGTATCTGGCGCTCATCCAGTACGTCAAGATGAACAAGGAAGCGGACAACGACTGGTTCACTATCGAGAGCAACAAGTCCGGTACCCGCTGGACGGGCAAATGCTGGTCGTTCTACAACGGACTGCGCTATGAGTTCGATCTCGAGTTCGAGATCCCAGCCACGTACCCAGTGGCCAACCCAGAGCTCTGCATCCCGGAACTCGAAGGGAAAACGTCCAAGATGTATCGGGGAGGCAAGATTTGTCTGACGATTCACTTTGCACCACTTTGGCAGAAGAACGTGCCCCGTTTCGGAGTTGCCCACGCTCTCGCTCTTGGTGTACGTCCTGTACTTAGCTGCCAATTGATACATTGATACTGACGTTATTTATTTATTTATTTTTTCGATGCTGAAGCTGGCTCCGTGGCTCGCTGCAGAGGTACCGGACCTCGTGGAGCGCGGTGTCATCACTCCAGTGTAAAAGCTGAAGGATAGAAGAGCGTAGTAGTTGTGGGTCTATACATCTTCCTTTGGATTGGTTTACTTCTGATGTTGTTGCTGCTGTAGTCGTGTCGGCACGTTAATAATTCGTTCTACGCGGACGGCAGGCTACCACTTGATCGATGTGCGTTCGTTTCTTTTGCGACGCTACACTGTTAGATAAGTATTCTATCTGGAGGTGGCTAGAGGATTGAACTGAAGTGGGGACTATGGTAGCAACGAGAAGAGGCGGTGAGGTGACAGCAAGGTCGGTGACGGGACGGGAGTGGGGAGCATACAAAGAGACGAAGCTGGAGACGACGTGATTATCGATGGGATGTTTCGCTGGGAATCACCACCGGAGGCTGGACCAGTCGAGCTCATTTTAGTGTGTGCGCAGCAGTATCCAGAGCGTTGGGCCCACTTAGGGCATCCGAAGTAGTCGCAGCGCTTGCCTCCACCGTGTGACCGGCACAATCGGTTCTGGTGAGCGTTCTTGGTGCATCCGTTGACTTGGCACTGGCGGCCGCCACCATGGGATTTGCACAAACCACGAGTCTGCGCGAACTTGGAGCAGCCATCCTTCTTGCAGCGTGAGCCTCCACCGTGCTCTGGGCATTTCCCCCGACTGAGAGCAGACTTGTTACAACCAGATACACTGCAGACTTTGCCGCTGTGCCGATTGCAGAATCCTGCGGATCGGCGAAGGTTCGGGCAGTCCGGGTATGTGCAGCGCAGTTGCTTCCTCTCGCTGTTGGATGATGACGAAGTAGTTGAGAGTTTCTTCTTCTTGAGCGGAGGCATGGATAACATTGGCAGTGGTGCAGGAGGGAGACATGACGTCAGGAATGACACAGTAGACTTCTCCGGTTTCAAGCTGCGCATTTCGGAATCCATTGGCACATTATCCTGGAAGAATGGCTGTGGAAGACGTGCAAACTCCTGCACGAATACACGCGGTGGTGACACAATCGCGTTGACGACGGAAGCAGGAAGTGGGGACTGGTTGGGCAGCGAAAAACTAGCACAGCTCCGGCTGGACAATGGTTGTAAGCGAGTGAAGTGGGGCGAGTTGTCGAAACTGATCTGTGGGAACGTGACATCGACTTGTGGAGTGTTGCGCTTGGATACACCTGGCACTGAAGCTGGGTTGCTGCTGCTGAAAGATTCTCCATATAGCTTTGCTGGAGTTGGCGGGAACTGACGGGGTGACGCAAATTCACCTTCGAGCAGGAGCTCGCGAAGGATATCGTTCTCTTCGGAGCCTACTGTTGACGCACGCCGGTCTGTTTCAACGAAGCCATTTGCGAAGAACATCTTGGTTTGTGATGAAAGGAGTGGCCAGCTACGTGTTGAAAGTGTATTGGACACTTCAACAAACGTTTAGGTGGAGTACAGCTAGCTGAAGAGGCGTGACTGTGGGAAATGCTTCGCCGTACGGACGGGAAGTCGAGAAGTGATCTCTGATCTTCAATCGACGGGTGGGGCTACTTGCCAAGGTCGGAACGCGGAAATGCCAGTCAATGCAACAACCGGTCACAGCAGCTGCGTACCGAGGAAAACTACCCGCGCGTTTCCGAAACGACCACTTGGTCACAGCGTTGGTTGAAGCGCATTGACAGTCAGACTTTTCCGAGAAGACCAGGAGTTGCCGACAAGCCCTGCAAGCCAAGCCTTATTAGACGCTGTCGTTTGCCGTTGGCAGGTATGCCGTTGACTGCCTATTAATACCTAGCGGATTCATCCGTTTCGATGTCAGCACTGAACGCTACGTTGGAGCCGTTAGATTCGTAGCCGTTGGAATTCATAACGGATGTGCTGGAGGGCTTCAGTCCAGGAAACAACGCACGCTGGCTGACGCGAAAGCTGTCAAATATTGAGCGCACCAAGGATCCAGCGGATCATCTGCGTAGAAATCCAAAACCAACACGAACGGTTTAGGTCAATTGACAATGCCACACTCAAAAGATACGCTGGAGTGACGAGACGTCACTTGGATACATTGCATTGCCCGTCAATTCTTGCCATGGCGCTCTGACGAATCTTTTGCCGCTCGAATCAGACTTAGCTGCTCGAGTTTGATTGGGATCTTGCACACTGGGCAGGAAGTGAATCCATCCTTCTCCATCTGCATTAATCAATTCACACACAAAAATAAAATCAGCGCTTTCCATCTTCCCACCGACATGAGCTGTGCATCGGATCGTCAATTACCTTTTTCCAGCAGGGATGGCAGCAAATGTGACCGCATTGCGGTGACGCAAATGCCTTGCGTGTAATATCGTAGCACACAAAGCACTGCGGATCTTTCACGACTGCTGCAGTTGGAACGTGCCCCTGGTGAGTCTTCCTCCTCTTTTGCTGAAGTCGCTCGAAGAACGTCGACATATCTCTAGGCCGTCCTTGAACCGAGTCACCCTGGTCTCTGCCAGCTACCGACAAACCACGGGTCCTGGCTGCCTCAATAAACTGGTTGCACATTGCCCCGTTCAACACTTTTGGCATCAAGTCTAGCAACTCTTTATGCGCGGGGTCGCTGAGCAGATCACAGATCCCATCCAGAGCCGACTCCGTGTCTTCCCCAGCGCGAAGCTGCCAGACGAAAGTGTATAGTTTTGATACGTCTGAAGGTCGTAGCACCTTTCTTGCCACTGCTGGGAACTCGACCGCGAACATCTTTTCGCAAGACTCCTCGCCTTTCGATACGCTGGGAGTCTCCTGCTTAGCCGCAAACTGCTGTTTCGCATTTCGCCACGACTGCGCTTCATTGTCATCAATAACTATAGCGCTTTCAGCAGAACGCCCCCCATTCAACGTGTTCGGTGCCGTAAAGGGGCGCGAAATCGACGACGTCATGTCTACCATTGCTGACTTTGATGTTGACATCAACAGAGATCCCAGTGAACGGTTTTGAGGAGTCACTGGCCTTGGCAGATTTGGTGGAGCACGCTTCTTAGTCCCTGATTCGAGAAAAAAAAGACGTTCACAACAGTTATATCAGACCAACGCTCACTATGCGCTAGAAAATTCATAAAGAACATACCTGGTGCCTCCATCGGTTCTGTAGGACGCCGAAGAAGTTGTGGGTTTACATAGGATTGGCCATCTCCAATTGCCGTTTGAGAGCTAGAATTTGAGAGCTGTGAAGCACCTGGCTGCTGGCTGATCTGCTCGTTGTCACTCTCAGAGGTCGTCTGAGACGATTTTAACAATGCTTTCCGGGATAAACCCATCGATTTTGGCTGCTGTTGAAGCTTCTTCACTGATGACTCTGGAACTGCTCTTGTCTTGTTGGTTTTAAAGAACCGAGTCAAACCTATATGGGCTTCACCTACAGTACCATTCAGACTCTGTCAGACTTCACATACTTATGGCACTCCTGAGCGGCCCATGGATAGAATACAAACCATATCCTCTGCAAGTGTGGCAGTAGGGCTGCAGCCACTTCGATAAGCACTCTTGCTGCTGCTTCAATGCAAATCTCTCATCCAATAAGATAATAGCTCCGTAGTCGTGGCGGTGGCGAATGACACGCCCGACGGCTTGGTTTACTGCTCGTGATGCTTGTTGGATATACCATGCGTTTCCAGTCAATTTCTAGTGTCAGAAGAAAGGAGTTAGTGCACACACCAAACCTGGCAATATACAGGCTTAGCTGATCTTACCAGTTCCCCCGGCGGAACTGCAACTTCATCCAAAATACTTTTCTTCAACATAATCTTCGGATCTTTCGTCGGCGGAAAGGGTAACCCTGTGATGACCACTGCACGGCCTTTGTCATTCGAAAAGTCAATGCCTTCACTCACCTGCACTCGTCAATTAATATGGCAAGCTGTTAATTACATGATTCGAAATCCAAGTAGCCGTGCAAGCACACGTACCTTTCCTCGGCATACAGCAAAAAATACTGCGCCTTTTGGGTTGTCCGCGATAGCTTGGTGGTATTCATCAACCACCGCCTTGAAATCAGCCCTTCCTCGAGGTTCCACAAACGTTTGCTTTTGTTGAACAATACGATCCCAAATGGATAGAGCTGACCCGCCTGACGCAGGCCGTCGCCATTTGTCGATGCTCTCCTCCAGGATTGAGTATGAAGGGAAAAATACTAGAAGGCCGCGTGGGACGAGGCGGGTAAAGTTCACGATCGTATTGCCCAGTTCCAGCAGGTACGTTTCGGTTGACCGGAAATTGTAGCTGGAATTTAATCTCTTGCCAGTCACACCCGTGCCTACGACACCCACCCAGACTTGATCAGAGTCAACCACATGGTTGTTCTCCAACCGCACCGGAAAGTCAATTCCAAGCTCTTTGACGGTCGTATCCAGAGGAGAAAGTGTTCCACTATTCAATAAAGCATTATACAGTTGTTAAATACTTTTGAAGTACTTCGTATTACACAAAATACGTAAGCATAGAGAATTACGAACCTGGTCAAGATGACGTTGTGTACATTGTTAGCACAGATTTCACGGAAAGCCACTCCAGGATGGAAACACCAGTAGTTAAATACACGTGTGACTTTTTTGTTGTTTCGACCAGTATCAAACAAGCGTCCAGTATTCGAAGGCCTGTTCAACAAAAACCATTCTTTAGTTGGAAATATTACGATACTGCAACATCGCTGAAGGATACCTTTCGCGAATTTCTTGAATATGAACTCTATAATTTTTTGCCGCCTGCACAGTGTACCAGATACAATGGTTAAAAACATTGGGGGGGGGGGGGGGGGGGGGGGTCAGCTTTTTAAATGATAAGCAAGCACTTACCTGTATATGCTGCTCCTTACTTCGAAAAATTGTGCTCAAGAATGAAAGCATGGTGTCGAGTTTTGATGCAGCTCGTTGTGAGTCATCACCTCCGTGCGCCACTTCGATAATCTCTTCGATCATATTGAGAACAAGAGGGCACGTATCGAAGTTCACGTTAAACTGCGCGAAAAACTCAAAAATGTACTGTCCTGGCTGTAATCGAAGAGAGTGTCAATTGAGAACACATATTTTCCAACAGTTCTCAAAGCAAGTACCTTTGTGAACCCTCCACTGGTAGATAACGGGAAACTGTTGAGTCCTTTGTCGATTTCCATGAAAAGAGCTCGTAGCGTTTGGGTTGACTAAACGAAGCAGAGTGTTAGTTGCAAAATAAACGTCTAAACGCAATCCCCAGTTACCTCCTGTGATAAGTTGCTCCCAGCACTTAACTGAATACTGTTATTCGAAAGTCCTCTAATAAATGTGTCAACTTCAGAAATGCATCCAGAAATGTCGTTTGACGACAGTGCATACGACGCAGCATCACTTGCAATTGATTCCTACCCATGACAACCTTAGTTAACAATGCAACCGGGCAATATCCCAGAGCCATACACATATACGTACCACATTGTGTGCTTCATCAAAAATCAAAATAGAATTTTCGATGGAGATACCGATTGACCGACGCGCCATAGGATCGATGAGGTAGTTATACGGTACAAATATGATCTCAGCTTCAGGAAGCATGTTCCTAGTCAGGAAAAAAGGACAAATCTGCACGGCAGTGACGATACAACACGAAATTGTTGATCAGTGAAATAACTCGCCAAAGTATAACAAAGTATAATGTAGCATCAACTCACCGTTTTCTCCTTCATCGTCGTCACGAGCTCCTCAATATCCATAATTGGTTGGGCATTCTTCTTCGATCTCTTGGCATAGGAGTCGAACCCCAATTTGTAAATGCACCTGAAACGTAATATTACATCGCATCAGAGATCAAACATAACTTAGCAATAGAAGTAGAGCTTATTCAATTCACCTTCTGTCTTTGCACGTGGATCGACAGGCAAGGTTCTGTCTCGTGCCTCGCAGTTTAGACACCTTCTCATGCACGCATAAATGCTCTCGAGAGCCCAGCACTGCGACATTGGGACGATAGGACGTGTTCTTGAGCTCCTGTACCACCTGTTTCAGCTGCGAATGTGTCCTTGACGAGTAAATAATCCTTGGCAACTGGGGTGCCTCGCTCTCTCCTTCACTACCGTATCCTTCATAAGCCAACGATGCACCAGGAGGTTTTGGCTGCGTTAATGCACTTTTTCCCAGTTTCTTCTGCAGCTCTCGACGCCAGGCCAGCGTCGCACACAACATACACAACGTCTGCATAGCAACATAATAATTATATTAATTTTTAAGTAATAAAGAGCTTGTCTAAATTGAGAAATTACGGACGCACCTTGCCAGTTCCTGTGGGGCTTTCAAGGATAGCATTCTGCTTAGATGTAAGCGACAGCAACACCTTCTCCATATAAATGAGCTGCGACTCATAAGGTGGGAACGGGAACTCCACAGGGATCCCGCAGATCTCGAGCTTCACCATGGCCAATGCGGAACGACCAACACTCTTTCGTGCTTCTGTGTAAAATGTTGCAGTTGAGTGGACCACATCACAATGGACCAAATCGGACTAAAAACTCAAAAATTGGTCACTTCACTTCAAGCTGAGTCGATGCCATCCTCCAAGCTGGCGGTGGCGCTGTACCGCTCGCTTCTGCGCAGCGCCAAGGTGCTGGACACACACGAAGCTTTCAAGGCGCTTCTACCGCGTGAGGTGGAGTGGCGCAAGGGGACTAAATGGTGCGACTTCTTCGGTTCCAGCGCCTCCTGCGTCCAGGCCTTACGCACTGAATTCCGTGCGCCTCGACCCCAAGAAGAGCTCAGTGACGCGCTGGACGAGGCGTTGCAGATCCACAAGATAATCTCACAGCGCGTGCATCTACTGTATCGAGATGGAGATAATCGACAGCTGCTTCAATTTGCAGAGGTGCCGCATCCCACGACGTTTAATGAGAAATATGACTGGGAAAAGCGGCAATTGGCAGAGGAAGATGCAACAGCGCTTAATGGGGCACTGGAACTTATTCAGAGTGCATCTCAATTACTAACAAGTGAGGATCTCGAGATGAAGGACAAGACGAGACTTGCGAAAGCCTACTATGCTGAGTCTATCAAGTTGTTCGAGACAGCAGACGCACACGCCTATCTTGGATGGCATTTGTACTTGGATGGAGAAATTGAAGAAGCTGTGAGTGAATGTCAGCGAGCTATCCAAGTGGATCCAGCGTTTGGGAACCCGTACAATGATCTGGGTTTAATTCGAGTTGAAGAGGGCAAGAAAGATGAAGCACTGGATTTGTTTCAGAAGGCCAAAACTGCACCACGCAATGACGTGAGGCACTACGCATGCCAGAACCTTGCTTCGCTGCATTTGGAGGAGAACCGAGTGAAATCTGCGCTGCATGAGTACATCGAGTCATTGTATTGGATGAAGCCAGATGAGGCTAAGAGAACCATGATCCGAAACACGGTCACCGATATGGGGAATGTCTTGATTGCATTGTCAGCCAGCAAACCTGCAGCGTAATAAGGCCGTTTTGAACAACCACAACGATGGACAACGGCTTGAATAGTGAGTTTTGGATAACGCTGGGATGGAGTTCAAGTAGAA
The DNA here is from genome assembly GCA_031305395.1 of Phytophthora citrophthora. Classification (NCBI taxonomy): domain Eukaryota; phylum Oomycota; class Peronosporomycetes; order Peronosporales; family Peronosporaceae; genus Phytophthora; species Phytophthora citrophthora. The sequence goes on from JASMQC010000024.1 coordinate 43,744, forward strand.
AACTGAATGATCCTTTCTTGCAGCTTCATTGATCCTGTTATTGTCGCTGAAGCTTTCTTCGCCACTGTCGCCCTGTCCGAAGGGTAGCTGCTTGGAGCAGGTCAGCTAACGCCCAGAACGCAGCACGTTCTCCCTCTTCAAAGGCGACCAACACCTCGAAACCATTCTTTTCGTCTAACGTGTCTATCTCCACTCGACCAGCACAGCGAATTTCAGTCGAGATAGCACCAGCAACCATTTTGTGTTGTTCCAGTCGGTACATCAACCAGTTTTGATCTTCATCCTCTCCATCCCCGCCACCCTCACCCATCTCGTCTGCATCATCTCCGTCCTCTTCTTCCCCCATAGCATCCATCGAAAGCCTTAGCTCAGGTTTGCTGCAGACAAATTCACGAACTCTTTGAAGAACCTCTTCTTTTGAAGCGCAGCCACTTGGTGCTGCAGTTTAACGAGGAGATAGGACGCAGGAAAGTAAGTATTCACGAAACAAGAAATCATCTATAACGAATAAACGAACCTTCACCACTTTTTAGCGGCACCTGAAAACTCAGTTCTTGCCTCCGATGAGCTTCTTTCCTTTTACCCAGGACTTTTGCCTGCAGGTAATTCATAAAACAAAATATCAATCATTAAAGTATGGCACTACGTCCCTACCCCACAGTTTCAACACGTACAGAGGGATCATCTAACACATCTGCTGAAAATGTCCACGCGATTCCCCACCGCTTAGTCCGCCCTTGAAAAAATTCCGTTGTGCGAGTGCTGTGTACCATCGTCCCACGCAGCAAGGCTAGAAGTTTGCGCACACTCGACTTCTTGCCAACCATCGAAGTGAACCAGAGCACGCGATCCTGCAATTGCTCGCTCTCCCGGATCATATTCCCAATAAAAGTCACCTCTCCTCCAGGATACACCATTTCATTGACGCTGCCCATACAGCTCGAATCTGGATTCGTGTCCGCCTCACTCATATTGTCGAAGAAGGGTGGGTTGCACATGACAAATTGGAACTTCGAGGCCGGCGGCTCGTCCTGCAGCGGCTCCAAAAGCAATTTGTCCGTGTGCGTCCGCTTGACAGAGATCAGTTTCTCCAATTGATTCCGAGCCACGTTTTCTTTCGCACACTCAAAGGATTCGGCATCAATTTCTGTCGCGATAAATTTCCACTTGTTCATCGTTGCACCTAGTAGCGCGTAGATGCAGTTCGCTCCCGTTCCGATGTCAATACCTGACACAGCATCTCCATCAGCTTTGATCCAATTCGCTTGAGTAATTAAATCTTCAATCCAATGGAGGTAATTCAAGCGGTTTGGCAGCTGCTAACAACAGTAACATGCACATTAGTAGTAAAACTTCACACGATTCAAGCATCACTACAGCTACGTACAGGCGGACACAACCGATTAATGGGAATATCCCATTGCAGTCCAAAATCATGGAGCAACAGCGTCTTGGTCAACTCTCTGTTCACAAATAGTTAAGAAACCTCCGTACTTTCATTAAATAGAAATTCTACAGTACCTGACAGCGAAAGGATCGTCCCATGCGAGTGACGCTCGGCACTTGACATCGTTTACATTACGAAGGCTGCCATCACCAGAATGTTGTGAGTACAATTGACTGTAGTAGCCACCACAAATCCACTTACTATTGCTTGAACTCTGGGTACTGCATGCCTAGAGCATAGAAATCTGGTGGGTTGTCCTTGTATCGGTTTCGATGGTGCGCATTAGCGCCAAGTTGCGGCGTCGGACGTCTCCGTTCACCTCGCATTTTTGCTTTGCTTTGAAGTTGTACCATGTGATTGGTACATTCTCGTTTTTAAATATTTAAATAAGAGGAAGAAGAAACATAGATATAATGTCTTCTCTTTCAAGAATGAAGGTAAACCCTCTTGATTTCTATTATGCAGCAAAGCGGCGAGCATCAGCCTTGCGGTGTCTAGCTTGGGTACTACGGATTGAAGCTCGAGATCCACCTGGACGCTTACTATCATCCCTCTTACGAGGTTGTCTGCTAGCGAAAAGTGGTAAAGAATTCGATGAGGATGTTGTTGCCGATGACGTGGCCTCACCCAGAGCTTGCTGCACATACTTGATAGCTACACTCGTCGCCTCTAAGTTGTTCCGCATCGATGCCATGGCAGCTTCTCGTAGAATAGCATTCAAGTCTCCAGCGGATAACCCGTTCGTGTGCTTAGCCATGTGTCTAGCAAGCGCCTCACGAGAATTCAGAACTGATTCGCCGGAGAAATCCACAGGAACCTTCTCCAACGCTTGAAGAATGATAGCAGTCCGCGCTTCTTCATCCGGGTAGGTGACATTAATATGAACGTCGAACCGGCTGATAGATCAACAACAAACACAAGTCAGTCTGAAGTGCAATAAAAGTAAGATGTAACTAAAAGAACTTACCCGGGTCGAAGAATGGCAGGGTCCAGCAGCTCCTTATTTGTTGTGGATGCAAGAATCACAACGTGTTGCTTGAGAAACGCCATTCGCGCTTTGTCGGTCGCTAAACTTCGCTGCAGTTTGATTCGGCTCGTGCTGAAGCCATCCATTTCAACCAACAGCATGCTCAACATCCGGTCAAAAGTCTGTTCCGTACTGGTGTCGAAGCCCCGTAGTGGCGCGATGCTTTCAATTTGGTCGAAGTACAACACACACGGTGCAGCATTTCTAGCAGTGGCAAAGAGCTCACGAAGAGCTTTCTCAGTGTCACCAACAACCTTCGTCAGCAAATCACTGCACTGCACTGACACAAAAGATGCAAGTCCACGTCGACGAACTTCCTCGGCTACAGCATTAGCCAAATGTGTTTTGCCAGATCCTGGAGGTCCCGTCAACAGAATTCCTTTCGGTGGGGTGGTTCCAAACCTCAAGAATCGGCTGCAATCTTCCAGTGGCTCTATCAAGGACACCCGGAGGGTTTGGCTCGCATCATTCATACCGAAGATACCGGAGAAAGCACCCTGCGATGTACTCTGGTCTGTCTTTTGAATTGAAGTAGATGCTGGTTGGCGTTGTTTCTGCGAGACGTGGTGTGTCTGAAGGACCGATGGGTAGGTCACTGCAAGTGCCTTCTCGAATTGGTGTGGATAGACAAGTGCAGTCGCTTCCGTCTTCGTTGCTGCCGACTCGTTCAAACATACTTGAAGTGCTCGCTGACAAAGACTCAGTAGATCCGCACCAACAAAGCCACCTGTGGACTCGCTCACTTGGTTCATGAATCCATCGAGTTGATCAGTTTGCCAGGACTTTGTCATTTTCTGGAGGATTTCCAGACGTTCCGCTTGTGTAGGAGGCTCAATATTGACAATTTTGTCGATCCTCCCGTTCGAAAGTACTGCAGCATCCACCTGTCCTGGTTGCGTTGTGGTTGCTAGGACAAACATTCGATGCGATGGCGCCTTAATCTTCTCTAGAGAAGCCAACAACGCTCCTAAAACACCAATCTCAAGAGCACTCTGGGAATCAGCAAGAACACGGCGATTTCCAGCAATTGCTTCGATTCCATCGATCAGCAAAATACTCGGAGATTGAAGAACTGCATTCTCAAAAACGCTGACCAACTGCTTCTCCGATTGACCAACGTACGTCTGGAAAATATCTGCAGCATTCAGGAAAACTGTCGTCACGCCCAAACATCTACAGATTGCCTTGGCCAGCGCTGTCTTGCCAATACCTGGCAATCCACTCACTAGCGCTCCAACACTTGGCGCCACCATCGCCTCCTGTTCCACATTGGGGTCAAGCCGCTGGAGAATCGCCTGCAGCAATGTCCTAGCGTACTTATCAATGCCTCCAAGTTCCATCGAAATCTTCTCCACGTAGACATCCACAGACTTAAACGATGAAGTATTCAGCACCTCTGGAGTTTCAACGAAAGCCAACTCGACAGTTGTGGCACTGGAAATGACCCCCAAATGGCTGCAACATCCAGTTCCAGTCGATTCCCACTCCACATCAACAAACTCCACAGCTTCTCTGCGATTCAACCAGTCCACTGAAGCCTTCTTGCCACTCCACACTACGACACCATCTAACAACCTGCTGGCGATTCGTTGCAGTCCACGAAACACTGTACCAGGACATCTCGTCCGGTTCCGGAAACACAGGCGAACTCTCTTAGCAGCTCCAAACTTGCACTTACAAGTGATCAAATCAGTATCAGTATCATTATCAGCTACAGGAGACACTTGTAACTCCACTGGATGCGTCTCCGACAGCTCCAAAGCTTCCAGCAGCCCGAAAGAAGCCGTCGTTCCATCCTTCTGACGTCGCAACTCAGTGAACGCAACACATGGACCGCTAGAAACCCGTACAAACTTATGTGTACTTGGCACGGCTGAGCTGTATAGGATACAGCGCTCGTCCTTGGTCGTATCCGCAGTCGCAGCACCACTCACCACATTGACACATACTGTAGTCATCGAAGAAAAAAAAAACTGATTAAAACTCACTTCACATCACTACTTCAATTGTATGTGAAGTAACCTACTTCAATCCGTTACTTACGTTTTTTTTTTTTTTTTTTTTCACAGGAAGTGTATCATAAGCTTGGGGAGCTTCGCTCGAGTGCAGGAATGGACGTGTGGTACGTGACCACGCAATACCCAAAGTATGGCGCCAACCCCCCGTACGAGACAGTGAGCCATCCCGCTGTTTCCTACCACTCGCGTCCGTTCTCCATGCGCGTACCGTCCATCTACCTGGTTTGGGATTCCAAGCTTGGTGTTATTGCGTTACGTCGTCATGCATGCCAATTGGCTGTTAGTCGCTGTGGCTTCGTGTTGGCAGGTGTTTACTTCAGAATAGATCAGGCGGCAGCTTTGCAGGTTCCTGTAGCGCTTAAAATCATGGACAGAGCGCAAGTTTTGCTGCAACGAGACGATGTGGAGAGCGAAATTCGAGTCATGGGACAGTTGCAAATGGCTGGGATGGATGCTCCATTGGCTAATAACTACATGATCCGCTGGGAATATGCTAGTGATGCTTATAACCAATATGTAGCCACGGAATACGTCGCCAATGGGAGCTTACAAGCTTTTGCACACCGCCGAGTGCATCAGTTAATGCTAAAGCATTTGCACGAGTTCGCACAGGAGCATGGGGAGGCTCCAACCAAGCTGGAGTGTATTTCTTACGTGTATCGAGGATCGGGGCACGAGTGGATGAAGGAAGGGATTGAGATTTTCACAGGGATTGTACGAGCGTTGACGTATTTGCACGCGCAAAATGTGGCACATTTAGATCTGGATGTATACAACGTGGCAGTGGATTTAAGTACAAGACCGAGGGTTATTGATCTGGGCAGTAGTCAGATCATGGACCATCGAGGTATGGCGGGAGAAGGATACGTCGGCATTAAGTTCAAGCCGTTGTTTGTGGCTCCAGAAGTGAGGTCGCACCAGAGCATGACACCTCCGAGACCAGGGTTTAACGGTGCAGCAGCGGATATGTGGTCTGCAGGAGTCATTGTGAGTTGTTTTTGGTCATTTATTGCAGTTTACTTGTACTAACGGAGTTTGTATTTGTGATGAGTAGTTGGTGCAGTGCGTCGTGTGGGGATTCCGTGGTGGGCCGTCATATCTCTCGTCGAATACGAATTGGAGAAGAGAAGTGTTCTGTCATATCGACGCTTCCTGCACACCTAAATCTTGTTATTTGTGTGCGAACTTCATCTCTATCCCGCCCCTTATTGGAGCTATCATCAAGCAACTGCTGCACGTGGATCCGAAGCAGCGTCCGTCGGCATATGAAGTTTCAATGGCACTACAGGAAAATCGGCAAGTTCAATTATTCCCTGTGCATCCAAGAGTGCAAGGGTAAGCGATTGCGTGCAAGGAATATTGTTTATTGAATATCGTGGAGCTTTTTTGTCGTGATGTTATATTTCGTGGCGCCTACCGGATACTGGCGGCATCGTAAATGGCGTCAAAAGTTGTGCTGATGAAGCAGTGGATGATGAAGATGAAGTGTACTGGCGTAACATGTGCTGTTCTTGCATAATCGACATTGTGAACGTGAAATCATCCTGGAAGAACGGTATATTCGTGAGCACAAACAACACTAACAGATAAGAGCAGATTAAAAAACAGGTTCGTACTGAGAACAATGTGAAGTCGCCATGTTCATTTTCTTCACCACACGAGTTGTAGATCTTCATGAGCGACCTGTTGTCAAGACCAGGAAGTTTGGTCCGAACCATCGTTGAAAATGCTGTCGAAGACATTTTGTTCCCAGTCAGTTGAAAAACTCCTACACAATTGTTGCAATGATCAGCCTACCGTCGAAGTGCGCAACACCAGAGGCGTCGGGAACGATATCTTGGAAGACTGCCGCCCATTCATCGCGCACTCTGCAAACAGATCAGCAATTAGTGGGAGGTTTTCTTGCCAATGGAGAGCAACCATACCGTAGTTGGTACTGCATCCAGACTTTCATGACCATATCCAGTACATCGTCCAGCTGAAGCACTGGTAGCATCGTAATCGAAGATCTTGCCACTGTACCGCCTGCATCCTGACGCGATGGTTCTGAGATGCATTGGAAAGCCAGTATCCGTAGGCGCTGCTCTTTACTGTCGAATAATCGGCTGACTAAGGGATCATCCACCAGTGCCTTCCACGTTGATTGAGAAACAGTGCAGGAACTGAATGAGGCCGCGTCTAGACGCATCGCAAGATGGCCCCCAGGGATTACATGCTGAAGGGCTAAAAGAAAGAAATCCAACGCAGTTTGGGGCAGTGGGCGATCACCTGGAATAGCGTTCATGAATCTTCGAAACCATTTGACACGCATCGCCTCCGGGGCATTGCCTACCTGCTTCGCAGCGATTAGCAAATTCAAAAGCTTCTTTTTAGCGAGCGGCTTCAATCCCAGTTCGACAGTGTAAGCCTCCGTCACGAAATCGGCCAGAGACTGTCGCTTGCGATTCATCATGTCATCGTGTTCATCAGCAGCGATCTTGGCCACATATATTCGGCCGATTGCGTTCAGGATATCTGAAACTGGCAGCGCATCGTCACTGAGAACTTCCTCGTCAGTTTGTGTGGATTGCGAACTCGCTGCCAAATTGATTTCTTTCTCTGGCACCGCTCGAAGAGGCTCCAGAAGCTCCTCGCACTTTGTTCTCAACTTGTCCCGTGCTCGGAGCTTCCTCCGCCCCTGGTTGAGCTTGTTGCTGGTTTGCACACCAGTTTCCATGAGTATCTTAGTTTTCAGCTTGTACACAGTGGGGTCGAAATTTGGATCATTGAAATCTGGTAACACGCTGCGATGGTACAAAAGAAAAGTAGTGAAAAGTGCCGGATTTGCCTCAAGAGGCTCCTGTTTGCAAAAAGGATGACGGTTAGTAAATAAGCTGAGCCAGCAGAAAAAAAGCAGACGGGAGTCGCAGCTTACAAGCAGCAAGTCTGGGTGTTCAGCAAATAATCGAGATACTAGTGCAGGCTTCCGATGTGCGGCATCGACCAGAAATTCAGGATGCTTTTCAAGTGTATCTCCCAGACACTGTGGTACAGTGGCGAATACTGCTGCCAGAATGGTGGTGTCTTCCCGAACAATCTGAGGCAACGCTTGGGGATTGGTTTTGATCACTGAGCTGATGATTTCTGGTGTGGAAGCAAGTACTTTCGTTAATGTTGGGTTGCAGGCTTGGAGGATATCTACAACCACAATTTTACGTTAGAACAGCAGACATCTCATAACTCCATCAGTGTTTTACCTGCAAGGATGTACGGCTTCGTTTTCATGACTGCTGCGATAGATGAAGAGCGATTCATTAAGAGATCTGCCAGGCCGCGAGGGTGGTTGACCAGAAATTCTTCCAGAACCGCCTACATGTTGAGATAATAGTTAGAATGAGAACATTCAAAACGTTTGTTTAAAGACAACGTACAGTGTTTTCCTTGAATGTGTGGCTCAATAGCGGCAGCAATACTTCACCTCGCTGTGTGAGAACTTGTGAAATACGATACACATTTTGCTCCAAGATGCGTGCTACTAGGTTTTCAGATCCCTAAAAAGACAGCAAGCGATGCTTAAACAGAGCAACACATCGCAGTTATAAGGCGAGACAAACCTGAAAAATATGCGCCGTCAAATACGGCGATCGCCATAAAATAGCGGCAAACTCATTAGGGTGTTGATCAACGAGACGCTGGAACAGAGCTGGGATTTTTTTCTCAGTCGCTGGATCAGACGCAATTGGAGCTTCCTCGACCAAACAGTCAACGTTGTCAAGCGCAAACTTCTGCAACACTTCCAAATGAGAATGGGAAATCTCAGCCAACAAGCGCGTTATATCTGTAGAGTTAATTTTCTGCATCAGTAGTGACAAGAATGTGCCTGCTCGTTCGGAATCGCCTGTCTCGAGATAAAACTTGAAAACATCTTCACAAGCGGAGGCGGCCAAAGTCGCCAAATTCCCACGAAGCAGAACTCCAAAAAGCTCTTTCTTGTCGTCCTCATTTTCGAGCTGATTGTAGAAACCCTCAATGCGTTGTCGAAATGGTATACCGCTGTCCATGTCTTGCCATGGATACTTCAACGACGCACGGCAAGTTGACGACTGCGGTGCTGTGTCTGCGATCGTTTGCAAAGCTCTGAATGCTTCAAAGTACAGGATCTTCCTTTCATGTGGGAACTCCTCATCATCACGACTTGAATCCGGAAGCGAAACGTTCACGTAAAGTCCAGAGTCGATCACAGCTACGATGACATCCAACACCCGTCGATACTCAGGTAGCCGTTCAGGAAGCTTCTTCAAACAATCCATAGCGATCGTTACAGAGATTTCATCTGGGTCGGAGTTCGCTACTAGCTTGCGGCGTAGGAGATCTACAAGAAAAGGTGTCGACTTAGATTAGATTAAACAGTGAGGGCAACAGATCCATTATTTTGACGTACATGACTGCTCAATATGCTCATTGATAGCTTTCCAGAGCCGAGAGATTTCATCCTGTGTTGCGTGATCTCCAACTGCCCAGTCATCAACCACGTCACACAAGAGCTGATCCTGAGGAGACAATGTATCCTCTAAAGCGAAGAAATGTCGTAGCAAAAAGGTTGTCTTGCGCTTAGCTTCTTCGTGTTTGCTCCCGTCGACACTGTAAGCTCCGCCGTTTGAGATAATGCGCTGCATCTTAAAACGGTTCAATGCCACCTGGTTGTTGCCTCGGATTCGATGCAGCTCGTCAACATCCAACCGGTGTGTGTGAGCCAAGAGACAAGCTTTAATCTCGACGTGCTCTCGTGCTCGAACGTTGATCGGGAAGAGAGACTGAAGTTCCATATCCTGTCCATCGTCTTGCTCTCTTGTTGAAGAAGAGGTAGATAGACACTGGTACGACGAGAGACCTCCACCATTTTCAGGAATCGCGAGTCTTCCGAACTTGGCTCGCGAACTCTTGCCCTGCACTGGAGATGCTACAGTTGCTGGTCGAGAAACTACGAGTGTAGAGTTCACTGGACTGACAGACGTCTTTTGTCTCGGAGACAGTAGCGAATCGGATGGCTTTCCGCAGTTTCCTCGGCCAATTTGCGGACGAACTGGAGGTGCCGGGACTAATTGCCGTTGACGAGGAGAATGTCTTCCCACCAGTGGGTCATCCTCTCGAGCGACACGAAAGTTCCCGTTCAGAAGCTGGAGATGAGGACGATTACCAACCAAATCGACTGCAATTCGAGATGGAGAAGCCATGCCACGACGTGAATTGAACAGTCAATAGACTACCGTAGCATTGTCGCCCACGACTCCATATATAGCGAGCGCAACAGGTTCAGGATCACTAGAGAGCATTATATGAACTGGATGGATTGGATGTAATTGTGTCACACAATTAATTGGCAACAATAGTAATTAAATGACTATGGAGTTCTTGGAGCTCCGGCGACAGGAGCGAGAGCTTCTCGAGGCTCAACGGAAGGAACAGCTGGATGAACGTCGGGTTAGACGCCACACCAGGTTGAAGTCCAGTAGGTCAAGTACTGCTGCTCTGCTGCCGACGACGTTGTCGGACATTGAGACGATCACGGCTCGAAGTGGTAGGATTGATTCGTGCTCAACGCTTGCAGGTCATTTCACTCATGTTGTTGATCGATTTAGGATTTATTCGACAGCAATTAAAGCTGGCAGACCTAACACCACTGCATCGATGGTATCTCGAGCTCAAGTTGGTGATGGCGGACGGGAAGAGGAATCTACAGACTGAAGCAGACGACGTGGATGCTGCACTGCAGGCTTGTGAAGACGTGCTGGGTCAAGACCAACGCGTCTTCGATGTTGTGTATCGGGACGGGCCGCGGGTTGCTGATGCCCGGGAAATTATGTTGGACGAACAAGCGCCACTGGATGCTCGTGAGGTCATGAGCTTCTCTACATGCTCGAACGGCTTTATCTTCCGCATCACATGCGTACATGATGGCAAGCAAGTGCAGTTCAACTCGTCACTGTACATTGACAACCTGCAGGCTGAAATGCAACGCCTACTGGATGAAACAAGCAGCATTGAAGCTGTGATCAACTTCATTTGGAATTCAGCCAACCGATAGAACAAATGAAGGAAGATATTAATGAGAGGACATGTTAGTGGGCTCGGGGCTCAATTTCACGTTGGGACCACACTTGGCACGTGGGAGCACCGCTCCTTGCAGGTGGTAGAATTGTGGGAGTACGACCGAGACGTCAACGCGGCCAAGAACAGCCTCAGCATGCTGCAGAACCAGCTCTCGGGCATTTCCGAGTGGCCTCTCCGTCTCCGGCATTAGCCTCCCACGACAATAACCAATCTTCAGCCCATCCATCCGTTGGGTGGTCTCACTCGCGTGAGAACGACTCCTCCCTTGAAAAAGGAGGAGCGATGTTTACCGCCGGTTCCTCTCAAACCAAAAAAGAGGAAATCGGTATTACGAGGACAGAGCACTTCATCACTGGCGACGGTCGTACAAACGATCAAGACCTTCAGTGGAGAGTTTTTAGTTCCCTTAATGAGAGGACAATCATGTATTTCTCATTATGTTTCGCACCACCGCAAAGTCAAGCTAATTCTGAGCTTAAGCAGTCAGAAGGCAAGCGCCGCCAGCGGCCTTGATCTTCTTCTCCGCCTCAGCCGAGAAGTACTTGGCCTTGACAATCACGGGCACCTCCGGAAGGCGGCCCTTGCCGAGCACCTTGAAGTAGCCAGCCTTGGTCACGTCAATGACAGGGGCCTTGCCGTCCTTGGCCTTCTCAGCCTGCTCCTTGGTCTTCTCCGACACCAGAGTCCACAGACGCTCCACGTTCACGGTGGGGCAGTGCGTGCGGTTGCGGAGCAGGTGGAATTGGCGCATACCGACCTTACCGAAGTAACCCGGGTGGAACTTGTCCATCAGGATACGGTGGTGGTGCTGGCCACCGGCGTTACCACGACCACCCGGATGCTTGCGGTGCTTGCCGATACGACCGTGGCCGGCGCTCACGTGTCCGCGTTTCTTGCGGTTCTTGGAAAAACGGGACGGCTACGCAGGCACAAGCGAACATAACACACGGCCTGTCAATTCCCACGTTCATAAATAACCAAAGAAACTTAGCAGATATACAGCTAGAGAGAGAGAAGAGGAGAACGTCAATTGACAAATTCGTCCGTCCTGAATCCTGTAATTGGCCCTTGAACTTCAGATTTCTCAGTCATTCCTGTGTGGTTTCCTGTATCCTCTGATCGTCAGTTGCTGTATCTGTCTGTCTGTCTGTCTCTCTCTCTCTTGGCTGTTTATTGCATCATATTCGCCTTAAAGGCGTCGTGTCTTACCATATTGACTTGGTGATAAGCGAATGCGAATGGGGCTCAGGAGCTCCAAAGGGCGACGTCGAATGGTTGGCTCATTGGCTCCCAGCCGTAAGTCTACAAATATCAAGATAATTGAAGAGGTATACAATGTACAAGTCAAGACAGGATAAGTCGCCACGGTTCAAATATTAACCGTGAACCGGTTCAGGGGTAGGGATTTCGGTGGTCGAAAGTTGAAGTGAACAACACTCTGCACGACCCGTCGTGATGGCGGATGCAGACCAAGGAGCAGAGTCTACGAGGCCTAGCAGCTCTGCCGACGGGGTCACGAACGTACAAGGAGGTGGAGCGAATTCTACAGCGAATCCTGCGTCGAATGATACCGCTTTCGTCGCTGAAGAAGCCGTGGGAGACTCATTATGGGTTCGAAAATGGGACGAAGCTTCCAACCAGCTTTACTACTTTAACTTGCGCACGCAGGAAAGCTCCTGGGATGAACCTGCGGCTTATAAAGCAGTGCTGATGTCTGAACCAATTAATATGGATACAGAGAGGGCTCAAACCGCGGAGGGATCGGTAAAAGACCCCCAACAGGACGAAGGGCAGCACAACAGCGCATCCGTGGCGATTCAGAGCTTGTATCGCGGTCGGAAGGACCGCAAGCGAGTGGAGGAGGCGCGTAAATGGACAGAGCAGTTTGACCCTACTACATCTCAAAAATACTACTACAACAGCGACACGGGCGAGTCCCAATGGGAGAAACCAGTCGACTTCTTGGTGGGAATTAAAGACGAGCGGAGTGCTCGTGCTGTGAAGATTCAAACCGTGTTTCGTGCCAAAAAGGCGCGAGATCGTGTAAAGCAACTCGCTGACGAAGAGGAAGAGGAAGAAGATCTGAAGCAGCAGGTGCGAGACGTAGACGAAGCCGTTGCAGCAGAAGAGAAAAAATTGGCAATTCTGACAGCAGACCGAAGTGACCAAGAGCAATGGTGCGAGTACTATGACCCTCGATCGAGCAAATATTACTATCGTCATTCTGGCACAAACGAGATCACATGGGAGAAGCCGGAGAAATATGTGTCGTCTTCGGCGGAAGGTAGTAGTAAGCGTGATGTCGCTGCGCTGTCAATTCAATGTGCAGCTCGGAAGCGCATTGCCGCCAAAGACGTTGCATCCAAGCGGGAAAAGCTGCGTGTACTTACTGATCCAGATACTATGCAGCTTAAGCTGGACGAACTAAAGCAAGTATCTGTTGAAATCCAGGCGGAGATCGACCATCGCACACTTGTTTCAATGAATGAAGAGCAGCAGTTCCCACACTTATCCAGTTTACTTTCAGGCTGGCGGGAGTCTCTCGAAAGTATCAAAAGCCACGTAGTCTCGTTGGAAAACCGAGGAGAGGACATTAAAATGGCAGAATGCCTTGCTGCTCGACTCGATCACGCTGAACGCTTCCACAAATCTCTGGCTGAAATGCGAAGCAACTGCTTGGCGCTATTGCGTGGTATTTTGCTTATGAACAGCTATTTTGTGGATCTTGACGTCTCGCGGATAAATACCGCCTTCGCTACGTTTGCCAAGTGGAAATCGCATGAATTGTGTGCGCTGAAAGACTCTCGGCTGCTGGAAATCCTCCAAGGAAGCGATATTAGCCTGCTACTTGAACGCGCTGAAACTCTCCTACGACATGCCATGGGGCTGACGGATTTTACCACCGGAACGACTTCTTCAACAGGAAAACGCTACGAGGACTGGCATCCGTCGGTAGCTGCAGCTGTTGTGAGTATTCGCGAATTGGAGGAAAGTTTAGAGCAGAAAACGCAACTTCTTCGAGGGTATCGGACTGCTGAATCAAGGAAGAAAGAGATTTCACAAATGACAGAGGAGGACTTGTTAGCTGCTCGCATTGTACAAATGCAGCGTCGTCGATTGAACGATGAAAAAGATCACGCGATGTTCCTCGTCAAATGTCAGGAGTTCTGGAAGAAAGGATTAAACCAGCGTGAAGAGGATATAAGAGCTGCCCTAGGGAAATCAAAGACGCTTCGTCGCCCCAAACACCGCGAAGTGCCACAGATCGATCTATCAAGTGGCTTAGGCAATGATAATAAGGCCAAATTGTCGATATGGGAGGCTACTAAGGAAGGCCTTCCAGTGGAAGCAGTTCGCGCGCTGGTTTTTGCCGAGATGCAAAAAGCTCGTCGACTCGGATATGATTTTCTGGTGAAGACATCTCGTTCTGATCACGGTGAAACCCTTATTCAAATTGCTTGTTGGTGGGGCCACACGGTGCGTAGTATTTTATTGTTTGTGTCGTGTGGATGTCTAACCATTATCCGTGGTAGCACCTGGTTAAATTCTTTCTGGAAGAAGGGGCCCAAGTAGACGGCGTTGACAGCACTTGCAACCGCTTTTCATTGCTACACGATTCTGCTCGTAGAGGGCATTCGCAAGTTGTACGTGGGTGGAAACTTCTGTTGCAAATGTTGCCTGTTCTAATTGGGTTTGGATGAGAGGTTCAATTTCTGTTGGAACACGGGATTTCTTGCACTGCGACCGATAGTGCCTTGGATACTCCATTCCATTGGTGCGTAGAAGTCACTGTTTGGTTTCGATCAATGGCTCAACTGATGGTATGTTTTGATCAGGGCCGCACGAAAAAACAACTTTAGCACAGTGTTAATTCTTCTAGGAGTTTACTTGACCGAACGAGGCAAGACTCGAACTGACGAGATTATCAAGGCTGTTCGTTCAAAGAATCTTCGAGGCAAGACAGCATCAGCCTTAGCGAAAGGAGAACGTTTACGAAATACTCTGAAAGCAGCCGAGGAAGGGCGACTTCCGCCATTGCGTCGTCCACGCCCTGCAAGTGGGATCTCACGTCGCATGACGGAGGTTGGAACTCGAAGCAACACGAAGATAGGAAAAACAATGCTGCGCAAGGCAACGAAGCACGGATCAGCGGTTGATATCGATGAACTCGTATCGCTGTAACGCATTTGAAGACATGCTATTTTGAAGCTGCCAGCGAACAAAAGCAGAAGCGATTTGCAGTAGAGCTGCCTACACATTTGGTCGCTGAAGAGAAGATTTTCTCTTCTGAACAAAAGCACTCATGCTCGCAATATCGCCCCCGGACAAGATGGAGCAGCTCATGTGCATGACAAAATCTCTCCTGCCTTCTTGTGGTGCTCTCGTTCACATATAATTTGTGTTTTTTTAGAACTGTTTTCTCTCAACGCCTTCAGCCGCAAGCTCTTCAACGTTTAAGCGTAGCCGGTGGGTATCGAGTCGAATTCGTTTACTGTATAGCTAATTTATTTTCCTGCTGCGAGCAGAAATCCTCCAAGATACATCCGCCTTATCGATAATGCAGGAAGAGATTCCATCAATGGATAATCTGCGCGTATTGAAGCAGCAAAAGCCTTGTTTTGGACGATTGCTCAAGTTCCTACATATGAATGAGCCAACGGGCTACGAAAGGGATGCGGAGCACAAACGCCTAGCTGTGAGGTATCTTGCACTACGAACGATGCTTCAGCAGTGCAACGACATCAAGGTTTGCAACCATGAGTATACAGGGATGTTCGAAGTCCAGGTTCTAATTCTGTGTTTTCAGATCTCCAGTATCCAAGAAGTTTGTGTTGGTAAGATTCTTCGGTGGTTCGAGGCAACAGAAACAAATTTTGTGAGTTCAGAATCAACAAACTTGCCAAAATCGTTGCATTTACTTACCAAACGTATAGGCACCAGCCAGAGCTACCACACCAATTCTCCCTCCGCGCATGGTGCGATTGGATTCTTGTGTATTTCTTTCAGTACTTACGAACATAACGCTTCATTGTCTGCTTGTAGTCTCCAAAAAGACCTGCCTCTCAGCCAACACCAGGACTGGACAGGTGCATCAGTGAAACAAATATCCGCCCCGCTACAAGCACGTCCGTATCCACAAAACTAGAGGTATGTTGGTAAATTGTGTGTGAAAGTGGAAAAATGGGCCAGTCTAACTGCACAAGGGTTGCAGAGATATAAAATGCCCGATCTACGAGCTTCACATATTCGTCGAGTAGCCGAACTACGATCACGCGGCGCAGATGTTTCTGAAAAAGTAAGTTGTATTCATGTTGGTGGCGTAGTTAGTGACTGATAGGACTTCTTTTGATCAAGGACTTATCGATTCAAGAAGAAAACAATGCTACTGACTTAGTTACACAAGATCATTATAGAAGCCACAAGGATGACGAGGAAAAGCGACTTGTTGATGCCACATTCAAGTTGTATCACCCTGAAACAGTCGCAGAGGTATTGGTCTAATATTTCCCCGAAGGCTGCTACATTGTTTTTAACATTTTGTTTGGCAGCGCAAGATGAATCTGTTGTGGATCCGACGACGTCAAGAAGAAGAGAATACACGCAAGAAGGATGCAGAAGTCCAGCAACGAGTACAAAGGTGGGCAATGGACCGCAGCCGTGACGAGTCTGAGAACCTTCGAAAGCGAGAATCGACGAAACTGGTGGCAGGCCTTGGCCAAATGCTACAGGAGGGTGTAAACCAGGATAAACCCTTCGCTCAGCGAAGCATTGAAACACTGCATCCAGATTTGGCTGGAATGACTGCACTCTCAAATCACCCCACTGCTGTTGTGCAGACAAAACCTTTGAAGGAAGAACCAGCTCAAGACAAAAACGTCTCTTCCCAGATACAACGGCGAACGATCAGCAAACAACCTCCTCAAATTGTGGTCAAGACTAGAAAACCAACAAGTGCTGGTGGGGGGATGCACTTTCGAAATCAGTTGCCGCCAAACTACATGCCGCCTGGACTAGCTGCAGCGCCATCTGTTCCCAAAACAAAGCGAGAAGTATCGTCCGCTTCATTGAATTTGCGGTCGTCGGGGATCAAGGGATCTTCGAACTTACCGGGTGGCTTGGATAGACGGACTTCCGCAGAGTCGGAAGAGCTGTCGAGCGCAAGTGAAAACGAGGAAGAGGATCCAGCCTCAGACGACAGCGTGAAGAGGGAAAGAAAGAGTGAAACTCGGGAGCAGATGAAATTAGAAAGTTACCACGTACCGTACTACTACTCCGAAGGCCCCACTATTATCAAGAAACCAACTATCCAAAAGGTATGTCGCTTTAACGAGTTGCATTTTTTTAATCTGGAATCCTAGACTAACTTCGATGTTGTAGCCACATCCTCGAGGTACAATCCCTGCAGAACCTTTGCCTGCCGACCCTGAACTTCGTTGTCTTCAAGAAGCAAGTGCATTGCGCCGAGTCTTTGCAATCCAACTTGATAAGGTTCGAACACTCATTATTTCTGAATTTACCGACAAAACACTAATTCCATTGTTTCCAGAAAAATAATCAGACAACAAGCCGTGACTTCGAGATTTCCTCATCACGGAACTCAGCACGCTCTCAAGCTGGAAACTCGAGTCGCGGACCCAAATCTGCGAAAGGGAAGCGACCACCGAAGAACAGTCGTAGTGCTGCTGTTCTCCCTCGATCAACACCAGGTTATAACCCACTGGAGTCTCAATTCGCTGCTTCCACAAGTGACCTCCGCCAGTCTCAGATGGAAGAAATGGAGAAGATCCGTCGACTCTTCAAAGAGAACCACTTGGCCCTTGATCCCCAAGTGCTGGAGCGTGGGTTGCTTGTACCAGAAGACCGTCCGCTGCTCGAGACCATTCAGAATCTTCCCTTCGCTGGTTCTCGTCTTCTTGTCAATCCACTCATACGCAAAACTAAAACAGCCAAAGCCAAGAAGAAATCCGGTTCTTCTAAGAAGAAGAAGAAGACGAAAAAGGGCAAGAAAGGTTCCAAGAAAGATTAATGTAGCCATCTGACGTCAGATTCTTGTCTAAAACTTTAATCCAGTCAAAAGGACTTGTTAAACCAGCGAAACCCTTCAGAATTGATTAAAATCGATCTTCCCCCAAAACGAAAGTCGCATTTGACAAGAATGGATCTGGAGGCGGAGAATGCGAGACTTCAAGCAGCGCTACACGCTCTACAGGAGCGCTACGACCATCTAAGTGTGTCGACAGCCAAGCAGATCCAGGACCTGACGGACGAGAACGAAATTCTAGCCGAAGCCAACCGTCTACTGCTTGAAAAACAGGAACAAACCGCTCAAACCCCTCCCAAAGACCCACAAAGTCTTCTACAGGTGCCGGACGAGCTCCTGCTGCCAGGTCCAGAGCTGGCAATCCATCAAATTGTAGCTCTTGACAATGTGCACTCGTTCGGGAACTTGCTAAGTGTCAGTACGCACGCTACGAGGCCCGAGATCGTCATTTCAGGGGGAGCAGACAAGTGTATTTGTGTACATGACTGGGAAAATGGCAAGAAGCTTTGTGGGTTGGCCACCAGTTCTCCAGTATTGTCTATGGCCTTTAACCCCAAGAGGGAGTACTCAGACTATTTTGTGGCTGCTGGGATGGATGCGAAGCACGCACTGTACAGACTGGTACAGGAAGGGGAGGAGTGGAGAATTGATACAGTTGCTGAGTTCCACGACCACAACCGACACGGAGCTTTCAAGTTAGCATGGAGCAAGGACGGACGGATGTTTGCTACTGGATCCAGTGACAAGTCGCTGAACATTTACCAGTGCTTGCAGTTAGTGGAAGGGGGAGGAGAAGGAGGAAGCGAACAGGTCGAGAAGATGAAGTCGTTCTACTTTAATGGAACGGTGGAAGCGATGGTGTTTGCACCGGAGGTGAAGGAAGATAAGGAACTATTGGTGATTGCAGTGAGAGATGATTGCTACATGCACTATGTAGACTGCTCCACGTTGGAGAAGGAAAGGTGAGTGTGGCGTGGTTACGGTGGCTGTCGTTCGAATTCTTACTTCATTGTTCTCGTTGCATTGACAGAGTAAACATGAATCCTGATGGGATCGAGCACGTATCGTACACGATAATGGATCTGAGTCTTTCGCCCAGTGGGAAGTACCTCCTTGCAGCCACAGACTCGAACCGAAACTTCATCTTCTCCGTAAGTCGTGGATGTTCTATAGGCTAAGTGATACATTATGGACTCACCCACTCTTTGTTTTGCATACAGATGAAGCAGAACGTGGCACTGCGAAATTTCTACGGACACAAAGCAGGACCTTACAGTCAGCCGCGAGCTGTGTGGCATCCCTCTGAAAAGTACGTGATCTCCAACAACGAAGAGAGCGGTGCGGTTTTCATCTGGTCCATCGCCTCCGAGCGTGTGGTGGAGACATTAGATGCTCACGATGGGCTGGTGCGAGATCTCGTGTGTCCTGTCACTAATTCTTCCTCTGGAGCCCCGATGCTGGTTACGGTGTCGTACGACAAGCGACTAAAAGTTTGGGAGTCCCCACTCGCGGTCGCCGCAGTCGATATGATGTAAAAATCATGTTTATGAAGCATTTAGCTGAGCGAATACCTCCTTGAGATCTCTAATTTCCTGTAAAGTGGCGACTGTGGTGGCCTCCCAGCGATCTAACTTTCCCTGGATAACACTGACCATGCTCTCTTTCCCTTGTAGCTCCTGTTTGAGTGAGTCTGCATCAACGTTCTGCTCCAATGGAGACTGGATCCTTGACCCGGCCTCCTTCTTTCGATTGCTGGCTAGAGTACCAGCTAGAGCACGTGGAGCTTCGCTAGAAGTAGTTGGTCGTTGTGGAGAAGGAGCTGAAGATCCTCCCCCACCACTCGGAGGGCTATCAGGTCGCAGTTTTGGTGGACGAGCACGTCCGTAGTCCACAACCTCTGCCATTCAAGTTAATAAGTTAGTTACACTGGTTTGTTTTCGCCATCATTTCCAACTTTACTCACCTTTCTTGTTTCTAGGAGCTGCCCCATCCGCCACCTTTTTAGCGGCAGTGTCGGCTGTACAGCTCTTGTTGTGGATCGCAAGTCGGCCCTCCGCAAACGTTCGTCCACAAAACTCGCACTTCTCCATGCCGTGGACATTGTAAGCTTCTTGGGCGGCTTGATTGAGTGCTTCAACTTCCTGCCGAGTCATTCCCCCGCCACCTTCACCCAATTTAGGCGGTGTTTTCGGAATTGGACGACGTTCGTTCTTGGGCTTGAGCTCTTCCTGCTGGACCCAGAGCTGCTTGCACTGCTTCAGGTGGATCTCAAAGGACGACAAGCCATACTGCCGCCCACAAACATGGCATACACGCGTGACAGGCCCAGCCGCCAAATCTACAAAACTCGTTTAGTCGACTTCTGCGTGGTAATGGTCATTACAAGTAGCTTTACGAGACACTCACTTTTTACCATAACTAAGAAGAAGACGAAGGAGACGAAGTGGAAGTGGTCGTCCGTTCCTGAACAACCGTTTCTGTTCGTTTTATCGTTGGTCTTAGCAGGCTTGGTGTTACCAATTGGTCTATGTTTGATCAGTATGGGCATAATACTTTCATAGTAGCCGAAATTGACAGGAGAAAACGTTCGCCAGGAATCGAGAAGGTGAGAGAAATCTGTGAGGTATCACAGTCTGCATATCTACATAGTTCTATAACAAGCAGGCACTGGTAGTAGTTTCAGAACGACTGCCAAAGTTGCCTCTTCATCACTCTAAAAAAAACACGATAACAGAGCAATACTGTCCTCGTCCTTGCTTCGTTCCTGCATTCAACGTAGCTTCCTCAGCTTAAAGGATCTGGTGATCATCCTAACGTCTTCTTCAGGAGTGGGTGCCACCATATTTTGCAACACTTGGTCGGTTTGAAGACCAGTCGGTTTGGTTGGTAAACCGACTGGTCTTCAAACCGACCAAGTCTGCTAAGACAACGAGGAAAAGTATTCCCTGTGCAGGAAGTGCAGATCGCGCAAGTTGTAGCGGCGCTGTATTTCACGCCACCATCTACTCCCTCATCAAGATCGGCTCGTGGACGAACTACAGAGCCAAACACGCGTTGCTCCATGCCCGTGTCGTCGACCACGCGAGTTCTTTTCCCGAAGATCTACTGTACACGCAACCACTGGTTGAACCAGAGTCCGCTCCGTCTTGTACTACTTGTACGTAGTAGAAGCCATGCGCTAGGTGCTCTTCAAGGAAGCTTGTAGTATGCGAAGAGTGGTAGACAGTGTTGGAATGAGCATGTTGGTGTGCTGCAGCTTCACCCATTGCGCACTCCACTTCACTTGGTCCTTGGTCAAGGATACTTACCGCTGAGTCCGGTGAAGGGTTTGAAGGAGCTGCGCATGCGCGTAACGGTGCGTCTCCATTGACGAAGTTCAGGACGAGCAAGCTCTGCTCGAAGTTACCACCAGTCTCTGTTGCCAATCCGGTAGGCCGTACACACGAAGCTGCTCAAGCGTTGACAATGCAAAGGAGTGGTGCTCCCCCCGTAACCGAGCCGAAGTGCTGAAGGTTTGCTGGACGGATGGAGCCCTTCATGCGGATGTAGGTAGAGAGAATCGTGGAGATGAGAAAGTCTCCACCCAGGTATATAGACCTGGATATTGTCAAACAACTCGGTTTAACCGAGCTAAATCGGCAAATTTGGCCGGAATTGACAATATCGTTGGTTATTGGCAGTTAGAGGTTAAACCAGCGGGTAGTCCCATATATCCTCATCGTCTTCATCATTATTGGCTTCTTTCTTGCTGCTTGAGCGCTCGATGAGGCTTTTTTGACGATTTCCCACCTCGAAACACCACAAAAGTCTTTTTAGAGGTGCGTATTGCTCCACTGCAGCATAGTGGCGTAGAGTCGACAGACCAGCCGCTTCCTTTTCATCGGAAAATGTTACAGCGTTTTCGATAATTCGCGCTTCGTGCAGTTGCAGCAGTTCGCCGTCACTAAATCGTTCCAGCTTGCCCACAAAGTTTGTACGTTGCGTCTCAGATAATAAAGGGAAGCCAGTAAAACGTTTTGGGGTCTGGCAAACAGGAAGATTGTTGAAAAACAAAGAGATACGATAGATACCAAGGTCCAGCTCACCGTTTGCACTGTGTTGAGAAGCTCGTTGACAGCTAGAAAGTCCTTCATCTTGGTCACATATTTCTCATATCTTGCTCCAGGATTCATAACAACTTCAGTGATCTTGTGGTTTACTGATGCACATTTGACGAGACTGCGGCATCCCTGAGATCGCACGTCTGGATTATTCGAAATACTGTAAAGAAAACACAATGAAATATTAACCCTCTTCGCTAGAGTAGATACCTATAGGCGTACTTCAGCGTTCGAAGAGTGCTGTTAAACTTCCGCAGTACTGTAGTGACTTCAGTCACACCTTCACAGCTTATCTGGCAATTGGACAGGCTGAAAGCAGCACAACAAACACAGATTAGGCCTGCCAGTTGTAGTTATCACCAGTAGCGTTTGGCCCCAGGAAACTCACTGGAGTGTTAATAACGTGACGTTCTTCTTCAGCGCACTCGATACGTCAACAGCACCAGCGTCCCCGAGAGGGTTGTAGCATAGTGTCAACGTCACGATGGTACAATTCACTTTCAGCATTTCGGCAATGCAGGCAGAGCTCTCATAATCAAGATAATTGCCAGCCAAACTGAGAAAATATCACAAGAAAGGTGAGACTGATAACACAAATCCCAAGCGTTACCATACCTGAGCTCGCGAAGTGTTTTAACGCGCCACAACGCGTTGCACAATGAGTCGATCCCAGAAAGACGCTTCTCGTTGGTGCTATTGTGTACCAGTCGGTTCTGACTGAGATCGAGTTTCTCCAGTGCTGGAAAGTCTTGAATAGCGTTAGCGAATGCTACCAGTCCATCTGACCTCAGGTTTGCGTTGCCAAGACTAAATAATAATTCATTCGAGTAAGAATACGTAGAGTGACGTAAATCCAGCACTTACTTGAGCTCTTGAAGATGTCGGCACTTTTTCAGACACTCAAAAAGGATCGTGATACCTTGAAAAACGTTCGACTTCGGTCCAGTTAGCAAACTTCCCGACAAATCCAATTTCTGAAGGTGCTTGCGTTCACGTTCCACGAGGATTCCAATTGCTGCAGCATCCAAATGGTTAAAATTGCGTCCTGAAAGAATTACTTGACCACTCTCTGCAGCTTGAACCCGAAGAATTCCAGCAGGTATCGGGTTATCTGAGAACTGTAGTTTCTGTAGGGCTCCATTAGTTGCCTTCGTGATACTTACTGCAGCTTCAACACCAATGGAAGTCCCTGCCAGATTTAACGCTGCTAACTTGCACGTCTTGGAGCGTAAATATGGCACTAATAGGTCCACGAATTCGTTGGAAATGAGGAATCCAGAGAGATCAAGCTCCGTCTTTCCTCCAGCAGCTATATCCCGTACTCTTTGCACAATAACAGCCCCCTGGGAGCTCTTGAAGTTCCCTTTTCGATGCAAAACCTTCACTTCAAACAGCAGTTTCTGGTACGGATCTGTAATCGACCGTCGAGTCTCCTCTTCAAGCAGGAAATCCACATCTGCAGTCGAATCTAACGGTTTCTCTCGTCGAAGACCTTCCGCTGCTCGAGGATCCACCGATTCAATATGTCGCAGCAATTCACAGCCAGCTACACCTCGGACTTTCACTTTTGCTTTTACTTCCATCTTAAATTTTTTTTTTTTTGGTGTTCCACTTCAACATGCTAATCTGGGAATTTTTTTTTCTTAAGTAACATAAAGTAGCGGGAGCACTTGAAGCGACACGATGGTGTCTCTGCTGCCACTACGGCTCTCTGTGTTGCTGTTTGTGTGCTTCTTAACGTCTACGAGCTGTATCGAGCCCATTCCACAAGCTGCTGATGCTGACGCAGTCGTAAATGCTGGCTCGTCCAAGGATATCCGCCTAGATGCCAATGTATTGATCCCTGATGGGGGAGAGTTGCTTCTGAATATCCAAGTGCCTCATGAACCTATCAGGATATACCCCAAAGGTCCGGCTAAGGTGGTGAAGGTGTATTCCGATCATGTTAATGGGAAATTTGGAGTGGGGGAAGTTATTAACATTTTTGTGCAATTTACCAGTCCAGTAAAACTTTCTGGTTCTGGAACCCCTTATGTTGTTTTAAAGACTGGATGTCATGCTTCATCTTGTCAAGTGAAGGAAGTCCAGCGGTTGAGATGTTTAGCGACGAAAGGGAAATTCGCAGTAGGGTTTGGAACTCAAAAAGTGGGGAATATCCCGTGGGACGCCTCGACTAAAGTCATGGCTGCTTACTTAAGGAGAATGAACCGGATTGACAAAGTGACGGTCAAGTACAGCATCGACGAGGATCGCGCGTGTACTTTCTTCGGAAACAATATCACAGTAACATTTGACTCGATGAATATTGTAGGGGCGGATGGAGATTTGGTAGAAATGACTGGAGATCCCACCAATGCAGCAGGGGATGGCGTTGTATTGGGGCATGATATGTATCCGCCTTCAGTGACGACTACAGCATGGGAGATCAAGAAAGGAGTGCTTGTTCCGGATAGAAAAGCGACTTTTGTGGCTCAATCTGCACCCGATACGCTGAGATTCGGCTATGTAGTGCAGACGGGGGATAATACCTCAAAATTGGAGTATGCGAACAGTGATTCCCTCGCTTTGTCGCTTCGAGCAATTGGTGGTGTGCGAATTGTTAATGATGATGGCTCGAATACACTGGCGAATACGATATTGCCACCGCCGAATTTTGCTGGAGATTGGGAACGAGGACTTGGTAGCAGTTTGTCGACGAATAGCGCGTTACAGATCGACGTGACACCTCCGTACGTGAAGACGGTGAATTCTCCTCATGCTGATGGGACTTTTGGTATCGGAGAAGAGATTTTAGTGCATGTATATTTTTCCCAGTCAATTGTAGTGAGTGGATTGCCTACAGTTGTGTTGGAAACGGGTGCGGTGGATCGGATCATCCCGTTTAGTCAAGTGGTAGCTGGGAATATTGCCGAGTTCAAGTACATCGTACAAGCAATGGATACTTCACCGGATCTTACGTACACTGGCACGACAGCGTTGCAACTTAATGGTGGATCGATCAAACGGAAGTCAACAACGCCTACTACTGACGCTGTACTGAAGCTTCCAGCGAACGGAGACGCTGGGAGTCTTTCAGTCAACAAGAATATGATCATTGATACCACAAACCCGAAGATTTTAGGCGTGACAACAACGTCAGCTGATGGAACGTACACTGCTGGAGATAGCATCCCAGTTATTGTCACTTTTGATACCCCCGTAGTGGTGACGGGCACTCCTCACCTGTTATTGAGTACTGGCTCCGTTGATTTATTCCCGGGTCAATTTGTTCTCGAAGCTCCGACGTTACTGTCCAGCAAGACGGTCGTCTTCCCCTCATATTATCTCGACCTCTCTACAGCTGTAAGCAAGGGGCTTCAATTCAAAATTGGTGGCCAGATTCTGACTGTCGATTCCGTTCTAAGAGATGAAGTGACGATGGTAGAAACTTACACAGCTACAAAAGTCGATCCAGCCGATCTGTCAAACCGAGCGAATATCCCCATTTATTCTCCAGGATTTCGTCCAGCGAAGTATTCGAGTGGCAGTGGCTCGAAAGTACTCACTTTTGTCTACACAGTGCAAATCGGAGACGTCTCGTCTCGTCTTGCGTATATTTCCACCACAGCTTTACAAGTTGGCTCGGGATCGATTAAGCGAATGTCCAGTACTCCCTTTACGAATGCAGACCTTACTCTCGCTACACCTGGTACCTCTGGAAGCCTCAGTAACTCTGCAAACCTCGTCATTAACACCGTTGCTCCTCGGGTTACTCAAGTGAAGTCGATCACCCGGGACGGAGTGTACAAAGCTGGAGATGAAATTTACTTGCAAGTGATTTTTGACTTGCCAGTGGTTGTCTCCTCTACAGCTTCCATTCTCTCAAACATTGTCAGTGCAGGAGTGGAAAGACTTGCTGTCTATACTGAAGGAAGTGGCTCGGCATCGTTAAAGTTTAAGTTTAATTGTCTCGAAGACGACCAAGTTGCAAGTTTTGACGTAAAAGACGTGAATTCCTTACGAGCTGCTTACGGATCAGCTCTCGGTTGGATTAGAAGAAAAGCCGTTGCTCCCTTATTGCCTGCAGTGCTGACTTTACCTGTAGCTGGACTATCTTCCAAAGGGATTGAGATTAACCAGGGATGTGAGGTTGTGACGGATGTGACGACTTCGCATGAAGAAGGAACTTATGGCGTTGGAGAGTCGATAGACCTCCTGGTTAAATATTCTACCAACGTTAATGTGGATGTTACTGGAGGCTCCCCGATTTTAAAAACTGCTTCTGGAAACCAGGCTATGTATCAATCTGGAACTGGAACTGACACGTTAACTTTCACTTACGTCGTCCAACAAACAGATATCTCTGGACAAGTGCTGTATCCGGATAAATACTCGTTGATACCCAACGGTGTAGTTATCAAAGGCATCGTTAGTTTGAAGCTTTCGTCAACGCTTTTACCCCCTCCAGAACGAAGTAAACTGAAGCTTAAGGACAATTTGTTCGTTCAAACTGCACCTCCTGTCGTTGCAGCAGTAGCCACACGGACGCAAGACCAAGTGATTACAATTGGAGATACTATTGTCGTATCAGTGCGGTTCAATTATCCAGTTACGGTGCCTGATACATCCCTTGGTAGTGGAACTCCATCGTTACTGTTGAATGCTGGAACGGGGACTGGAATCCCAGCAACGTATGTTGCAGTGGAGGACTACGCAGTGTATTTCTCATTCACAATAGTAGCTGGACAGTCTACGAGAAAGCTTTCGTATTTTGGCAGGACAGCGTTGAAATGTTCAGGGGGAAATGGATTAAACCGCGATCCCACACAGAACGCAGGATCACCGAGCACTGTATTGCTCGTCGATTTCCTGGTTACCAGTTGGGCAGAAATGACGTCTGCTGGTACTCGACAGATCCGAGTGAAGTTTTTCAAATTGCAACAGTTCCCACCTATCGCGAGCTTTGAAGATGGCGGAGGAGCGTCTTCTACCGTGAATTTTGCTTCGAATATGGATGCAAGTGCCCCCGAGCTGGTCACGTTTTCGTCAAAGCTTTACCTCATTTGGACGGAGGCTAGTGCAGCTGTTAACAATCCGACACAGATCCGAGTGGCAGTTCTCTCGAGCCGCTCAACGCAAAACTCTCCAGCCCAATGGACATTCGTAGACACCAGTTCCGGACTTAACAAAGTGGCGACTGCAAATGCTGCTGGACCTCAGGCTGTCGTTCACCAGTCCAAATTGTACGCAGCTTGGCGCGAAACTTCGGCGGGAATAACTCAAATTCGAGTTGCCGTTTTCAATGGCATCGACTCATCACCTGTCTGGACGTTTGTTGATGGCAACCAGAACTCTCGTGGACTAAATTTTGCTTCTACTCAATCCGCACAAAGCGTACGTTTGTGTTCTTGTGCGTCTAAAGGGAGTGTTGTAAATCTTCTGTACGCTGTATGGTCTGAAACTTCCACTACTACGAACACAGCACAAATTCGAGTAGCTGTACAAACTGGGACAGATGCTTCACCATTGTGGAAATTTATCGATGGCAACGGAGCAAGCGGTCTCAACATTAATACTCAAAAGGTAGCTAAGTCTCCGTCAATTAAGTGTATAGGAAGCTCAAATATTGTCGTTGGGTGGCAAGAAACCACTGGAACTGCAGGATCGTCAGTCTTTGTGAAGAAATTTAACGGAGATCTCACGACACCGCAGTGGACAAGACTTGACAGTGGAAATGGATTGAACTTTGACTCAAGTCAGGCGGCTCAAAACCTCAAACTGGCAGTGCAGCTACAAGGAACGATGGAGACTTTAGTCGCCACTTGGGACGAAGTGGAAAGTACCACAACTGCTACTCAAATTCGAGTGGCTTCGCTTGTATCAGGGGCAATTCCAGCCTGGAAGTTCTTGGACGGAGGGAGCAAGCTTTCTGCTGTAAATTACGATGCTTCTCGGGCTGGTACACGGCCAATTGTCACTTTTCGCCAATCTCCAGACACAATTTTCGCAGTTTGGCAAGAATCTCTTTCGAATGGGAAAATTCACATCAGAAGTAGTGCGTTGGATGCTACAGTCAAAGAGTGGCAACCTATCGCTCAAGGGTGCATTCTACGGCAGTCCAGTGCCTCTGTTACTTCAGCCAATTTGCTTCTACCAGAGTTGAACACGCCTGGATCATTGGACTTTGGTCACTCGATCCGAGTGGAAACGTCCAGTCCAATGGTGCAAGATGTGACTTTAGCTGGCGATATCCACTCTTCCATTACTTCTGTGAATACTGTACAGACTATCGACGTATTAAACGTTGGAAAAATCACACGTGGAGCGTACAAACTGATGTACGGGGACTATTTGGAGACAAAATGTATCGATGCGAAAGCGCCAGCAACTGGAACGGGTTCACTCCAGTCTGCGTTACAATCGATGACGGGATTGGCTTTACAAGCCTCTGTCGCGATAGATACTGCAGCTTTTCACGACGGTTATCGGTACACAATAACCTTTACATTTCCTACTCTAGGTTTACTTCCTCTTCAAGTCAAGCCAACTTCCGGTAGAGAATGCGAAAAATTCACCTGTTCGTCTCCTCCAACTCCTTTCACGTGTGGCATTAATCTCGTGCGGCCGAACGAAAACTCGGATATCCGAACGGCAACTGGAGTTGTGGATGCTGTGGTTCGTTTCTCCTTTCCCGTTGTGGTTCAAACTGGAACTCCTACATTAAAGATGGATACTGGCACTACAGTTCGAGATGCTTTGTATACGACTCGAAGCGCTTTACAGGAGTTTGATGTTGGTGTTTACATGGCAAGTCCAGTGCTTGGAGGAGGCTTTCGCTTGTCTTATGGAGATTTTTCAACTGGTGCTGGAGTGGCACCAATCTACACTACGGACTGTATCCAACTGATGTCTGATGATGTAGATGGAGTGCAGGAAATCATCTCGAAGCTGGAAGAGATCTCGGTGATAAATACTATTGGAATTCGCTCCGCTACCAGGCGGAAGTTTCTCAATGGCTACCGCTACACTATCGAATTCCGCAATAGCGGAGATATGTTGGATTTAGTCTCTGCAGATTCGTCAAGTTGTGCAGGTCTTTCGGCTAGTACGCAAACGATTGATATTACTGCAAATTCCGAGATTTTAACGGGGGAGATAAAGATTAAACTGGGAGACGTCACAAGTGGATGTATTCCTTGGAATTTACGTGGAAGAGGACCTACAAACTCAATGGAGGCAGTTTTGAAAGATCTCGAAAGTGATAGGATTATTCAAGTTGAGGTGGTAAAAGATCCTTCAACTTTTATCTATGGATCTAAGTTTTACGTCAGTTTTGCTAGTCTAGACGACGCTAAGAAGCCACTACTTGCCTTCACAAATGCTGCTTGCACTGCTTTCACGTGTAAAGGAGCAGGTGGGGTCTCAGGACCGTGTTCGGGGCTCTCTGTGTCGTCTAATGCCGCTTTTAAAGTGTCTCGAGCGAAATCGGAAGCACTTTCGTTCCGTTATTTGGTCCAGTCTAGTGACGAAGCTACATCTCTCACGTACAAGAGCACAACGGCATTAACTGGGAATATTCTTCGATCTTCTTTGCTTCCAACACTCCCAGCGAGTTTGACACTCCCACCTCCGCTTCCATTGCCATCACGAGATGGGAAAACGATATTGTCTGTGGTAAGATCGGATAAAATCCCAGTCGTACGTCAAGTATATTCCTCTACGATTGATGACACTTACGTAGCTGGAGACGCCATTCTCGTGCTAGTTGAGTTCACGGAAAACGTTTTAGTCGAAGGGAAACCGGTTTTGGAACTGAATTCGAACGGAGAAGCTGTTTATACTGCCGGCAGCGGATCGAAAGTGCTGACTTTCTACTATGAAATTCAGATGGGAGACACTTCTGCAGATTTAAACTACGCATCGTCCACAGCTTTGAGGACGTTTACAGTTCCTATTTCAAAGATCCGATGCGCCGCCTGCTCTGGCGCAAGGATTGACGCTGATACAACTCTCCCAATGTTGATAAGTGCAAGTTTAGCAGGGAATAACGCCTTGGTTGTCGACACTACAGTACCAACGATTCTGAAAATCTCTTCCAGTCGACCAGATACAGCGGCAGGGGATGTTGGATATGGGCCAGGAGATATTCTGGATATCGTTGTGACCTACTCAGCGGACATTTCAGTGACCGGGACGCCGTCATTAACATTGAATTCGGGTGGAACTGCAACATTCTCGTACGCTGGGTATCGTCAGTTGATTGACGTCGGAGTGGATGCTATTGTTCCTGTTACGTCGGGACAATTTGCTGTTGTTTACAATGGAGAAACGTCTGGATGTATTGACTTTGATGATCCGGATGGTCCTGATGATACGTCGTTGAAAAATCGTCTTCTTGCGATCAAAGCCATTAAGAAGATCGGTATTTTATCGGTTTCAAAGACTCTAAAGAAGAACGGGAATCGATTTGAGGTCGTCTTCGATTCCACTAAAGTGCTGGACGTACCACTTGCTATACAATCTACAGTATCCGACTTGTGTGATCCACTTCAGCCTTCATCCGCTGCCCAAGAAGCGCTAGTATCAAGATCTATCGGCAATCAATTTGTGTTTCAGTACACTGTCAAAGTTGGTGACAGTGCTTCAGTATTGGGTGTCACCAGCACCTCAATTTCTCTCAATGGAGGAACAATTTTACGCCAGTCTAGCTCCCCAACGACCCTAGCAAGCGTTGCTTTACCACTTACCTCAGCCCCAGAGAGTCTTTCCCAACAGAAAACGCTGAAAATTGATGGAACTCCAGCTCAGATTGTGGATTTCGTGTCTGATTCTGCTGCAGGCACGTATGGAGTTGGTTTCCCATCCGTAGCGAGTCCGTTGTCTGTAGCTCCAGGTGAAATCCTCTTTCATCTCGTCTTTAGCCGCCCAGTCGTTGTGGTCGGATCTCCAACTGTGGAGTTAGCGACGGGATCTTTGCGTCCAAATGGAGATGTTATTCCCAATCGATTCGCAAAATACGACAACCAACCACAGCCGAATCAAGTTTCTTTCCTCTATCACATTGAGACGGACGACTACAGTACCAACCTCGCTTTTCCGAACGTTAACGTTCTCCAGGGTGCCGGTATTTATTGTGTATCTTCGACGATGTCCGTCCGAGCGACTTTACTTCTTCCAAGACTTACAACCAGCAATGCTGTGCTTAAAATTGACGCGTATTCCGTTCCAGCAACTGTAAAGCTGGCTTCAAACCATCAAGATGGAGTGTATGGAGCTGGAGAGTTGATTGAGATCCAAGTGAGTTTCTCCAAGGAAATTGTGCTATTGTCCGGCTTAAATCGAAATCAGGATTGGCACGCTCGCAACCCGGCAGCTTTGGAGTTCCAGAATAATATTTACGTGATGTGGACGGAGAGAGAGGTAATGCATGCTCCTACGACGAGTTTCCTGTACTTAGGCGTCTTTTCCAGTGCTTCTCTCGATTCTGTTACGACTGCATCGGTCTCTCCTGTTAATCGCCTCCCTAATACGTTTATCGAGAAAGTGGGGATGACTGTGTGGAAGGATAATTTATACGCAGCTTGGGATGAAGGAGGCTTGATTTACTGTGCGGTCTACAAAGGTCTGGCGTCTACGTACCCGTGGACTTTGATCCCTAATATGGGTGCTAACAAGAACTTAGCAATGGCTGCTAGTGATCCAGTATTACTAGTGTACAATCTGGAGCTTGTGATGGTATGGAGAGAGAAATCCCTCCCAGTGGGAGGAAATGGGTTAGTCGGACAAATTCGTGTTGCTATTCGAAATGATGACTATGACGCACCACTTTGGATCTTCCACGATGGCAATCAACTTGACAATGGACTGAATCAAAATCCACTGATGGATGCAGACGACCCCGTAGCTGTGGTTTATCGCGGCAGAATGTACGTTTCGTGGTCGGAGATGAATGCAAATGGAGTGTACGAAATTCAGATCGCTAGACGAAACATCCAGAACCGAGATTTCTCGACGTGGACGTATTTGAACGCTCTCCCGTCCACGTACCCTGCTTACAGTTTTCTCTCTGCTTATAAACCCCAGTTTGTAGTGAGACGAAAGGGGATAGAAGATTTGGCTCTATTGGTCTCGTGGTATCGAGATACACCTACTAACAACGTGTCGGAGGTCGTTACTGGTCAAGTTCTGGGTTTGGATTGGGAAGCTTCTGATACTGGTAGTATCCCTCAAACGATTAACAGCGCGAAAACTATCGACCAAGCGAAACTGAACACGATGGAGCAGAGATTCGTCTCATGTGGAGACAATATTTACTCATCCTGGCTGGATCTGGAGGGAGATAACCCGACCGACAGTGCTTATGTGGTAAAAATGGCTACACTTCCATCTGAAGCCAATGTGTACACTGGTTGGAGACAAGTTACGAGTCAAAACGACTTAAATCACAGCCCACAGCGTGACAGCATCGATTCTTCTCTCGTATGTTCCAGTAAAGCTCAAGCAGGGCTTATATGGACTGAGTATGATGGATATTCTATCAAACTACGCTTTCGACACTACGCAGCTGTGCCTCGAACGCCTGGTACGACTGCTAAAAACTACGGAGAGGTGCTAACAGGAGCTCCAATCCTTCTATTGGCTACGCAGTCGAATCCAATCGGATACGCTGCATGTATTGACAAAAGCGGCTTCACCACGACTGTCCTATCGTTCACGTACATTGTTCAGCCGGGGGAAACCTCGCCTCAACTGGAAATCTTAGGCCAAGATGCTCTAAAACTCAATGGTGCAGTGATCCGAGATCTCTACGGTCGAAATCCAGACTTCCTGCTGTTCCCGGGCTCTGGAAACATAAGAAGTTTAAGCTACAACAACAAACTAACGATCGACACGACGCCACCTACAGTTGTAAGTGTTTCAACTGTGAATCCATCGGGAGAATACGGCGTTGGAGAACTTCTTCAGATCCAATTGACGTTCTCTTGTCCGGTGATAGTGACTCAAGGTGATGAAATGAGGCCTCCGATACTTAATCTCCGTACAGATGAACTTCATTTGCTAACCAGTTCTCAGGGGGTGGCGATATACGTTGGAGGCTCTGGTTCAAATGTCCTTACATTCGAGTACACGACAACTCAGCAGGATTATTGTGAAAAACTAGATTATATGGACTCAGCTTCACTCGCTCTTAACGGCAGTACGTGGAGTATCAAGAGGAACGCCACACGTCCAGTTACAGACGCTGTTCTCACTCTTCCTCAGCCTACGTCAGCAAATTCGCTCAGTGGCACTCGAGCTATTGTGATTAAACCCACACAACCCAGCGTCGTCTCGGTTACTTCATCAACTACTAATGGGAAATACTACCCTGGAGATAAAATTCTCGTTGATATTATATTCACTTTACCAGTTGTAGTCTTTGGTTTTCCTGTACTATTGCTGGATACTGGAGGAGGAACACCAAGTCAAGTCCCTGTGAAGTCAGGAAACAAGACGAACAAGCTCACTTTTGAGTACATTGTCCAGATTGGAGACTCCAGTGCACGGTTGGACGTCGTGGACGATCGAATCGGAGAGGATAAAGCGTATTTCGTCAAGTCTTTACAGCTTTCCGGTAGTTCCGAAATCAAACGATTTTCTACGAACCCGTTTACATCGGCTGTGATTGCTTTACCCGCTCCAGGGCTGGTCGGTTCTCTATCTGTCAACACAAATATTGTTGTGGACTCTATTCCACCCGCTATTACAGATATCCGATCGACTGCAATCGACGGAACGTACGATGTTGGAGAGAAGATCGATATTTTGGTGGTATTTTCCCGTCGAGTGGTAGTAATTGGCGTTCCTGAACTCATTCTCAACGTGCCTTCCGAGTATCAACGTACTGCAGTTTACGTGGACGGATCCGACACGAATATCCTCCGGTTCTCGTATTTTCCAAAACAAGGAGACAATTCTCGGAACTTGGCATTGGATATTTGGAATGACAAGTCTCTCATTCTCCGTCCTCTTCTTCTAGGTAAAGAATTCCTTCAAAACCCTGCTCAGATCCTCGGACGCTCGTCCAGTCCAGTGTTAGGAGCGAATCTCCTTCTTCCTGTTCCTGGTGTTGCTGTACGTGCAGATGCTGTGCTGAGTCTCGTGGGAAATAGCAGGAAAATCTTCGTTAGAACGGACGGATTCCGAGTGAAAGCTGTTCGTGCCAACATTCCAAGTGGTGTGTACTCTCCTGGACAAAAGATCGTGATTTCTGTTGTTTTTACTGGGCCGACAACCGTTCAAGGAGCTCCTCGATTGAAACTGAATACTGCGAGACATGCAACTTACAGTGGAGGAACGGGAACTTCCGAGCTTAAATTCGATTATATCGTGATCGATGGTGACACTTGTGACGTGCTGGAAGCTGCTTCTCAAAGTGCGTTGATGTTAAACGGAGGGGTTATTTCGGATCATGATGGGATTT
The DNA here is from genome assembly GCA_031305395.1 of Phytophthora citrophthora. Taxonomy (NCBI): domain Eukaryota; phylum Oomycota; class Peronosporomycetes; order Peronosporales; family Peronosporaceae; genus Phytophthora; species Phytophthora citrophthora. The sequence goes on from JASMQC010000024.1 coordinate 77,910, forward strand.
ATGTGCCACTACATCTTGCAGCCCCGAATGAGCCTGGCAGTCTCTCAGCCACTGTCCAGATCAAAATCTCCTCCGTTTCCCCTGCCGTTCAGCGTGTTTACTGCCAAGAACGCGATGGTTCTTACGGCGTTGGCGATACTTTACACGTCGCAGTGGAGTTTTCTCGCCAAATCGTTCTTCAAGCTGCTTCTGTTCCTTCTCTTCTTCTTCAATTCCAAGGAGGAACTCGAGCAGCAACTTACACATCAGGCGACAAAACAAACACGCTCGTGTTTACGATTCAGATTCAGAATGGAGATTCTTCATCTAAAATGGACTACGCCAGTATAACTTCTCTAACTGGATCGATCTTTGCGTTGGCGACTACACCAACAAAACAAGCCAACTTAGCGCTCCCAGTGCCTGGAGCCAAAGGGAGTTTGTCCTATTCGTCTGTGATTATCGTCATTTCCACGCCTCCTACTGTTCTGGATGTTCGTTCAGCCAGTCGAGATGGAAACTACGGACTTTACGATAAAATTCGGATCCAAGTGCGGTTTTCCTTCCCAGTATTCGTAAGTGCTGTAGCTTCCCAGTCTTGCGCGTTAACGCTCGCTGTGGGGGACGCGGAGTTCCGGAAAGCGATGTATACAGGGGGCTCGACCTCAAATCAACTTGAATTCGAGTATATTGTCCTCTCAGGGGATCACTCAGCGCAGCTCGACTACACTGGATCCAACAGTTTACAGTGTTCCATCCTGCAGTCAACCACAGTGCCTTCTCTTCAAGCTTCGAACGTTTTACCGTTGCCAGGATCAGCTAACAGCCTCAGTTCTTCTTCTTCACTTCGAATTGACGCTCTATCGCCTCGAGTTACGTCTGTGTCTTCGGACACAATGAATGGAGTCTATGGCGCTGGTCAAGTGATCGACATCAGTATCACGTTTTCCGAAGCTGTTCTGGTTCCGACTGGTGTTTTACCTCGTGTACGACTGGCAATCGCTTCAAATACTCCAGTAAATGCGAAATTTGGTAGCTCAATAGAGCCAAACGCTGTATACAGGGGAGGATCAGGAACAAATGTCCTAAAATTCACGTATACAAGTCGCACGGGTGATATGGCGCTCCCATTGGATTATTCCGGCGTGGATTCCCTCTCTTTGACTGTCCCAGGGGCTCATTTAACTGCAGCAGCTCAGAAATACCGGTTTGTTTCGCTTCGATTGCCTGTGTCTGGAGCTACTGGTAGTCTCAGTAACAATCGAGACATTCACATTGATACGCTGGAGCCTCCACGAGTTCTCAGTGTCGGAAGTCCAATGGCTGATGGAATTTACACGGCTGGGGATACAATTACACTCTCAATGACGTTTTCCACTCCAGTGACTGTGAGTGGGTCTAAACCTACGCTACTTCTGCTTACAGGGAACTCAGACCCAAATGAAGAGAACAAGAAGGCGGTGTATGTGTCTGGTTCTGGCACTTCCGTCCTTCTTTTCGAATACAAAGTCCGAGTTGGAGATAAAATGGATCGATTGGAGTACAGACCGTGTCCTCTAGCTGACCGCAGTGCTTCTCTTGAGCGGAAATGGGACAAAATGGTCATTTGCTCACGATCTTCGAATGCTTTGGATCTAGGTGCTGGTAGTATTAAGCGATCATCGACTTTTCCAGTTACTGACGCTGTACTGGACCTTCCTGAGGTGAACGACTGGGCGGAAATTCGTTTTACGACTACAAACGACGACGTTATCTACGTTTCGCAGGTAGAACCAACTACTGGAGATCTAGACGCAGATTTGACTCAAATTCGCCCGTTAAAGAACGAATTCAGCACCTCGCAGCAGCTAAAAGCTCTCAACATCTACAGCAACGGGATCCCAAGCCACGATTCAAGTCTCCGCAGTAAAATTAAAGAGCACAAGTTCTTCATTGAGCTCCAGCGGCTCCCGACTCAGCGAAGTTTGGCTCTGAAACCTTCAGTCGACAAGTTTATCGGCGTCTTTCTGAATGGAATTTTGTTCAAGAACAGCAACAAAAGTGCTCAAATTACAGACGAATGTGGTGGGGCGATTGATTCCAGTGGACACTATTTCTACGTGAACATACCAAATTGTTACCTTACTGAAGCTCACGAATCAAATGGTAAAGCGCAAGTTCCTGCCCTCCCGTCGGTTATTGTCGCCTACGCACTCGATGGCTTTCCAATCTACGGATTTTACGATGAAAAGGGAAAACTACCCAGCGATTTAGACGAATGCCATGGACGTATACTACCAAACGGACAGTACGTTTACCATCTAGTCCCTTCGGACTCACCTTTTATGCCTTGTTTAAAAGGCCTTGATGCACAGGACCCACTCTCTGTCTTCCGGTATCCAGCTAATATTTCCGCAGTGGAAGGACTATCTCTATCGGAATTGGCCAAGTTTAACAGCTTCGTTATCGACGAGAATCCTACCATTTACCACGCGGATATGTGGTTAAACCCTGCTAATGTTAAGGTTGTGTACACGACATCAACTGTGATCGTTCGTACCAAAGGAGTTCCTTCAAAAGGAAGCAGGTATGGACCATTCCCAAACCCGTATAATCGATTCAGCGTCCAGGCACAAAACTACGTGTTCCAATTCCCGAGAAATCCGGTGATAGCTGCATCTACCACGTCGCTTCCTCGAGATATCCCCATTGGAGTCATGGTAAATGGAGTGCCATTTTTCTCAGCGTACTCGGATATTTACAGTGGGAATATTCTAAGTAGCTCCAATCGAGCGTACGTGTTGCTGGATAAATGCAACGGACTTGTGGATTCAGGTGGTGACTACAGGTATTATGCTTCTCCCGACTGTTTACTGTACGAATTAGGCGATAAACCTGGCCAACCTTCGCCTTTAGTAGGCTTCGCGTTCGACGGATTCCCCTTGTACGGACCTTACGCTGAAACTGGTCAAGTGCCTACAGATCTTGACGCCTGTAATGGACGTATAGGCGATGATGGAACGTACCGGTATCACGTGACGATCAACACTGCTCCTTACTTGTTGGGGTGCTTTAAAGGCACTCCGTCCACAGACCAAAGCAGTCTGGATACTGCTACAGATTTATACAGAAGTCTCAGTTACGCCCATGCGTTGAGACTCAATACAGATCAACCGCAAGTGGCTCATGTGTTCACTAACAAGCGTCCTGGATCATACGTTATGGGGGAGAGTGTGGATATTGTGGTGGAATGGTCCACACCCGTTCAAGTACAAGGGATTCCATCAATTTCTATCCAGAATTCATCCCGTGTAGCCGTTTACGACTCTTCTCGGAGTTCCAAGATGCAAACAGTTTTCCTGTACGTTATACGAAGTAGTGATGTCATTCTCGAGGACTTTTCGTACAATCCGAAGGTCTCTATCCAGTTAAATGGCGGTCGGATCACTCGATTCGCCACGCTTCCAGTGATAAATGCTGATCTGGAACTGATCCCGAGCGATCTGGAAGATATTGATCTAATTCGTTCCAGAACGTCGGGGCTTTCATCAAAGTTCCAACTAGTGCGTGACTTACAAGTGACTTTACGTGGGCTATATCACCCTAGAGCTCAAGATCTTCGAGTGCGCGTGTTTCACGGCTACCGGTCGAGTATTCTCTTCGATAGCTGCTGTGATGTACGAGATACATTCGGGCAACCGGACACGCCCGATGTGCTGCCAAACCGTGCTCAACTCGCGTCAGAAGCTCGGAATCCAACTAGTGGCGTTGGTTTTGACTACAGCTTTCGAGATTTCGATTCAGGCAGGAATTTGGCTCTAGATGGAGGAGCTACAGCCTTACAGAGCTCCATAAGCGGCACTTGTGGTCCGATGAACGCTATTGACGGGAAGATTCGTGGTGCTTCTGTATCAACGCAGACGGTAGCTCGTACTTTACCTGCAAATGAAGAGAGCGAGTCTGCGTGGTGGGAACTGAAGCTTGTGGACGTTACTACAGTTGGAACTGTTCGTATCTGGGTAGCTAGTGATCCAGACGTTCCTTCCAGTGTTTATACACTACGAGTGGGCTCAAACGATGGTGTTACTGCTGTAACAGGGTATTTTACGCTAATCTTTACCACAGTTGACGGTGAGCAGTTTGAAACAGCGTCAATTAACCATAACGCAGTGGCGATGATTAAAGACGAGAATGTCCGCATTAGAACGCCAGGAATCGGACAACAAGAGTCTATTCAAGCGAAGATCCGAGCACTGAAAGAAGTTAACGCTCGGGTATTTATCACGCGTGAACCTCGAGACCCAGCGTTATCTCCTAACGGAGCATTCACGTGGCACATAACATTCCTAGATCAAGCTCCGGTGTTAACTGTTGGCGAGAGCAACGTGAATGCAGGTACAGGAGTAGTAACGCTTGGAGTTCCACAGTCAATTGATGATGATAGCGATCTACTCGTCTATCGAGAAGGAGACACCTCTAAGCCAAGTGCTAGTACTTCGGAACAAGCCACCGAGCAGCCAATGTTCCCGTTCTGGGTCTTACTATTCGATAGTCCAGCTGTGATGGACGTTGAGAGCTTTAAAGACGCATTCGATCGCTCTATCTTCTCGTACCGAGTGGACGAGAAGCAAGCCAACCGCAGTGTCATTTCTGTTGTGGCTCCTTTAGGTACTAAAGCGCAGTACGTTCGTCTCATAGCTGAACATCCTCGTGGGGTTTTATCTATCGCTGAAGTGGAAGTATTCGCTCTACAGAGCTACGTTTTATCCCAGTATGCAGGTGGAACCCCCATACGAACGGTGTATCACCCAGGAGGTAAAACCTGGTCGTCCGAAGAGCCATTTCGCTATACATTTGGTGGGATGCCTAGTGAAGGTTCCTGGATATTATCGATTGAGGATCTGACAGTGAACGGGAGTAGTTTACCATCTCCAAGACCGAATGCTACTGCTGGAGCGATCTCTGACTGGGTTTTATCTGTCACAAACCAAGCAGGAGAGACTGTAAACTACTTTATGGACTTCCAAGCCCAAGTTCACGCTCTTCCTCGACATGGTACGCTGTATGTCACCTTGGACGAGACCGAACGCGACCACCTTGACGTCGATGGCAATGGGTTATTGGATTCGATTGAAGCAGACACGTATCTCCGCAGATATTCACCCAACAGCTACACAGATCTACCGTCGAACCTCCGGGATCGGGAACTGAAAGAATTTATGCTGAACTACGAAGCTAATGGAGCAGTGCAAATTTTACGAGATCCGAGTGAGCGACAACTGCGTCTGCCATCTCTGGTGTGTGACTCCGAGTGTCTAGCAGCGATAAAATTGGACCCTTACTTCTACGTAGGACTGGAAGGAGATCGAGCGATGAAATTACTGCGTGTGGTGGGTGATCGGGTCGTCAGATACGTCCCAGATGCCGGTTTCCGAGGACTTGACGCCTTCACCTTCTCCGTCGCGCTTACTGGCCAGGAATCGCGCGTTCTTGGGACGATTCAATTGACGGTGAAGGACTGCGAGGACGTAAACTGTCGGATGTCAACTATCCTTCTGCACCGTAGCACGCGGTGAACCAAAAGACGGATTCTCCTCTCATTTAGGCTGTAATTGCTTGGAGGCTTGGATCTTCTGAAAGCAGACGATAATACGAAGACGCAAGAACGATTTCAAGAACGATCGGGAAGATGACGAGAAGAATGGCAATAAACAAACGTTGAAGCGAACAAGAACAAGTAGTGGGGTTCAATGAGCGCTGAACACGAATTCAAAGGTTGATCTTGATTAACACTGCTTTATTCTTTGAAGTAGTGACTGAGGATCAATGAACCACAATGTAAAGGTTTGATGTCATTTCCGCGTTACACTTACCCATCGAAAGTTTGTTTTTTCGCGTGTCGATTACCAAGAAATTTGGACATCAGGATAGTCGCAGTGTTGAAGATTGTTGGATGCACTAGAGAGAGGTGAAGCGTACCGTAACCATGAATACGAAGCAAAGATCAAATCGTAGAGCATTTTGTAAGAATCGTGTGAAACGGAGGAGAGGGGAGACTTACATTTTCTCACTACGTGTGAATCTCTATGCCTTGTACATGATACCTACGTGCACTACAGTCTCCAAAAGTTCTCCTTCGTGCTGGTGTGTTTCTCTAGTTCCATGTTGTACTGCAGCAGAGAATTTGCGATGGGCGTGAGCATGTTTCACTGCGTGAAGAACCAGTCAGGATCAAGCTTTACTTCGGCTCAGCGCTCTCGTCAGCTCGATGATGTAAGTAATAAAACCCAACAGATCCCATGAATCGAACTGCTCTCTCTAAAACACAAAAAAGGAAGTTGAAGCTCTTGTTAACTTGGAAATGCAGTCAAAGGAGTTGTGAAGTCGTGTGTACAACGCAGCACACAGGAAGACCTTGAAGATGGGATCTTGCGCTGTTCGAACATGCCAAAGTTACCCTCGCTCAAGCTGATAAAAGAGCTCATTCAGCAATTTGCCGAGCACTACACACTACACTACCCAACCGACCGATTGGAAGCTTTCCAATACTACCAAAACTACCCAAGCATCATGAAGCTTTCGTACATCATCGCCTTCGCCGCCGTGGTCGTCGCCTCCACTGCCATCCCCGCCAACGCCGCCTCTGGCTTAACGACCAACAACTTCGCTGAGGACCTGGTTGGCCGTCAGCTTGGAGCTGGTGGCGGTCTCCGTGGTGCCAGCCAGCAGGGAGGAGACGAGTCTCAAAACACTCCTAGCACGTCGCAGAACGACGGTAACACTAGCCAAAACGATGGCAAACAGAAGCAGGATGACGGCAAGCAGAAGCAGGACGACGGCAAGAAGAAGGAGGACAAGGAAAAGAAGGAGAAGGAGAAAAAGGAAAAGAAGGAGAAGAAGGAGAAGGAGAAAAAGGAGAAAGAGGAGAAGAAGAAGTCCAAGAAGGACGATGGCGACAAGAAGGACAAGAAGGATGGCGGTGACAAGAAGGACAAGAAGGATGACGGTGACAAGAAGGACAAGAAGGATGACGGTGACAAGAAGGACAAGAAGGATGACGGTGACAAGAAGGACAAGAAGGATGATGGCGACAAGAAGCAGAAACAGGACGATGGTGACAAGAAGGACAAGAAGGACGATGGCGACAAGAAGGAGAAGAAGGACGACAACTCGCAGAAGCAGGGTGAGCAGAAGCAGGGTGAGCAGAAGCAGGGTGAGGAGTCCCAGAAGCAGGGCGAGCAGAACCAGAAGCAGGGTATTTGAACAGTGCAGCGGTAGCTCTCAATCGTTTTTTACGGTGCAGTACGCTAGAATACTCTACCGATTCAATCAATGTCCATTGAATAAGTACATGAACTACCCACACGATGACTGAACTTGTACATGTGCAAAACTAAACGAGTTTCGACGCTCGCGAGAGTATTCTGTACTATCCATAAAATATATTGTTGAAGTGGTTTTCGAAGATGCTGAACTCGTTAAGTCTTCGGTGGTCTAGACGTTGAGAGAGGGGTACATGCAATTCGAAGTACAGTAACTAACGCACCGGACTAGAGAGGTGACTCAGGCAAGAAAAGGAGAGTCACCACAGAAAGAGAAACAGTACAGTATACTTCATCAACAGCTTTTCGACGCGACGAAGTAAGTTTGTGCGTGTGGAAACTTCGTTTAAGCTGCATGCATGGTATTGTACTGCTACTTGATGTTTAGCAACAAAGTGTTTTCGACAAGCAAATGACATCGACACTCTCATCTATTCATCGATCCTGAACGTTTAACAAAACCAGCTTGGATACACTTTCTTGATGCGAATCCGGACAAAGCGAGGAAGGTGCGGCGCAGGTTAACACATCTCGCAAGCTGCGGCACGTACACGATGTGCCGACGCTGGACCGCAGCGCACCCAGCTTTGCCTTACTCCGACGACGATCACCCACCGTCGTGTATGCACCTGTTGGATGTAGTCACGCGGGACGTGAGCCAGTCAATGCGGAGGTGTCCAGCACGTCGACAGCTCGAGGTCTTGCACGGTTTCGTCGGCTGCTAGATGACTCGCGTTTCGCTGGTAATCAATAACTGTACATGAGCGCACGTACAGTTGAAAGATACGCCCCATTCGTACAACAGGAAGCAGCAGCAATGTGTGGATGTCAAATCTCAAGCTCACGTAAAAAAATTCGGCGATTTTGCAGGAAACGCAGAGAGGCCAAGGCGGCTTCGTGGAGCCTTTACACGCTGCAAATTGCAGTGCAATGGGGCCATCCAACTAAAAGAGCAAACGCTGTTGAGACTCTGGCTACGCGCGTTTATCAAATGGAGGCGGCAATGAGCCTCTGGCACGCTTAGTTGACTCATTGCGACGCCTTTTGCAGGTGCCAGTAACGCAGCATGTTCAGGTGTGAGCAACTGCGGACACTCGAAGAATGTCGAGAGCTTCCTTGTGGACGGCCAGAGAGGCTGCAATGCAACGACAGACGGACAGAAAAACCTGAACAGTGACAAACAGCCTATCTCCACCCAGTTCTTGGAACAAGTTCAATGCCACACGCGTCGCAGCTATCGGCGAATCTGATTGGGAACGTTTCCAAACGAAAGCTTTTCGCTTCGCATCTTTGTGTGTAACAAGGACTCCCCATCAAACTCCGTGCAAGGCAAGCACGCAACGTCAATGAATTGCACCCGACGAGTCTTGGATGCGCTCACGAGAAGATCTTGCCCCCCCGAGATTTTCAACTTATGATACCGTCCAGCTAAAACCTAATCTATACTCCAAAGTATTCATAGCTGCATCAGTGCATCAGACAACTGCCTTACAATGCGGACAAGTTGCACACGACGGCTGGCCAAAGACACCTGCCAGGTCTCGTGCCACAAGGGAGTTCTTATGTAGAGGCTTCGGGCACGAAAATCCCGTCCCAAACTTCACATCAACGCGACGTGCTCCTCTGCCCCCGTTCTGAACAAAGCCGGTGTGCTGTTCGTAAGGATATGCAAGAGTGAAGACACCGAGACCCTCTACAACTTGCCCGACCTCGGCTCAAGGACGAAGAGAGCTCATTCAGCAATTTGCCGAGCCAAGCGAACACCGCTTGCTTAATTGGGAGCCCGCTTCCAATACTACCGACACCCTCGCGAGCTACTAGCAGACATGCAGCTCTCCCGTATTATTGCGCACATTGCGCTCGCCGCGGCTATTGTCGCCTCGGCCGCGTCGCCTACTGACGCCGCCTGGGGCTGGACGACTGATGCTGCCGACGTGAAGTCTGTCAATGTCGCTGAAGGCCTGCAGGTCGAGCGCAACCTGGGCGCTGGCGGCGGTCTGCGCGGTTCGCAGGCGCAGAACACGCCGAGCCAGAGCGAAGACAACTACACCGGCCAGAACACCCCGAGCCAGGGAAACACCAACCAGGGTGAGGAGGGACAGCACGAGCAAAAGGAAGAGGGTGACCACGAGCAGAAGGAGAAGAAGGACGACAAGGAGAAGAAGGACGACAAGGAGAAGAAGGACGACAAGGAGAAGAAGGACGACAAGGAGAAGAAGGACGACAAGGAGAAGAAGGACGACAAGGAGAAGAAGGACGACAAGGAGAAGAAGGACGACAAGGAGAAGAAGGACGACAAGGAGAAGAAGGACGACAAGGAGAAGAAGGACGACAAGGAGAAGAAGGACGATAAGGAGAAGAAGGACGACAAGGAGAAGAAGGATGACCACGAACAAAACAACGGTCACCAGAACGACGGCCAACAGAACCAGGACGATGGTCACCAGAATGACGGCCACCAAAACCAGGACGATGGTCACCAGAACGACGGTCACCAGAACCAGGACGATGGTCATCAGAACGACGGCAACCAAAACCAGGACGATGGTCACCAGAACCAGGACGATGGTCACCAGAACCAGGACGATGGTCACCAGGACGACGGCAACCAGAACCAGGATGATGGTCACCAGAACGACGGCAACCAGAACCAGGATGATGGTCACCAGGACGACGGACACCATAACAGCGGTAGCTACGGCGAGAACACGCCTACTCCTGAAGTGCCGACCCAGGGCGAGGAGACTCCTACCCCGGAGGTTCCTACCCAGGGCGAGAACACCCCGACGCCGGACGTGCCGACGCAGGGCGAGAACACGCCTACTCCTGAAGTGCCGACCCAGGGCGAGGAGACTCCTACCCCGGAGGTTCCTACCCAGGGCGAGAACACCCCGACGCCGGACGTGCCGACGCAGGGCGAGAACACGCCTACTCCTGAAGTGCCGACCCAGGGCGAGGAGACTCCTACCCCGGAGGTTCCTACCCAGGACGAGAACACCCCGACGCCGGACGTGCCGACGCAGGGCGAGAACACGCCTACTCCTGAAGTGCCGACCCAGGGCGAGGAGACTCCTACCCCGGAGGTTCCTACCCAGGGCGAGAACACCCCGACGCCGGACGTGCCGACGCAGGGCGAGAACACGCCTACTCCTGAAGTGCCGACCCAGGGCGAGGAGACTCCTACCCCGGAGGTTCCTACCCAGGGCGAGAACACCCCGACGCCGGACGTGCCGACGCAGGGCGAGAACACGCCTACTCCTGAAGTGCCGACCCAGGGCGAGGAGACTCCTACCCCGGAGGTTCCTACCCAGGGCGAGAACACCCCGACGCCGGACGTGCCGACGCAGGGCGAGAACACGCCTACTCCTGAAGTGCCGACCCAGGGCGAGGAGACTCCTACCCCGGAGGTTCCTACCCAGGGCGAGAACACCCCGACGCCGGACGTGCCGACGCAGGGCGAGAACACGCCTACTCCTGAAGTGCCGACCCAGGGCGAGGAGACTCCTACCCCGGAGGTTCCTACCCAGGGCGAGAACACCCCGACGCCGGACGTGCCGACGCAGGGCGAGAACACGCCTACTCCTGAAGTGCCGACCCAGGGCGAGGAGACTCCTACCCCGGAGGTTCCTACCCAGGGCGAGAACACCCCGACGCCGGACGTGCCGACGCAGGGCGAGAACACGCCTACTCCTGAAGTGCCGACCCAGGGCGAGGAGACTCCTACCCCGGAGGTTCCTACCCAGGGCGAGAACACCCCGACGCCGGACGTGCCGACGCAGGGCGAGAACACGCCTACTCCTGAAGTGCCGACCCAGGGCGAGGAGACTCCTACCCCGGAGGTTCCTACCCAGGGCGAGAACACCCCGACGCCGGACGTGCCGACGCAGGGCGAGAACACGCCTACTCCTGAAGTGCCGACCCAGGGCGAGGAGACTCCTACCCCGGAGGTTCCTACCCAGGGCGAGAACACCCCGACGCCGGACGTGCCGACGCAGGGCGAGAACACGCCTACTCCTGAAGTCCCGACGGAGGGTGTTCCACCGGTGACTCCGTGTCCGTCGACGCCTCAGACGCCCGTGCAGAACACGCCGCCTACCCCGGACGTCCCGACGCAGAACACGCCTCCTACCCCGGAGATCCCTACGCAGGACGTTCCTCCTAACACGCCGGTGACCCCTGCTCCGTCGACGCCTCAGACGCCCGTGCAGAACACGCCGCCTACCCCGGACGTCCCGACGCAGAACACGCCTCCTACCCCGGAGATCCCTACGCAGAACGTTCCTCCTAACTCGCCGGTGACCCCTGCTCCGTCGACGCCTCAGACGCCCGTGCAGAACACGCCGCCTACCCCGGACGTCCCGACGCAGAACACGCCTCCTACCCCGGAGATCCCTACGCAGGACGTTCCTCCTAACACGCCGGTGACCCCTGCTCCGTCGACGCCTCAGACGCCCGTGCAGAACACGCCGCCTACCCCGGACGTCCCGACGCAGAACACGCCTCCTACCCCGGAGATCCCTACGCAGAACGTTCCTCCTAACTCGCCGGTGACCCCTGCTCCGTCGACGCCTCAGACGCCCGTGCAGAACACGCCGCCTACCCCGGACGTCCCGACGCAGAACACGCCTCCTACCCCGGAGATCCCTACGCAGGACGTTCCTCCTAACACGCCGGTGACCCCTGCTCCGTCGACGCCTCAGACGCCCGTGCAGAACACGCCGCCTACCCCGGAAGTCCCGACGCAGAACACGCCTCCTACCCCGGAGATCCCTACGCAGGACGTTCCTCCTAACACGCCGGTGACTCCGTGTCCGTCGACGCCTCAGACGCCCGTGCAGAACACGCCGCCTACCCCGGACGTCCCGACGCAGAACACGCCTCCTACCCCGGAGATCCCTACGCAGGACGTTCCTCCTAACTGGCCGGTGACCCCTGCTCCGTCGACGCCTCTGACGCCCGTGCAGAACACGCCGCCTACCCCGGACGTCCCGACGCAGAACACGCCTCCTACCCCGGAGATCCCTACGCAGGACGTTCCTCCTAACTGGCCGGTGACCCCTGCTCCGTCGACGCCTCAGACGCCCGTGCAGAACACGCCGCCTACCCCGGACGTCCCGACGCAGAACACGCCTCCTACCCCGGAGATCCCTACGCAGGACGTTCCTCCTAACTGGCCGGTGACTCCTGCTCCGTCGACGCCTCAGACGCCCGTGCAGAACACGCCGCCTACCCCGGAAATCCCTGGCAAGGGTGTCCCCCCAAGCACCCCGGATACGCCTGCTGTGACTCCGACCGTCACGAAGTCCCACACCTCAGACTGCGCGTTCTAAGTTGGAGCCCTGACATTCTGGTCTGCTGCGTTGCTCGGACATTTATGTGTTTTCGAATGACAGATTCACTTTTGAGTTAGGTAAGAGAAAACTGCAATACACTCTTCATTCACAAATCAGTGTTGGACATGCATAATTTCTTCTACGTGTAGCTGTGGTGCAGTATGATTGGTATCGCTGCAACGTTGAGCTACGTAGTTGTGTGTTCTGTTTAGTGAAGAGATTCTCGATGGCATTTGACCACTGACACGAAAAGTAATACATGTACGATAAAGGCGGGTCGGTTAAAGCGCACTCCTGTCGTCATTTTCGTTGGCAATGGCAGACTGGCATGCACCAGGCCATCCAACTACAAAATCTGTTGACAAAGGCAACGGGCCAAGACGGCTATCAAAGATGTGTGTTCGGAAGTGCTATAATGATCTCCGAGTTTGTAGAAGCGCAACCAAAGGAGCGGCACTCAAGCTTATTTAACACCCAGTGAAAGTAAAAGCATTCGTAGTAGTGGAATCAGTGCTGTTACTTCAAGTGTGCTTGACTTATAATAGGTTGTATCCTGTACGTTTGGCAGCAGATGAAGGATGTCAATCACATGGTAGCCCTGTAAGCTTATATCACCTCAATGCTCTAGAAGCACCACCCTGTCTTTCCGGGGTCTTTACATATTTAAGAATTACGGCTCCAAGTCGTAGCTTTCAAAGTCCTTTTCGTGTTGGTCATCAGTCCAAGAGCCCGACCGTTCCTTTGCTACTACGCAACACAAATTCTGTAAAGAGCTTTACCTGTGAGGCTTCCTGGAGACGTAGCTCGCCATGAACTGTTTCCGCCCAGTACCTGCGTCGTTCTCACTTTGCAATTTGCTTCCTGCACCCTCCAACTAGCGTGTACTCTTCCACCAACTCAAACACCAACATGGTCGCTCGTTACACTTTCCAACTCGCCTTGATCGCCTCGGCTGCACTCCTGCTCTCGTCTTCAGAAGCTTGTCTTACCGGATTTTTCACGGGCAATGACTGCGACTCCGACAGCACGAGTACGACCTTACTCGGTGGCGTCGTGGATGCTCCGTGTGATGAAGAAACGCCTTCGATCCTCTCGAGTGGACTGTTAACTGGCGGACTGACGAGTGGCCTGAGTGGTGGCATTAGTGCGGATGTCCCCTGCGACGAAACTCCATCGATTGCCTCTGGTGGTCTTACAAGTGGTCTCACAAGTGGTTTCACCAGTGGCCTCACAGGTACTGGAGTGTCGGGCGTCACTGCGGACATTCCGTGCGATGAACCATCGTCTTCGATCATCTCGGGTGGACTACCAAGTGGAGGATTCAGTGGTTTGAGTACTGGTACAGGAACTTCCACGTCGCAACAAACTTCCACTACGAACACCAATACTGGTATTTCTAACACCGGCACTTCCAGTACTTCCACTACGGCCAATTCACCTCCCACAATGCCGTCTCCAACGTCATCCACTGCAACCGGAACATCAGCTACAGCCACGGCAACGTCGACGGCTACTTCCACTGCGCAGACAGCAACATCGGACCCTACTACGTCCCAAGCAGCGCAGACGTCCACCGCAGCCGACCCAGCCACCAAGGCGGGACTATCCAGCACAAGCTCGACAGACCCATCGACGACGTCCACGACCCTCAGTTCGGCCGCTCAGCACCTGCGTCACTAGAGTTGTGAGCGCTCCTGAGGCTCAACAACTCAGTCCCAATGTCCCGGTCTTTTTCTCTTCTCCGTAGCGTCTCTTTTACCTTTGTAGTTGACCAGTTTGTTCACCAAAACCTTGGTGATCACGTTAATGTTGAATCGATTCATTCATGTCGAAGTGGTTGATTTTTGCAAATTATCCGACAATCTCATCAACGTCACCTAAGTACTCTTGGTACTTACTCAAGAACGTGAGGATCACGCCATTCGACCAGCCAAAGCCGAACTGAGGTGTGTATTCTCCGCCATCTCCCACACCTCCAAGCTGTTGAGCGTTATACTTCTCGAACATGAGTCCAGTCTTCTTCCACGCCACATATCCAGCCTTCACCCACGTCCGAACGAGACGTTTAGCTAAAGAACGAGCCTGAACTGTTCTAGCCTCATGCAAACTTTCAATGATGAGATCCTGCAGAGGTGGCCAGGCGTTAGGTGCGTCCCATTGCTGACTCGTGACGGACGTTGTAGTTTGAACGCCTCCTTCTTGAACCAGACCGGAAGCTTCCAAAGACGCTACGATCTTCTCCAGTCGAGAAGAATCCAAAGTGTCCGCAACTCTACCCCACAATGGGAAATAGTTGGATACAGACACCACTGGGGAATGCTCGCGGGAATCGAGTAAGTAATCTTTCCAGCATCCGTCCGCTTCGTTCCAAAGCACAACGTCCATCGCCTTCGCTCGGGTCTTCGCTGCGTCTTTAAACCGCGTCATTGCAACGGAATTCCCGAGTAACTCGTGGAATTGAGCTAGATTGAGCTCCACGCGGTGTAAAATGACATTCAGTTCCACTGGGATCACGTGGGAAGTGCAGATCGTAGGTAAAGTAGAGTAGTCTTTGAACCAGCGACTACTGAAATCCCAGCCACTTTCAGCCGACGCGATAATATCGTCGTAAACTGAAGCTTTCTCACTGGTAGCAGACGCCGTACGGACATCTTCACGATACGATTCCGGTCGAGGTTCACCGGCATGTGCGACGTATCTGTTAAGTACGAACGTCTCACCTTCAACCGGGACTTCAACAGCGTGGCCACGAGCACCAAGATGCATCCAGAACTCGTACTCACGCTCTAGAAGAGGCACCGTAGCTTGTAAGTACTGAAGATCCCAATCTTTTCCGTTGTCTAACTTCGCAACTAAGCGGACCATATCCGAAAGCATCGGCGGTTGGGACCGGGTGAGGTAGTACACACGTCCTCCGTTTGGAACGAAGCCAAACTCGCCCACGTATTCGAGCAGGTGATTCACGACTCCGCGTGCTGTTTGTCGTAGATCACTGACCAGAAGTCCCTGTACGATCCAGTAGGAATCCCAATAGTAACTCTCGCGGAAGCGACCACCAGGGACGATCAGTACAATCTCCCCGTTGAGATCACGTGGTAGAGTTTTAACTGGAAGAGACCGAAGAAATGAGCTCCTGGCTTCTTGATCTACTGAAGCAGACACTGGTACTCGAGCGAGAACCTTCCAGAGTTTATGCAGCTCCATTGCCCAGTTACGTAGACGTTCATCGTTGATAACTGCGATCTGTTGAGGTACCTCTCCTTCTTTATAGTCAGGAGGAGTAACCTGAACAAGGTCTGCTCCTGGCGGGTCGAAGTGTTGGTCAATGAACGCGGAAAGCTGCGTTTTCCACTTGTTTGAGCTGTTTAAACTGCTTCTTAGCTCCTGGAATTGACTCAGTACTGTATCAACCGACGACGTGGTCTTGATGGGCATATCTACGAAGTGTTTGCTGTCTGGGAAGAGCTCTTGCATCTGCACTTGATGCAGTAATTCGCCTCGGCAGTAGACGCGTTGGAGCTGCTGAATCGTCTGCTGTCGTGGAGTAGCAACCGCATTTGCATTGACGGTATCGGAGGACATGACGGTGGGCGGAACGGGGCGAATGTAGCGTCGACCGAGAGCACCGGAACGCGCAACGGACAAGAACACAAGCCACAGGAATAGTCCAGGGAGAGACGTACCGGAGACCATGCCGATCCTCAACGATTGGACGAAGCTAGAGAGGCACACGTTCCGCTGATGAAGTAAAATTGGCTACGTTGAAGGGGAATGAAGAACGGAATTTGAGAGGGACAGCGTTGTCGACGTCTGCTCCGGGAGAGTTCTACATGAAATGTCCTAATATTTGCTGAAAATCAACAACAACAGATGTAACTTGAATCAAACGTGTTCAATGGCGAACGAACTGGTCAACTACAAAGGTAAAAGAGACGCTACGGAGAAGAGAAAAAGACCGGGACATTGGGACTGAGTTGTTGAGTCTCAGGAGCGCTCACAACTCTAGTGACGCAGGTGCTGAGCGGCCGAACTGAGGGTCGTGGACGTCGTCGATGGGTCTGTCGAGCTTGTGCTGGATAGTCCCGCCTTGGTGGCTGGGTCGGCTGCGGCGGACGTCTGCGCTGCTTGGGACGTAGTAGGGTCCGATGTTGCTGTCTGCGCAGTGGAAGTAGCCGTCGACGTTGCCGTGGCTGTAGCTGATGTTCCGGTTGCAGTGGATGACGTTGGAGACGGCATTGTGGGAGGTGAATTGGCCGTAGTGGAAGTACTGGAAGTGCCGGTGTTAGAAATACCAGTATTGGTGTTCGTAGTGGAAGTTTGTTGCGACGTGGAAGTTCCTGTACCAGTACTCAAACCACTGAATCCTCCACTTGGTAGTCCACCCGAGATGATCGAAGACGATGGTTCATCGCACGGAATGTCCGCAGTGACGCCCGACACTCCAGTACCTGTGAGGCCACTGGTGAAACCACTTGTGAGACCACTTGTAAGACCACCAGAGGCAATCGATGGAGTTTCGTCGCAGGGGACATCCGCACTAATGCCACCACTCAGGCCACTCGTCAGTCCGCCAGTTAACAGTCCACTCGAGAGGATCGAAGGCGTTTCTTCATCACACGGAGCATCCACGACGCCACCGAGTAAGGTCGTACTCGTGCTGTCGGAGTCGCAGTCATTGCCCGTGAAAAATCCGGTAAGACAAGCTTCTGAAGACGAGAGCAGGAGTGCAGCCGAGGCGATCAAGGCGAGTTGGAAAGTGTAACGAGCGACCATGTTGGTGTTTGAGTTGGTGGAAGAGTACACGCTAGTTGGAGGGTGCAGGAAGCAAATTGCAAAGTGAGAACGACGCAGGTACTGGGCGGAAACAGTTCATGGCGAGCTACGTCTCCAGGAAGCCTCACAGGTAAAGCTCTTTACAGAATTTGTGTTGCGTAGTAGCAAAGGAACGGTCGGGCTCTTGGACTGATGACCAACACGAAAAGGACTTTGAAAGCTACAGCTTGAAGACGTCTAAGATACGTCATGATAAAACTCTTTAGCAGATACTTCAGTAGGAAAGACAGGAGCCTTTGCGTACTAATGAATTGACACCCTACAGCCAAACAGCACCAAACAGCGCCTTCTACTCATCCGTTCGCTTGGCGGCAAAAATTGGTCTGAAATTACTGAACGCACAGTGTAGTGCTCAGGAGTTTACCAGGCACAAAGGTTGCACTCGTAGAACTCACTTAGTAGAGTTTTCTGGTACGAAATTTTAGGTCCTAGATTATACACAACTGCAAAATTTGTTTTTACCTATGCATTAAAATTTACCCCTCCTCTTCCCTATCACTATCAAAACTGGTGGGATCTAACACCTACGCTTCAGTTCGCAGTCAGCTTCGAATCCCTGGCACAGCTGCAAGCGGCGACTCGTTTTGACTGCCACTACGTCCGTGACTAGCTGAAACCGCATAACGCGCTTTATGAGCTAGCGAATCTGCCGCCGCTAATAGCTGTTGAAGTCTCGCATCACTATCTGTAGCCTTCGGTCCTTCCAACGCTGTTTTGCAGTCAATTTGCACGAGCAGAAGCGTTTCAAGTGCGATCTCGACAATTCTCCCAGCATTTCCGAACATATTGTGAAAATTGCCAAAATCTTTCCGAGAGACACAAAGATGCAACCCGCTGTCATACTGACACATGGGATCGAACATCTTGTTGGCCATTTGAAGTTGCTCCAGCAGTTCCTCCAACGTCGGTTGATCCATAAACTTCATCGTTTTACTACGTACGAAATCTCCAGCCTTCAGCTCCATCCTCACACACGCTTCTTGCTCGAATCGAGCGTCTCCAATTGAAATCAAATCCGTCCGAGTTTTCAGTCTGCCAAACACTTCTTGTACCTTCAAATGCCCACACAAAGCTTCGAACGTTGCGCATTTCCACTCAAGTTGACTTCCCCCTGTACCAACTTGATGATGGTACCAATCTCTAGCCGACACTACTTGTATCCGTTCCATCTCATCTCCACGTTGGCTCTGGTTGTCCAGCAAGAATTGTCGTACTTTAGGCAGGAAATGCTCAGCACTTGCCACCACCCACGGCAACGAAGCAGCCGTGACAATAAACACCGGACCGAAACGAGCTGCCAATTGCAACAATTGCAACAATTGAGATTCCAATAATTCCAATTGTTTCCGGTCGGTTGAAGTCAAAGGAGAAGGTCGTGACTGCTGTTCGAAAGTCTCAATGTCCATGGATGGAGCTCCGTCAATGAGACCGTGCGCAACCAACAATCCTCGAAGATGTAGCCATGTTGTAGGACACAACGTGTCATCCCAATCGAAGATGGAGACCAGTGGTTTCTTGACCATTAGCGACTGAGAGGAAGAAGGAGAAGTGGTCATAAACGTAACTGGACCTGGAGAGGACCAGGACGCGGGGCTGAAAGCTCGGGATAAGCCCATAGGTAGGTTTCGCGCATGACTTGACTCACACATCTAACGGCTTTGACACCTAGCGACCAATAATAACTATAATGAAAGAATTATTTACATATATAGTCGTTTAGTTATTTCAAGTATAAATGCTGTAGCTTGTGTTTCTTGTGCTGTTTGTCGACTAGTGAAGACAGTCGTCTTGCGTTGTGCACCCAAACGTACGAGTACTGTCGGATGAAGATATTGGATTGAATTTGTTACTGTAAGGAAGTGGAAATTCATTCAAGAGTTGAGAAGGGAATCTCGGTAAATGGCTTCACTTTTTGTCCAGTTGTCCATTATTCTCGTAGTGCTAATAGTTACAGCATTTGCACTGCTTCCACTCATCGAGTAAAACTTGTATTGGCCATCATAGCACGAACGATTCCCCACAGCTTCCTCGACTGCAAACGTCTTCACTTGTGCCTTGAGCATGTATCATCCTCAAACAATTTCAAAATCTGTAACCCGTCACTAATCGAAGCAATCGCTGACTTCGTGGAATTAACCATCTTGATACAGTCGTGGTCGGTCAAGAACACGTTTCCTTCGACGTATTCCTCACAGTCACCAGATGTACTGTTGAACTGTTCCAGTATCAAAAAGTTTGTTTTGTCGTAGTTTTTGGCCCATTCCAAAGTATCATCAACGCAACTAGTCCTCCGATAGTACTCACTGCCTTGAAATGCGTAAGGCGAGGAATCAGACGTGACGTTGCAGTCGTTTTCAGGAATAATGTTGATGTAGAACGGGAGTCTGGAACAGTCAGAGGTTTCCCAAAACTCAGTCTGCTGGTACGTCAAAGCTGCCACTTGTTCTATGAACAAAAGCAGCGACAAAACTACAGAGAGTGCTGCCATTTCGTGCAGTGAACAATGTCTTTCTCTGAAGCCGATTGAATTGTGGCGGGGGTGGTAATGATGATACAAGTACTTCGTCAGGCTTGGGCTCGGGTACTTCTATCATGATTGTTGCAGCCTCTCTGGTAGTTACTATCGTTGCCTGCTGTATCTTCTTTTGGTGCAGACGCCGGTCAACACGGAAACGTCAGGATGTCAACAGCTCAACAGCTCCTTCTGATGTTGGTGGTGGCTTTGTGAATGCAGTTTTAGCTATGGAAATCCCAATGGAGTCTCCACCAGCTCACGCTAGTGCAAGTGTTCAGTCTAGTCGAGGAGGAAATGAGAACGAAGACGAATCTGGACTCTATCGTGACGAAATCATCTTAGGATCTCGTGTCTCGCATGAAAAGGTCATTACCAAACGTCTTCTCTCTCGAGGAGGGTACGGTGAAGTGTACATCGGTTCGTACAATCGAAGACGTGTTGCCATCAAGATGTTGTTACCTGAAACTCGAAAAGTTAAGGCCCACCGACTCAGTTTCCTTGCTGAATTGAAATTAATGGCAACCCTGGAACATCCACAGATCGTGCGTCTAATTGGAATCGTGTGGGACTCACCGAATGACTTGTGCGCATTAATGGAGTATGTTCCAGGTGGAGATCTCCGAGCTCTTCTAACCAAGTACACTGAGACTCACCGACCCATCGGCTTTACGTACGAGAAAATCAAAATCGCCTCACACGTCGCACATGCGCTCACGTATCTGCGCTCGTTGAGTGGTTCCATCGCGACTTGATATCGAGAAATTTTTTACTTACGAAAGAGCTGGATGTGAAACTTACGGATTTCGGTGTTTCCCGTGAACGTGCTGACCGTACAATGACGGCGGGTGTTGGAACGTCTTTGTGGATGTCACCGGAAGTCATGATGGGCGAACGCTACGACAGCAAAGCTGATATTTTCTCGCTTGGTGTGATTTTATCAGAATTGAACACGCACGAAATGCCTTACGCTCATGCAAAAGCTCGTGATGGTTCTGGGAATCGACTACCGGATACTGCAATCCTTCAACTTGTTGCTGCGCAGAAATTACGAGCAGATTTCTCTCAAGGTGGACCTGAGTGTCTAATGCAACTGGGACTTGCATGTGTTGCATTCGACCAAAAGACCGCCCAACAGCTCCAGAAGTGCTCTACCGTTTGCAAAAGGTTCTGCGTGAAATGGCTACGTAGGAGGTATATTTTTCTGTGGTAGTTTTTGTGTTGAAAAGTAAACCAGTAACTTGCAGTCAAGTGATATCGATTGTTCGAAGGCTGCAACGAAAACTATTCAGTAGTGGCATTTTACGTTTATCAACAGAGAAGCTTAGCAATGACAACTGACAGCATGAAAGCTGAGTGGCTCCTGAAAAACATGTAGCATCAATGTAGCCATTTCCTCACACGTCACATATCGTACTTTATCGAACTATTCGACATACAGTACAGGTAGTTTTTGGCCAACGGACACCATGAGCACGCGTCGGAATGGTCATGACAAGATGTTGCTGCTTTTCCAAGCGGTTAAATCCATAGACCCCGGCAATTCTGTGGACATTAAAACTCAAGAGAAGAAGCCCAAACGTCCGCAATGTAAACATGAAGGTTGCACCAATCAAGTCAAGTCCAAAGGTTTATGCAAAAGTCACGGGGGAGGAATTCGCTGTAAAGCTGAGAATTGTGACCGACCTGCAACGAAAGGAGGTCACTGCTATACACATGGAGGCAAGGCTTGTACAGTGAAAGGCTGTGATAAAACAGCTCAGAGGAAGGGACTGTGTTACGCTCATGGTGGGAAACCGGCAGAGACCAAACGGTGTAGTGTACCAGGTTGTTTGATGGTCGCACGAACGAAGAATTTGTGTCGAGGTCATGGTGGTGGAGCTCCTCTGTGTGAAGAAGAAGGTTGCAAGAAGGTTGCAGAGCCAGGAGGTCGATGTGGGGCTCATGGTGGAGGCAAACGATGCAAAATGGAAGGTTGTGACAGGAGAAGAGTGTCCAAGGGCTTGTGCTTTGATCATGGTGGTGGTAGACATTGTGGACTTGAATGGTGCAAGAAACACGCAGATAATAGCGGCTTCTGTCCTGCACACAAGAAGGAGAAGAAGAAGATGAAGGGCATGGATGAAGGTGCGATTGCCTGGGTGTAAAGTCAAGCTATCGGATTAGTTGGAAATCTCCTGCATTACTTGGTGTAAACGATAAAGAACTTCAGGTGTAGACGGACGCTGAGCTGGATCAACAGCAACACAGTCAAGTCCAAGACGCATGAGTACATCCGGTCCACCTTGAGAGAAATCTGCGTGGAGGTTCCCAGTTACTACAAGTTGGAGGATGGCTGTGTCTGGCAATCGGTCGCTTGATCCGTCCTGAAATCTGGCGTGGCTGTACGGCATCGCATGAGTGTTTAACTCCGCTAACATGACTCCAAAGGAGAAGATGTCGGCTTTGTGGTCATAGCGCTGCCCCATTAAGACCTCAGGAGCCATCCAGAGTGAAGTTCCCACTTCAGCCGTCATCGTCCGGTCGATATGTTCCCGAGCAACGCCAAAGTCTGCTAATTTGGCGTCTAAATGACTCGTGAGTAAAACGTTTCGGGACTTGAGATCGCGATGAATCAAAGGTGGAGACAGTGAGTGGATATACGCGAGAGCATGCGCAATGTGTAAGGCAATTTTGACCTTTTCGTACGTGAATCCAGTGCGTCGGTGCTCCATTTCGTACTTGTTGAGGAGAGATCGAAGGTCTCCACCGTCCACCAGCTCAGTTAGTGCACAAAGATCGTTAGGTGAGTCCCAGGCCACCCCAACCAGTTGAACAATGTGAGGATGATCCAATGTAGCCATCAGCTTCACTTCAGCCAGAAAAGCGATTCTGTGGACCTTACTCTTCCTAGTTTCAGGGAGAAGCATCTTGACTGCAACGGGCTTGTCGTTGTATATCCCAATGTACACTTCACCGTAGCCACCGCGTGCGATTCGACGCTTGATGATTACTTTTTCCCGCGGAACTCGAGCACCTAGAATGGCTTCATCACGCCATAAAATGGCTCCATCTCCACTAGCTTCGGATATGAAATCGTGTCTTGGAGAGTTTTCCAGTGCATTTTCATAGGTATCGACGCCATTTTGCTCCGTTGCTGTTGTTGATTCTTCTTTTTCGTTGGCAGATCGACATTTCCACCGGTACATTAACCAGACGATACAAACCGCGAATGCCAATGCAGCCACAATAATCCCTGCATAGGCACCAGTGCTAACTGCAGAATTGTCGCTCGTTTCTCCGTTGTTGCTACTGATTCCTGCTTCACTACCGGAACTTCCTGTGGAATTTGTGGTCATGTCTCCACTGGATGAACTCCCAGAGGTCCCACCAGTAGAAGTGTAGTCAATTTGGGAATAAAACTTATACTCTCCATCGTAACACGAATGATTCGCCACTATAGAGCTTTCAATGGTGAAATTCTCACTCGGAGTAGTAGCACACTCATTATCCATGAAGAGCTGGAGCGATTCCGATCCAGAGAAGTCCAAACTTGCGATTGCTGACTGGTATGACGTTGAATTGATCATCTTGACGCAATTATCATTCGCAATAACGACTCGTCCTTGGAAATATTCAGAGCACTTGGTGTCGGGTGTGTACTGTTCCATTTGGACGTAAGGTGTGCTCTGGTAGTAGCTCCAAGTCCACATGTGGGTATCTTCGACGCAGATGACTGTGCGGTAGTACTCCGTGCCGTTGAACGTGTAAGGAGAGCAATCGTACGTGATATTGCGCTGCCCGCAGTTAAATTCCGGGAAGATATCCACGTAAAATGGAGCGCCACTGCAACCTTCGGTCTCCCAATAGCCACTCTGCTGGTACGTGAAGCTTAGCACAAGAGCAACTTGTTGTACCATCAAAACGGAGGCTAGAGCTATTGGGAACAGAGTGATCATCTTGCTTCGGGAGCAGATTTGGTACTTTGTAGTGAAAGATTCGGAGCTCGTAGAGTAAATGACTTAAAGTATTCAGCACAAGTTAACCCAAAGTCTTCAGCGAGTGCTAAGTGGATCCAAGTAAATGAACCTATCACGACAGAATGTCGTCTAACGATCTCTACAGCACAATATCGGATAAACAACGTATGGTCCATCGTAATTCGTTTCCAGTGGCTTAATACACAATGCGATGGCCAAGGCACAACCGCATTCGCATACCTGTAGCGGTTGAAGTGAAACATCAGTATGTGTGCACCACACAATTCCTTTCACTTGAATAAACTAAGCTGGCTTATTTTGGGTTCCTCCCTTCTTCTGAGACGCACGCATCCAAGATGTCGCCCAAGCCCAAGACGGATTCGCTCTTCCGATGGATCGAGGAGCGCGAGCGCGAGCACCTCGAGGCGGCAAGCTCCTCTTGGGGACGAGTTCTCGACTCTGGAACTGGTCGCCACTCACTCACATGGCTGCTGAAGGGCGACGCGTCCTCCCTCATCAAGGAAGTCGTTGCTGTGACGGGGGAGAAGCCACTTGCAAATGAACTGTCGGCCGAATTCGCTCCTGATGTGACTCCTCACCACACCCCATTGAAGGTCGTAGCTGGAAATTGGCAAAATAACAGCTTCCTAGCTAATGAGAACCTGTTTGACGTCATTATCGCTGGTAAGGCATAGATGGCTACATCGTTGATACATCGGATTAATATCATGCTGGTATGTAGATTACCTGGTTGGCGCTATTGAGGGGTTTGCACCGTACTACCAAGACCAGATTTGTGGTAGACTGGAGAAATTGCTCGCCCCTGGAGGCAGGATCTACTTGGTGGGGCTGCAGCCGTTGAGTGAGTCTCAATCTCCAGCTGGATCCAGTGATGCGGACGTTGAGGCAGGCAAGTTGATTCAAGAAGTAGCGCGGACCCGTGATGCGTGTCTGCTGCTTGCTGGCCGTCGCTGCTATCGGGAGTATCCTATTGATTGGTCGCATCGCCAGCTTGAGAAGGTGGGCCTTGAGGTCACCAACAGTATCCGTCTCGCCAATGTGTATGGTCGATCAGCGGTTACTCGTCAATTGGAGGTTGGCAGGCGTCATGTGCCCATGTTCAAGGACTCGGTGCTGGCTGACAACATGCAGCAAGCACTTGACCGCGTGGATGAACGTCTGGAGCAAGAGTTTGGGCCTGGAGGACTTCCCAAGGAGGAACAACGTAGGATACGCTTCGGATTCGACTACGTGATTTCTGCCCGCAAGTCTGTCTGAGTTTAAGACGGCGTAGGGTGCGAAGTATTCTGCATCAATTGTCACTCCCGGTACTCAAGCTAGGAAGCTTTCATAAAACCCAACACAAAAATCAAATGATACAATACTATTGCAATAGTATTGAAATAATTGGTCCTTTTCAAACACATTGACACAGTACTATTGCAATAGTACCGGGTCTTTTCAATTCAAACGAGTTTATCCCATTGGTTTATTTTCCTTGTCACTGATCACCGCGATGTCGACGTACGAGAAGACGCTGATCCCTCCGCTCAACTTCTCCATGGTGGCCTCGGGCGTCTACCGCTCGGGCTTCCCCAACCGGAAGAACCACGCGTTTCTGCAGCAGCTTGGCCTCAAGTCCGTGCTGTACGTGCTGCTCTGAAGCAATAGATATCTCGTCCCTGGAAGACTCTCTCACCTTTCGTGATAAATACAGCTATCTCTGCCATCAAGGACATCAGCCAGAGAACGTGGTCTTCTTCAAGGAAAACAATATTGAGGTCTTCCAATGTCCCATTGACGGCAACAAGGTACGAGCTTGAACAAAGGTAGCAAGTATCATTGCTAACCGAGATTTGAACTGTTGTCAACTATAGGAACCGTTCATCAGCATTAACCCAGACGCCATGGCAGACGCTTTACGTCATCTCCTCGGTACTGAAGGCTGTGGAATTGTAGAGGGTTCGGCGCCGTTGCTAACTGGTTATTGCCTATTCTGTAGATGTGAGGAATCACCCGATCTTGGTACACTGCACAAAAGGAACGGTACGTGAAGGACTAAAACGAGATCCAAAGCTGTAAATCGAACGGTTAATTGTCATTGTTCTTGCAGCATCGTACAGGTTGTGTGATCGGGTGTATGCGGAAGATGGAGAACTGGTCGCTAACTTCGATCATCGACGAGTACTGTCGCTTCGCTGGTCCTCGCATGCGTCTGCTTGACCAACAGTTCATTGAGTTCTTCACGCCCACGATTCAGTACGATGAAAGGCAGAAACCAAAGTGGCTTTCAACTACAGTTTGAATGTACAGATTCAAGAGGTCTCAATAACGAAAAGAAGGCTACAGTAAGTACATATCGAAAACTTGCACCGAATGGCTTTCTTCTATTTAGCGTCTGACCTCTCTGCATCGGCTTTCGCATGGACAATTCAAGCCATTCGCTCTGGGTTCTTTTCCATCCTGCAAGTGTTTGTAGTTTTTCCTCTCAAGTCATTTCTTTCTGTGCAACATATCGCCATTCCATCCTCTGGCTGCGCCCACGCCATCTGGAGTTTACGCAGAGGCCTTGGACTTGTAAGCCGATCCGTCCGAGAACTTGTCCACCCACTCCTGGTTCTTAAGCGGAGCACCGGGCCACGACTTCTGGAAGTGGTCCTCCGGCTTAAAGCTAGACGGGTCCTCGATACGCTCCACGAGCTTGTGCTTGAACTTACGGATCAGACCCTGCACGGGCCAGGCAGCGGCATCACCCAGAGCGCAAATAGTGTGACCTTCAATCTGGCGAGAGATCTCCTCCAGCATGGGGATCTCCTCGAGCTCAGCGTCACCCGTCTCCATGCGGGTCAGAACCTTCTCCATCCAGCCCGTACCTTCACGGCACGGCGTGCACTGACCGCAACTCTCGTGCGTGTAAAAGTGCGAGTACCGGCGGATCGCTCCGACCATGTCCACGCTCTTGTCGAAAATGGTAACAGCGGCCGTACCAAGACCGGAGCCACCACGCTGCTTCAGGTCGTCGTAGTCCATCATAATGTCCTGGCACAGCTCCTCATCCAGCACAGGCACGGACGATCCACCAGGGATACAAGCCTGCAGGTTGTCCCATCCGCCACGAACGCCACCACAGTGACGGTCAATCAGTTCACGGAGAGGGATACTCATCTCCTCTTCCACCGTGCATGGGTTGTTGACGTGTCCGGAGATGCAGAAAAGCTTGGTACCGTGGTTGTTCTTGCGTCCGAGGCTAGCAAACCACGATCCACCGCGACGCAGGATGGTCGGGGACACAGCGACCGTCTCGACGTTAGTCACCGTCGTAGGACAGCCGTACAGGCCCGTGTTAGCCGGGAATGGCGGTTTGAGGCGGGGCTTTCCCTGGCGGCCTTCCAGACTCTCGAGCAGACCCGTTTCCTCACCACAAATGTAGGCACCAGCACCACGGTGAAGGTACACATCAAAGTCGTATCCAGATCCACAGGCATTGCGACCAAGGAAGCCACGCTGGTAAGCTTCATGAATAGCTTCTTGAAGGATCAAAGCTTCATTGAAGAATTCTCCACGGATGTAGATGTACGCAGCACGGGCACGCATCGCGAAACCAGCAATGAGACATCCTTCCACGAGCTTGTGCGGGTCCTTGCGCATGATTTCACGGTCCTTGCATGTTCCAGGCTCACTTTCATCGGCATTGACGACCAGGAAGGACGGACGGCCGTCCGTCTGCTTGGGCATGAAGGACCACTTGAGACCGGACGGGAAACCGGCGCCACCACGTCCACGCAGTCCGGAGTCCTTGATTTCCTGCACGATCCAGTCCGGACCCATGCACAGTAGGTCCTTGGTGCGGTGCCAGTCTCCACGACGTACAGCGCCGTCCACACGCCAAGTGTCTTCACCGTAGACATTCGTGAAGATGCGGTCCTCGTCCTTGAGGCCGCCGTACACGCGCGCCATTGCGGGCTCCTCGGCCGCGGCATTAGCTACTGCTGCGCTAGTGCGGAAGCCGCGCGACAGCGTCTTCTGGGCCACACGAGAGACGCTCTTCATTGCTCTACTGCTGGCAGCACACGACGTCTAGTGGACCCCCAGAATGTAGGGGGAAGCTCTGGGCCGTACAAAAAGTTGATCCGATATCACAGGGTTATGTGGATTACGTGAATTGATGTACGATACATAAAGGCAACTTCAATCAAAAAGGAGTGATGGTCGTTCTGCAAGACCTGCCAAGTATTCTAAAAGCTGCAAGAGAAGCGAAACTTCCCGTGTGAGAGAATCAGCCTGTAGTTTGTGTTTCTCTTTATGTGGGCTGAGTGCTGCCTCTCATGTTGGTGATGGAACGCGCTTTTTGTTCCTATACTTGGGTCTTTGGCTGGCAGTTGCGGAGTACCGTCCCACATCTCAAATCTGGCCAGCTTCCTGGTGTCTTCCTACTCGACAACCGCTGCTTTCATTCACGAATCTGCTCGGCCTAACTAACTTCCCATCAGTATTTAGAGCAATGAAGCTGGCTGCGATCCTGTCTGCGGCGTTGCTGGTCGCTGGAGTCGCTGCGGACTCCAAATCCACGACGTTCCCTGGTCGCTGTGTGACGTCCGAAGACTGTTCGACGTACGGTGCTAATTACGCCTGTGTATCGGTCGATACGAGTGTTTCTGGCTTGGAACATCTGAGTATGTGTATTCCAGGGGGTGAAGTGTGCAGTGGCCAGATCGCCGGCCTCTGTCCGACGTTCACGTCCTGGCCATCCAGTTATCGGGTCATCCAGCCGATCTGCGCCTTCGTTGAGGTTAAGAACTGCGATGAACAGTACAACGTGACTGTGAGAAGCACTGCCGGTAGTGAGGTAGATGACCCCGAAGATATTACCATCAGCTCTGCGATCAACGGGACTGGTACAGTGCAATGCTTCCAGCGCAACTTCACGGTGGAAGACGAGTCTGTCGTAGTGAGCGGCATCTACCAGTGCATTGACAAGTCCAAGTACGTCGCCAGCAACGGTGGCTACATCCAGAATATCACCGACACAGTGGTGGAGCAGTGCGGTTGGAATGCCACGAGTCATACACTGTGCAGTGGTCAAGGAACGTGTTCACCGCTCGTGGCTTTCGCTCAGGACTATGAATGCAAATGCAACGCCGGCTACAACTCATCCGACTACTGCAACGCGGTTACGTCCAACGACTGCAGTAGCGTCTCGCAATGCGGAACGAAAGGGACGTGCAACTTCGTGAACGGCACCAGTATTGGTGAATGCACGTGCGCAGATGGAGCTCAGGGCGACCAGTGCATGCTGTGTGACGCGACGGCCGGTTCTGATGTTGTTTGCAATGGACACGGCACATGCAGCGAGAACGGCGTGTGCACTTGCTCGTCTGGATACAACGGCACCTTCTGCGGAGACTCGACTGGAAGCAAAGCTTCGTCCAAGTCGGCTGCAACGTCTGTGAAGATGACGATGAGTACCATTGCTGTAGCTCTACTCATGGCTGTCTTCGCGTAGAATTCTTACATGGACGACTATGCATTGAAATTAAATGCTTTATCTGCTCACTACACGTTCCTTTGCCTATGATGTACGGACTGTGTGACACTTCCTCCCTACGTACTAGTCGCCTCAAAGCAATAGTTGGCAGCAGCTTGCACGTCTCCGTTCTTCTTCTGCAAAGCCTCCACCGCCAGCTCGCGTGTGAAACCCATGTCCAGTAGCTGCTGTACACGCTTGGACTTACGGAAGCGGATGACAAGCGGACGTGTCTGAGCTTTGATCATCTTCAATGCACGATCCACTTGGTAGTGCTGCAGCGGGTGGCCATTGGCCTGGATAATGGTGTCAAACAGACCGATCTGGCCGCACTTCTCAGCGCCGAACATACCGCCCTTGGCTCCACGTGGGAAACTGGTCACACACAACTCGTTGTCTATCTTCTCTAAGTACATACCAAGCAGCAGCGCCTCACCGAACCGCACATCGTACTCGTCTTCACCCAATGGAGCATTCATGGAAATGGAGCGGGGACACATGGCGATGGCAGCAGACACTGGGGTAATGTTTTGTGTAATGGAGTCACGAAGGCTCAGTTCCTCCAGTTCGATGTCCGGGTCGGTCTCCAACTCTGTTACCGTATGCGTACCTCGACCGCTTGCGAGAGTGGCTTCCTCTTCATCTACGCTGTGAAGCTCTGCATCATCCAGTCGCCGCAAAGACGGACGTTCAATGTCAGGAGATTCCTCCTTGATTGACGGTGGCATCATTTCTCCCTGCTGGGAGCCAACAGACAAGCTCTTCGCTCTCTCCACATTCAGCGAGCCATCATTCACAAAAATGCCAACAGATGAGTCCTTCCGTTGATCCGGAAGCTCGTAAAACAATAGAACGGGTTGGAATCGGCCCTTCAGACACTCGGACACAACGTTGCTCCATGACCCCATCTCAAGCACCCGCGAGTCGTCGAAAAGTAACCACATTTTGTGTGCCGTGCTGTAAAACAGAGCCACGTAATGACGCCCATAGTAACAAACAAATCCACGAAGCCGGTACGTTGTACGTAGACCGCCGTTTTTGAAACGGATCACCGGGCCAGCAGCATCGAAGCACTTAGCCAGATCCAGACGGTCATCAATGTTGTTCAGTACGCCTTGGACCTGCTCCTTCGTCGCACTTTGAGTTGCCCATAGAATCGAGACGGCAAAGACCATGGGGAAGCGGTGGATCACCCGTTCCTTCCCAAGCTTGCCACTACAGCCCTTCTGCTCGCACTTAGATGCCACGTCCGCTTCCTGAGCTGTGAGTCGTCGGAACATCTGCTCCGTAGATTCGTACTTGCACGCGTACAAGTCGCTAGCGTACGTCGAGTACACGAGATTTGAGTACAGGTCCCAGGGGGAGCTGTGGTTACAAGACCCGCAAATGTATCTGTCGTAAATCTGGTGCGAGAAGACCAAGTGCGGGATACTGTTGTCATCAAAGACTGCCTGGGGTTTCTCCTCGTACGTGTCCGTGCTGACAAGTCGCACAAGCGACTTCACCATTATCGTCGTTTTGTGGGTCTCCTCAATTTCCGTTGCTTCTGTCTGCTGGTGCATCAGATTTAACAACGCTAGTAGCGTTTCTTCAGCATCATACATGGCTCCTTCCTGGAAATTCTTGTCTGCCGAGTACAACACACTCAAACCCTTCCGAATCGCCCGTGAATGAAGTACTCCACTCGACGTGTCGTCATACTCCATCATCATCGACTTGAGAGCACGCAACACATTCGACTCCACCGTTCGTGACTCATCCTTGACCTCCACATGCAGCAGAAAGTGACGCATAGAAGTCAAATGCCAGAAACTCTGGATCACGACGTTCAAGAAACAATTGTTCTCTCCAGAAGCATTGAGCAGTCCTCGATGCACCGACGCTCCTTTCACCCACAAATTGGCTTCCTTCTTACTGTTGCCAAACAGTGTCGAAGCGTCCGAGGGCGAGTTGGAGTTGGAGTTCGAATTAGAGTTCGGACTCTGATCACTTCCACCCAAAGACGCCAACGACGTCGTGTTCGGAGGCCATTCCTCATCCTCGTGACTCGTTAGCACTCTCAAATGGTGAATCCAGTCACTAGCAGCCGTAGCAGTCGGTCCGTCAATCTCCAGCACTTTGTCTGCGTGGTCGTCCACCTGTTTAACACTCACAAGGAAGGCGAAGCGACGACCGTCCCAAGGCGCCACCCCCAACACCTTATAGGTGCGTAGTGGCTTGACCAGTCCAGACTGCAGGTCACCTGTACTGGGCTGGAACTTGAACGTACTCAGCTGCAGCGTATCACGTGTGAGAATGCAGTAGCGCATGTGTCTCGGACGCACATTGACCATACTGCGGGTCTTGAGATTCAGCCATCCTCGATGCACCACCTCCCCGAAGGCAGACTTAAGGGGACCGTTCTCACTGGACAGGGGCGTGGGTTCCAGCGCCGTGGGCTGCATGACCGACAGCTTCATGATGCAAAAAGCCACCGACCGTCACATGCACAACAGACAGACACACACAAAACGTCAGTTACAGCGTCAGACGCGGAATAAGAGCTATTGCTGCATGTACCGTGAAGGGAGAGGGTGAAGGGTGAGGTGTGGGCTCGGGCTCAGACCTGGATGCGTGCTGCCCCGGAGCCGTCGCGACGTCGAAGAGTGGGGACTTGGATGTTCCGACAGACTCGCTTTCTTCAGGCTCTGAGGCACCTAGAAGGACGCTGATTGGTGGAAATAAAGTTCAAGGACTGACGTTGCAGCTTGGAAAGGATTACACTGTTGGACAAGTTGTTTTGATTCCACCATTATTACGGACACTGGGGAAGGTTGAATGATGTGTCGCATTGGAGAGCAACAGCACAAGTGGACGTCAGTGACGTCACGTTGCAGTCCACCCAGACGAACAGCTCCAGTGAGTCAATTACTCATCCGAATCATTGCCGTCTGAGTCTGAGGATGAAGTTATGGTAACTGCAGTGCGAGTACGTGTACTGCGGCGAAGACTAGAGTCATCAACTTCATGAGGCTGGAAAGTAAAAGTAGGTAAGTTAGTACAGTGAATAGGTTCATGGTCGGAGATTAAAAGTTGCACGTACCGAGCGTCGTATCCGCTTGCTGCTGCGCGTGGAGCAGTGTTCACCCTTCCGCTTCTTGGCGAGTGCTCCACTGTTACGAGTCGATCGTTGAGGCTGCTTGTCTTCTTCGTCGATGTCTCCGTCTGTTTCACTGTCAGCGCCGTTGTCACTCAGAGCTTCAAATTCTTCTTCGTCGTCGTCACTTTTATCAGAGTCAGCAACGATATCCTCCTCCTCTTCTTCCTCGTCGATAGTCGCGTAATTCACCTGTCGTCGGTTGCGCAGGGAGCGTCGACCAATACCGCCTTCAAAGTTGCCGAATGAGTCCACTCCGCTGACGGCAAGCTCATGTTTCCAGCGTTCGTTCCGTCGCCGCCTCTCCTGCTGACGGGTGAGTTTCTTCAGGGTCCTACGAGACAGCGTTTGCCAGAGCTTCAAGTCTGCCGAATCAACTGATAGCGACAACTGCTCCACCAGCAATTCCACTGACTCAAGGTCGTTGCACACAGTCTCCCAGTCTGCACCGCCAACTTTTGTACACCGACAAACCCACACCGCTCCGTTCGGTACCGTCGCCGCATCCTCCAAAATGTAGTAGGAACGACCCAAGGCGTCGACTCCGACAGGCTCATTTCTCTGTTTATGAGTAACGCATAGCATCGGTTAGTTTGTGCACAGTGCACAGCTGGAATTAAAGCATCTAATTGCTCACCATGGACTCGGCTTCCTCGCCGTCGATCTGCTCGACAAGTGAATAGTTGCGGTCGAACTGAATTTCACACAAGAATTTGAGAATTGCCACCCTCTCAGCAACTGGCAAGTCGAAATAAAACTCTCCTCGCTTCTCCGCCTCAGCACTGTTAGCTGGGAACTTAGTACTCTCTGATATAGCAGGAGGGTACTCGGCGTCGCGCAGAAATCGCAGAAGGTGAACAAACCAAGGGTACTTTTTGCTGTGCACAAACAAAACATTCCAGCGTGAGATCAATGTAGTCAAAACTCTGAAAGTACGCAACGTACTTCATGACGACGTTGATGTTCGTCAGCAGACGTGTGTGCAACTCTTCGCACAAGGTGTCTGCCATCGGCTCTAACACTGCATTCGCTAGACTCTGCGATATCCAAAAACACATTTCAGGCGAGCAAAGATCAATATCATACACACGTCAAAAGCACTTTACCTCCAGTGTCGTAACGACGTTCGACAAATTGAGTCCAAGGCGTCGGAATCGCTGCAAGAACATGAATACAGCTGCGAAATCCGAGTCTGTCTGCAATTTATGCAGAATCTGCGTGCCATCCAGCGGTTTGCACGTGGGAAACGTGACTCCTTCGGGCGATTCGACTCCGATTAAACTGCTGATGTCTTCCCACGCTGTCTCGTCATAAATGAATTGGCAGTGGCGACAATTCCAGTCTCCTTCGGGCAGTTCACCCTTCACTGCATAGCATTTCTTATGCACCGTCATAGAACACGTAGAGCAGCGCAGTTCACATCTTGAGGCTTCCTCCGTCTTGGCGCATTCACACACACGACACTCGTCATTGATGTGGATGTAGCGCTGCACGAAGTTGCGGGATGCACCCACAGGCTTGGATTTCTTCTTGACCACAGGTTTATCCTCACTTTTACTGACACTTGTGGATTTAGCTTCCTTAGTTTTCTCCGTGGGTTTCTTGTCTTTGGCAACTCCAGACGCAGGTTTAAACCAACGATCTAAAGTGTTCGTTGGCGGCTTGGATTTGGCCTTAGTCTTCGGTTTTTCCTTCGTTTTAGCGTCTTTTTTAGCTGTAGCCTTCGTTTCCTTGTTCTTTGGCGCTTCAGTAGTCATGGACGTCATGATTAACGGCGCTGCAGCGTCCACATCCACTTGCGTCATTTTGTTGGCGGCAAAAGTGGTGAAAGCGCGGCAAAATGTGACGTACGTAGATTGTGTGGACACATCATATTGAGGTTTCAGAAAGTTGTGTCGTACACATCAAATTGATGTGCAGCACACGAAGCTGTGTGAGCCTCTTCAGAGCCCAGTCAGTTCGGAGCGAGCAGTAGGAGGGAGTCGAGAGACCTCCTGCCCAGTAGTGCGACGTGGAGCCCCCTGGCGTTAGTAGACAAGAAGCCTCGAAAGACCCAAGAGCTGCACGTGAAATTCCCGTCCAAATTTCGCCAGAGAAACCGCTAGAAGCCATGGAAGACGCCAAACACCTGCACCGCCGCCTGTTAAAATTCACGCGTGGTGATGTCACCGACGAAGGTGAAGCGCTTGAAATGCTCCGCTCCCTGGAGAAGACCAGCGTTACGTACGCCATCCTGAAGGAGACGAAGATGGGCCACACGGTCGGCAAGCTGCGCAAGCACGAGAATGAAAAGATCGCGAGTCTGGCGCGTCTGTTGGTCAAGTCCTGGAAGAACATGGCGCTATCCCCTCGTCCCTCTGCTTCTGAAGAGCACAAGGCCTCAAGCAGCACTAAAACCAACAGTCACAAGAAGGAGACGTCTCCAAAGCCCAGTTCGGGTTCAAACGGGCTGAAGACGGCTCCGAAACCTCCTGCAGCCAGAGTGAGCTCCACACCATTCATTCCTGCTGGTCTGGACAAGGTGCGTGCTACTGTGCGTACGAAACTCAAAGAGATCCTGGAAGCTTCAGAAGGTGGAGACCCTGGTCAAGTGGCTGCTTCTGTTGAAGTGGCCATGGCTAGAATGTACCACATGGGAGCTCCTGGAGAGCAGAAGAAGGAGTATATGGCCAAGTACCGCCAATTGTCCTTCAATCTGAAGAAGAATGGAGATCTCCGTCAGAACCTGCTGGATGACAGTGTCAGTGGAGACCAATTGATCAAGATGTCAGCTGAAGAACTCGCCACAGAGGAGAAGCGCGCTCAAATCGAGAAGCTGCGTGATGACGCGTTCCAGGAAGCTCGGTTGGATTGGGCTGAGGCTAACCATGAAAAGATCCAGAAACAGACTGGTACAGAGGGCACTAAGGGTCTGTTCACGTGCGGACGCTGCAAGTCGTCCAAGACCAGTAACACACAGAAGCAGACGCGCAGTGCTGATGAGCCCATGACGGTGTTCGTAATGTGCCATAACTGCGGCAACCGATGGAAATGCTAGTGTAGCGAATGTCGATCATGCCGCATCCCCCATCTACTGTTTAGTCTTCGATTAGCTGCCACTACTTTGCATGTGTAGGGCCTTAGTTGTACTTCCTCCAAACGTCTCGGCTCAGATATCCGTGCGAAATGGCACAGCAATGTGTAGTAGTGGCCTTGGGGTACTGTAGCATTCGTCGTACATGTATCTATCAAAGCGGCTCGATTCATGAGCATAGTTATGTTCAACTCGTATGTTGATTGTGTTTGTGAGTTGTGTTGCTGTTGTCCACTCACTTGTTGTCCACTCACTTGTTGTCCACTCACTTGGTTGGTTGCTGGAAGTTGAAGTTGCCATCAAGATGTCCACCCTAGAGGACAATAATCTACCAGGTAATGGTTTGACTCTAGCTTGGAGCACGATCGTCGATCGAAAAGACTACTCATGTGTGCTGTCAACCATTCACTAACAGCGAGCGTTGTCGTCTGCTGCCATTCGTGCGTGTGGGCCATGACGACGTCGGACGATGCCTTTCGCAATATCTTCAGTTTTCTAGGAAGTAAAATGTTTCAGAGGTACTTAAATACTTACATCTGTATTGAAATATGCTTTTGTAGATCATATATTTACGAAGGTTACAGAGTGATGGTCACTTCAAGTTGCAACTCAAGCATGGGTCCCAAGCTGGGACGCGCCGTAAGGAACAAGCAGAACTTGCTCTGCTCGTCACTACGACCTCAGCACAACGAGTCAGAGCTTCGTCATTCTCCAATTTCCATCCAAGAGAGCGCTACTTCTTCCCCGCTGGCTGATGTCCCCGGCATCCTCGGCCTTCTCCAACTACACGGAAGCCTCTGGACGTGATGGCGTTAAGGAATTAAAGCGGGCTGCTCTACTCGAAGATTTGAGCAAGCGGTGGGATGACCGAAGCATCGCCACCAATGAAGAACGAACGTTCCTGTTGCCAAAGGGTCATTACGTACATGCACAAGCTACGCGTCGGAATGGTAAAGACACCGTGCTTCGGTATGTACGCTGGGCACTGGAGATCCTAGTGGTGATGGCCATTGTTGCTACTGGTTTGAGAAAGTTGGCGACTAAAGCTACTGGTCATGAAGCCAACCGACTACCAGCGTTCTCGCTGCACCGTTCTGGCGGGAAATTGTTGAGTGGAGGTCATCGCCTGCGATCGTTTCTCCAGCAAATGAAAAGCCAACCTCCAGCGCTGAGTCAGCTTCCGACAGATTCCGATATCCCGCTTGGTGTTAATGTGGAGCTTGAACGAGCTATGGATATCTACTGTCGCGGTCCACTGCTTCATGCAGTTCAGATGGCTAATGTTTTCTCAGACAGCAAGTATTTCGTCGACATGCCCATCAAAGAAAACAGCAGTGCTTTCGACATATTGGTGGATTTCCAGCGCCGTGAATTGGCCATGACCGAATACCGCCCGAACCCTCATGATACCCATGAGCAACAGCTTCGGCGCTTTATTGACGACCATTTTGATCCGCCTGGAACAGATCTACTGCCAATCACCCCGTTCGACTTCCAAGGCATGAATCATCCGCCCATGGTAGCTGACATTCAAGACGAAGAGCTCCAGGACTGGGCGTTTGACCTCCATCGAATCTGGCAGAGCCTCGGACGTATTCGCAATCCACAGGTAAAAGGATCGCTTCTTCGATCCCGAAAATTGGATGAACCAAGCTTGAACCAACCAGCAAATGTGCTCATTGTACCTGGTGGGAGATTCCGAGAGAGTTATTACTGGGACTCGTATTGGATCGTTCAAGGTCTTTTGGTCAGTGATATGCCGTTAACAGCTCGAGGGATCGTGAATCACCTGCTGGAATACGTGTCTGAGTTTGGGTTCGTTCCTAATGGGGGGAGGATCTACTATTTGACGCGATCCCAACCACCCATGCTTTCGGATATGGTGAAACTAGTTGCTCGTCTACCGGCTAGTGGGAACGAAAGTGAGTACGACGACGAGTATTTACGCGCTGCATTGCCGATTCTGGAGCGTGAATACGACTTCTGGATGCAACATGGACCGTGTGGACATGCAGTCGAGCTCACTCAGCGAAATGCAAGTGCAGGTGGATCGGGTACAGCTACTTATGTGCTTAACCGCTACACGTCGAATGCAAATCACCCTCGCCCCGAGTCGTATCGCGAAGATGTACTGGTGGCTGCCGAGATTTTCGATCGTACAATGCTTATGGACGACGGCAATGCTGCCGCCACGGAGCGGCATAAGGACAAGTACTACAACAATGTGATTGCTGCTGCTGAGAGTGGGTGGGACTTCAGCAGTCGGTGGCTGCGAGATCCGCTCGATATGAAGTCGATGATGACGACTTCAGTGGTTCCTGTGGACTTGAACTCGATCATGTATCGAGTTGAGCGTAATTTGATGGAATTCAACCGGCATTTAGGCTATGACAAAAGTGCCAGGCTTTACGAGGGTGCTGCTGCTCGTCGACAGGAAGCCATTGATGCTATTCTTTGGAGTGAAAAGCATCAGAGTTGGAAGGATTACGACTTAGAGACCGACGCTCATTCGCCTATTGTGTCGATATCCGACTACACTCCGCTTTGGGCTAAGGCATTCAATTCCTCCGACATCGACCGTCTCAAACTCGTCGTAACCTCCCTCAAGAATTCAGGACTTCTCCAGGTGGGTGGAGTGCAGACTTCAACCATTTTTACTGGCCAACAATGGGACTCACCAAATGCATGGCCACCGGAGCAAGACATTATCGTGGAAGGCTTGCTGGCAGTGAACACTACCGAGTCGTACAGTTTGGCACGCGAGCTGTCGCAAACATGGACTCAAACAAGCTTTACAGCTTGGAAGCAGACGGGGTTGATGTTTGAAAAGTACAACGCATCCGAAGTTGGCGGTTTGGGTGCTGGAGGTGAGTACTTCCCACAGTTTGGCTTTGGCTGGACGAATGGTGTGATTTTGAAGTTCCTCACGATTCATCAGAATCTTTTGCTTGCAGAATAGGCGAGGTGGTCATACGTAGCAGGTTAGTAAATTGCAGTCTTAGCATAAACACAAGAAACTTCAAGAAGAAAAGCATCAAATAAAGAAAACGCGAAGGTGTGCAGAATGGATGCCACACGCGTGTGACGTCTCCGCTTTCTATTGCGTTGAGGCCGTATCCGACCCTGACGCGCATTTGCTTCCAGTCAAGCTACTGCTCGTATATAGGCATGGACCTCCAACAACCCCCAGCTTCCTACAATCAGTTTAGTTGGTCGTGGCCGGCGCCGCAGCGGCGAAGACGTACGGCTTCGCATTGCGGAAGGTCGACATGTCCCGGATGGAGTTCGCGTGGAACTTGTACTCCACGAGCGTGTTGG
The DNA here is from genome assembly GCA_031305395.1 of Phytophthora citrophthora. Classification (NCBI taxonomy): domain Eukaryota; phylum Oomycota; class Peronosporomycetes; order Peronosporales; family Peronosporaceae; genus Phytophthora; species Phytophthora citrophthora. Next base: position 116,878 of record JASMQC010000024.1, read on the forward strand.
AGTCCAGCATGAGGATCTCCTTGAGCTTCTCACTGCAGCAAGTAACGACACAGTGGTTAGACAAGTAGTACCATCAGTAAACTCAGAAAAAAAAAAAACAATCAGTACGCACCCGATGGCGAAGCGGGTGTTGTCGTCCGTGTTGTCAGCGTTCCAGACGGACAGCATGTCCTCCTTGGAGCGAATGGCCATGGCAATGCCAACAACGTCGAGCTCCTCAAAGGCCTCGCCAATAGCAGCGAAGACCAGGTCCTGCCACATCTTTCCGAGCACATTGGCTTTCTTCTTGATCTTGAGGATCCAGCAGCCACCTTGAGGGAATGCCTCCCACATCGGAGCGCAGTTCGCCTGGTCGCGGAACAGGTACAGGTTCACATCACGGCTCAGCTGCGACGGACGCTTCACGTGGATGTAGTGACTGTCATCAACCAACAGCAATTATCATTATCAGCAGCTCTTATGCTGTAGTCTTCTAACAAACTCACCGCCAGAAGTCCTCCACCGTGCTGAACGTAGCAATTTTCTGCAAGTTGGACTGGTACGTGCTGCAGCACACAGATGTAATTCGTCAGTCTTCATCTCTCACCAATAGCTCTACCAATTGCAAAATAGACCTATAACTTACCCCACGTCAATCTTCTTGGGCATCTTCTTGTCATACCTGCAACGTGCATTGCATCAGCGCATTCCGTTAGTTTAATTCTGCACCTGTCTCAATAATCCCTGAAACGTTGTAGTCTTAACATACCAGAGCGACCATCCCGTCTGTAGCGGGTGCTCCTCCTCCTCTCCCTTTTCAACAATAGCGGGCGCGGCCGCCACCTCCTTGTTCGCAACTGAAGTGGCCATGGTCCAGTCGAGATGAAATGTGTCAATCGACAGCAACGTCAAAGTGATTCAATGTTAGTCCACAGCAATTATTGCAATAAATTGGCACCACACTGCAGTGATGCAGCCACTTGCAATGCAAAGCGGCCAACGCAGAGCAGCCACATGCAGAGCCAGCGCAGGGAGAGAGCAGCACCACGTACGTTCCTCGCCAGCCATCGTACTATTCCTCAACAGCGTTTCGTGGTGTGGCAGACGCCAGTCTTATAAGTGGTCAGTCAAGCGAGGGACATATTGCACCGTCTCTGCATCTACTTCAAAAGTATATGGTACATTGTACCATACCTTCACATGAATTCACAAAAGCACATTCTTCTTCATACATCTTATCATAAAACTTTTTTCTTCTTTTAAGACTTTTTCATCTAAACAGTGTTGAACGTTGTGCAGGCCACAGTGGTCAGCATCAATTAGTGATGAAGTTGGAGGCCATACAAGAGCACAACAGCTCTCAGCTCCGTCTCAGCCAAAATCGATCATTTGATGCTACAACTGGTTGTGAGCCTTCTCAAGCCACGGGAATGCCCTTCCTAAGATTAGGTGTGAACAAACAGTAAGTGCTACACTGTGGTTGTATTTTCCTAGTGAAAGTTTCAACACTACACTACGGTATTTTAAGTAACCCCATAATCTGTGGCATACGCACGATTGACTCAATCGTATCAAAGCACAATCAAAGGTGACTCAACTCAAAACCATTGGTTGTCGTCTGGTTGCAGGAAGCCGCTCAGGATCAACAGATCACCTGCTGCGATGGGAACACCCGGTTGCAGCAAACAGCAAAAAAAGTTGGGTTTACTTTACCATACCGTATTACAAGTCCTTGACGATTCAAGCGTTCGCAATCGACGCTAACGGAATGGCAGGCTGTCGTCTCAGTCCCCAATATCTCGTTTTGTCATCATGGAGGCCAGGAGGTTGCTCAAATCCGGCGGTACTCCGACACAGCGTCGTCTTCCAGACCCCCTCGACATCGACGACATCGAACTCGAACGTGGCATTAGTGACGCGCCGGAGACGACAGGAACTCAACGGAGTCAAGCCAGACCCGTCATTCAGATTGCTGACATCTTCGCTCTACCGTGGTTCGGATGGTTGTTCGTCTACACTTTCACGCTCCTTTGTTTCTCGATCGGTCGATGCCTTGTCCTCAAGTCTTTAGCGACGATGTACGGCAGTCCTCAAGATTACACTGCGAGTTTCAAGGCGTCAGCATTGAGTCTTGGCTTCTTGGAGGATTTTGTCTGCGCCACGTACTTGACCTGTGCGCTGTGGTGCTTCGACACTTTAAAGCTCGCAGCCATCGAACGGCTGAACCCTCAAGGCTACGCTTTAGTCGTTCGAGTCGTTGGAAACATCGCTACGTTTACGGTCTCGTGGGTGTTCTTCGTGATCGTGCTGGGTCCGTTCGCAGCTGACATGTTGCTTGTGCTCAACCGCGACATGCGATTCTCATCTGATCTTGTGGCTACTTTGATTCGAGAACGACACCACCTCGGCCACGCACCGATCTCTACGGAGGAATTCCAACGAGGATACACCATTGCAGCTCTTTTGATGGGCTCGGCTACTGTATTCGCGCTTGTTCGGACGTGGACTAGTTGGGGAGACCTTGCTGGTTGGAATCCGACGCTTATCCTGACTTTACCTGTCGTTGCTGGAGAGCAAAAAAGCTCTGGGAAAGTGTTCAAACGTGCTAAGTACAAAGGCGTCGCTCTCGAAGAAGGTTCGGGTAAAACTTCGACATTGGACGAAAGCCAAGTGTATGGGAAACTCGTCTTCAACCGAGTCATTCAGGTCACAATCGTTCTTGTGGGGCTCGTGGTTGTACCTATGGCTGTTATTGCCGTACGTTGCGCAAGTTCACCGCTGGTCGCGTACTCAGCGTTGAATGCGACTCTAAACGAGCTTTTTGGACACGCTTTGCAACCAGCTCCGACTGAATCAACGTTCACGAATGTCGACGGGGATTTACCGTGGATGGAAATGTACATTCACCCAACCGAGAGGCACAAGTTGTACGGAAATGATTCAATGTACCGCCTCACTACCGGTTTCCGCGGAGATCTCGCGTTCGATGTCGACGTCTCGGATGACAACCCGCCCAACGTCCTCGTTCTTGGTGTTGAGTCTTTCCGCTTCCGGGATTCACGCTACTTCGTCGGAAAAGAAGATCCTTCCAGACTGTTTAAAGGCACTGATCTCACTGTTACACCCAACTTTGACAGGTGGGCGAAGCGTGGAGTTGCTCTTCGGAACCTCTGGACAAGTAATCCTACCAGTCGCTCCTTGGAGAGTGCACTGTTCGCACAGATTCCGTACGACAGCGCAGTGAAAACCGGTATCACTGGAGGCAGGGAGGACACGAAGCTCTCTGGTTTGCCTCAGCTCTTCTCGTCGAAAGGGTACGAGACTTTCTTCTCGACTGGGTCGTCCATTGATCTCGACAACTGGGACGAATTTCTACCTTCTCACGGGTTTGATACCGTTTGGGATAACCACAAGATCATTGAGCTGGCTGAAAACCACTACAACATTACCCACGACCAGTGGAAGGGCGAGGAACATCGAGGCTTCGCTTGGGGAGCTCATGACGACGTGAGTTTCCAAATTCTAGGAGATTTACTGATCAACAAAACTCGCAACCAAACGGACCAAGTGTGGAATGGAGAGCAAAAGACGCCGCTGTTTATCACTCACTACACCATCACGAGCCACGCACCGTTCGATTCCATCCCGAAATGGTACAATGACTCTGAAAAACCGGATTTCTCCGCTCTTTACGCCGGAGAAGAGCACGCAGACGACATCAAACGGTACCTCGAAGCGCGATACTTTACCGACATGCAACTAGGTAAGTTCTTGGACCGAATGGACGAAGAAGGCATTCTAGACAACACTATTGTTGTCATTTACGGAGATCACGGACAAGCACCGGAGGCCGAGATCATTTACACTGAAGAGGAATCTTTAACACGTGTACCTGGTCTCATTCTTGCCGAGGGAAGACTAGGGAGTTCTGCTGGCCTCAAGATCGAAGATGCAGCGGAACACTATGACATTCTCAACACTTTAGCGGATATCACGGGGCTTCCGGACGGAGGATTCGTCCAGACTGGTGTTGGACGTTCACTCAAACGTAAAGTGACGTTTGGTGAACGTGGAGTGTTTAGCAATGTCCCGGGCCATAAAATGTCGGTAGTACGTGGCAATTACCGTCTTCGCTACGACGGAGTGACGGACGCAATGTTCCTGCACAACACCGAGTCGGATCACTGGATGAACCAAGATCTACTACCAGAATTGCCACCTGAAAAGCAGGCAGAATGGGCAACTTGGCGTGAAAATGGTCGTCGAATCTCTGCGTACTACACGAAGCGGTGGGACGAGAACTGTTTGCTTGCTGTCAACTGTACGGGAACTACTTACGAAGACGCGTAGACTGTAGAAAGTAATATGATACGTTCGTTTTCTCCAATTTTGTAGCCATTTCATCAAGTTCTTTCAATGAATTTTACAGATAAAGTAGTAGTTTTTCACAATTGTTTTTTTTTTTACCACAAAACTGTTTGGTCCAAACATGGCCACCTTAGCAGACACGAGCCCCAATGAAGCCATCAGTACGCAGAGCTCCACCTCATCTACCAGTAAAAGTCCCCGCAGTGCAAATACTTCAACTGCTACAGGTCCCGCGTACCTTAGCTTTCCCCTTCCACCGCGTCCTTCGAATGAAAATGGGACTCTTGTACGGTTGGACTGTATGACCAAGCAGTGGTTTCGAGTGGACCAAAGCGAAAAAGTCCCAACGCCTCGACGACCATTAGAGCCACCACTGCCACCCGTTCACCCAGAAGTGGAACTTTGTCGTGCAGAACTTCACGACCAACTCAAGCGGGAGATGCAGAAATTGTGCAAATATGCAGGTGTCCCCTTTGGCAAGCCACAAGGGTTATTTGAACGTTGGTTATGGACCCAATTGTGTGTGCAACCGGAAGAAGCAGATCCGTTACTCCCGTTCTCGGCAACTGATGAAGAACCGAGGTTTGAAGCGGAATTGGCTGATTTTAAAGTCTCGACAAGTGAAGCACGGTTTATTCTCAAGAATATCTCTGCGTTATCTACTGAAGCGTGTCGTAAACTCCGAGCAGTGGCAAAAGAATCTTCTTCTGAAAAGATCCATATCTCGATATCCCCTCATCCGTATCGACGGGAAGCCGTGGAGGTTATTTACAAGAAGAAGAAACTGGAACTCAACGACGAACATTTTCGAAAACTCAAGCGCTTGTACTACCGCAAAGTCACGTCCGAGAATGAGCAAGAGTTCCATCGAGATTTATTCTGTATGCTGCTACGGTACTACACGTTGGGTGGAGATGCGTATCAGGCTGCAGTTCCACCACAAGTTTTCCGTTTCTTTGAAAAGAAGCTGGACGTGGAACAAGAGTGTTTCGCTTCCCCGTTAAACTGCTACTTCGACCGTCTGTGTTCGGCTTTACCAGATACGGACTCTAGGTTCGGGTCGGTTGGATCGTTTTTCGAGTTTATCCCAGACTCTGGGTCGTTCGAGGCCAATCCACCTTTCACGGAAGTGTCAATGCAGCGTATGGCGGAACATATTGACTTTTTACTGGCCCGTACAACCAAGCCATTGTCATTCCTCGTGGTGGTGCCTCGCTGGGACGACGCTGCGTCACCTATGTGGACGATGATGTCCGCGTCTCCGTTCTTCGTGCGTCGGATTGACGTCCCAAAACACGCCCACCAGTACTGCAAAGGGTATCAGCACTACCTCGACTCCAAGTTCTGGGTCGCAAGCCATGAGACGTGCGTGTTTATCCTGCAGAATGAAGCAGGGATGGAGAAATACCGCGCGAACGACGAGTTCGAGAAGAAACTGCTTCGTATCTGGCGAACAACTTCAAGCAGCGAGAACGTTGGACACAAACGCAAGCGTAGCTACTCACCGGACCGATACGACGATCGATCAGAACGCCATCGTCGCTCTCGTGATGATCGCTGTGAATCACGACGCGATTCGAGCCGGAAATCGCGTCGAGAACGTTCTCGTTCTCGATCTCGCTCTCGCTCTCGCTCGAAGGATTCCCATCGAAGATCTCGTCGACGATCATCACGGCATCGATCTGTATCTCCTGAGGACAGGTCGCATCGGAAATCACGCCGGAAATCGCGTCGCGATGATTCTCCTCGTGACTCTCGTCGAAGATCCCATCGCCGGAGATCGTACAGCACTGATTCTTATGAGGAAACTCGTCGAGACTCGAAGCGGAGATCGCGTCGGGACAGTTCTCCTCGGGAATCCCACCACAGATCACGTAAGGACTCGTATCGACACAGCCGTCGCTAAAGAATACTACTTGCTATTGAAGTTTTATCTGCAATGTTACCTAGGAAACTTGATCATTTCGTGCGAATTTTACAATCTGTTCAAGATGTTGTGTCACTTCACTGTGACTTGCTTGGGCTGCGATTCGTGCAGCGTCTATAATGCACAAGAAACCTCTCGGTTCCTTCCGGACGATGTCACTCAGCCACTTTACCACTTTCAAATGTCCGTACTTGGCAGCACTTCGTAGGGAATTCGCTGTCATACGTTCACTTCGGTTCGCATAAAGCCACTGCACCACTTCCAAGTGGCCATTAGTAGCGGCACTGATCATTGCGAGTTTCGTGCATCCCTCCGTCTTGTTCTCATGAAGGAATCGAACCACATCGAGATGCCCTTTACCTGCTGCATAGTCCATTGCCTCCTTACTACACGGCTCGGTCCGGTTCTCATGGATCCACTGCACCATATCCAACCGACCGCTTGCTGCTGCGTAGTTCATCGCTCGATACGTGCATCCTTCTCTTCTATTGGCATGAAGCCATTGCATGACTGGAAGATGACCATGTTCTGCTGCTGTGTCCATTAGAAAACGTCCGCATCGACTTGAACCGAGAGAACCGTCTCCCCATGAAGTGCGTTCCGGATAAAACTCGTTCAACCACTGCAATACGTGAACGAAGCCCCGAATGACTGCAGCTGCTGCCATATAACGACCATTATCCCAATCCGGATCACGAGCTGCAGCGTACTCTAACGTTCTTGTTGGAAGTCCCAGTCTGCAGGCTCGACTAACTTTTTTCCGCGATGAAAACGGATTCAAGTATTCATCTACCAAAGTCACAACATGAGGGAGCAACTCCACGTTGTGCTTCTGTAGACATTCACGACACACAACGCGTGCAGTGGTGAGTTCGGGGAAGCACTCGGTCCTTTTCACGGTCATTTTGAGCGTGGTGATTTCAATATTGGCATCCGTTTGCAGCGGATGGAAACGGACATGCGAGCATGCGATTTGCGCTGTGCTGTGCTGACTCGTTACGTGCCATTTTGTGTTTAACCTTTGACGAGATACATGATATAACCTCCCGTGAGCGCTACGGCTCCTATGATCAATAGCGGCTTCACTTGTCCCTTGACAATGAGCGTTGCTGCCTTGAGTTTCGGGCGCTTCGACACGAAAACGTTGGCCTTCGCTAGTGCGGGGTTCTCCTTCACCATAGTCTTCAATGGGCCGACTCCTGGAATTTTCTGGATCAGTTGTTTCAGCGAAGTGATACCCGGGAACCCTCGTTCTTCTTCAATCGCAGTTCTCTCACTGCCTTTGAGGTAGCGCTTCACAGTGACATCGGTTGTCGCTGCTTTCGTGGTTAATTCGGTGCTATGAGCACAGCAGCATGACGCGAGGTAGAACACTAACACGAGCAGGAGCTGGAGACGCATCGGATACACTGTTAATTTGATAATGGATGAGGAACAGATTGAGCTCCAGCCGTGCCTGAGACCGGCGTCTTGAAAGCCAGGGGGAATTCGTCTCGACGAGAGCAGCAAAAGGCTTTGCAAGTTGAAAGCCCACCAATCACTTTGAATCTCCGACTCCTTGTGGATGAAGCTGCGCTAAACGAGGATTGCACAGGTACCCATTACCGCACCGGAAAACAGCAAGACCTTGAGAAGAATGGCAAACCTCTGTACAATATTTAACGTTAGGGAGTTGAAGAACCTATCTAACTACCTCGCGAAGCACTTGGTTCTTGCGCTGTGTGCGAGGTTGTTGCTTGAAGCATTTAGTAACGACGTCCGCGGCCTCCGCTGCCTCCACGCCCTCGGCCACCACGTCCAAAGCCACGGCCTGAACCGCGACCACCTCGGCCTCCACCGAAACTCTGCTGACGCATCTGGTACGCAGACTGCTGCAGCTTGGGCACCGTCTTCGGGATCGAGTACGGGCAGTGCATGCCGTCCTCCTCGATACGCTTTTCTATGAGTTCCAGACCGGCAATCGGCAGGTCGAAGCAAGCACCCATCGTGTCTTCTGTCAACGTCATCTGCTTGATGTCCTTCGCGATCTCCTCCGGGATATCGCGGTTCACAGCGTTCCACACGTAGCCCTTGGCACGGATCACATTGGAGCTCGAGAACAATACCGTCACGTAGTCAGGCACACCCGACATGAGCGACGTACGACGGGGAGGCTTGGTGTGGCCCGTGATGCAGGCAAGCGCAGCAGCCAGACACTGCTCCGGCTCCATTGTCTCCAAAAGCTCTCTCGCCTGCTCCTGGAAAATCTCAACCATAGAAGGGTCCACATTGTTGATCTCCTTCACCGCCTTAGCAGCAGAAGCCTTGATCAGATCCTCCTGGTCAGGAGGGCCCCTCATGTCGATCTTGTTGCCGATCTTACGTTCGATCTGAGTTAGCATACTCTGCTGGCGGTTCGTGTACAGGGTGATACAGATACCCTTCTTACCAGCACGACCTGTACGGCCGGAACGGTGCACGTACGTGTCGACGTCGGCCATACCGGACATCTTGCGAGGAGGTTCCGAGTTGATCACCAGGTCCACGTTCATGTCCAGACCACGAGCAGCAACATCCGTAGCAATCAGCAGACGCAGACGACCCTCACGGAAAGCCTTCATGGTCGTCTCACGCTGTTCCTGTGCAATGTCACCGTGCAGCACCTGGCTGTCGGTCTTGATCTCCGGGTGCACAGCGAGCTCGTTACAGTCCTTCTTCGTCTCGGCGAAGATAATCGTGCGCGAATCCTTCTTCGCGTACACGCCGAGCAGGTTGGCCAACAGCGTCGGACGTCCCTGCCAGTGGCACGGGATAGCAATGTGCTGCACGTCCGTGGATGCCTGAACTTCCGAATCCTTCACGAGGTTCACGTATTCAGCCTTGTTCATGTACTTGTCAGCCACATCCTTGACCCACTTGGGGATTGTAGCCGAGAACAGCAGCGTTTGACACTTCTTACCACTCTCGTTCTGTACTTGCTCCATAGCATTGAAGACCTTCTGCACGTCCTCACGGAATCCCATCTCTAGCATTGTATCGGCCTCATCCAGGATCAGGAACTCGCAGTTGTGCAAGCGAAGGTTGCCACGGTCGATGTGGTCAATGACACGACCTGTAGTACCCACAAGAATGTCCACACCGTTGCGGAAAGCGTTGTTCTGTGACTGGTACGACGCACCACCGTAAATGCAGACCGTGCTGAGGGACGGACCAGTCAGTTCGAACTCACTGGCCACTTGCTTCGCCAGTTCACGCGTAGGTGCCATACACACGACACGAGGAGCACGTCCACGAGAACGAGGACGCTTGTCCTTAAGCAGCAGCTCAATAACCGGTAGAGCAAATGCAAGAGTCTTACCCATACCGGTACGTGCACGTCCCATGATGTCTTTGCCTTCCAAGATCTTGTCAAAGGTCATAGCTTGGATAGGGAAAAGTGTGTGGATACCACGAGCTTTGAGGTTCTTCTGCGTCTCCTCAGAGATGTTAAAGCTCTCAAGTGGAGGATTCTCCTCTCCGCCAACGTGCGTGGCATTCTCACTCTTGACCTTCTTAGCCTTAGGAGCTTCCACATCACTCTCCTCCGCCGTCTCCTCTGCTGGATCCGTTTCGTCTTGTTCTTCTTCAGCTTCACGACTACGTTTCTTGCTCTTCTTCTCTTTCTTCTCCTTCTTTTCCTTCTTCATCTTCTTCTCCTTCTTGTCTGAGACCTCCGCTTCCGCCTTAGCTTGTTCTTTGGCCAACTTCTTCGCAGCCTTCGCCAACTTACGGGCCGCCTTCTCCTCCTTCGTCAACACAGGCTTCGCTTCACTAGACGCCATTGGATCAATAGATTGTATCAGCTATGGGATGGACGTCAAGAAGAGCACTGAGCCTCAGCATCCAATGGTTCTGACCCAATACTGACGTCAAAATGAATGGTGTGTGCGATACACAGACTGAATTGATATTGTACAATTTCATGTACATTGTGGTTAAACACTACTGTCCCCAATTCATGTTCACCACATGAAATATTCCCGTGCCACTCCACTCGCACTTCACCCTTCAAAGCGTCGCTCCGGTCCCCCCTCGTTTCCTCATGGCGGAGCACTCGGCGCCCAGTGGCTTCTCCCAGAGCGACAGCTTGGCTACGTGGCCTTCAGGAGGCATAAACGACGGTAAGAGGCCGCCGTTGCCCACTTCGTTCCGGCCGGAGAAGCGCGGACGAGCGGATAACGACGGTTCGAACGATAATAGCGACAGTATTCATTCCGCCCCGATGGATCTAAGTGGTCCACCTTTAGCCAGACGCGGGCAACCCTCGGCGGAAGACTTGCCGCATTTAGCCAGCTGGAGATCATCCACGTCGTCTACGGATGGCGCGTCAGGAGACGTCAATACGGGCACTTACACGCGTGTCCACTTGAAAGTGAAGGCTCAGAGTCGTCTGGGTGAGACTGTGCACTGCTCCGGCTCGTCCTTTGTGATGGGACACTTTAACCCGAACGAGAGTATGACACTTGTGACGACACCCGAGGATTATCCCTACTGGACGACGGTGAAACCTATGATTTTACCTCGAGGAGTACCACATCAGTACATGTACGCACTGTTCTCGGGAGGAGTCTTTAGCTCCTGGGAACAGATTGAATGTGAGAGAGTGTTGGTCCCGGAAGGACGAGAGATGCTTGTAGTGGAGGAGTACGGCAACTACGACCAGGATATGGAGCTCGTCCCCACGGGCGAGCGCATCGAACGCTCACTGGTCTATGAACGACGGAGAGACGAGAATCTTGCAACTCCCAGACAGAGCAATGCTTCTGAAGATATGGCTGACATCCCAGAGGCGAAAGAGGACCAGGAAGACAAGGACACAGGAGCCAGATTGGCCGCCAGAGTGGCTCAAGACAAGATCGAAGCGGACGTGAAATCTCCACGCAGCAGTGTTACAGGTTCCCCCAGTCAGAGATTCCGCCAGACGAATAAGCTCCAGAGTAGGTACAAGCGCTACATGCCGTCCAGCTACCGTCCGTCGCCCGAAGCCATGTTGTTTCTGGTGTGTTACCATCTACCAGTGAAACTTTCCAAATCGGCGGCTGACGGTTCCTGGTCTGCGGAATGGAACCGAGACAGTCTCATCTCTAGGAGTGACAACAGCATTGCAGAGAGTATGAACACCACGTGGGTGGGTTGTGTGACGTATCATGCTCGCAGTGACCATGAAGATCTGTCGGAGGACGACAAGGCGGAGATCACGACTATTCTGGCGGAAATGAACTGCATCCCAGTGTTTATTGACCGTCAATTGGCTGCGAACCACCATGGCGGGTACTGCAAGAGCAAATTGTGGCCCATGTTCCACAATGTGGACATTCTCGATATTTACTACGCGATTTGGGACCGTGCTGAGGTCATTGAGTGGAAAGAGGAGCGCAATAATGGTGAGTGGTGGGAGGCGTACCAGACAGTGAACAAGTTGATTGCCGATCGTGTGGGTGAGTTGTGCAAGGAAAACGATACGGTGTGGGTGCACGACTACCACCTCCTGCTCTTCCCTTCATATTTGGCCAACACATGCAGGAGCGAGCACCGCAAGCGACCTAAGATGGTGTTCTTCTTGCACGTACCTTTCCCGACTTCGGAGGTCTTCCGAGAGCTCTCTCACGGCACGCAGCTACTGGAAGGTGTGCTGGACGTGGATATTGTAGGCTTTCACTCATTCGACCACGCTCGCCATTTCTTGAATGCCTGTAAACGGTTCCTGGGACTCACATATCAATCCCGACGCGGTGGAAACTTGGGTGTAGACTACCGCGGCCGCAATGTGATTATTACGATTAGCCACGTGGGTATTGAAACCACCCTTATTCGTGAGGTACTGGAGAACCCGGAGGTGCAGGAAGCAGCGCGAAAACTGCGTGAGAAGCATGCGGGCAAGGTTCTTATTGCAGGTGTTGATGTTTGCCAGCGGTTGAGTGGCATCCCGCTCAAGATGCTGGCGTTCGAGCAGTTCTTTAGCAACTGCCCCTCTTGGAAGGATAAGCTTGTGTTTGTGGAACGTGCGAACCTAACACAAACTCGACTGGGCGATCAGAACTACAGCAGCAACGAGATCCGCAAACTTGTGGATCGAATCACCAAGGCGCACGGCCCCGAGTGTATCGACTACGAGGAGTCGTCTTCACCTCTGACGATTGAGGAGCGAGTGGCATTGTGGCTTGCCAGTGATATTTTGATGGTCACGTCTATCCGTGAAGGGCTGAACTTGAAGCCCCTAGAGTTTGTATTTGCGAAGGGTGTGAGTCCAGCCAGCCGGCCTGGCGTCGTTATCCTGAGCGAGTTTTCGGCGTGTTGTTGTGTCCTGAACGGAGCTGTGCGTGTGAACCCGTGGAATATCACAGGTCTCGTGAACTCTTTGGATCACGCGTTAACGATGAGCGATGAGGAGCGGTTAGGCCGTCGCGCGAGGGACTTGCCGTACATCACCAACCAGCCTGCTGCAAATTGGACGAAACAGGTGCTCTCAGTTCTCCACGAGGCCACAGACAACCCGGAGGGTGACGAGGAGTACACGAATATGGAATATATGGACATGGAGATAGGCCGTTCGCACGTCATGCGGGTGGGAGATCGCTCGGACTTCAAGCAGCTGAACATTGACAAGGTCATGGAAGCTTACATGCAGTCCAAGCGTCGTGTGTTTCTTCTTGATTACGGCGGTACGATCATCGCACGTGAGAACATCGCCATGTATGTGAAGAAGGACTTTACGGCAGTAACGGGGAAGAAACCTTCAAACCGCATGATGGACGCGCTGACGAATCTGACGAATGACCCTCGCAACACAGTGTTCGTGGTGAGTGGCGTAGCGAAAAAGGACCTAACGGCGTCGCTCGGACACATCCGTCGCCTCGGTCTTGTGTCCGACAACGGTGCACTTTACTCGTGGGCTCGATCCATCAACATCGACGATACGGAGGACACAACTATGCAGGACGACAGCAACCCAACGGATCGCCACTGGCATCAACACAGCTTCAAGTTCGACTGGCGTCCGGTGCGTGAGGTTGTTGATCCGATCCTACGGGTATACTGCACGCGCACGAATGGTAGTGTGCTGCGCTATGCTCAGCAGAGTATCGCTTGGAACTTCCGCTCGACAGACCCGGAGTGGGGACTCTTACAGGCCAATTCATTGCAGAATGACCTGGAGGAAGTGATCCGCGACCTTCCTGTCAATATCATACGCAAGAAGGGACTGTTGGAAATCGTCCCGGAGGGGCTGAACAAGGGCGTGATAGCCCGGCAGATCTTGACGCAGGACGCGTCTATCAGCCACGGCCACCCCGACTTTTTGTTCTGCATCGGCGACGACACGACGGACGAAAGCATGTTCAAGGCTATTTACGATTATTACGCGGAGCGCACGGAAGAAAGCGTGCACGGGCGGCCTGGGAACGGAACGTTCGAGGACTTTCTGGCTGCAGGAGAAGAAGGCCCGCTCCATCACGTGTTCACTTGCACAGTGGGCAAGAAGCCCAGTAACGCGCATCTATACGTGAACAACGTGGATGAGGTCGAGCAGCTTCTGCAGGCGTTAGGCCAGGCAACAGAGGTAAGTTGTGTGGAGTCTGTGTGAAATGTGGCTGATGCTTCACTAACAATTTGTCATTTAACGTGCAGGGAGCTCCTACTAAACCAGCGTGTGATTAGGATTATTGAGAAGCTGGTCAGCAAGCACGAAGTAGCAGCAAGGAAGGATACGACACGAGCAATCTACCTATCTAAAAATTCATTAGAACAGCAACAAAGGTTTTCGCATGAGTCAGTCAGGAACACCAAGGTGTCCATCCTTCAAAACGTATTTACCGAAAATAAATCCGAAATTTAGGACTGATCCGAAATTAGGTTGTGTCCTATTTTCGGATCTATTTTGGGTGTGTGTATAGATATTTTTTTTAATGAAATACACGAATATCTGATCTTTGCATATTACCATGGAGCCAACGCATGACGAGACGCCGCTAAACGATTCGGGCGAAGAGGAGGAGGAAGTGGAGATCTTCTCGGCCGATGCAACGTCTTCTTCTCACTCTCAAGCTCCTTCCAGTGATAGGGTGTCGGTGTTGCCTCCAGCCCCGCGTCGCTGTGTCTCAAAAGAGATGCTGGAGCAGATGCCGACACTCAATATCAACGTCTGCTGCTTTAAAAAATGAATTATTACTGAAATTTTTTATTCTAAAACGCTGTGTGTTTATATTTTGCAGACCCGATACCATGAAGTGAGCGTGCTCCAGCCTTTTGGCTGCTTCCACCTGATGCAGCTCATTGAAAAGTCTATTCAAGTGGGGGCTCTCTTCTCGCCTAAGCTCTTCGTGCCTAAGGAGATCTGGCAGCAAGATCGAGTTAAATTAGCTGGGGTCCCTCTTAAAGTGGAGGTATTTCATCAGTTAAAGCAAGGGCTCGAGAAGACCAGTGTGAGTGTTAACAGGTTGTTTAGACTGAAGATGAAGGATCTGATCTGATTCTTGTTGTAGCATGCACTGCCGTTGTCCTCAGATGCATCAAAAGCAGCTTTTACGAAGGAATTGGACGCTTTGTTGGAGTTCGCGAGACACGAGCGTGTGCACTTGACCCGGTCCTTCCCGTTCCTGCCTCAGGATAAGAGTAATGCTGCTCCCCAGTTGATACGCAAAGGAAGTAGCAGCGGAGTAAGTAGAGAAGTGGACGAGGTAGTACGTAGTACAGTTGAGATACTGATGGTGATGCTTACTATTCAGGCGGAGGAAGGAAATGCGGATGCACATTCGTCGGGTATTGGGAAGCTGACGAATCTGGCCTTTGGGTTTGGACGAATGGTCAAGAAACAAGCGATTGCAGCTGTGGAACGTGTCGGAGCTGCGCCATCCGTTTCCGTGTACGTGTTGAGTTGTGGGTTATGTGGAAGGTGAAGATTTTAAATGGAGTTGTGGTGTGTAGATCGATCGATGAATTAGACGAGTACGCGGCGGTGCTCTGCATGTTCTTCAACTCCACGCGGAGCATTGGTAAGGGCATTTTAAAAGAAGCTGCTACCCTTGGATTTATGAACTGATTGTTTTTGTGAATGAGAATAGAAAATCTACTTGGACTTCGAGCTGATGCGGATGGCACTCAAGAGCAAGTAACCGGCCCTAAGGGCGAAAGTGAGAGTTCGCAGCTGGACCCTACAACGCTAAAGAAGCTGGAAGATCTCGGTGAGTCCATTTAGTTTGTATGTATGGAGACATCTACTTACTTCTTTGCTCTCTGCAGCGATCTTCCTGGATGAGGTCGTCGTTGAGCTAGTCATGCGTGACGTTCACAGTCTCTTGGGCATTTATCTGCGGAGACTGACGCGGCAGTTTGGTGAGTTTACAGTTGAGCAAGCAGTGCTTAAACGCCACCCGTCTGTATCAGCGTGAGTTGTTATGAAGGTGCCTCGATACCTAGCTTTGCCGCAGTTGCTAAGGATGGAAGTGATGATATCCAAGACACATGTGGGAATAACCTTTGTAGTGTTTGTTAAGTTGACAGGTTATCCTCTTTCTCGTACAGAAGAGCAGATCATACAACAGAGCAAGCAAGGTGCAATGCGGCGCCAATATTCCTTTCACTGCAATTCGCATATGGAAAGCGCACAATATCCAAACATCGAAAGTCTGCAGCGCACTCCATGGCTTTACCTCACTGTAATTTGTGTAAAGCCATTTCACGACTTCGATGTGCCCTTACTTTGCAGCAGAATCCATAGTTGCTTTCGTTGCTGCCTTGATACAATGTACACTTGCCACCATAGTGCTTAAATAGCCATCTCGTGTTCTTCACTACATGTAGGTACAAGTAAACTACAAGAAAACTCAAGATGATGTGTATAGGAAAATTATAGAGTACCCACTCACTAACTTAGCATCTCGAATACCTTCCGTGATATTAGGATGTCAACGAAGAAGAAGAAGACACGGAAGAGCTCGTCCTCTAGGCGACACGAGGCCGTGGCCGAGTGGCAGCAGTTCACATCCCCCGACGGCCATCCGTACTACTACAACGCAGCGACGAAGGAGAGCAGATGGGAGCTCCCAGAACAGGAAAGTGTCAAGAATCGAAGACCTATGAGCCAGAAGAAGCTCCAAGAAGGAGAAGAAGAGCTGCAAGAGAAAGAGAAGAATAAGGAGAAGAAGGATATTGAAGAGAATGAAGTTCCCAAGGTCAAGAAGAATAAAAATGCCATGTTTGAGAAGCTTCAAGCGTCTCTGGAAGGCAGATTGAATGGCCCTATGTTGGCTATGAGAGGGCCTCCGCCTATGCTGAATATAAGACGAGAAGAAGAAGTGGAGTATTCAGGAGGAGCTGTAGCTTCACCTCAAGAAGAGCCGAAGAGCCAGAGTCTGGAGGAGCAGTATGAGGCTGAGACGGCGGGGATGAGTGCGGCTGAGAGGCTGCGCTTTTTGAGGAAGAAGAGACAGGAGAATATGGTGGCCAAGAGGGAGAGTATTGCTGCGGATGACTTTATGGCGGAAGTGGCGAATAATATGAAGAAGAAGGGGGTTTCTGTGAAGGAGGAGAGTAGAGAGAGTGAAAAGAGACCGAGTTGGAAGGAGAAGGAACAGGCGGAAGAAGAACGGAAGCGGATGAAGATTCAGGAAGAGAAGGAAGCTAAAGAACAAGAAGAAGAGAGGAAGAAGGAAGCGGAGGAGAGAGAACAGAGAAGGGAACAAGAGCGTGCGGAACAATTGGCGATTGAACAGAAGCGGGAACAGGAACGAAAGCAGCGCCAGGAGGAAGATAGGAGAAATGAGAAGGAGGAGAAAGAAGAACGCAAGTCGGAGACTGATGTTGATCAAGAGAGCACAGATGACCCTGCAAGTGCCCACCGTGACTCGAATGGAGTGAATGAAAGCACAGCAGAGGGCTCGAATGATTCGTCTCCAAAGCGAGAGAAGCACAGGAGACACAGTCGAAGTAACGGGAGCAAAACTGACAGTTTGGTACTTTCAGAGGCTCTAGAACCAGTTGATCAACAAGAAAATGTTGAAGTAGATCACCAGCTTGCAGAAGAGGAGCACGTTGTGGACGACAAGGAAGAGCGTCGAGCTCGTAAGAAACGTGAAAAGAAGATTGTGACAGACCAACCAAGTTCGGTGGCATCGGAACCACCAAGGCATCAGTCAGTCTCAAGTTCAAATGAGTTTCAGGAACAGCCAGGACCCCACTCAAGCAACAGCCTCGAGACCGAAGAGGAAGCTAGAGTAAGACAGAAGCAATTACGCAGAGAACAGCGGCGGCTGGCAAAGATGGAAGCAGCTCTGGCAGCTCAAAGCTTGGAAAGTAACGGCAACCAAGTGAAGCCCTCAGAACAGCAGCCAGAACACAGCAATGGCTCAGCTCAAGCTGGAAATTACCCGGCGAATGGACAGCAACAGCAGCCACAACCTGGACAACCACCGCTCAGTGGAGGAATGTATCCACCGTATCCGTACATGATGATGCCGCCACCCCCGCCGTCACCGTACGGATACTATTACCCGTACATGCAACCTCCCATGCCAATGCCAATGCCCATGTATCCTCCCGGTATGATACCACCTGGATATCAAATGATACCTCCAACTCCTCCGCCTTCTGCCGATGGAATGACAGCGCCTTCCGCTCTAGTACCGTACGGTACGGACTCAACTCTGGCGAATATGTACGGAATGGATTTCGGAGGAATATATGGACAGCAGCAAGCTCCGGAATTGAGCAGATGCGACTGCTGCAAGGGCGTCGGAGTGGGTTTGGTGGAGAAGAACGGAGTTTGCGCACATTGCAACCGACTGCGTTTGGCTTTCATTGTGGATTCTGCTCAAATGCGACAGCGATGCTCAGTGTGCAAAGGCTGGGGGTTCCAATTACTACAGGCCAATGGAATGTGCGAGCACTGCACTCGACAAACTGCTCGGAAGACCATCACAGAAAATGCAGCTCGACGTGACAGTGCTGCTGCTTCGAGTACGCTAACTCGTCGGAAATCTACGGGGAATTCGTCTAAAAAGAAGGATGATCTGGATGATGTTGACTGGGACAAATCAGATGACTCGGACTGGGACGAGTAAGGAATGCAGTCGTGAAAAGTTAGAGAAAATAGAGAAACGTGGATAAACCTGACTACTTAAGGAAGTGAAGCTCGCATGGAATCACTGCCACATGTGGTTGAGCTTCTGGATAAAAATATGGATACGTTTTCCTCTCGTTGGGAAGTTGCAGTTTTGGACTTTCAAGACGTGCTCTCGAATATCTTTCTGCTCGTGGTCCACGTTGGGAGAAAGGAGAAACTGTTGCTGAATATGCAGTGGCTAGAGGATACTGTACACATTCTCCAGTGGCTTAACGAATGTTATCCAGATCGGGACTGGAAAGTAACTGGGAGATTAAGGTCTGGAATTTGTCTGATGGAATTAACAGTTAGGTTTGGACAACTTGCAGTTCTCCAATGGCTCCGTACAAATTGAATGTACACCACGAGCGATGGATAAAGCTGCTAGTATCGAACGATTGCATAGTGTCCAGTGCTTGCTTGAAAATTGTACGGAAGGATGCACTACAAAAATGCAGCTCAATATGGCTACGTCGGTATTATAAAATGGCTACATTCACGTTACCCTGACAAGATGTTATGGGTATCTTGTGCGCACCTGGCAGCGTACGATTCCGCACAATTCTGATTAACAATGCGTTCAAGCCAATCTCTTCCACTGTGTGCAATACCTGCACTGCACGAGTCAATGTAAGCGCCTTAAACAGCGCATTATTCACGTCTCCATTGAGTAATGCTTGGCTTAGAATTTGAATCCACTCTTGAGCAGTTTGACGGATTTTTCCAGGCGAAGCCATTTCGTTCAGATAGTCAATCACAGTGGCGCATAGCATCATGGAACCGCACTCCAGCCACACGTTGCAAACATTAGCACCCGAACGTGACTATTCTCATTTCTTCGAACTCTTCCCACCAGTATCCAAAACTCGGATTTCAGATTTTTGTACAAAATCTGCGTTTCATCTACGATGAAATATATCCTACAGCCATATCGATCCACCAAGTCTCGACTCACTAGAGCTGCCAAAGTACTTTTCCCCGTCATCGGCGGACCGTTGACCAGAAGCACACGGGATCTGTCAAGTCGAAGGATGAGATCATTGGACAAGGAGTTCCGACGGAGAATTTGGTCGTCATCCAGCAATCCAAAGTTGCCGTAGCGAAGTACAGAGCCAGAGGGAACCGCCACCAGAACTTGAATTTCATCTTCGCTTCGTCCAGCGTTCTTCAGCCGAAGAGAGCTAGAATCCATGGGATGGAAACCTTGGAGAAGTCCTCGTTCATCAAATGTCAGTGGCGTTGGAAGGTTCTTCGCCAAGGAGGCTGCATTTGCCTTATCGAGCCACGAGCCATCCTCGTTTTGCAGCCAGAAAAGCTCCAAATCCACATTAGCCTCGTCAGCGGACCGCATTAAGGATCATCGCTTTCAACTGGCTCAGCGAATGATTATCGTCGACCACCACCTCGAACGTTTCCCCCGTACCAACAGCAACACAATCTAAAGTGATCATGTTTCTCCCTGCTCACAGATTCCGGAATGGGTGAGGAGGAGACATTCCATCACGGTGACGTCCGAGTGATGATTGGGAAACATCAATCTGTCAGATTTGAACTACCTACTAAAAGTTCACTATATTTGGTTGAACAGCAATAAATTTTCTTCAGCATTGTTTCGCTGTTGGGGGTCGTTATCACGATGATCCAGAATTCCTTAGAGCATGCTCGACAGCAAGATACAGGTGACAATCATCCTAATGTACCCGACCACCCAGTTCCAATTTACCGCAGGAGGTCCTTCATCACCGAAGTGGAACGTTTAAGAGCAAATACCAGTCAAAGTGAGAAAACCAACGACGCTCGTCCACCTGAAGGGGCTACAGAAGTCTTCCAACTAATCGATAAAATTGCCGAGAAGCAGCAACGAAGTAAACGAATCCGGACGATGATGCAACGAGCAGCACACAAAACGATCCTCGTTGTCCGTACCAAGAACTCCATCCAAGCAGCAGAAATCGTGACTGTCCGTTTCAACCAAAGCAAAGCCACGGAAGTTCCTCGAAGTGTGCAATTGACGCAAATCCGCTCGAAAGTTCTGCGTCATACTCGATTCTCTTCTGCTAAGAAGCGATCTCAATTCGAACAGATTTTCTCGGAAGCTACTGAAATCGACAGTCTACTGAAGGATATGTTCTGGTACTTGACAGCTCACTGCTTCCAACCAGATCGACAACCACATCTTGAAGGGAAGTTCTATCAACGAATTGCAGATACTTTCACGTCCCTTTTCATCCGTCTTCAGATGAAGCCTTCGAGTCGAGACTGTGGATTCTTCGATCAGCTTCCGGATGTGATAGCTCAAATTCAGTTTGTTGCACTTTACGAAGCTTTTCCACGTTCTCGAAAACTCATTTCCAGTGATGAAATCCGGCACGAAATCCTACGCACTTGTTACTGCTGGATATTGGGCTTCGTACCTGCAGATCTCAAGTGTGACCACTGGGTGGCAGTAGATCAGGACTCGCCTAAGAGGATTGCAGCACTTGCGGAATTCCCAGCAATGCGCAACCGAATGATGAGAGCAGAACGAGTTGAACGCACTAGACAAGCAGTTAAAACGTGGCATGAAGATCAAGATGACGAGTTGGAAGAGACCGACCATCAACTAGGGGAACAAAGAGCTTCGAAAGTAAGTGACAAAGCACTTCCTAACCTCCAAACGCACAATAAAGGCCGTCGAAACTCAGCTTTCTCCATTTCACCAGTTAAGTCTCAACCTCGTCCAGCCAGTGGTAAAGTTGAAAGCAGCGTAAAGTCTGCAGCTCACGTGGAAACCCGTGAACGATTCACTTACGAGATGTGTAATTCTCCTTTGATTGGCGCTTTCTTAACGCGACATCAACTGGAAGCTCACACACCTCACTTACGAGTACAAATGCGATTGACAAGTGGGAAACAACGGGATTTAAATGAACAGGAAGCTCTTCGAGCTGCAGCGGGGATTGTCCCTGCACGACGACGACGTCTTGTGGACCCAACAGCTTTCGGAGATGCATTAGTGGAGCTGGAAACCTTTGGGAACTCTGTTCGCCAGTCCTACTCGACGGAAAGGGAGAAGGCTCGGAGTGTGGACTCCCGTGAACGAAGAAGACTTGCTGGCGAACATCGTGCGCTTGAAAACCAATTGACTGAGCTTCGACAGAGTGGAGAACGGATGCACGAATTCAGCAACCAACTGGTGAGTAAATCGCACATTGACGATTTGTTAAATCTGTCGATGCGTGGTAGTAGCGCGTCAGATCCAGGCAACAGTGCGCCTGGAAGCATTGGGTCTCGTCCGTACACTCCACGACCACCTCCACCTCGAGGTGGAAGCTTGAAATCGGTAACTACAACGCCTACAAGGACGCAGAGTGGCGGATCTACTCGTACAATTCCGAGAAAACTCAAATAGTCAACGGAGGAATGCTGCACTGGCAGCTTAGATTAGGTTTAAAATGGTTCTCAAAAGTTTCACTGGCCATTTGGGCTCATCAGCGCAGGGCTCATCGTGTCTAGAGTCTCTTGATGCCTTTCTTCTTGTTGGCTTTCTTTTTCTTACGTGAGGCTTCCGCTTCGTTCTCAATTTTCTTCTTTTTCTTCACCGGCGAAGTAATCGCATCCTTTCCAGTATCCGAATTGATTCCTTCCTCAGCAAGTCTCTTGTGCTGGTTCTCATTGTTCTCGTGTATGAAAGTCTTCTCTTTTTTCTCCTCCTCTCCACTCGTCTCTCCGCTCTCTTCACTTCCAACAGCGGATCGTTTGGGTGCGTGAATGCTCGTCCACAACTTCGCACGACGCGAATACTCATCGTAACTGTCCAGGAAAAGCTTCCCTGCCTCGTCATTCAACGAAGACTCAGGAAAAGGCACGATCAACAGACAGCGAACCACTTGCAGCACATGCGCGAGGCCGAGCGTCGGCTTCCAGTCCTTTTTCAGCGTATTGACACAAATGTCTCCCGCCGGTTGCGATACATTCGGGTGAAAGATCTTGGTAAGGAAGACCCCACGTGGTGGCTGCTCTGGGAAACCTTCAGTGAGTGTGAGCTTGACTGTGAAGTAGCCTCCGTGGTACGGGGTGTCCTCTGGCGCACGAATTTCCGCGTGAATCTCACTAAGCTGCTCTTCTTCTTGCGGGAGATATCGGATACCATCAAGAGGCTGTAGAACGAGCTTCCGGATCTCACGGGCTACACGTTGAGCCACTTGGGGTGGTAGATTCTCCCTTGTTAGCTAAAAATTAGGTAAAGACAGATAGCAGTTAGTGTCCTACTTTCAGTTACAGCAACCTTTTGAGTCTTCTAGTGAGCGATAGAGCGTGCAACTAGGATGCAATTGAAGCGAAATGAATAACGGAGATGTTGCATGTGCATTTACCATTGGAAAGTGTCTGTGTCGGCAGGAACAGGCAGGCGAAGAGGATCTACCGGCGACTTTCGCGGGAATAATTTCAAAATGGCCACTTGGGACTGGCACCGAATAATCATGTGGCATACATCAAATAACCTTTTATTTTGGATCATGAAACGACACGGTGGTTTTGTAACATGGCTACAATTCAAGTATCTCCATCAAGTTCTGATGTCCGAGGACGCTGGAGAGCAATGGAGCAATGCGCCGTCAACGCAACAGCCTTCGAGCATATTCAAGTTCCGTCGGCAGCCAAAACCACCGGATTATGTGCCGAAATCGTCTGGAAGATCGAGTTCGTCGACTCCTCGGAACCTCATTGTGCCGGATTTGACCGACATTAGACAGGATCAATTGCCTACTGCACCACCTGAGGAAAGCACTGTTGTGTCTGGATCAGCATTAAAGTATCTGCAGACGGAGGGGTCTAAAGCTCCCGTAGCGGAGCCCAAGTCGAAAGCGAAAACTCGAAGCAAAGCACCACGTTCCCTGCGTGGTAAAGCGAAGTTTTACTGTAGCGATGGCAAAGCTACAGCCAGTGTAGCACGTAGTGTAAGACGGGCGTTGGGTCATCTGTCATTGCAACAAGGCATCGCGTTCTTGATGCTTTTAGCAGGGATGTTATCCGAGGCAGGCACGCCTGCTCCACGTTACAACGTTCCGATCGCCATCAGTCTCATCTTGCTACCAGCAGCAACGGAAGATGAAGCAGTGGCTTTTGTACAGCATGAGCACCACCGTTTGTATATTACTGGCCTAGCGCTGGCTACTGCCATTGACTTTATATGGCTCATGCGGCCGCAGGAAGGAGCTTTCAATGGCTACTTTGTGGAAAGCACAAAAAGCTTCACGGATGTCTGGATCGCTCTGTGCGCACTCGCCAAGATCAGTCTGATCTTCTGCAGCTATCTGGAACTTGTCGATACTGAGCCACCGCTGGACGATGATAGTGAAGAAATTCGCACAGCACCAGCTATCCCGCCACCCAGCTTTCGACTATGGGATAAACTCAAGTTTTTCTTCCCAAGACGGACATTGCCAAAACGTACCCAGTTGAGTATTGAAGTGCTGCATCGTGTGTTGGTGCTGGCGTGGATCCATCTCGTCTGTGGTCTATTGCTGCTTGCTCTTGGGCTGATCTCGACTGCTTGGTACTCGGGTCGAACGCAATTCCGTGTAAATCCGGTGGGGATTCCGTTGTACATCATGTTATTGCTCAAGTCGGCCACAACGTTGCTGACTTACCTCACGATCTCTCATCGAATCAACTACGATGCTTGTTTGGAGCTCTACGGCTTACGTACACGTGACGCGAACAGCAGAGTGCGAGAAGTTGATGGGGTGCAGCTTCGTCTCCCGCAAGAACCTGTTCTCGCCTACAACCGCGCGTGGTTGCACCGAATTCAACGCGCGAAAGCTCTCGACGGTGTCGCTGGGGGCTATTTGCTTCTTGTCTTCTACGCAGCACTTCGCAGTGGACAAGTAGTAGGCGGACGAGGTGTACCAGTGATGCTGGCCTGTGCTGGACTGGTTCAACTTGTATTGGACGTGTGGACTCCGTTGTTGATCCTTGTGGCTGGGCGGTGCGGATCAGCGTTGTACAGACTTCACCATCGAGGAATCCCCGGCACCGATCCTCTTTTCCCTCCGCAGATTCGTTGGGAAAACAGCGACGATGACGATGACAGCGACGAGTCCGACGACAGTGAAAGCGACAGAGGTTCAAACAGTGACGACTCGGGTGGTCTCTCTAACCACTCATCCTCTTCAAGCGGAGATGACGATCGAACACCAGCTCAAAGACGCGAGCGGAGACTTCGACATCGGCAAAAACGTCTTGAAAATATGCGAGCGAGTCCACGTGAACCGCAGTTACCAATTGTAGATGTGGACGCATTTGCAGGCAACGAGACTGCACGCAGTGCTAGGGACATCGCCACTGCTCGAGATATCGTCGAAAATGCCAATAGCTCTGGTACAGGGGCTTGGGTGCGTCATTGGCATGAAGCTTCACAACGAGCTTACCTCGTGCACTCACTCACGGGTGAAGCTGTGTGGGAGATTTCGAAGAATACAAGCACACCTCCGACTTCAAGCAGAGTGCCAGTGTCTGCTAGAGAGTCCGTTCGGATGGACGACTTTGCCAGAGCACGCTTCAGCCCTGAATCATTTGATGAAAACTGGAATGACTTAGCCGATGGAGGAGGCTTCAACTGTCGAGTATCTCGGATTCCAGACGCTGCGCTTTTAGCTCAACACCTTCAGGCTCACGACTTTATCATCGTCTTGGATGGTTTACGGTCTAGAGACGCATACCAGCAACGCACTGTCCTGTTTTACGCTGAAGAAATTGAAGGCGATGAGGATCCTGGACTCATGTTCATGGGCGAGTTTGTGTTCGACAGCTTGAGTCTGAAGCTACATGCCAGCTTTCGTTGCACTGAACCGGAGCAGATTGTCTCCTTCGTGAAAAGGCTGCAACTCAAGGAGATTGTAGGCTCTTACGCACCTTGCGACTAAACAGCAGCAATAAGTCTATAATATTTGAGAGCTTCCTTGTTACGTTGGTTTGGTCCCTTGGAATCTGCCCTTCAGAATGAACAGTACGTGAAATAGATGCTAGAACATGGAGAGGTGCTTACATGATGCTACAGCGGCGCTCGTCGCCCTCCTCGACAAAGCGTTCGATATCTTCGTCTGTAATCTTGCCTGGTTTCATGTTTTTGGGGAACATGTCCTTCACGAGTATGCCATCCATGTCCGAACGGAGGTAGAAGAGTAAGTAAGCGGACGGACTGACGACCTGCTGCTCTTCCACAACGCGAACACGCTCGTCATCGTAGTAATACCATTGGTCATCCACGAAGTTCTTGGCGTAAGCTGTGTAATGGCCACCGCCAAGTGCGCCTTGGTGGTTCACAACTCCATAGAGATTGTACTTCGTCTCCAGGCAACGTGACTGATCCAAATTCGAGTTCGTGTACCCCCGACGCACACGATTACGCACCGCAGCAGCTTGAGCAGCCGCTGCACGCTGACTATCGGTGGTAGTAGTCGATGTGGCTTCAGTGTCGGTAGTTGTAGCACTTCCAGTCTTATCCGGTGACGAGGCCTCGTCGTCTCCTTGAGCTGAACCTCCTTCAGTCACAGGCAACTCGCTATCTTCGGGTTTCTCTCCCTGACTTTCTTCTTCTAACTCGCCGCCCGCTGGGTGTTCATCGTGTTTATCTGCATTCGACCCAGCAGCAGCATCTTCCGCCCCAGTTTGAGAAGTAGGTTCGGCAGTTCCATTGCTAGCAGTGCTTCCACCCTGAGACCTCAGCTTAATTAGCTTTCGCGCGGAAGCTGTCACCCCAGTCGAAGTACTCTTTGATCTTTTCAATGGGTACTTCTCGGGGATTTCGATGTGCGGTGCCACACAGCTCGAAAGATCCAGATCGTGAATAGGAAACTCCACAAGAGATGCAAGCTTCCGGCGGTATGTCTGAGTGTACTGGAAACGCTTTAGGTGCACTACCATCACTGGTGGTAGTCGCCAAATCTCGAGTTTTTTCGTCATTTCCTGATGCTGTCGGCAGCTGGAACAGTATCCCTCACTAATCTTCTCCTCGTTTGTAAATGCATCCAGACAGTGTCTGAGTGGCACAGGACCCTTGTCAATAGCCTCATTACGTGCAACACTCTCGTGGTTCTCAACGTGTTTCATCTTGTCCATCATTTCGCGGTCCTGGAACACACTGAGATCCCAGTCAATCGCAATTGCCTCTTCTTCCAAAATGTCGAGGGGCTCAGAGGTGCACGGAATCGTTAATCCGAAACTACGGGTTAACCACGACGACCGCGAGTCTGTCAGTCCCTTATTTTCAACACGACGCAGTAAGAACCCGCACTTCGAGCTAAAGGTCACAGACGCATCATCGAGACCCGCGAACACGCTGTCAATGTGATTGGCAACCAAACGGTCGGCGTTTCGCGCGTCATTCTGCGCCCACTCGGCAGGGGGAGTTGCGGTTGGCACATACTGCTTCACACGTTCCCACACCAGTCGATACAAGTGGAGGCCACTCGTAAGCTCAGGACACAGTCGAACAAGATTTGGCGAACCGAATGGTACGGGCCTAAACGGATTCTTGAAATACACAGCCGAGTAGCTCAACTTGCGCGACAGCAGGGGAATGTACAGCAACCGCGCTTGACGTGGCCGAAGTCGGTTCAGTGGCACCTTAATTTCATCTTCCGTACGACGGAGGCGTACCAGCACGACAGGTTGGTCTTCATAGTCTGCATGTGTTGTGGGTGGTTCCAAGACCACCGCTGGGATGTATTCGTGCGACTGAGTTCGCATACGCACATCCACCAACACGCCCTTAGTCAATTTATCGTAGAAAGCAGAGTGATCAACGTCCTCTGATCGGAGGCCACCTACTCCAACGGCCTGAACGTAAGACGGACGACGATGACGCGTAGCCTGGATTGTTTCCGTGTCGAGAGGCTCCAGTTGAAACGCGATAAGGCGATCAATACTACGAATTTGACCCACTCTTCGGTTGTCAGCCTTGAAACTCAAGATCATTGATCCGCTAAACTCACACAGCTTGATATCGCTCTCTGAAACGTCAGGAAGATCAAATTCATCATGACACATCTTCATAAGCTCGTGCTTCAGATCAAAGATTGTTGCCGAAATGCTCAATCGTACGGACACCTTCATCGGTGTAACACCATTCGCGAGCATTAACTGCACCGTCACCGTGTTATGCTTGGGCTCCGGCAGTGGTACTTGGAGAAATGTAAAAGGCTCGAATCGTGCTGATTTGAAGCCGCAAACACTGCACGTTAACAGCGACTTGTACTGGCCCGTGAACAGTGCAACAATAATCGAGACTTCTCGTCGAAGATGATTGCGCCACCACTCGTCGGCGAGGTCTGCATCGTAGCGGCCATCGCTATCCGGTTGCTCAATATACGGCTTGTCCTGAATGCGATTCAGATCTTCACTCAATCCACTCAACAAAAACGCAAGGAGTTCTTGCGCATCTTGTTGGTCGTTGCCACGGAATACTTCGTTGAATTTGCCAATCGACTTCTTGAAATTTCGCGGTGAAATTGACTTTTGCTTGACACACCACATATCTTCAGCGAGTTTGCCATACACCTCCGCCAGCTTACCTTGCAGTCCTAGCGTACTGGTACGATTGATGTCTTCCAAGTACATCCCTGAGAGGAAATACTCAGCCAGCAGCTTGGTGTTTGTAAGACACTGCAATGCAGAGTTCATATAACAAGTGTTGCCGAGATTAGCGAGGCCAACCGAGCCACCTGATCGCATTCGGCGGGGAAGAGCAAGTTCCTGCTTCCGACGGTCCTCTTCTTCGGATGGTACTGAAGATCCATCGTCTTCAACATCACCGTCGCTTTCTTCCTCTTCACCATCCACGTCATCTTCTTTTCCCTTCGACTTCTTCTTGGACAGCTTTTTCTTCGTTTCGGATTCCCAAATGTCCAGCATCGGTTCACCATCAGAAGCAACTACAACCGTCCGCTGAATCTCAGGGCCGCCACCGTACCATAACTTAAGTGCCATCCATAATTGCTCGCAAATAATGATATAGTGTCGCCCAAGTTTAATGTCATCGGATGTCTTCAGAATTCGGTCGCGGCGGTCACTCGTAAGCAGTGGGTAGTTATTAATGCACTTCGGACGAACAATCTCCCCCTTGAGATTTTTCATGTAGTTGTCCTTGCTGGCAGTGCTACCACCATTGACCTGCACCTTCGACGTGCTAGGAGTAGAGGTTGCAGCAGTGGTAGGGTTTGATACAGGGGGTGAGAGCAATAGAGATTCCTTCACGTGAATCTTGATATATCTGCACCAGTGAATGTACCACTTGCGCTCAAGCAGGTACCACCGGTCGTCCTCAACCAAAGTGGAGGGCTCGTACGGAGTATAGCACCCCGTTGCAATTAGCAATTCCTCCTCCTTCGTCGCCGGGACTAAGCCAAGGTCGATGAATGCTACCTCACGCATAATTCGCAAAGTCGCCATTTCGTACTTCTGCTTCACAGCCCACGCCGTAAATTCATCGAGCGTTAGAGTTAGGGACTCCGTCTGAGCTGAAGACGAGCTCGCGTCCCAAACTCTTCGCCTCTTCCCGAAGCCCTTCAGGATTCCATCAACAAAAATACCCAATTCAGAGCCCGATACCGACGGTGTTCTTGGGCCCATGCTCTCAATCAAAGATGAAGATGATGAACTCTTCGTAGCATTCAATGCTGGATGTTTCTTCTCAATGAGCGCCGTGATTTGACTCTCCAGGTCCGGGTTCTGGGTAATATCCAGTCTGAGCATCCCATAAACGTCTTCACGCGTCATATATGAACCGTCTTCAACACTCGCAAAAAGGTTGAACGCAAATTCTGCTTTCTCCTTGGTGGTGCCGCGGCAAGCGATCGACAAGGCACTAACAAAGCTAAACACGTCAATGTCAGATCTGTTCGCGCGCGAACCAAAGCTGGCAAACACACGGCAGAAGCGTTCATCAGACATTTCCAGCGGAAAGTCACTGGAAAGCGCGTCCACATCCACAGCATCGCCACCACTGGAAGCACGGTAATTGTTAAATGCATCTTGCAGGACAGCTACCTCCTTCGCGTTAAAGTGCGTCTCGTTGGCAAGAATCTTCTGCTGCACAGCTGGGTTAAATTCCTCTTGTGACTCCAAAAGCTGGGGATCAGCGGTCTCACACAGAATATCGGCAAAAGGGGCCATCCAATCCACAAGGGTATGGTACGCCTTTAGTTCCGGAACAATCTTGATAAAATCATCACTGCTCATGCGTACTCGGCCCTGATCGAAACCTTCGCTCAACAAACGACGATATTCCGGTCGATCCAGCACATGTCTTCCATGAAGCGATACCAAGAAGTTGCTAAGCCCTGTACTCTGCACTTTTCCTGCATGGTCAAGATCGCACATGTTGAAGGTGAACTGGAGCTGGTCCTCCATTGTACCACATCGTAAAATTGCCACTGCGCGCAGGAATTCGTCCATGTTAATGTCCGATCCTTGACGATCTGAAACAGCTTTCATAAACCGCATAGCGAAACTTGATGGCATGTCTGGGAAGACACCGAGAATATCCCTACGGAAGGAAGCACGGCTAATACAGATCTGCGATCCTGCCGTGTGCATTATGACACTGTGACGGTTACCGCGTTCGTCTGTCGTACTTCCTTTCGAAGGCTCCCCAGCACTGGTTGACGATGTCGTCGTTGTTTCTTTTACTGGTGACGTTGGGGGTCGGCCTGTAGGAGCTCCTGATGAAGTCGGGGCCGAGCTACCTGTCGAGCTGCGAGAACTTTCCACCTCTGGCTTGTGTCCACCAGACGTATTTCCATGGTATAAATATTTGGACGAGCACAGTCGCTTGAAGGCTGCGGAGAAGTCTTCCAGCAGCTCTGGTGGTAGCATGTTTTTCATTCTCTCCGACTCCAGCTCCTTCTTGTGTCTCTGTAGCTTCCGTTCGTACGATTCCATATGTGCATATACCTCCAAAAAGTTAAACAGCGGGACGCGGATCAACGGCCGAATGTCCAGCACCTCATTGATGTACTTCTCCAGCTCGCTACGACGTTGCTCCACGACGCTTTGATGACGATTACGGAACACATGGCGCTTAGGGAAGTACAATTGCTTCACTGGGGAGCTGGTTCTCTTCAGACGATCATGGAGCTCTCTAAAATCTGAATAGCGTTTGCGGATGAGCCACTGGAGTCCTCCCTGAAGTCTCACCTCCACCGAGAATACAGTATGTGTGGTTTTATCGATTTCTGCCTCCGTGACTCCATCAGTAGGCAACGTCACGCTTTCAATCTCAAAAGAAGGTGCAGATCCAGACGATGGACTCGAGTAAGCCGACTCGGTCGCTTGCTTTTCTCTTGTACGAAGACCGATAAGTTCACTGGAAGTATGGGATCTCTCCAATGTGGGGACTGTTCGGGAGCTACCGACCTTGGGCAGTTGTGGAACAGTATCCGTGCCTTCAGTTGACTCCTGTCGCTCTATTATGGCAGCGGGCATATCATTAGCAGCGGAGGACGTGGTAGACGACGGAGATGGGGACATCGCGGCCTCTAGCGGCGTGGGTGCACTAGGGGCGGATGCAGAGACCGCCCCGTCAGCGTTCGTCCCTCGCAGACTGAGTTCTGAGGCGGAGGAGAGCGACACAACGTCTTCCTCCTCGTTGATGGACGCCACGCGCGTGCTGCTGGCGTCGTCGCTGCTGTTGTCATCGCCCTCTCGACGCAGTGCCACGTCGTAGGCGGGCAGACTCGACGTCTTGCGCAGAATGGGCGTGGCAGTCGGCTCCGTCGTCGAATTCTCCATGACGGGAGGAGCCCTGCAAGGCGGAGGAAAATGTGCACTCGAGTGCGGAATGCAAGAGTGATGGTCGCGAGTTGAGCCTCAGTCGCGTACGCGTGCGGTCTCTTCTATTGTGTGAGCTTTCGTTTGTTCGGTTTCCCCCTCCCTCTGTAAGATTCCCCCGGTTTGTGGAAATAAATTGGGAAATTGCTACCTTGTTTTGGTAAATAGAGATGACTAAAGGTGGCGGTTTTGTCAGAAACTGTTAAAAGGAATATTGGAGCTCTGGATTTAATACCTGTGCAAAAACAGCGCATTTCAACAACATAGGGAGCTCTTCGATGCATCAACGCGAGTCGAGCTGTATGTTGGTGTCCGCCTTCCGATGCGGCGAACAGCTCCATCGAAGTAATGAAAGCAAGGCCTCAGCAAAGCATTCAATCGAGCAGAACACAACGCTACATATGCTAGATAGAAGGCTGTTTTTCTCGATATCCTATTGGCCAAAATAAAATGTCTCCGGCTTGCTGATCTTGTCGTTAATCGCAGTTGAAGCGTGACAAGTTTTGATTTGCTAGTCGACAGCTGATGGTAGATTGGAGACCAAGTGGAAGTTGCACTACAGAACAAGAGGGCAGGGCTTCTGCAATATGGAGCCCAATCTTCTACATTGAAACACAATTACAGGTCATCGTCACTGTCCGAGTCGAAACTCGAGAGCTCCAGCAACCGCTTGGCACGCTGTAGCAACTTCGCTCGGTCGTCCTCGATGGTTTCATCCTCTTCGTCGCTGTCATGGCGAACATCGAAGGACTCGTCCACACTCTCATCGTCCTTCTCCTCGTCGCTGAAGTCGTCAAAGCGGATCCCCAGCTTCTTCTCGAGCTCGGCGATCGGCCGCTGCAACGCGTCCATTACGGTTGAGCCTGCGTAGTCGTCCGAGTCACTGTCCGACACCTCTGCGGACTTGGATGCAGATCCAGCCTTGTTCTCAACAGGAGGCTCAGCTACATAAGGCTCAATATTCGCATGTTCAAACTTTTGATATGCTTGTGCGTCGTCTAGGGGTGTAGCCAGGAGTTCTCTCTTCTCCTCTGAGTAGTTCTGTACAGGTTGAGGTGACGATACGCTTTCATCCGATGCCAGTGAAAGGCGTTGGGCACGCGGAGGTGTGGAGAAATCTTCATCAAGAAACTGTGAAACGTTGCGAGCAGCCCGTGGTGTCGATAACGCTTCGTCACTCTCAAGTGAGAGCTTTCGTCGGAGTTCTGGTGTGGGTATGTCCTCGTCTTGAGATACTGGTAACTCGTGAGGAGCTAGTGGTGTGCGTGTGTTTTCATCTTCGGCACGTGAAAACTCGCGCATTGGTTGTGGGGTACGAAAGTCTTCGTTATCATCCTTCAAGCGCTCGTGAACAATCTGAGGGGGACGTTGCTTGTCGGTTTGCGGGGTACTGAATCTCGCCATGTCCAGGTCGTGGCTTCCTGTTTCATCTTGCTTTCTGAAATCTCCAACAAATTGTCTTGATCGGTTGCTGTAGGCAGGACTGGTTTCGTTGTGAGCTAATTCATCCCTAGTGTCTCCCTCCATACTCCGGTCACTGCTACGGCTACTGCTGGCACTGCTAGTGACATTGCCCAACGCCTTTTCCAATAAACTCATTTCAGCCATCGTTCTCCTCATGGACGCACTAGCAAAGCTCATGCTGCTTTCACTGCTAAGGGGTCCTTGTGTCGGAGAGCGCGGAGGAGGCTGTCGTCCCTCGCTGTCGTTATCGGAAATGCCACTGCCACCGGTAGTCGGGATATTCCATCGCCTACGGTTTTCTTCACTGTTCGATTCCAAGCTCTCATCAAGTGTATGTCGATTGTGTCTAGCGTTGCCACGTCCTGGAGGGTCATTTACACGGGGCGATGCTACTTGACGGGCGGGCTCTCTCTTGTGATGTAGATTGTCCTTATTCACTGTCTTTTGAGCACGAGTGTTGGAATGCTCTCGGACGACAAAGTGATCCTCGGCGCGAATATTCATCTCATCATCCAGCTTCTCATGTTCTTCCTCTTCCTTTCGGCGAGCGTGTCGTGCAGTTTCCACTTCCAGCAACTCCTTGTCTTTTGCAAGCTGCTGATCCAGCAGCTTGTTCTCCAGTTCCTGGCGAACACGCCTCTCTTGGCTCAGTAGTGCGAGCTCCTCGCGCCGACGCAATTTCGCCTTCGTCTTGCGTGCCTGTTGTTCATCCTCCCTCTTCCAGCTCTCGAACTTCAGCATATCCTGTAGCTCTTGCTGCTTTATTCGAGTCTCAAATTCAGCACGGAGACGTGCCAATCTCTCTTCCATTTCACGCTGCTTGTGGATCCCTTGCACACGATTGTGCGTCTCATATTCCACTTGCTGTAAATCTTCTTCTTGCTTGCGTGACGAGATTTCAAACTCCATACGCTCTTTCTGCATGACAAGCGTGCTTTCCAGACGCTGATATTCTGTCTGAAGCTGTTTAGACGCCTCCTCCAGCGTTTCATGGGCAGACGTCTCCATATTGCTAAGATGTTGGAGCCTTCGCTTTCGAGTCTCGTAGTCGATTGTTTTAAGCTGTAGTATCCGCTCTTTTTCAGCAGCAATAGCCTCTTTCCGTCTGCACTCTTCAGCTTCCAGAACAAATTTTCTCTCCTTCATCCATTTTTCATGCTCTGCCTTGAGCTTGGCAGACTCATTTCCAATTTGATCAAGAAGTTTCTGCTTATGAGATAGCTCTGCCTCCTCCAAAGCGATCCGATTCCGTTCCTGCCATCGTTGGACAACATTGTGAGCTCGGGATTACTAGCAGTCAACCAAAAAGTTACTTACGCTGATCTGGAAGTCGACTACAAACCTTGGGTAGTGAGCAAAAGCGGGGTATTGTCCTCTCGACAGTGGCCAATATGGCCCGTGGTCAGGAGAAGTACTGTCTGAAGTCGCTGGATTTTCAATCGCTGAAAACTCACTGAGATCCAGCTTTTCACGTAAGTTCATCATCAACTGGACGAACTTTTGTATATCAATGGCGTTTTGTTGGTGGAAAAACTGCTCGATCGAAAAACGGTCGCAGGCTGCAAGTAGAGCGGTTCGATAGTAGGATAGATATGCCAACACAGCCACATAGAGCAGCTGAGGTGTGTCCGAAAATGTAAAGAAATGGTCCCACAGACACATCCATTCGTCTTCACTAAGCACTTCTGTGAAGACAGTCTTGAGCAAACTCCAAGCGAACGCTTCTGATGTAACTTTGTAGCGTGTAAAGTGATCGTACAGCTGGGGGTCCCGTCCAGCTAACTCATTTTCCATCGCACTCATGGCAAATACAGGTGGATACGGCAGACTGATGAGGAAATCGCCACACCAGTGAAGTAAAACGCTGACGCTTGCTTCAAACGCAGCAAGATCGTTCTCTCGGAAGATTTTGACGAATGGGTACACCACAGCAGGTAGGTAGGTGACTTCGCCAAAAGCAGGGCACCAATAAACAACTGCCGAAAGAATTCGATGGAGACGTCGAAAGATGCGGCCATCTTGTAACGGATACTGGTCTTTCAGACGGACAAATACGGGATGCTTGCCTTTTGCCACCAGTGATCGGAAAGCCTCTTCGTTCTTGGGTAGGCGTAGCAGGAATCGCCAGACGAGAACCCGGTATTTCTTGGGATACATGCCATTGCACTTCAAGCTGCCGACAAGGCGCTTGCGATTCACTTCAATTTCTTGAGCTGTCAGTTGGGTTGGTGGGCGATTTAAAGGACTCATATGTCGAGTACGGACTTTCTCCCGTAGTGTTGGAGACTCACGGCCCTGCACTTCGTTAGTTGGCACGTTGAAGGAACCTCCGGTCGCCCGAACACGAGCACGTGTAGCACTTGCAGGTCGCGTGCGCGGTGGTTCAGTTTGTACTATTGT
The DNA here is from genome assembly GCA_031305395.1 of Phytophthora citrophthora. NCBI lineage: Eukaryota > Oomycota > Peronosporomycetes > Peronosporales > Peronosporaceae > Phytophthora > Phytophthora citrophthora. The sequence continues at coordinate 151,944 of JASMQC010000024.1, forward strand.
CGCACCACCTGGTGTTTGCTTAGTACGTCTCGGGTGTTTTGCTCCGAATAAGCTGGCAATCAACTTGGACGGAACTGGGCGATTTTGATCAAGTTGGTTAGTGTGAACTTCGCTGGAGTCTTCCGCAGGATCATTATCGTCAGAGAAAGCTAATCCAGATCGCGTACGTAAGTGAGCATGCTCTCCTAGCTCCACCAGGCCCTCTTTTCTCCGCCGTTCTTGAGCGCGATCTGCTGTTTCTCGTGCAATTTCCATGTCGTATAAAAGCAGGAAACCATCACTACGTCCAGCGTCAATTAGAACACACTAACTAACTGCACATCAATGAGTAACACGTACCTTGTCGATGCTGCTAGATAGCGAGCATGACACTCAATGTCAAAAGCAGAAATAGTACGGCCTCGGTTGGATATCTCTAACTTGATCTGGGGGTTCTTCGCAGCAACGTCAAGAAAAAAGATCCCTCCATCATCACCTAAGATGCTGATCATTGTGCTATGTCCAGGCAGGAACGCATGCTGTAAAGCAATTGTGTCAGAACCAATATCAATGACCAACAAAAAATCTCTACTTACAGTAATGACTTGCTTGATCGGTGGAGGAAGCTCAATTATCCGAATGATCGTCTGCGACTCGAATTCCCACACGTAAATAAAAGGCGCTCGACCACTATCCAGTACAAATACAAGACAATCAGCAACAACAACGGACTCCCAGTGAGTCTAAGCACTCCTCACCTGGCCACCAGCACTTGATGATCATCCGAAACCGATATTTTCTGCAGACCAGGAGACTGCTCCTTCTCAGGTAGACAGAATCTGTACCTCAATGCTAGCGACTCCAGCTCCCACATCATGATAGTATCATCTTGAAAGCACACAGCTACAAGGTCTCCTCGTGCAACAAACATAGCGTCTTCCACTCCAGGACCAGCATTGAGCACTCGATACCTCGACCAGTCCTTGGTATCCCATAGTATAACTGCATCCTGCGAAGCTGTGAGCGCCAATTCTCCTGATTTCTGGAAAGATGCACAGCGAGAAGGCAGTCGATGACCTCGTAGTGTACTAATGAGCGTCTGCGACTGAACATCAATGCAGCGCACAGTCTCGTCCTCGCAGGTCACGAGCAGTTCCGTCTTGCGCCGTGGACTGAAGCAGCAACTGATAGTAGGGACGCCCAGGTGCTGTACGAGAGAGTAGCGGTTGCTCGTGACGTAGAAGACGAAGACGCGGCCACGCTCGTCCGTTGCGGCCAGCAGTTCGCCCGAACAGTTGAAGGCCACAGCGCGGAAGGTCGTGGGTCGCTTGTCGTATGAGCTCAAGGGCAGGTTCTGCACGCACGAGAGCAGACCCTTGCTGCTGACTAAAGGCCGACGCGGCCAGATGACGCCGTCCTGCGTGGCGCGCAGCACCAGCGTCTGCACCATGACGCGACCAGCAGAGTCTCAGCTCGAGACGAGACGTCGCCTTCCCGCGTCAAATGATTCAAAAGTCAGATATAGTATGCCATTTTAACTGCAACGCTCAAATGATACGTATTATACACAAATAATGTGTTATTAGAGCTAACAGTCTTAAATGGAAATAAAAGAAGAATCGTATTCATTCAACTATTATTGAAGGATATGTATTACAAGAGGTTTAACAGGAATATACCACGAAGCTTCAGTATTTGACACGTCGTCAAGTGAACCGACACCAGCAGCTCCTTACTGTGTCTGATGGCTGAGGCCATTGTTTCCCCGCGTAAGCGGCTGCCGCGTCTGAATCTGGAGGATCCTTCGACTGGGAATGCACTGCAGGATGACGAGCGTGACGTTACGCTGTCTGTGGCGCCGTCCTCTCCGTCTACGGCGTCCACAGCCAGTTCCACTGACACGTTTACTGTTACAACCACCAAGAAGACCACGACCAAGTCGCCTCCGTTCGAACAGAACCGTCTGCATGAACGATCTACGTCTCGACTTGTAGCCAAGAACGGTGAGGCCAATGATGATCGTGTTAGCGACGTCAGTGATGAGAGCGTCGATGGGATCTCCAGGCTGCAACAGCTTCGTAACTGGGTTCGACGACTACGACAGACGTTTGGCACGTCGTTCCTGCTGCTAGTGAGCACAGTGTACGCTGTACAAGGCTTTATGAGCTTCAGTTCGTTGGCAGTGAACTATTTCTTCAAGGACAATCTTCAGCTGCAGCCGGCTGAATCTCAGTCACTATTGACCGTCATGATGGTGCCGTGGGGCATCAAACCGCTGTACGGCATTATCTCCGATAGTTTGCCACTGTTTGGATATCACCGCAAGTCGTACATGATGCTATGTGGTGCTTTAGGCACGATATCTACGTTGACATTGGCAGTGCCGGATCTGATTACGACCCCGTTTGGAGCGGTGCTGGTGCTAATGCTCAATAGTTTGTCAACGGCGGTGATCGATGTGGTGATTGATGCAAGAGTCGTGGAGATGTCGAGGTTGGATCCAAAGTACGGAGCTAACGACCTGCAGTCAGTTTCGTGGGTCTCCATGTCTGTGGGAGGTGTGCTTGGATCTTTCCTGTCTGGACCAGCGACGCACAATTTGGGAGTGAGAGGCGTATTCTGCTGTGCAGCTATTGGACCACTTACGATCTTGACCTTCTCTACGTTCATGCATGAAACAAAGACGACCGTGAGCAAACGTCACTGGAAAACTTCTGCGAAAAGACAGTTGCGACAGCTGAAAGGTGCAATTTGCACGCCTGTCATTTGGATGTGCGCGTTGTGGGTGTTTCTATCGGGTGCTATCAGCCCCGGGTACTCGCAGGTCTTCTTCTACTTCTCTACTGACGTGCTGCAGTTCACTCCCGAGTTTTTAGGAACAGTTTCTGCCTTTGGGTTTATTTTCCTCATGGCAGGCACGATGCTGTACAACGCGTGCTTCAAGGACATGTCGTTCCGCCGTATCTTCTTCCTCGCTCAGCTCAGTTTGGCTATGGTGTCGCTGTTGGATATTGTGCTGGTCACTCGTGCGAACTTGGACATTGGTATTCCCGACAAGGCGTTTGTGTTGGGAGATGCAGTTATCGCGGACGTCATCAGCCGCCTCAAGACAATGCCAGTGATGGTTCTCTGTGCCAAACTTTGCCCAAAGGGTATCGAGGGCACGCTGTTTGCGTTGCTGATGTCAATTTCCAACTTCTCTCGCAGCGTGAGCGAGTTCTGGGGTGCCCTCGTGTGTGCCTGGCTGGGTATCGCTAAGGACGAGTACGACATGTTGTGGCTCGCCATTGTCCTGCGCAGCGTGTTGAAGGTGGTTCCCATCTTCTTCCTCTTCCTGATCCCAGCGACGGATCCCCAGGAAATAGTGGATGAACTGGACTTCAGCTCGCCTGCCCATGGTGATGCAGCAAAGGACGAACAAAAGGAGGCAGAAGACGATGATGACGAACACTCGGGTACGATTCGTGAAGATCACACGGTCGATGATTGCTCTCCAACTGATGAAGGTGATCTGAAAGGCACAGTTCATGCTGTTGTTTGATGGATAATGTTTACTAGTTTTACAATGTTTAGATAGAGGAGAAGCTAGGGATGAAAACTACTCAGTCACCGTACAATATGGAGTTAGATTCTCTATTTTATCTTGGCAAGCCAGCTCTGACTAGCGAAGATGATGTTTTTGTTTTTTTCTGGAGTGTGCTTATGCGTCAGTGTCCTCTTCAGCAGGCACTTCAGAGAATGACATGACCATAGCTGTGATATTGTCCATACTGCGCTTCAGCAAGGCAGCCTCCACTAGTGCATTCGCAGCGAATTGTAGAGCCTCCTTCGTCACATCCTCCGAGCTCGTAGGTTCTTCTGACCAGTGATACTCAGCCACCTTGGCACGTACAATCTTAGCAGCGTCGTCATCACTCAATCGGTCCCAGAGACCATCGCTGGCAAACACCACGTACTCGCCAACCGCTTCCACATTGAGAACATGAACATCAGGAACTACCGACACGAGAGGAGCTGAGCATGAAGCCGGCAAATTCGTCTTGAGTGGGTGGTCACCTAGAGATCGGCTGATGGCCAGACGCAGAGGGATCTGGTCATGTGCTACCCGCCAGCACCCAGAAAAGATAACCTTTCCACCTGCTTCTTCAACACGTTCGGTCTCCTCCTTCAGGTCAGGCTTGTGATCTACGGAGAGACGCTCAGCACCAGAATTCTTTTCCTCATCTTCGTCCTCATCCTCACTGCTTTCGTCTGCCTGGGCTAACACACCGCGCGAGTCACCAAGGTTCGCAATGAACAGCTTACCGCCCACCAATAGACCAAGCAACACCGTCGAGCCGTCACGCTTGTTCAAAATGACGGTGCGTTGCAGGATCTCGGCGTCCACCGTTGCAAAGACCTCAACCAACATCTCTCGGATTGCCTCTACGTCGTCGTCGGTCAGTTCCGACTGCTGCGCTCGTCGACTGATCTCCATCAACTCAGCGTTTTCACTCAGCAGGTCTTTGAAACGACGACGCGCATACTCAGAAGCATACGCACCGTTGTGACCATCGTACACCGCCAGCAAGCTTGGTGATGATTCAGCATCCTCTTCCTGATCAAGCAGATGCTCTACCACCGAGTAGCGATCTTCCATGTACGGTCGTGCACCTTGTGCGAGCGACACACCGACCTTCACACGCATCTTGGCAGCCTCCAGTCTCCTATTTCTATTCCTGTTGTCGCCTTTCGGATGGCAAATGGTCGTGAACTCCACACAGCGAGGGGTCTTGGTCTCTTCTTCGTGGAACCGCGTGAGTGCCGTCTCAATGACGTTCACTTTGCGTCGCTTGCGTTCTCTGTTCTTGAGTATAAACCTCTTAACCGGTGTGGGGGGGTTCACCTCTTCCTCCTCCGACATTGGCTGTGATGGTTGCGAGTCCTCCAGCTCATCCGGACTGGTCTCGGGGCCCTCACAGTCTAAAGTCCCTGCTGTGATCAGTACACCTCACTCAGTGAGTATTCCATCCCTTCTATCATATAGATCAACTGCATCTACTGCTTACCGGACGTCGTGGGCGACTGTCGTTTGCGCTTGGCAGCATTCATTGGCGGCGTGGCCAACGTCTCCGCCGCAGCTTCGTGTTGTGTTGTGTTGGCGTCCGTCCCGTCTGTAACAATATGCTCCAGTGCGAGCATACCAGCGCGTTGGAGTAGGCGAGGGGTATGTGGGGACTTGCAGGTGTCTGGCGGAGTGGCCGAGCACATCTCGAGCCCCACCATCCCATTGACAGGCGAGGCCACGAGGACGTCAGCTGGGGCCATAGGTGTGTGAGGATTTGGGGAATGAGACCCAAGCGATATTGGGGGAGAGGAACGAAACGACTCTGCGATGTTAAAGTGGCCAGGCGATGCTATTGGCGAACAGAGCGCTGGGACGTAGTCGCAGTCTCTTGGTACAATAATGTATCGGCCAGGTACGGCGCCAAATGGGAAGTGAACTCCCGCGCTTTTTCCAACCGAACCGGCAGTTGCACTGTACGTTGATTGGTTGATTTCGACTTCTGAAGTCCTAACCTGTGCCGATTCGCTAAAAACCGTTGGGATTCGATAAACTCTAACTATTTCTAGCTAGTCTCTGTCGTGGGCTCGCTGTAACCCGAGTTTTAAGAGAATTCACCGGTGGATGGTGTGCACTGCCAGGGAACCGGCGCAGGTGAAACGCAGGATGTTGAACGCGGCGTTCAGATCACGACCAGCGATGTAATCACAGTGTGGACAATTGAACACGTCCGTGTTGCCAATCTTCAGGTGGAGTCTGGAACAATTTCCGCAAGTCTGAGTAGTGTACATATCAGGACACACCACCAAAGAGATCCCCGTTACCTCGCATTTGGCTCGCAGTAGTTCTCGGAATTGGTAGTGCTTCAGACCTAGTAGCATCTTGTTGAACGTATGATTTCGTGCGCAGCTCTTCTTTACCATTTGCTTCGACGTGAAGATCGGGAGCAGAATGGTGTCGTAGTGCTTCGTGAGGTAGGCGCAGGTCTGGTAGTGGAGCTCTTTCACACAGTTCTTGATCTTGGCAGTTGCACAGTCAAATGTTCGCTTGGCTCTCGCGAAAGTTTTCCATTGCTTGCCTGAACGATGGCCGTGCATATTCTTGATCTCAGACATTACCCTCTGTGCGTCTGCTGCTTTACCACGCAGTTTGTCTAGTTGATTTCGGGTCCCTCGCCCAATGTGAATGCTGTTCCCGCACAGGTCCACACCAGTCATGAAGGCTTTCAAACCAGGGTCTAAGGCCACTGCGCGTCCAAGGTTCACATTATCACTAGGGCGGACGAACGTAGGAATTGCTGCGTACCAGAAGCCGTTGTCGTTCAAGATCTGGATCTCGTTCGCGATAGATAGCCCTGGGTCGCAACGAATCGGAATGTCCTTCAATTTGCTGATGCTCAACAACGCGCGCGACTGACCTGGCACATAGGTGATCCTGGCATCTTTGGCATCCTCACATATCGTAAAGAATCGGCTCACTTTCTTGTTCTTGAAACCAATCTTGAACTTTGCGATGTTGCCGTTCCTCTTGTTGCTAAAGGCGCTTCTCACGTTGGACTGAAACCGGCGAAGCGCGTTAAAGCGAAAGTTTTTTGGAGTATCAAACGCCCACTCCGGAGGCGGGCCCATGTCTTCAGGATACACTTGTTCTTTGATGGTAGTTTTCGTCACGTACAGGTCACGCAGCGAATCGGCTCTGTAAACATTGGTTTTACGGAAGTGTGCGACGGCTTGGTTGTATGTCCACCTACATGTACCCATGAACTGACGCAAGACCTTTCGTTGTTCCGACGTCGGGAACAGTCGATACTTCCGCATGCGACGAATCATTCGCTTCTCCTCCTTCTCTAGCGACGCCAGCTCGTGCTTCGCGGACTCGATATCACTCGCATGGTCTTCTGCGTTGACTTTTAAGATGTTGATTGTGGACTTGTAGTTGGTGATAGTACGTGCTCGTCTAGCCTTGTCCTCAAAAGCGGTACATTTCGCTTGATACTTGACTGCGTCATTCTGCCACGTTTGTATGTGTGGGAATCGTTCGAGCTCATGAAGAGTCAATGGCGCATGAATCGAGTTGGTCTGTGTCTGGAAAGAAAACCAGGACGCAAAATCTGGTCGGTTGCACGGTGGCTCGAGCGTATCCAGGGTGTGGGCGTCGAAGAACGCTTCCAACAACCGTCGGCGGTGACCAGGGAGCTTCTTCAAGAGCGGTCTAAACTTGTTGACATGTCCACACAAGACGTGAGCCAAAATCGAGGACATTAACGTGACGATGTTCTCTTCCTGGCACGTGTCCAACTCCTGGAGAAGATTGGGTAGATTAGTTTGTTCCGTCATCTGGAGCTGTAGCAGCGCCTTCAACGCAAGTGTTTTCCACCTGAACACGGCTCTTAATCGTATCTCTAAGCATTTCTTTGGGTTTTCGACGTGAACGAAGATGAGCACCCGAAGCTGCTGGAGCGCGTCTCTCAGTCGCTTACGAAGGCCTGGCCACCCACCACTGCGACGTTGCCATTTGGATTGTACTTGGCACTCGGAGGCAGAGCTACTTTTCGATTCATGGGTTACTTCTTCTAAATGCCGTGTTTGGCAGAACCGATCGTGGCCTTCGTCGTCCATACAACCTGTGCAACGGCACGGAGCGGTTCCCTCGTCCAGACCCTCTTGTTTATGACTTGGCAAATTTGAAAGTGAGGAGGAAACTAAGGTTGGCACCAAAGTTGCAGTTCGTTTAGCAAAGATCTTGCTGTGAGACTATAACAATTGGCACCGTGGCTTGCGTTTCATTTAGCGAAGATTTTGCTGGTGTTCTTCACTCTTCGTACAAACAGGATGAATTCCAGATAGTATCAAGGCGGCATTCTTTCTCTCCTCAAAACCCGCTGATTTATAACCCATTCAAGCGAGAGGATGCCGTTTCGCGTCCACTCAGTCGTCTACAGAATCACAAGCGCCATATCGGTCTTGGCAACTCCGTTGCTGTGCCCTGCTGCGATGTCGCCACCGTGATACTTACGTCCTCGTAGAGTCTCATAGTTACGGTGAGTGCATTGCGACTGGGTCTGTAGCTGATACAATCCACCAACTCACAATTCTGAAGTCCTAACCCGTGCTAAATGAAACGCAAGCCACGGTGCCAATTGTTATAGTCTCACAGCAAGATCTTTGCTAAACGAACTGCAACTTTGGTGCCAACCTTAGTTTCCTCCTCACTTTCAAATTTGCCAAGTCATAAACAAGAGGGTCTGGACGAGGGAACCGCTCCGTGCCGTTGCACAGGTTGTATGGACGACGTAGGCCACGATCGGTTCTGCCAAACACGGCATTTAGAAGAAGTAACCCATGAATCGAAAAGTAGCTCTGCCTCCGAGTGCCAAGTACAATCCAAATGGCAACGTCGCAGTGGTGGGTGGCCAGGCCTTCGTAAGCGACTGAGAGACGCGCTCCAGCAGCTTCGGGTGCTCATCTTCGTTCACGTCGAAAACCCAAAGAAATGCTTAGAGATACGATTAAGAGCCGTGTTCAGGTGGAAAACACTTGCGTTGAAGGCGCTGCTACAGCTCCAGATGACGGAACAAACTAATCTACCCAATCTTCTCCAGGAGTTGGACACGTGCCAGGAAGAGAACATCGTCACGTTAATGTCCTCGATTTTGGCTCACGTCTTGTGTGGACATGTCAACAAGTTTAGACCGCTCTTGAAGAAGCTCCCTGGTCACCGCCGACGGTTGTTGGAAACGTTCTTCGACGCCCACACCCTGGATACGCTCGAGCCACCGTGCAACCGACCAGATTTTGCGTCCTGGTTTTCTTTCCAGACACAGACCAACTCGATTCATGCGCCATTGACTCTTCATGAGCTCGAACGATTCCCACACATACAAACGTGGCAGAATGACGCAGTCAAGTATCAAGCGAAATGTACCGCTTTTGAGGACAAGGCTAGACGAGCACGTACTATCACCAACTACAAGTCCACAATCAACATCTTAAAAGTCAACGCAGAAGACCATGCGAGTGATATCGAGTCCGCGAAGCACGAGCTGGCGTCGCTAGAGAAGGAGGAGAAGCGAATGATTCGTCGCATGCGGAAGTATCGACTGTTCCCGACGTCGGAACAACGAAAGGTCTTGCGTCAGTTCATGGGTACATGTAGGTGGACATACAACCAAGCCGTCGCACACTTCCGTAAAACCAATGTTTACAGAGCCGATTCGCTGCGTGACCTGTACGTGACGAAAACTACCATCAAAGAACAAGTGTATCCTGAAGACATGGGCCCGCCTCCGGAGTGGGCGTTTGATACTCCAAAAAACTTTCGCTTTAACGCGCTTCGCCGGTTTCAGTCCAACGTGAGAAGCGCCTTTAGCAACAAGAGGAACGGCAACATCGCAAAGTTCAAGATTGGTTTCAAGAACAAGAAAGTGAGCCGATTCTTTACGATATGTGAGGATGCCAAAGATGCCAGGATCACCTATGTGCCAGGTCAGTCGCGCGCGTTGTTGAGCATCAGCAAATTGAAGGACATTCCGATTCGTTGCGACCCAGGGCTATCTATCGCGAACGAGATCCAGATCTTGAACGACAACGGCTTCTGGTACGCAGCAATTCCTACGTTCGTCCGCCCTAGTGATAATGTGAACCTTGGACGCGCAGTGGCCTTAGACCCTGGTTTGAAAGCCTTCATGACTGGTGTGGACCTGTGCGGGAACAGCATTCACATTGGGCGAGGGACCCGAAATCAACTAGACAAACTGCGTGGTAAAGCAGCAGACGCACAGAGGGTAATGTCTGAGATCAAGAATATGCACGGCCATCGTTCAGGCAAGCAATGGAAAACTTTCGCGAGAGCCAAGCGAACATTTGACTGTGCAACTGCCAAGATCAAGAACTGTGTGAAAGAGCTCCACTACCAGACCTGCGCCTACCTCACGAAGCACTACGACACCATTCTGCTCCCGATCTTCACGTCGAAGCAAATGGTAAAGAAGAGCTGCGCACGAAATCATACGTTCAACAAGATGCTACTAGGTCTGAAGCACTACCAATTCCGAGAACTACTGCGAGCCAAATGCGAGGTAACGGGGAAGTCTTTGGCGGTGTGTTCTGAGATGTACACTACTCAGACTTGCGGAAATTGTTCCAGACTCCACCTGAAGATTGGCAACAAGGACGTGTTCAATTGTCCACACTGTGATTACATCGCTGGTCGTGATCTGAACGCCGCGTTCAACATCCTGCGTTTCACCTGCGCCGGTTCCCTGGCAGTGCACACCATCCACCGGTGAATTCTCTTAAAACTCGGGTTACAGCGAGCCCACGACAGAGACTAGCTAGAAATAGTTAGAGTTTATCGAATCCCAACGGTTTTTAGCGAATCGGCACAGGTTAGGACTTCAGAAGTCGAAATCAACCAATCAACGTACAGTGCAACTGCCGGTTCGGTTGGAAAAAGCGCGGGAGTTCAATACCTTGTCATATTCGTTTCTATCGATTTTATTATTTCAGTTAGTGTATTAAATGAAATTACCTGCTAGATGTGATGGGTACCATTTAACGATAATTCTGCATCAAAAAGTTGTTGATTCGCATAACATGGAGCTTGATGCTGCGGTGAACGCGGCGCTCGAGGTGCTCGTTACTGCGGATGCTGACGTCTCCTTTTGGATGAAGAGGTACAAGCAGTGTGTTGAGGATGTCCACCAGTTGATAGAGGCCTTACCAGCTCAAGAAGTGGAGTCGGCGCCGCGCTATCGTCTTCTCCAGCAGGTGCTCCAGGACACGCGCTCGGGTCTGGACTACGCTGTTCGTCGAGCTTCGGACGCGCGACAGGAGCTCGATAGTGCTCGACAATTCTATCTAGCAGCAAGGACCAGTGCACCCGCGTCTGCGGCTGATGCAGCACCGTTGGTGACTGCAAGAGCGGCTGAAGCGAATTCCGCCCCGTTCCGTATCCGATCCAACGCTGCACCCGCCAGTATCGTGTCACAACAAAGCTACACAGTACAGACGCAACCTTTAACTGTTTATCCTGCAGCTAGTTCAAATGGACCGAGCTATGGAGAACCTCAACAACCTGCTCCTCCTGTCCCAAGACCAGTTCGTGCTGTTCCTGTACCAAGACCAACTAGTGCTCCTGTAGCCGATGCTCCACCAACCAGTGCTCCTGTACCAAGACCGACCAGAGCTAGTAGTGATATGCTACCCCCGAGTAATGAAGCTGAAGCTGCGACGGAGAGACAAGGACCGTTGATGCCTAGGGCACTGAAGCGGTCTGGTCCGAAGATACCGTACCTGGTGCCTCCGAAGCGTTTTAAGTATGCTCGAGCTTTCAAGTGGGCAGACAACAAGATGCACCATTTCCCCGAGGACTTCAAGATCCCTGTGTGCTCGTTGGCCTCCATGTGGCAGTTCTGGCTGTGTGGAGACGACGATACCAAGTATCCTCCGTTCCGCATCTTGGTCGCATCCGAGCTGCAAGAAGGCAGGACGAGGAGAATGCTCTCCTCTCTGCGCTTTGTGATGCTCGAGATCGAGTCGAGAGTTCTTGAGCAAGATGCGTGGGTGGACAAACCCAGTCGAGGTGATGCTGTTAAAATGCTCGAGTCGGTCAGAGAAAGCATTGGCGTTCGACCGGGCGCTAAGCGAAATGAACGACACCCTGTAGAAGATCTGCAGTGGACGTCGTTGGATCGGATTCTTCGAGACCAGAAAAGAAGGCAATCAGAAGAGGAATGCGAAGAAGAAATGTAAGTTCAAAAGCTGGTCACGGTTAAAGCAACAATGTTCTACCACGTCCCCGTTCAAAGCACAAAAAAAAAATTGAGATCTCGTGAAAGGATGAACGCGTCTCCCCCTGTGCTGGCCACAGCCCTCGTCGTATGCCGTGGATCTCTCGGTGCCCTTGGAGTGGAGTCGTTGTCTCACGTTGTGAGTCGCGTTGACGAGTACTTGAATACATTCTCGAAGAACTGGACGGTGGCTCGAGCCTGTGAAAAAGGGCTATCGAAGCGTGGCCTCGTGTACCTTTCTGTACGAGACCCTGACTGGGGAAATGGCCAACACGCTGCGTACGTCGCTGTGAAGAAGAATTTCCTGCATGTGCTGCAATGGCTCAACGAGTTTTATCCGGATCGAACGTCCTGGGGTAGTCGACAAGATCGTTGCTTCCTGAATACTGCAGCTGAGCGCCGTCACCTTGCAGTTCTCCAATGGCTCCATGCCAACCGCAATGAAGGTTGCACTGCTTTCGCTATGGGCATTGCTGCTGCCAATGGGCAATTGGAAATGGTGGAGTGGTTGCACCAGAATCGACGTGAAGGATGTACGAAGCAAGCTATGGACGATGCCGCAGAGAATGGACACTTAGAGGTGGTGGAGTGGCTTCACTCTAACCGCAAGGAAGGATGCACTGAAGACGCTATGGATAATGCTGCTGCCAATGGTCATCTCGAAATCATACGCTTTCTTCATGACCATCGTGATGAAGGCTGTACCAGTGCTGCGTTGAACCTGGCAGCTGCTCATGGACACTTGGAAATCGTGCAATGGCTGTGCACTAACCGCAAGGAAGGTCGTCTTGAAACAGCAATGCGGTCTGCAGCTGAGAACGGGCAACTTGCAGTGGCAGAGTGGCTTTGCGACGAGGTCAGTCGAAAGCAACGCCGATGTGAATCGACTATACGTAGCGCCGCTCGTATCGCGAAAGAATCTGGACATTCTGATGTTGCTGAACTACTTGAGCACAAGGTAAAGCGCCAACGGCTTGAGTAGAGTGTCAGCGAACAGTTTTCGCTCGAGTGGCAGTGGCAGAGCAATGAACGCCAGGTTTTGCTCTGTGGTTAGACCTGGAGCTTCTCGGGGCAGAGAAGCAGACGGAATGCCGCTTAATGCGTCTTGTGTGCCAACGGCAGATGCTGCGAGCCTTTGAATTTGCGTTCGTTGGCGTTGAAGCGAGGAAATGTCGTCCTCCAGGGGGAAAAGCAGATGAAATGCTGGATCTGCAGCTGAAAAAGTGCCTCCTAGGGCTATTACCTTCAGTCAACTTGAACGTCATGGTCTTTTCCCATCAAGTGCGTTTAATTGTTTTGTTACGCTCAGTCTCTCAATTTCTCTAACAGCGACAGGGAAGAGAATGTCGGAGTTCCCTGTGCAGACGTTAGTGCATGTGGTTTGCCGCGAGTGTCTTCACTCATGCGAAGTTAAGTCTCTTTCTCGTATCGAAAAACGCATCGATGACTATCTAGACACGTTTTCTTCTCGTTGCACTGTGCGGCGAGCCTGCCACACGGGATTTTCACGACGAGCTTTGGAGTATCTTTCTGCTCGAGATCCTGAATGGGGAAATGGCCGTAAAATTGCTGAACATGCCGCCACGAAAGGCTTCCTTCACGTTATCGAGTGGATCGGCGAGTGTTTCCCCGATCGCACGGAATGGAGGACAGCAGATAATGATCCACTAATGGATATCGCTGCAGAGTTTAACCATCTATCGATTCTCCAGTGGCTCCATGCTAACCGCACAGAAGGATGCACCACAGAGGCCATGGATCGAGCTGCAGCAGTTGGAAACCTCGAAGTCGTGCGGTGGTTGCATCTATTTCGTAAGGAAGGATGCACCAAACAGGCCATGAATGCTGCTGCTGCTTATGGTCACCTTGATGTGGTTGAATGGCTGCATGAAAATCGCCCAGAAGGGTGCGATAAGTCTGCAGTTAGCGCGGCTGCAGCAAATGGACACCTCGCAGTTGTGCGTTTCCTCCTTGAGAATCGTCGTGAAGGTTCCACTGGAGATGCCATGTGCCAAGCTGCTGCTAATGGACATTTGGAGATGGCGCAGTGGTTGTACGTCAATCGAGGAGACAGTCACGCGGGGGCAGCATTACGTCGAGCTGCTGAAAAGGGACACGCTGAAGTTGTCGAGTGGCTCTACTGGATCGTGAGCGACGAACGCAGAGGAGCTTCTATTATCCAAGACGCCGAGAAACTCGCATTGAAAAATGGTCATAAGAAAGTGGCCCGACAATTGGACAAGTCAAAGCGCCAGCGAGAACCGAAAGAAAAGCCCAAGAAGAGAACGAAGCGCCGTCGTCGTCGATACTAAAGGATGATGTCGGTGTGCTTGTCCATGTCGTAGAATGTTGCAGCGTAGGAGAAAGAAGCACTAACACGAACAAGACGACGCAACATTTGCTTTCATTCTACATGAACTGTTGCATTGCTGGCGGTACTGAAAGACTGGCGAAATGGCCTTGACTTGGCTTTTGAACCGAATCTGCAGTGGATGTGTCCCATCTTCAGCGACATCTTGTAGACGAGAACTCACGGTCCATGCACCACTACCGGGATGTTCCTCGCGATGATTGGCTTGCGTCGGTGTGCGCCTTGGCAAAGCCCTTCGGTGTTCATTGTCGTCGGCCCTGCTCCCTCAGCTTGACCAGTCGAACAGTAACCTGCTCGCTGTTCTCGACCGCCATACGTCGTTCACTTCTCAATTTGACACACTCCGTTCCCCCATGCGTCTCGGTAGTTTCCTGCTCGTGCTGGCGATCACCCTGGTGTTATGCTGCCACACTATGGTCAGCGCTGACAAGAGCCTCAAGATGAGTTACAACTACGAACTCTCGACTGCAGACAACGTCAAGCACTACCTTAAGGATATCACGAAACCGAGTTCGGAAGAAGAGAGAGCGTTCCCTGGTACCAGTAAGCTGAGGGGATTCCTCTCGGACATTGCACAGGGCAGGAGCAGTCAGATCGCAGTGGAGAAGATCAAAACGCTCGTGTTGGACAAGAAAACTAGACATGCTTCTGTGTCGGTGGCTATCAGTCTATTGAAAATGCTGGCGTTCGTGGGTGCTGTCTCGGTCACAAGCGGCTACATCATCTATCGTGTGAGCAACAGTTAAGTTTGGATAATAAAGAGGCTGCACTAGAATTCATTTTGCTTTGTTCAGCTCAAATGCTCTGCACAAATTATTACCACTCCTCGTCTTCTACATGTAGTTTGATCTGGGCAATCTTCGCTTCCAGAGCATCCGTTCCGGTAGTACCATCCGTAGTAGTAAGTGGCTCCGGCGAAATCTTCTCCTCAACCTCCTCATTGTGTTCATTTGAATCGGCGCTGTCAGCAGTACCTTCTTCTTCAGTTCCATCTTCGTCTTCATCATCACTCCAGGCATCTGCAATGACAGGAGCGCGACGAGGCTCGATGTGCTCCCAGCCACGGTTCACAGGAACAGGTCTAGCAGGAACAGGAGCAGCTTGCGCAGGGGGCGTGCTTCCTTGCAACGGGAGAAACTTCAGCTTCCGCAAAGCTTGATGTTTGTTGAGGTTGCTAATGTGTGCGGAGAGCGTGACGGTAGGAACATGAGCATCTTCACGCTTAAAGAACGAAATTCGGCGATGAGGGTCTTCGCCAAACGATTCAGAAATCACACCATAGAAGGAGGCCAACTGATGCATTAAAGCTCGCTGTAAGAGGAAGCAACAAATCAATTTAGCCTTCATCCACAACATAGCATTCACAATCCAGCACAACGTACCTCTTCTCCAGACATAACTCGCAAACTGACACTGTGGCAAGACGGTTCCTGGACGATACGTTCCAAGCGACGTTCGACCACCGTGAGGTAGCTAGTGTTTGCCTTTCCCCAAGCAATTAAATCCTCCGGGTAGCTAGGTGTCGCCATCTCCTCTTCGAAAGCAGCAGCGTCTCCACTAGTAAGTCCAGGCCGATTCACTCCTAGTGCTTGGGCCAGCCTCTGATTGCGCATAATCTGACCCCGAGGTGGTGTAGGCATCCGTCTAGCCGGAGGCCCCTGCGTATGAGCACTTGAAGGCCGAGCAATAGCTGGTCTCAACACTGGAGCCGGTGCAGGGCCAGTAGGCGTTGGCAGTGCCGGGAATGCTTCCTCAAGTCGCGCAGGGGGCGATGGTGGATGATCACTCTCACCGTAATTCCAGTGATCCGGTACTCCATCAGAGTAACCAGGGTTGATAGGTCCACTGACAGGGTTACCACCACCTCGCGCGACTTGGAAGTTAAATTGCAGGCGGTTGTGCACGCCGTGAACGGAAGTCATGTGGGCTTGGTACTCGACGTCGTTAGGGAAAACGACGAAGCGCATCTCAAGACTAAAAAATACACATATCAGTACCAACTTTCATAGGATATTTGTCATATCGACGTACCATCTTCGATCCTCACACAAATGATGCTCTCGGCGAAAATGCGTTTCCATACTTGCGCTGCAATACAAAATCGTGCGTTAGGCAACGAAAGGACCCAGAGGAGAACAAAAAGACTTACTAGTTGCGGAAGTATTCGTTCTCGACTTTGCAGATATGACACTTGAAGTGATCACGTTCCAGATGCTCATACAGCTCCTTGTCTCCATAGAATCTCTTCCGACAGAACTGACACATGGGGTGGAAGTCCTTGCCCGTGTTCGCATGCTTCTGACCTGCTGGACCACCTCGACTACGCCCAATATTGTGTCCCTTAAGTGCTCCTTTCGTAAACACCTCCTGCTCCTGAATAAAGAAGGACTGATGGGTCAAGCAGAGTTCGCAGAAGTCGACCCCATGCTCGTGCCTCAAGTGTTCCTTCAGCTGCCCCAGCGAGTGCTTCACCTCTCGACAACGTTTCATTCGGCACTTGAACTCGCGCAGACTGCGGAGTTCGGCATTGTGCGCTTTGCAGTCCACAAAGATCGTCTCGGACAGTTCGTCCAGCACCGACTCAGGTCCTGCTGCATCTCCCCAGAGCTCAAAACTCTCGTAAGGTCGTGGAGAGCTGCTGACGACTACGCGCTCCAACGGTTGCTTGCACATGGGACAGTTGCGGTCGTCCATGATGATGCGCATGCGCATGGAGCACTTGCTACAGATGCCATGGTGGTTGCACTCACCCACAGCGTAGAACCTAATAGGATCAGCACACAGAAGACAACACTCTGGTTCGTCATCTTCTTCTGGGGTCGAAGTATCAGTCTTCGAAATATTCTTCTTTGCAGGTCTTTTCCTTCTCTTAGGCTTCGGCTTCTCTTCCAAGGCTGGAGATGGAGCTGTAGCGTTTTCTTCTGTCTGTTCAGATGCAGCTGTGGGCTCTTTCTTCTTGCGGTGGCGAGGACGAGGGCGACGTTTTGCGTCTTCGCAAGTTGTTCCGTGACTACGCGCGTTGCTGCGCCGGACAGCGCTAGGAACCATCGTAAAGGCTGGCGTCAATGCGGAGAGGCTGGAGCTGGCGGCGAGGCTGCTGCTGGCCGCAGAGCTGCTCGCTACACTCGTCATGTACAAGGAGAAGAGAGCTGACGGTTGAGATATGAAAGCAATGAAGCGGACCCATCCAAAAAACAATGGGATCAGGTGGAATCAGATAGAATCAGAATCTGAGATGGATGAGTGATGGTCACCGATAGGAACGTGCAAGGAAAGTTCGGTGGACTGTACTGTAAGCTACGTTTCAAGTACGTCTACCAAATACTTGATTGCCTCCAATCCCGCATAATATAAGTTATACAACGAAAAAGGTTGTGCACCACTGGAAACAGTTCTGAAAAAATAAATATAATAAAAAGAATTGTAGGATTGTATTTATTATATGTTATTACGGGATTTCTGCTGGACCCGTAAAATATGAAATTGACCCCGTTATAACTGTATTGAGTTTTTGTCAGCTCTGTTGGCCACCGTGCGGCAGGAAATCGTTGGATCACATTGCCAAAGTCCTTGATGCGTTTTTGCATGGCATTATTCCTCTTTTTTCAACTCCTCACCATGTCAACATCACGCAGTATTTGCCAGTTCTTATTTACGGATTGTGACGATGGAGTTTTCACCTGTAAGCAGTGCGACACGACTCGGAAACAAGCTCCAGGCACCGGATACTCAAACTTGCTAAGCCATCTAGCGACCAAGCACCTCGACTATATCGTTGTTTTCACTGCAAGCTAGTAACACCATAATCCAACGCTGGAAGCACACGGTTTTACCGACGCAAGGACGATGGAGATTTTTAAGTGGAAGGAGTGGGTGATAATGTACTTCAACTCATCATGTCTAAAGTAAAGCTGCCGTGTCTTCCTCCTACAGATTCCTTTAGCATTCCTCGCATTGAAGCACATGGATAGAAACATCAGCCTGTAAATCTGACTCGAGCACACAAGGAAGAGATTAATTGTGTTGTGCGCCTTAATTCCCGTGACGTCATACAACTGAATGAGCAGAAACAATGGCTGGTCCTACTATCAGAGGTTGATAACCCGCTCACAAGAGTGCTCGCTGCAGCTAACCCCGTGTCATCGCAGTCGCTGCTACGCTACATGCGGCATGTGGCCTCTAACGTTGGAAAGAAGATTGATGCGCTCATGGGTGAAGCTTTTGGCTTGATGTTTGACGGATGGTCGTGCGGAACATTGCACTTTGTAGCAATTTACGCTGTTTGCGTGAAGGATGATGTGCTAAACCAGCCTCTGCTCTCGATCTCGCACGCTGAGCACGGCCAGACAGCTGATACGCACATCGAGATGATTGACAGCGTCATCGATGTCTACCACAAGGTCCGGGAGATGCTGTGCTTCATCGTTGGGGATAACTTCTCGACGAACCAAGCTAACGCGACACGTCTCCTGTACCGTTGGTTGAGTGCGCCAGTCGCCGTTTCAACCTAGCGGTTTGTGGTTTGTCACTACCTACTTGAATATGAGGACCTCATCGCTCAAGTGCAGACACTGTCTGTGCAGCCTCGTCTGCTTAATAACAGTGCCAAGCTGTCGAGATACACAAAGCTGAAAGCTCTCAAGGCTAATGCGACTCGTTGGCCGTCTACCTACAAGATGTTAAAGCGATACACGGAGATCAAGAAGTGGAATATCATGTGCCTCATCAGAGCTCCCATCGCCGGATTGTCCAGTTTGTGGACCGCCTAGCTGATCTTGATAGCGCTAGTAGCATCAAAGAGAAGTCGAACATCTGCTAACGGCAGCTCTTCGCATTGTAACTTGACGCAATCGCTAAGTACCCTGAAACTGCCGAGTATCTCAAGCCAAACGCGATAATTGTTCATACTCCTGTGTTTGAACGAGCTATGGTGAAGGTTCTGTCGGACTGAACACTAGATCCCGACGAAGAAGAGGCTGTAGCCCGATTTGCTGTTAACGATGCCAGTCATTCATTCCCGATGGAAACAGTGGATTTCGCTACAGCTACCCTTCGTTTCGCCAAGATGCCTCGCCATGCGTCCGTGTCAAAGAACTCCAGTTTACTGGCTAAGATTCCACCTACAAGCAATGGGTGCGAGCGTCTTTTCTCTCAGTGCAAGTTAATTCTGTCTCCGACTCGTTCAAACTTGTTGCCAGCAAATTTTGAGACCATCTTTTTTCTTCGAGCAAACCGTGAGCTGTGGGGCTTTACGTCTCTTATGGACATTGGGGATAGTGAAGACAATGTGTAAGTCCATGCAGGTCCAGTTTTGGTGTCCAGAGCGACAACAACAATAAAAGTAGGTTTCCTTCCAAAACTAGCTGTATTATGTAGTTTTAGCATAAAGTTTAACAAAACCACTACTCTCGCTGGCTCACTCCGGGGCCGTCGCCGGCTTATTTATGTAGTTAAAATTATCCAACTAGGTTGGTAGTCACCAGCTCTTCTCTGCAGTGGTGGGATTTGAACCCTGGACACTGGTGTCATAGGGTTGATCTCATACCACTGCTCCGTCCTAACCCATGCCATATACTGGAATAATTGAAATATGTATTATTGTGGCTTCTCTAATTGCAATGATTTATTACAGCAAGGCACAAACTTCAATTCAATTTTCTATTTTATTTACAGAACACTGGTTGGAAGCACAATGTTTTGTGCATTTCATCTCTTTTGGCAATCTCTGAGATAAGAACTATCTTTGATGAGAAGCGGGTAGGGTAGCTGCATAACTTTAGCACCAGGGAAGTACGAATTAGCACACCTCTCCTGGTGGCCATCAAGTACTTGCCAAAGCCTTGCGGAACGGAGAAAGTCCAGTTTGGCTGAGTTGGAATCCGCCAATCGGACTTTTCCTCGGAGGGAATACTTTAGAAACTACTTCGAAGTATCTGCTACAGTGCCTACAATAGTTAGTCTGTATGTTAAGCTACAAATGTACTATAAGGCCATAGTAACATGTAATAGCCAAACAAATGGTTTAGCTGTGTGCAAAGTGCAATCAAACAGGGGTATGCATTATAATAGCACCGCTATTTTATGGTAGGTGGGAGCTGACACTGCGTAGGCGCTTCCTCAGGTAGGCCTGCCTAGCCTCATCGACGTTTTACGTTTCAAATCCTAAGATATAAGTGCTCCCTTCAAATAAAAAGCGCCTGTTAAAGTCCGACGAAAGACACGTAAAACGCCAGAAAGGCACAATACCGGTGCTGTATTTGCATCCCCACATTGACATGGAACACTTGCATGTCCCGCCACAAATCCATACTATGCAACATAGTTGTAAACCCTCTTCTCTTAGATTTT
Source organism: Phytophthora citrophthora (assembly GCA_031305395.1). Taxonomy (NCBI): domain Eukaryota; phylum Oomycota; class Peronosporomycetes; order Peronosporales; family Peronosporaceae; genus Phytophthora; species Phytophthora citrophthora. The sequence continues at coordinate 172,476 of JASMQC010000024.1, forward strand.
AATAGGTTTGTCTTGACTAGGAAGAAAGGATCATACTGTTTTCCAGTCGAGTCTGCTAAGAATATCCCAGAGAAGCGCTCTTTGGCTTTGCCGCCTCATCGTACATACAATAGTTTACCTTTTTGTTTTTGTTAACTGTTGTCTTCGACAACTACTCGAAGCAGATGCCGCTCGGATTGACGTTAAAGATTGTTTCGACGCTGAGCTCAATTCTCATCCTTTCTACCTTCTACCAACATGAACGAGCTTTGCTTGCTCCGTTGCAGCGGGTGACTTTGTCCTTGAAAGGTTTTCGGCCGAAATGAAAGGCCGTGACACGATAAGAAGCATTGCCGCCAGCTCCAGCTGCCCTAAAATATCCTATCAAGAATGTCTTCGTCCCGAACGACACTTTGAACCGCAGATGTAGCATTAGGCAAGAGACATGCAGCCTTTCCGTACGTAGTGAGCTCACCTACTCGACCAGGCCCTCTTTGCCTCAGGCAGATATCGTAGTTGCGGTGCCTTTTTACATTCATACTTGAAGCTGGCTGTCGTTGAAGAAGACGCCATCCGCTCGATCTGCGCTCTATCACGTGTCCACTCGTAGATCCACTTGCGTTTCGTCTCTTGTTACTTCGGTTCTAGGCGGTTATAAAACTTTTCGAGTGTAGAAGGCATGTCGCTTTTAATTAGGAAGTTTATGACGTCGAGTTGCTTGGTATACGTCTCATATTCACGTTTGCGTCCTCTTACCATGGCTCGAATGCAAAGCGGTTTTACTTAACGCATCTCCAGAAATGTTTTGTGCTGATTTGTGCAGAAATAGGTATGTCTGCTTGAACATATGGATGAATATCATCATGGTGCCGACAAGAGAATTTTGACTTCGTTTAACTATAGTGGATCAGCCTGCTTGATAGATTAATGACCAATCATGGCATGGATAATTTGATATTGTCCAATGAATTTCGCTAGGGCTAGGGTAAAATGTGGCTGACGTCTTGCCGACGTATAATGTAGGCACGCGGGGGAAAAAATGCTGTGAGTCAATACCAACCACCAGCTTAGCTCGTATCAATCACATATTTTCGATTGTGCCGACAGAAGAATTGAAAACAGTATGAGCCTCCAAGACCTCACTCCAGTAAACTCGCAGCGCGCGCTGAAGACAGCTATCAACACCTTCAGCTGCTTCCTCGCCAATGAAAGGGTCACCATGGACTTCATCGCCGCCTCTCTTGTTGGTGACGCGAGTGGGTCGGTATTTGTGAAGCTCATGGATCGCTTCGGTGTGTATTTGGCCTTTGTAGAAGGCCGAGGGGGGAAGCCGCTAGCACGGAATTCGGTAATGAGTTACTACCGGCACGTAAAGAACTGGTTGCTCGATACCTACCCAAGACACAGGGCAAGCATCGAAAAGAAGCTGCTGAAGATGGCCCAGACTCTCGAGCGCCATTGCCTCAAGCGTGTAGAGGGAGGGATTATCAAGAAGGCACCTGCATGTACGAAGGAAGACCTGCGCATACTCATGGACGGACTCTACTACGACGCCTCAAGCGCAAAGGACTACCAGGATGCGGCTCTGCTTGCCCTCATGTGGTACGCGTTCGGCCGTGCTTCCGACTTGGGCTTTGTCATGAAAGGAAACTTGTCTGTCAGTGCCGATGGAGTGGTTTTCGTGCGGTTGATTCGAGTGAAGACAGCTGAAGAGCAAGGTATTTCGCTTTTCCCTGACAAGGACAGCTTCATCACATGCCCTCTTCACTCAATCGCGATGGCGTTAGCTATGCAAGATCGTCCCTGCGCACAATTGCTCGACCACCCTCATCTTGCTGCTGGTAGCGACGAAGATATGACAGCTCCGATCGACATTCCGCTTACTGAAGCACTAGCTACATGTGATGACGTCGCGTACGCAAGTGAACCACCGCAGAAAAAGCGCAAGCAGACGGAAGATAACATGAAGATACACGCGTACGTCAACCGAGTTGTCAAATGTGCATCTGAAGCCCAAGCAAAAGCCAAGCCAACTGCAAATTTGACATCTCATTCATTTCGGCGAGGAGGAGCTCAGCATGCAAACAGTGATCCACTGTTAAGCGCGCAATGGATCTTTGATCGTGGTTCGTGGAATATGACGGCAACCAACAAGGCATTCGCGTACGTGTTCAACACAACTAGTGAAGACCAGAAGGTGTCAAGGGTTCTCAGTGGGTGGGACTCAAGCAAAAAACCAGCGGTACCAACCCTGTCGTGGTTTGACTCTACAAGTCGGCAGCTAGCATTGGAACTGGGCAATCTCCTCTTTCAGTCAAGTTTGTATCCGAGACAGCGAGAAAAGGCTGAATGGGCGTGTAGCTGAAGTTCTCGTTGCCTCGTTGATTCAACACTTTCCAGAAATACTTGAGCGCTACCCAATGTGCCTCTACGCAACAAGAATGAGGGAGTGTTTGATGACACTTGGGCTATCAAGATCTCAAGTGTTGGCGTGGAGTTCCGAATTGCAGATTAAGACAACGGAAAAAGAACTGGAGGCTGCTGAAGAAACCGAAGAGAAGTTTTCGAGGGAGGTCAAGCTCATAAACCACCAGAACTGTATCATCAGTGAGCTGGTGTCTATGAACAAAGCTTTAACGGAACGTGTGAGACTACTGGAAACCAAGCAAAGCACATGTCAAGACGTCAGCCAGAGCCCAGCATCTTCTTTAGAGCCAGCTGCAGAAGCATCGGCAGTTGGACGTAGCGACAGCAACAATGCGAAGAGTTGTGGAACTAAGGCGCTTCCTAAGAGCCCTGCCGCGATGTGGTTTGAGTGGTACGCCAAGACGCCACGCATGTGGGATGTGTGTGGCGATCGGCAAAAAAAATCAGCTTACAAGCAGACTGTGAACTACATGAAGCTCTTTTTACCTGAAGGATTCGTGCTGGATCCGTCAGCGCCAGGATACTGCGACGAAGTCCTTCGTTACGGAACAGAAGCCGAAGCTCAACTTTTCAAGTTTTTTTACGGCCATGGTATCAAGCGTATGCGTGTTAGCACAGATAGCATAGCACAACAACTATATCTGTGAACCGATACGTCTGTGAGCGTCTAATATATTTTCTTTTACTCAGAGCCTTTATTAATCTTATGGTTAGCGTTGGTAGCACAACAATATTTAACGTCACTGACCACACGGACCGGCAGTAAAAAGATCTAGTGCCCTACATGTTGCAGAGATTTCTCTAGAAGACATTGTCAGTAGAGGTTAATTTGATGTGCATGTGACATAGGAAATAAACCTCCACGAAGTTATAATATACAAGAATGCGAAGGGTTGACAATAGCTAAAACGTAGGGTAAAAGAAGGGTTTATTCTGAGGATTTAATCGCTTCGACCGCCTAAATACCTGACACCTCTGCAAAAAAGTGGCGCAATCCAGCTTCAGTGCTTGGCTTGTAGTCAAACTCATCTGAGTCGATGAAGTAGAACTTTTCGCCCACTTCAGCACGAGCAATGCAGTGCCAGGTGCCCTCTTTCTGCCCAGAGCCTCTACCAATAATTATTAAGTGCTTAACCTTAGATAGAGCTAGCTTCTTAAACCACTTCTTAGCGCTACAGTTAAAAGTACTCGTTTTATTCAAATACCTAAGCTGGTAGCCCTTGGCGCGTAGCGCTTCATGCAGCGCAGCAGTCGAGTAGCCGCCAAACTTGACGTCTCCATGGGAATCAGTTCCCTGCTCCTCTGCAGCCGCGTTTAGACGGTGCACAATGGGAGCTAGCCCTTCGACTGATAGGAAGTCGCGGCTTTGAACAGCGTTGTTGACTGAATACAGCCCACAGAGGGAATATTTCTCGCTCGTTCCGCTCTGGTTCTGACAAACTGGACCGCCCCTTGTCCTCCGTTCTCTCTTTTCAATGGATTGCATCTCTGTCCGGTGTTTCTAGCAGATCGCCGGAAGTGGAGAGAGACGCGCACCCAGGCACCCAACTTAAGCTTTGCACCAACACGTTCCCGCAGAGCGGTAGCTAGCAGGACGCCGGCTCGAGTGAACGCAAAAGCAAAAGTGAAGAGGTCTAGCTAAAGCAGTCAATGAATGCTGTCCATTAATGTCTTTAAGGTTGCAGTTGATGTGCATGTAACTAAGCGAAAAACGGTTGTGCCTTGGCAGTTACGCAAAGTAACGCGTTGCCAACGTGCATTGGCAATCAACTGCCAGATTGATTGCTCCCCATCTGGGCACCTAAAGGGATATGCAGCCAGATCGGGAGCAATCAATAGGACACACAGTTTTTTGCCAATCAGAGTGTGTAGGCACGGTGTCGGCCCGTGTCGGCACCGTCATGGTATGGGCTAATGTGAGTTTTTTAGTCGAAGAGGCCAGCGCGGATTGGCTACCGGATGTACAAAAAGCCTGCATGCACAAATGCTATACAGTACTACTTTCCGTTTGGTTTTGGCGGGAGCTTCGAAGATGTGCAGCACATCTGTATTTACATTAAGAATACACGGTTCATCAACGTCTCACCCCGCCCTACTTTTTTCCAACAAGCAGATGTGCTGGCTCATTCTCCAGTCCGTCCTGGACGACGCTGGCAGCCGTACTGGTGAGTATCACTGCACGATCTGCGAGAAAACGTATCGCCAGATTGAAGGAAGGGGGTACTCGAACCTCATGAACCATCTTCGTATGGAGAAATTAAAGAATACCGAACATGCATCCTGCATCCGCAGGACAAGGTGCAGGTCAGTTTAACCCGTTTTAGGACTTCGTGTAGGATTTTTTCCATAATAAAAAACTGAAGGGCTATACATAGGATGCATTTACCAGTGATGAAAACCCAAGAGGAAGATCTAAAGTGCATGTGTAGTCTAGCTACCATCATTTCTGAGCACCATTCAGGCCGCAGCGTGTGCTGATGGCAAACGTGGTATAATCGTCTGGTACAGTTAGCGTGACGGGATCAGCGTGGGTCAGGGCTACGCGTCGATGCATTGCGATGTCCTCCAGAATTTGTAGGTACCGTTGCGCCTCCTCTTTCACCTTCTCGGCTAACACTAGCACCCTGGGATGCGTGCCGACCAGAGCTTGCAACGGGTACACGAACACTGGATACCCGCCCGCCCGTACCCGAAGTATGTGTCGGGCAGGCGCGGATACCCGACCGTTGGGCCCTCCCCATCGTTAGTGGCTGAAAACACGTATAGGTGGAGTGAATTCATCGTGCACTTTGCACGACAAACGTTTTACGGATTTATATTGGCTGAAAATTGTATTTAGACCGAACTCACTTTGGTTTCCAAAGGTTGAGACGATGGACGACCTGGGTGCACGCGTGGAGGAAGTGCTAAGCAATATGACGGCGGAGAAGACGAAGTACACGTACATCAGAAGCATTACTCACTTCGTGAAGTGGTTTTATGATAACACAGACGAAGAACGCAAACGAATCCACTTTATGAACGCATTCCGCGAACTTCCTACTAGTGACGAAGATGTAATTGCTGCGTGGTTATCTCAAGTTCCAATGCAAAGTCCTGTATGTATGGAGATTCTATCGACTCAAGATTGCATAAGGAACCTAACATCGATGGAACAGCGCGGTATAACTGGGAAGTCAACCTTCGGCAACGTATGGTCTCCAATTATGTATCTTTTCTCTTCAACAGGCTGCACTCAGCCCAACGATTTTGACTCCCGAAGGAGACTTTTTTTAAGGGTCTGCATCACACATTGACTAGAGTTGCTCAGAACAGAAACGAATCCTTATGCGAAGGTAAGGAACCTTCAGTTTCTCGATGTACAGAGCGGTGGTTAAAGCTAAGATGAAGTCTACCAGAAAACAGGACGTGTTTGGCCATAGCTTTCTTCTTACGTGTTGGAACCTGATGTGTCGGGCCAAAAGCACAGAATCAATCCGTTATGGACATCTATCTTGGCGTGAAGACTCTATGACAATGTCGTTTGCTCACATGAAAAACGACCAGGACGGCAGTCGCCCCCGGGACCCCAGACACGTGTACGCAAATCGCACTATGCCAGAAGTCTGTCCTGTGCTGGGAATTGCGGTTTATTTTGCGATAATGGGCTTTACACAGGATGGCAAACTCTTCCCAGGTGGAAATCAGTACAGTCGATTCCTCAAAGTGTTAAAAAGCGTTCTTTGTGGAGATCTGATGCGTGACGTTCTCACTGAAGCAGGCATGACGCATGGTGCGTTTGGTACTCATTCGACGAGGAAGGGTGCAGCGACTTATGTTAGTAGTTGTTCGACGTCGGGGCCTTTCACTGCATCTATCTGCCTTCGAGCTGGTTGGAAACTACCAGGGGTTCAAGACAAGTACGTTTATTTTGAAGCCGCTGATGACATGGTTGTTGGTTGTTATGTAGCTGGACTTCCTTTTGACTCTCCTGACTTTGCGATTTTACCGCCGTTTTTTTAATACTCAAAGTGGACAAACCCAGGATGCATTAGAACTACGACAACGCATCCAAGTTGCGCTGGATGCTGTATTTCCTGGTGTGTCTCCAAATCTGAGGCAGGATTGCCAGTTTGGATTGGCATCTTTGATGTATCACAAAACCTATTTGCAGCAAAATCTACCTTCGATCCATTTATTTTTGACACGCCACTATTTAAAATGAACAACGAGCCCCAATTACAGTGGCAGAAACAGCGAGTTGAATGCAGAAAATGCCAAATGGTCGATTACATCACTGCTACTGGAATCCCCCCACACTTCATTCTAATGTTTAGGCTGTCGTGCTACAGGGCTGAGCTAGCTTGTATGCGTGGTACATTTGCAGAATCATTTGAAAGCGCTTTGAAGCGCCACATAAACGGTTCCGTCATGACTGTGGAAGCACTTGAAGCGGCATTTACATAGGTGTTGGCCCGGTCAAGTTTAATGCAATCCGTCCAACATACAGCAGGTGCTGAGAGCCCAGATCCTCTTTCTGCCAATATTCTTGGGCAAGTTCAGCTCATTTTGTGGGACGGCAGTTTTCACAGAGTGCGAAATGAATTTGTGTTGCCTTCAGGAACGATTCGAATTGTCTGGCAGTGCTGGTGTGCTGGTAACCCTCCGTTACGTTTACCAACAAAGCACGATATGTCATCGAGACTGCAAAGGAATCGATTATCAGAACTACGGCGAGTGATGCTTCTCATTCAAAAGCGGCTGACTCTAGATGAAATGAAGCGAGCACATAGCTCGACAGACGCAGCAGGACTGTTGTTCGAGCAGGATAAAACTCGGCTTCCATTTAGCTCAACAACTACAAAGGGAAGAGTGCGAAAACTAGAGCAGCTATCGTGGCGGACGCTTGCGCGTGAGTTTAACTCATAACACATTGATTGCCGCGTTTGATAGCAGTGTCTAGTGTTAGTCAGTCACCGTTTCCTCCCATAAGAATTCGTGGTGCAAAGTGAACGCCGATTTCCATGCCATCTTAGCATGGCAGCCGTTTAGCTTGATATTTGTATGCATGCCATCTTCGCATGACGGGAATTCACCGACCTTTCTGCACGGCGAAATCCATATGAAACATTAGTTTTGCACGACGTTTTCCTTAGAAGTAGTATTTTTGGTTTTGGCAGATACGAAACGTATTGGCCTGGCTACTGCTCCCGAAGACCACAGTCGCTAGCTAGCCAACCGCACCGCTTTCATTAATTAGCCAGGTACCACCTTAAAATGGGGTGCATGTATTAGCGATGTAATGTATACACTATGCTAACAACTAATTCTTTACTAATATCACAATAGTTAACAGCTAACAAGATGGAAAGTGGAGATACTGGTCGAGAAAGAAGCAAATAGTGCAATCGCTAAACTACTAGATGAATTTCGACAGCTTCCATTAAACTGCTGGAGGCTACAATTGAAAAAGAGCTTCGTGACAAGAAAAAAAAAAAACAGTCTTCGTTTTGAGAAATACCGGGTCGAAAGTTTGGTCTCAGTTCCTACTGGTGCACGAAAAAAATGAAAGCTGTGGAGTTTATTGCACATGCAACTGGTTTTGCTGCGTGCAAGTCGTGTTTTTCGGTTTACGCGTATATTCCATCAAACGGGACGTCAACTATGGCCAAACATATCTGCTAAGTCCTGTGGCATCTGAGTCTATTGTGTCGTTCCTGGGGAAGAAAACGATATCTGCTGGCAACAAAAAACGAATTGGAAAAGCGATTGCTTAAATGTGTGCACAAGATATGAGGCATTTCTCGATCGTGACAGGACAAGGATTTAGATCCTTCGCGACTACGATGTATGATCTTGGTCTTCGCTCTGAGAAACAATGTGATATCAGCGAGATCTTACCAGCACCAAACACTGTACGAAGTTTAGTTGTTGCAGATGCCAAGAAAGTACGAGAGTTGCTGTGGACGGTGTGCACTTCACACTAACACGTTGGAGGCGGGCTCATGACAGATCTATGGTCTGACAGTATCCGGAACCGATCGTTTATGACGATTATTTTGCACTATTTGACTGACAAGTTCGTGCTGCATGCTCGAACGCTTCAAGTGAAAGCGATTGTGGCTCAATCTCATACCGCTGATGTCTAGAACAGGCAACCCACGCGTTATCGGCGCAGCGCAGTTATTCGGCTCCGACACCGATGATAACACCACCGAGGGAAAGAGCGACAATTTGGAACCAGAAGAGCGTGAATTTGCTGTACACTGGAAAGCAAAGTTGTCTCTTGCTGAGAAAAATAGCTTCGATCTGTTAGCTTGGTGGTGCAGCATGGGAGATAAGGCACTTCCTACTCTAGCTCAAGTTGAACGCTCAATTTTGTGCGTCCCTGCCTCCAGTTCTATGTCTGAGAGTAACTTTCGGGTGCGGGTGACACAATGACCAAATGTCTGGAGAAAAGGTTTCATTCACGTGCGGGTGAAGTATGTCCAAAATTCAGTCCACTGTCGAACAGCTCCAAGCGTGCTCAATTTTGACATCACAAATGGGATTCCCTTGGATTGGATCTCGTCAATGGGGATGACTGTCAAAATGGCCAGCATTCCAGGCGACATTGCTTCTTCAATCTGATTGGCTGGAATTATTAAAGCATGTAATTTTCGACGACTTGCCTGCTTTTAATGAAATATACAGCTAATAACTGGTATGTCGTCGAGCTGGTGACGCCCAGTGTTGATAAACGCGGCTTCAAAGTCGCAGGTGATGCTGCTCGGGGACATCTTCATCTTCCCAAAGTACACGCACCCAGTGCAAGCAGTGCCAGTACGTCCACTCGTCCTTGGCCTCGGTAAGTACAAACAGAACCAGTACGTACACGTCATAAGCAGCGTCGTGGCCAACAATGATCAGAGTCTCTGTGAAGGTCTCGGTGTGATGCTGAGCGTTGAGTCGACGACACGCTATTGTATATCAGCAGACACAATAGATCGGATGATCCACCCCCAAAATGCGTTGTCTCTTGCCATTGTTGTCAAAGAACACATTGAACCGTACAAACGAACGATCGTCCGTCTCAGACACGCACACAGTCGGGGCACTTTCCAGCATGCGAATTCGTCTCCACCATAGGCCTGTCTCCTCATGTACTTGATGAAATTGATGGCCTCATCTTGTGGCATGACCTGTACAGCTTGATCAGGATATTTGTCGTCAAGCTGACGCGACACGCGGTCCCAGAGCCTGTATGGTATGATCGTCAGGGCTCTGGCGGTCTCAGCCTCGAGGGTTTGACGCATTTCCTCGATACAGTCGCGCAACTTAGTGTCTCGGGTAGTATTACATGTGTGTTCACCGGTCTCACAGACCTTTATCTCTCCGTCCGGATGCCTTTTAGTGATCAGATTGCCCTTGCATTGTGTTGAGCAATCGGTCAAGCATTGATAGTATGTAGATTCGTTGCGCTTAGCATTGACGAGGTACTTGTAGCCATTGAACTGCATGGGGCTTAGCGGGGAATACGAAAGTGAGATTGCCAGGCACTAGTATGTACTTCTACGAAAGTGAATGGCGAGCTGAGCAAGTAGGAACGACTGGATAACAGCTATTCTACTTAAATTTATATAAAGTAGGATCAAATTTGTACTTGTTTAACGAAATTCAAAAAAAGTCCTTTCTATTTTTACAGGACTTCTGGCAGGACTCTTGGACTGCAAGACAAAGAAGCCCTGCAGAAAAATAAAACGTCAGCAGTTTAATCTTTAGGACGTTTGTGAGGACTCTTTCACAGAATTTGCTGGACCATTTTTCTGATGCAGGACTTGTTTTCTGTATGCATTAACTCATCTCTCTTCGTTCCCGCCACCCCGGCTACGAGCAGCAGATGCGAGCTGCGACCACGAACGAGACTGGTTCAATCTTGTCTTGGGCCACCCAAAGGATTCAGAATTGCTATGCGTGTATATCACGGATCGCATAAACCAACCTCCCGTTAGCATTATGCGAAAAACCTAAAACGCGCAGGTTAAAACAATCTTGTTCATCACTACATGTTACACCATTTCCAGATCAAAATGAGAAAAGATAAAATCAAAATGAGAAACCTGTTTAAAAATTATATCTGCCCCTAGATTTAGAAGTGATTTGGAATGTTCTAGACATCTCCTTGATTCATTACCGCGTTGGCTCATTCCCACGTTTCAGGTGGTGCACAAGCGCTACACTGATGAACAGCGCGGCCGCGTACTCAACACAGCGCGTGAAGGTGACAATTGAGCTCTTGTAGCATCCCACAATGGAGTAGAGTACAAGTCAGCTTGGCGCTGGGTTGACAAGGTACGGTCTACGAACATTTGGGATCCCGTCGTTGGAAAGCGTGGCGGGGCTTGACATGTGAGGATAATGCCCGTGCACGTCGAGCACATCATGGTACTATGGGAAGATAACTGTCTACTTGGGCTGGACGACCTTGTAGATGAGCTCCAGATTACGTTCGACGTCGTTGTCGCTCCACAGACTATACACGGTGCACTCGACGCAATGTGTTACACGTTAAAGAAGATTCATTCACAGCCCAGCGAAACGAACTCTCCTCGTGTGAAGGCGCTACGTCGACAATACGTCCAATACATCATTCAAACCACTTACCGATTGGGAACCAGTGATGCTAATGCTATCACAACATTTGTGCGCGAGCTTCTCGATATGCTGATGGATGAAGGTGTCTCCCTTTTTAACGTTATTATCGTCTGCGATAACGCTTCCATTCACACTGGTGTTAAGGAGGTGGCTCAGCTGTCGGACTACGTTAACGTTGAGCTGAAAAAGCTCGCGCCATACTCACCCATGCTTAATCCAATCGAGAATGTTTTCTCGGTCTTCAAGTCTGAAGTTAAGTGGTATCTTGCTGCTGACCAAACATCCTGAGACCACCAGCGCATTTGACGAGGGCTCAGCACCGTGCGAACCACATGCTGGACGCTGCGAAGCACAGCATGGCCACAAAGGTCACACGAAAGCGGTGTGACTCGGAAGCTGCTCACACATTGAGCTTTCATGCGCGTGCTCTCGATTTGGAGGATATGCCAGTTGGTGCATGATGAAATTAGAAGGTAATTAGTTGACACGAGTATGACGGATTACAGGTTTTCTCGTTTGATTTTAGCTTTTCTCATTTTGATTTATGCTTTTCTCAATTTGATCTGGAAATGGTGTATGGAACTAATATTCTTATCCCCGCGACTTTAAAAACACAAGGCTGGCATCAATTATTGTGGATACTTTAACTGCAACCATGTTCAAGCTGACGGATGTGCCGGAAGCAACAACCACCAGCGAGATGCTCGACAACATTGGTGTTATTATATATGCCTGGACACCGAACGCTCCTGGAAGGATATATTGAAAACCGACACCAGACTCCTGGAAACACCCACTTTCTCTTCACATCGAACTCCGGATCCCGAGTCGGAGCTTCTAGGAGCCAAGCATGCTACCAGGAAGTCGGTAGTCGCAGGGAGATTAATACGCCAGAAAAAGTATGATAGCGGTGTCGGAATATCACAAATCCAGAACCGAGATACCTGACTTCCAGAGATAATCAACAAATAAACAGAGTTCAGGAAAACACATATATACACAGTCGTTCTTATTCTTTCCTGGCCCTTGAACGATGGGCTAGTACTCCAGGTCAACTAGGGACTCGTTACCAGACACCTGGTATGTCTGGTATCCCCATTCCTTTCGTGCAACACCCTCTAATATAGAGGGAAATATAAACTAATACAATCGGTTATATACAACAGCCTACTATGCACCCTGAAGACGACTGTCTAGTCTTCAGTGCCTGTCCGAACGAGCGATATGAAATGGGCCACCGCTAGAGACAAAACAAACGACCCAGCTAGTAAATGGAATAGGTAGGTCCTCTCAGGTCTCTACGCTACCTGATCTCTGTCTAAGGGTATTGGAAGGGCGAAAGATCACACGGCACCAAACCTTGGCGTGGCCTTACACTTCCGAAGAACCGACGACTCGACCTTGGGGGTATAAAGCAAATCGAACTCTGGCTATCTCTCTCTTTCTCTCTCTCATACTTCTCATATCTTTCTGGTATCTTGCTCTGCTTGGCGTCCTTGGCGTCCTTCATGCAGTCAGCCTTCGTATCTCAGATGCTCTTGGTCTTCGTTTGTATCAGGCATCTTGATTTGGTCTCAGTATGGAATTAGTGTACCCGATCTTAATGGATTGGCACGTAGAGACGTCTTTACAGGGGATGTGCAGGTAAGACACCACTTGATTTGGTGACTTGAACTTGGGTTCATTTGGTTTCAGTATGGTCTTGAATTTTCTTTGATATCGGAGTCTGGTGTCCAGATTTTCAGAGTCTGAAGACGTTTGGTCGTCAGAGTCTTGGTCATTCAGAGTGGGGATACCAGAGTCTTGAGTAGGATATCAGTATACGGAGCGTCAGTGCTCAACGTACACGAAGTTCTTGAGTGTTTGTGCGGGTGCGCAGCGTCCGGCGCGCGATACTTAGTCTCTGTGGGTAAGTAATGTGGATCCTTGAACCATCATCGTCACGCTGGGCGACAACGAGATGAGCCACTCCTAGTGTGTGCCTTGGCCATGAGCGTTACGTCTTAGTACGTATTTGAAATATTAGACTAAGGTATTGGACCGTCAGTTTAAAAGTGAGGAGAACATTCAAAGCGGGCGCAATATGCCATGCGTCCTCCTCCCAAACAACATCCTTCGGTAAATTTAGTGTCACTTTGTAAGTGACCTTAGAATGTAGCATGTTGGCTGACCTTTTCTATTGGCTTTTATTAATTCTTATTTGAACCAATAGCAAGAGTCTCATAACAATTTTGAACTTTGATCACATTGAATTTAGACCTGAAAAGGTAATGCACTCAAGTTTCACTGCAAAATATCCAGACATGCTGTAGTGTTTAATGCACGCCTCCAGCGACACCAGGCTTCACCACGGCAGTAGTAATAGTAGTAGTAGTAGTAGTAGTAGTATTCTCTATTTTCGATGATTTATGCAATATTTGCGTTTCTCCCTAGTTTGTTTTAACGTTAAAACAAGTACATGACGTAATCACTCAGCCAATCAGCGATCAGGAGCGATGTTGACGTAGACGACCGTGTGCAGACCCTGCACAAGCGCCGCGATTTTGATCCCGTAATCATTGCTTTAAATCGATGGTGCGCTCGCTGCAAGCGCTTCTCCACTGTGAGGCGAGGCAGGTATGTTCGTGAAGATGCCTTCTAAATGTTTGCCAAGTTTCGGCCAAGTTTCGCCGCTTGCTTTTCGTTATGGGCTGGCTGAGTCTCCTGCACATATTGCAGGAGAAGACGGTGATTACTGCTGACGCAATCCCCGTTTATCCTGATACTGTTGGAAAAAATCCGAAGCTATTGCATCGTTTCCTAGAGCTTATATTCCGGCTGTGGTCTCGCTGTATGCGCATGTCTGCAGAGAAATTAAGGCTGGTAGATAGATACGTGACCTTGTCGTTCGTGTTCTTGCCAAGTTTCGGCGACAAAAAGCCATGGGTGACGCCCTGCATGGTGCTGGGACGTTTTCCAAGTTATCAGATCAACCAATAATTTATACATCTGATGCATATTAAGAGTAACAAGGCATGTTGCACGACAGTGACATGTGCAGGTAGTTCCAGACTTGCTGACACAGGCGCAAGAGATGCCCATCGATCAACTGAAGACGGTGCTTCGGCTGCAGGCGACAGTAGTGGAGGGCTTCGGCCGCGGCGGCAAGCAGCTGGGCTGCCCCACAGCCAACCTGTCGAGAGAGGACCTTGGCGACCTGCTAGAGCAGCTCCCCACGGGAATCTACTGCGGCTGGGCCACGGTGGATGGCAAGGGCCCGTACAAGGCCGTCGCCAGCATCGGCTGGAATCCTTACTTTAAGAACAAGGTACGCTAATAAAGGGGAAGGCGAGTACGAAGTATTGAGGTGCTGACCATTGTGCATTGCTAACAAATTGCAGGAGAAGACGGTGGAGCCACACCTACTGCACAAGTTCGAGAAGGACTTCTACGGCGCGCAGCTCAAGTTCCTTATCGCAGGTTACATCCGCCCGGAAATGAACTTCACGTCGCTGGAGTCGCTGATTAAGGCCATCCAGGACGACATTGTCCAGTCGGAGAAGTGGCTGGATACGGCTGAGGGCAAGTCTTGGTCGCAGGATGCGCTGTTTCAGTAGATTAGAGACGCAAACCCTGGTTGATAGATATGTAGTTTTTCGTCTACGAGGAAATATGCCCGATGTGGACGTTCAAATGGTTCACATTCTTCTATTCTCACTTATGTTTTATTCTTTACCCATGACAATACAGATAACACCGAGGACCATCAAGAGGATGCTAGGGATCTTCTTACGCAGATTCCGCTCTCGGAAAAGAAAGCGCCCCATTAGTACACTCCATATGCACCCTGACCGCTTGATGGCGATCACGTACGAGACCTCGAGATGCTGCGTCGCCACGAGGTTGATGTAGTACGCCACGACACTCGTCACTCCTGCAAGGATGACGAATTTCCACGGGATCTTCATCTCGTGACCGATCGGCAGGTAGATTTCCTCTCCCCCAACACGCATCTTCTGTAGGACGTAGCTACCTCCAGCCACGATGACCTGAATCGTAGCACCGTATACCAGTGGAGTCGAATTCTGTACGCCAATCTTGTCGAAGGCGTTAGATATACTCCACAGAAACGCCACTAGAATCATGTACATGGACCCTTTGCTGGCATTGGATGAATCCATGAGTAAATCCTTGCTGGTATGGTCGTCCTTGGCACCTTGCAGCCAAAAGCCTCCCAGCGTGGCAATCGAGATCCCCAACACACCATAGACTGTCGGGACTTCGCCTAACACGAGGAACGCGACGACGACCAAGAATGCCGGTGTGAACGACAGGAACGGGACTGTTGCCGAAAGTGTGGAGATCTGAATAGCTCGGTTGTACAGGTAGCTGGTGATAATATTGATGGAACCACTGATGCAGACCGACGTCCAGAAGAGATGGTTAAGTGGCGGCAGACGTCCACCCGTATCCATAATAGCCCAGAACACGAAGAGCGGCGCCTGGACGAGGCCACGTACAGCCACGACCATGAACGGGTCCATGAACTTGGTCAAGTATTTACGCAACGGGTCGCAGAGGGCATTGACAACTGAGTTGATCACAGCGATAGAGACGCCGTACGACATGAGCATTGCGGCAGTGAGGAAGCAGGGGGTACGACGGACTGTGGAGGGAGGGTACGCGCTGGAGATGACAGCTCCTGGCCGGCGTTTGGGGCTCGCGTAGAGGAGACACCTGGTCCGCTGGAAGTGCGTCTGATGCAGACGAACACCTAGTCAGAGAGTCAGCCGATGATCGGCTGGTAAGAGAGATTGTGATTGGTTGAAAAAGAGTTACGGGGGTGCGCTTTTGACGTGACAGGCTTCACATATTGAAAACAAGACAAAAGGATGGGCTACATCTATTAGATGGATACAGAGCGGGTCCAGCGATCTTCAACAGACACTTTTGACAATAATGGAGCGGATAGACCGTAGTGAAGCGAAGCAGCGGCTTATCAACGTCTGCAGGGAGTTAATGGCGCTTGTACGCGGCAGCTATGGTCCACTAGGGCGTGCACAGCTCCTGCAGGCAAACGTGCAATGCCCTGACGTCCTCATAGCTACATCCGTCGCAGAGCGGTACTTCACAAACATAAAGTAAGTGAGACGACGCGAATATTTTGATCTAGGTGCTCCCATGAAGAGGGTTGCCGTGTGTGACTGGCGTTAATGCTGGTGCGATGGGTGAACACCCAGCAGAAGGGCTATTGTCGTTCGTGTGGAAAAGCAAAGCTGACAAAAGGAATTGGCTTGTGACGGATTCATACATGCAGTGTTGGAGACTGTCCGATTGCCAATGTGTTCTATCACATTTTGAAGAGCAAGGTGCTGTACTGTACAGCTTGGTCACCCACAGTGTTCTGTATAGGATGCTTATTCGATTTGCACGCAACGTGTGCCTTTGTTGCATGATTTTGGTGGTGCAGATGCGGAATCATTCCGACTCGGGGCTCTTTCTGGCGGGGTTAAGTGCGAGGTAAGATGGCTGAAAATGTGTATTGAAGTGGTGTCCTCACTTGTTATTGTGGCAGTCTGCAGATCGAAATCCAGGAAGGCAGTCTTGCTCAAATTCCTTACCGTGTAGTTAGTAAAGGTGCGTTCTTTTGCTGGTAAAAGGCTTGCAAATGATGCAGCTAAGGGCCTGTCAATTCAGGTCTGCAATTGGGACTGGACTGGTGTTTGCAGTATCTCGAAGATCCTAAATGTCCTGTACGTGCAACGGTGAACTGGAGCTCACCTGCCTCGATTTCCGCCGTAATTCGCGGCATCGTTTCGTCCAAAGCTACAACGGGGCTGGATGAAAGTGTCATGGACTCGGTAGTTATTCCTCTTATTATCCAAGCATTTGTGAGCGTGTTTGGCTATGTGGTTCAGTACTCGAACGAGTCTGTGCCGGTACAGCTTTTGTTTGCACCTGGGCAAAAGTCACTTTGGAAATCTGAAGTCTGGAAACAAACGATTCTTCTTGATCTTCCGTGGCCCATTCGTGGTAGCCGCCAAGGTGCCAAGAAGAATCATCTTTCTCCTCCACTCTGCAACGTACGTGTGGCCTTGTTTAATATCACGATCGAGCCACTTGCTGAATATGAGGAAGAAGAAGCGGATAGTGCTGTGAACATTAATCACTCGGGTTCGTTAGCTGCTTTCCGGCTGAAAGCACTTCGACAAGTTGGCGACCGCCTACAGGGCCTGGGAGCCACAGCAGTTCTCTCACAGAAAATCATTCCCAAGTACCTGCAGACGTATTTGGCCTCCAAAGGAATCTTCACTCTCGATCGATTGTCCGCTACGAATATCCGTAAGTTTTGTCGTGTGAGATCCATTGGTCGTCAAGTATTCACGTATCATCTTGTTAGGGGCCGTGCAAATGCTGAGTGGGTCCATTGTCCTTAGCGACTGGAGAATTGATGATAGTATCTTTTGCAGTTCACTCGGGTTTCTATCCCTCATCTCGACGCAAACTCTAGGCAGCAAGCAATTCATTCGACTACACCGTGAGGATCCTGCAAGCCAACCAACTACAGCGACTGGATACGCACATCCAGTTACGACAATTGCAATCGCAGCACCAGACCAGTTCGCCTATGATGAACTTCGCCACGTGATCACAACTTCACTCAAAACGCTGGCAGCATTAATTGACGAGCCACATGTTGTAGCCGGTGCCGGGTGCGTGGAGATCCACCTTGCCGCTTTGTTACGTGATCGTGCGAACCAGCTTCGAATGCCGAATGGAACAGCGTCCGAAGAGAGAAATAATGACACACAAACCAGGAGGACACTACGCCATTTGAACCAGACAGTCACCGCGTTTGGCGACTGTATGGAGAGAATGGCTGAGCACTTATGCGGGAGCGATGTTACTGCAACTGATCGCACAGAGATGATCGAGCAGGTCCGTGCTGCAAACATAGATTCGCTGCTTGCAACTACTACGTTCTCCAGTGGCGAGGGTTCATCCCAACACAATGAGCTGTTTGGGTGGGATCCAAGGAAGCACTCTGTCATGTCCGTCCTATCGTGCGCTTGCCAGGAAGGAGAGTCTCAGGGTGACGAAGAGAAGATGATAGCTGACGCTTGCATCCTTGATGTGCTGCAGTCCAAGAAAGACGCGTTGGTGCTCGCAATCGAGAGTGTGTCCTCGCTGTCTTGCATTTCCTCCGTCGTTAGAGCGCCTTAACAGGACGCACGCAAGGTTGAATCATCACGTTTCTATCTATTCAGCATTTTGCTCTAACCCACGTTAGTAGAACTGCTGCTCAGCATCATATCCAGATAAATCTCCGCTTGCGAGGAAAGGCACAAGCAGCGCGTCATGCTTCTCGCCCTCTTCAAGTCCATACCGCGGCAGCAGATACGACGTCATCACGGGGTTGTAGTTCTCTGGTAGTCGGAAGCCCTGGCACACCACGAACGCCTCGTTACTCTGTGCGCGGCTGCTCATGGGCTTCGAGCACGACACACTCTCAAAGAAGACACTCAGTTGCGTAGCCAGCAGGTCGTATTGCTCACAGCGGAAGATCTTGGCCACGAACGCGCCGCCTTCCTCCAGCACGTGAGTGGTGATGTTGAGCGCGGCCGCC
Organism: Phytophthora citrophthora; assembly: GCA_031305395.1. Taxonomy (NCBI): domain Eukaryota; phylum Oomycota; class Peronosporomycetes; order Peronosporales; family Peronosporaceae; genus Phytophthora; species Phytophthora citrophthora. Next base: position 191,101 of record JASMQC010000024.1, read on the forward strand.
AACAGTTCGGCTTGCACGAACTCATCAATGTCGTGCACACCTGTAACGTCAGGTGCTCCATCACTCACCACCACTTGGGCTTTAGCGCCGTGGAAGTGGCCAATGATCTGCTCGGCTGTGCGTTTGGACGTGATGTCGCCCTGCAGCAGTTGCACGCCCGTGATCGGCGCCATCTCCTGCAGATCCACCGACACAATGCGCACGTCACCACTATCTGCACTTTGCACGTTGCTAGCGTCGTACAACTTGCGACTCAGCACTTGGCTCCAGCTACCAGGCGCCGCACACAGGTCCACTGCTCGCTGCACATTGCGCAGGAAGTCGAACTGTTCGTCCAGCTGAAGCAGCTTGAAAGCCGAACGCGCGCGGAAACCCACCTCCTTCGCTTTACGGTAATAAATATCCTAGTTGCATGAACACAGCGTTAGCACATGAATGGATACATAGGAGCTAGTCAAGAACACGCACTCGGTTCGCCTCAGTCGACTTGGTCATCGTAGCTCTTGGCTGCAAATTAGTCTAATCTATTTTTGTTCTTGTAAAGAGGGGATTGTCTACTTCTGCCTCTATATAAGAACAAAAAATCAAGACGACGGCACACAGAGACATACACTCTCACCGAGACAGCCATGAGTTCGGCTGCTGGCATCGGCTTCGGGATGACAATGGCGGGCGGTGGAGGGCCCCCCACTGTGCCTGACGCGCAGTTCGAGGCCGCCCCTGACTGCCACGTGTGCGACAAGAAGTTCCACGCCTTCCGCCGCAAACATCGCTGCCGGGTAAGCTGTGTAATAACTAAAAAGTGTTTTCTACCGCTTAATTAATTTGTGATGTTATGTAGTCGTGCGGCAATGCGGTCTGCGGAAGCTGCTCGCGTACCCACAAGGTGATGCCGAGCTCTATGATTGTTCGCTACAACAATGAGCCCGTGCGTGTGTGCGACCGCTGTATTCGGGATCAGAATCAGATGATGCTTGAACGTCGACGTGCGGAGGACGTAGAGCGCGCCAGAGCTCGTCAAGTGGCTGCGTTGGAAGAAGAGGAACGCCAACGTGAGGCTGAACGCACCCAGAGGGAACGAGAAGTGGCGGAAGCGCAAGCTCGACGTGAGATGAGACTGCGAGCTATTGAGGAGAAACATCTTGGCCCCCGACCGGACTTTAGGACGTTACGATCCAGGTACTCAAGGAGTTTGGATGATTGTGCACGTGATGCACCGACGCAGTCGCTGTACTCGAAGGAATTAAGCTCCTTCCTTGAGGATGCTGAAAAGAGATCAATTGCTCTGATTGCCAAACCATACGCGGATGGTGATATTTTTGAAGATAAAGAGGACTTGGATGGTGCCGATGCAGTGGAGACTACGGTGGTTCAGGAAGCAGAAGAATGTGCCATTTGTCTCGAGACTATGGATGTCGGAGATGCCATTTACACAACGGCCTGCGGGCATTCTTTCCATTGGAGTTGTCTGAAAGAGATTCAGAAATCAGACTCAAGCAACTATGACAAGTGCCCGTCGTGTCGTGCGACGATGGAAGAAATGCAGGTTAAAAAGCATTGTGACCATCCTCGAGTGAGACTTGGACATCGGTTTTGCCGAGACTGTGGTGAAGCAGTCACAGAGACGGACGCGAAGCCGAGAGCCGATGAGTCAGGTGGTGCAGTGAACGGGGCCGGTATGCGAATGTCAACTCCTTCTGGCGGTCCAGACATGAATCAACCGGTTTCTTACAGAGCCAGCTCGCATGGTGCACTTGTGCGCTGTCCCCAATGCCACATTCAGATGCGCGTTCTCCCCCACATGTACAACATGTAAGTCCTGAAGCGATTTGCCTGAACTGTATGAACATCGGAGCAAAAACTAATGGTTGAGTGTTTGTTCGTTTGTAGGCGAGTAGCATGTCCATCCGGTCACATGTTCCTCGTTCAGGTTGCCGGTCAAGCTGGAAATGGCGGTGGTGGGCGCGGTGGAGGTGGTTACGGATTCGGATCACGAGGAGGAATGGGTGGTTCTCGGATGCCTTCACGTGGTATGAGTATGGGCTACCCAGGCTCATACCATCGCACAAACGCCTACTCGGAGATGTAGTAACTTAAGAACCAAGATCAAATGTGCGTGCAGCGTGATGCGAAAGTAGCTCTCGACTCGGCACCAGCTCGAAAGAAGGCCAAGGTCTTCTGCGAACGCTTTTTATACTACTTTTGCACATGTTAGAGAGAATAGGACTCCTGACGGCGAAAGCAAATACCTCAGTAAAGCAAGCGTCTTTTATTGCGAGTTTTGTTTTGTGCTTTCCAATCTACGAGTACGAGCTGTTCACACTTTAAGCCACTACAATCTTCACCGCCTGCGAGCTCCACACCGTTTGGCCTTGCACGACCCGATCATTGTTTGAGTACAACCACTTGTCGTTGGTGCGAGCGTTCGCGATATGCGTTTGCGGCTTTACCTTGGGTGCTGGAACGTCGTCACCAGTGCCCTGGGTGGCCCAGTCCTGATCGACTGTGGCAACAGCCTGAACGTAATACGTTCCTGCTTTTTTGAAGTCAACGTTAGCGGAGAATAACCCCTTGTTGTTGGTTGTCGCGTTCAAGCCCAGATCGTCGTGATACCAACGCGTGACACCACTCTGGGCACGTGTCAGGGTAGCATCAGACTCGTTGTCGGTCCAAATTTTCAGCTGGGTGTTGTCCACCGTGATAGCCCCTGCAACCTCCCATTTAAATGTCGTGGACTTCTGGACAGTGGCGCTGTGCGGGTTCGTTTTCCAGAGGACATACGGCTGTACCAGATCGATGTACAGTAGTGACAACCGAACATTGCGGGGAACGTGGCCGATCGTATCCGTCGCTGACAAGTAGTCGCTCAGTGCTTCATCCGAGAGTGTCGAACTATCACCCAAGCTTGTTGCGTTTGGTTGCTTGTTATCACTCGTTTCGATCAGAACGTTGAACGCGCGGTGGGTGGCGTTGTTGTACTTGGTCTTGCTAGCCGGGTATCCTCCGAAACTTGTCGGGTTACATTGTTTGATGGGCTTTGGAGTCGTGAACTCGTTCTCCCAAGAAGCTGCATAGCCCCAATCTTCCATACCACCGTTAACGGCGTAGACAACGTCATTCATGGTGCCGTCCGGATAGTAGTCATCACTCTCCTCGAACTTGCCTCCGAATCGAGACATGATGCGTGCAAGTTGCTGTTGGCTACGATCGTCAGGACTCTTCTCGCTTTCGCCAGACTCTTTGACGTGATTTTTGCCACCCCACTCGTACGTGATGCATTCCGTCCCAGCGTGGAAAGTAATACCAAGCTGGAATAAGTGGTCACGCCACAGTTCATTCAGAGCTCGCGCTGTCATAGTCACCATGCAACCCTCGTTTTCACCCAGGTTATAGGGGAAGTCCCGGTTCGGATCGACGTCGAGTTCTCTGCGGACGTTATGGTCGTAGCCGTACGCATTGGTAGTCGGCACGATCACGACCGTGCGTGTCTTCACGAGGTGCTGGATCCAGGGGTTACCGTCAGGTCTGGAGGCGTGCGACAGCAAGAGTTCGGCCAACGCAACAACGACCTGCGGGCCTACGCGTTCGTTGCCGTGGACTGCGCCACTGAAGATCAATTCAGGACGTTCTGGGTCAGGAAGTGTTGCCTCTTCAGTGATCTTGATCACATAGTGTTCACAGGGCACCGTCTCATTGTTTCGGGTGCACTGCAGTTCCTTGCTCTTTGGCAGACCGTACTTGTCTTGAACACTGAATACTTCGGCGTGGTCCGGGTACTTGGTTTCCAAGTCAAGGAGGAAATCGACGATTTCACCATACGAGCGCTCCTCGTAGGTAGTGACTGCAGATTGGGTCGTGATGCCAGCTACTTGAAGGACGATAGCGCTGAATGAAAGAAGTAACGCTGGGGTCTTCATCTTGATCGGCGAATTCGGGAGTGAAGCTCTGCCGCTGTTCCACCTGTCCACTCAGAGTCTGTTTACGAAGCGGCAAGAATAATCTCCATTGGAGATTATTCCTCCATAGTCCTTGCTTTTCTGACCGAGTACATGTGCATGATGCACTGTATATCCCATCCTGGAATTGATCCAATCCACTCCGATGGACGACGATGCCAGAAATCCGACTCCAAAACTTGGTACATTAACATTGTTGAGTAGATTCGTACAATATAACTACTGTAGTGTTACCTGTAGGTGTCAATACATGTACGCGTGTCTGCATTGGATGGCAATACAATCCTGAAAATCGCTAGGGGCTTCAAATCCCGAGTATCCCATGCTAGAGCTGACAGTCTTTTGATTCAGAGCCTCTGAATCAAAGAACTCAGGGATCCTTGTATGTACTGCTTTAAGCTCTAGGGCCGTTGTCAACCGCAGCGTTTTCGATCGGGATATTCGGGATTTGAAGCCCCCAGCGATTTCAGGATTGTCATCCAATGCGAATATGCGTTTGAAAGAAGTACATAAGAATTGCACGACATTGTGAAGGCATCACCGTCACACAATATCAGCACTGAAGCAAGGATTTCTTTAAAATACGGTAACACTCATGCTCAATACTCGCTCCCCAGCTCGCAAACGTCCTGTAACTTTTTGAGCATGTACATGTGTACGATCTGCTGAGGCACTGTACGTATTCTTACCGTAATACATGTGTAAGGAGACACTTCAGAGTGATGGTCCTAAAGTTGAAGTTGGCCGTTTCCGCACTCAGTATCCAAGAAGCCCCTAACGACGCAAGTCTAATGAAGGCCATGTTTGTGAAAGACAGCGATGCGAGTGCGGGCTACAAGCGGCCATCTCTTCCACAGCTAGAAAACATGTTGCAAGAGCTGACGCGGGTTGAAGATCGCAAGCGACGGCTAAGCGTTGAGACTGTGTCCGTCGCCACGAAGGAGAAGTTGCTGAACGATCAACTGAGGCAGAGTAAGGCTGGTTAGTAGGGAAACTGTAGTGTCGGATCCTAACGCATTGGGTCTTTTTTGTTGTCTGTACAGCGCAAGAAGAGCTGGTAGCGGCTCAGACGAGCAAAGCACAGCTGTGTGAGGAGGTTGGGAGGCTCAAGCAGACAAACGAGCACCAAGCAACTCAACTAAACAAGTTCATGATTGACCTGCAAACTGCGCGAGAGTCCCAATCAGCGGTGAAAAGGAAGATGGAGGAACTAGAGGCATCCACGTCGACGATCAAGCAGCAGTACATCCGGTGACAATTCGCATCACTAGCTTGTACCTTGACGTCGCGATGCTTAACTTCCGACTACTGTAGATCGCTTGCTTCGCGTATTCAGACGAGCTCATTTGTTCTTCAGCAATTGAATGTGGTGAAACCACAGGAGAATTCGTTCAGCTCGGCCTCTGGTGAGTGTGAGAATGCTAAATCGAAGAAGAGCAAACGTATCATGGAAGAGATTGGGGAGCAACAAGATTTCGGAGATGGCAGAAAGGTATTGTGGTCGTGCTTCCTCTTTGTTGCACTTCGTCTCACGCTCATGCCAGCCGAAGCCCACAGGACCCCCCGCAGAAATCGAGCCTCAATCTCTAGCTGTCGTCGATCCCGAAGATCCAGTTATGGGCAAGCTGAACCACGATAATGGGGCATTTAAGCAGCACGAAAAAGGTCGCGCTGAAAAGGAGAAATTAGCAGCAGACCTGCGAGCCCAAATGGCAGCACTCGAATCAAAGTATTCGGCTTTAAGTGGTGCGTAGCATCAGGAGTTGATAGCCGTTTGACCATCTTATAAGAAGTGTCCGTGCTATACAGACAAATACAAGGTGCTCGAGTCCAAGCATTACGTTTTGGCCGTCACCAAAACGTCCGGACAAGAGATCAAAGCCAAGGAAGCACAAATCGAAGAGCTCATGCAAAAGCTGGATGTCTCGCGTTCGAAACAACGCAACACCATTGCCAACGAAAGTGCTACAAATGGTGACGAGAGTGCAAATCTTGATGGGCGTTTAAAGATGCTAGAGGTATGGATTGGATTTCTGGGGATTGTGTGTTCCAGGAATGACACAGTGCTATCGTCCTGCAGGAAAACTTGGCGCAGATGAACGGATATGCTGACCAGCTGGAAATAGTCATCGCTCAGTGCCCTTCGTGTACCACCAAGATGCAAAACGAAAGCACACAAGACTCGACTACAAACCGGGTCGAATAGGAGAAGATGAAAGGCGGAAACGAGCGTAAATTTCCCCAATATTACTTCCAGTACCAATTTTCAGCCCGTTTGATCTACAGCAAAGGAGCTTGGTTGTGGGCCAGGTTGTAAAACTTGGTACCTTCCTGGTTTAGCTCCTCGAAGGTGCCAGTCTCGGCAATAACGCCCTCCTCTAGGAGAATGATGCGGTTGGCGTGCTTAATCGTGTTGAGCCGGTGAGCAATAATGAACACAGTCCGGTTCTCAGATGCCGACTGGAGAGCACGACGGATCATGTCTTCACTGCGACCATCAAGAGAGCTTGTAGCCTCGTCAAAGAGCAAAATGTTTGTCTGCTTGTACAATGCGCGGGCAATGGCAATGCGCTGCTTCTGACCACCGGACAGCTCGACGCCCTTCTCGCCCACGAATGTGTCATATTGGTTGGGCAGCTCCATGATAAACTCGTGCGCGTGAGCCTCCTTGGCAGCAGCAACGAGCTGCTCCTTGTTGTGCACCTCAGCGCCGTACATGATGTTCTCAGCAATGGTAGACGCGAAAAGCGACGGCTCCTAAGAATCGACACCAAACACAGGACTTCGTCAATACAAGAATGCTAGAAATCACAAATGCAACGAACCTGGTTAACAACACCAATCTGCTTGCGCAACCATGACGCCTGCAGTGTAGCAATATCCACACCATCCAGCGTCACCGTGCCGCTCGTCGGCTTAATGATCTTCGACATCAATGACGCAATGGTAGTCTTGCCAGCACCACTCTTGCCGACAATAGCCACCACTTCACCGGGGTTAATCTCCATGTTCAGGCGGTCGAGCACCAGGATGTCCGGGCGAGATGGGTACGCAAATGACACGTTGTTGAAGCGCACGAGGCCCTTAACTGTGGCCAGCCTGCGTTCACCATCCGCAGCAGGCGGCAACGACAGCAGACTGAAGAGCGCCTCTGAAGACATACGGGTCTTCTTCATTTCACTCAAGCATGACGACACACCAGAGAATCCCAGACCCATGAAGCCGCTGTACAGCGCGAACGACGTAAGGGTGCCAATGGTCAGTTCACCCGATCCCACCAGCGATCCACCGAAGTACAGGACCGAGAAGAGCGAACAGTTAATCGACAGCGATAGACCGCCCATAAATACACCACGAGCTCGCTTTGCACGCTTGGCATTAGCCAGAATACCCGTGTTGATCTTCTCAAAGTGGTCTAGCTCGTCCTGCTCCGCCGAGAACAACTTCACTGTGAAGATATTGTTCAGTCTCTCCTCTGCAACTCCCGTCATGTCAGCAACCGAATTCTGGTGTTTCTTAGCCAGGCGGCTCGAGAACTTGCTGAAAAGCATAGCTCCGGTGCCAACCACAGGTAGGATGGTCAACGACACCAACGTAAGCTTAGGCGAGATGGTCAACAGCATACAGGACGCACCCACAGCTGAATTCAACGACCTGTAGCCGTTGGAAAGCACGTCCACGACCGCATTGGCCGTCTGCTGGCAGTCTCCACTCAACCTGGTCACCAATTCACCAACTTTGCGGTTGTTGTAGAAACCCAGTTCTTGGGACAGCAGCACCTTGTAAAGTCTGCGGCGCAACTTGGCTGCAATACGCTCGGCCACCATGCCAAGTGAGTAGGTGCGCAGGAAGGAGCCCACTGAGCCGGTAAAGAAGGTGGCGAGCACCACAACCACGAAACCCTTGCGACTGAGACCCCCTGGAGCAGGCTTACCCGACGCCACATCAATAGCTTTTCCCATAATGCGCGGGAATACTAGATTCATAGCTGAGGCAATGGTCATACCAGTAACACCAACAGCCAGAGGCATCTTCTCCTCCTTGGTGAGACTGAGGATCCAGCCAATGTTGGACGATTCGCCTTCTTTCTTCGCCTTGTTCTTCGACTTGGACACGTCTTCATCCTTAGACGCAGGAGCCACCGCAGCGCTGACGCCTCCATCATACGGAGCGCTCAGCTTCTGCATCAGGAAGGACCTGGGCGGAAGCATCGCTCCTTCCGAGCTAAGCGAATCAGACACTTTGGTGTGCGGTCCACAAAGCTTGTGCGTATTTTTGTGTGGTACAATCATTTCCGACCAACTAACCTATTAATCAGCATATCATGCGTTAGTATAGGTCACATTGAATTCCGCATCACCACAGATCGACATTCACTCTCCGAGGGTAACTTCGCTCTGTATCATGCAGCGAGCGTTGCTCCGCTTGTCGCGCGTGGCTTTATCTAATCGTCAGTATGCGTCTGCATCTATCCGTACGATCTCTGCGTCTCCATTGCTTAATGCTGCAGCTGGAGCCGAGCGTAAGGCTTCCCCTGTAAAGTCTCGAGCGAACCAACGCAAGGCTAAATCCACTCAAAATCGTCGTCGCGCCTCTTACCCCCAAGTGATCGATGACATTGAAGCGCTAGTCCACGAGGCCAAGCGCCACCCGCGTTTCCAGCCAAGTACGGACTATTTGCGCCGAGCCAGTGCGGCGCTGCAACTCTGCAAGACGCGCGAGCAGTGTACGGCTGCTATTCCACTGTGTCGCATTGTGGAGAAGGCCCAGACGATCCACGGCAAAGCGGAGATGGAGAGTGTCCGGATCTACCAAAAGGCTGGTCGTTATCAGGAGGTTGTGAAGCTGGCTGAGAAGCTCATGAGACAGGATGTATTTTTGCTCAACCCTGCGCTTGCTAGTACGATCCAGGCTTGCGCAGCCTTAGGAGATGTCGAGAAAGGGTTCAAGATCTTTCATGCAGCCGTGCAGCGTGGATCTATCCCCAACTTGAATGTCTACTCAGCTTTACTCGCTGTTGCAGGTGGGGCAGGTGATTCTCAACTTGTGCAAGGCGTGCTGGACCAGATGGAAGACGCGGGTGTAGCAATGAACGCCATCACTTTCCACAACTTGATGAGCGCCTATGCTCGCAAAGGACACGTGACAGAAGCGCTCGCACTGTTTCAAAAGATGCAGACACAGGGGATTCCTGCGGATGAACACACCTACGCGATCTTGATGGACGCTCATGCTGAGAGTGGGGATTTTGAAGGAGCTAAGAATCTGATGGAGGAGCTGAAGAAGACGAACATTGAACTGAACCTGGTGCACTACAACGTCTTGCTGAAGGCCTGTGGCAAGGTGAGCAATCTGACCTCAGCCTTCCAGCTATACGAGGAGATGAAGGAGCGCAAGATCAAGCCTGATCTGGTGACGTTTATCACGATGATGCACGCCGTATATCACGGTGAACTTGGTGTGATTGACCAGAAGAAAGTGAAGGCGGCACTTGTTGGTATGGGTGTGATGGGAGCCGCATTCGTCCCGTTCATCAACTACGAGGAGTACATGGTGACTACGCTGTTCTGCGGCAGTCTCGTGGGCTCTATGGGGCTGGCTGCTTACATGAATCCAGACGGAGTTATCCGTGCGCTATACCCCAATACGGATGAGCCACGTGATGACACTATCATCGAAGCGTTCTTCCGTCGACTGCGCGAGGAGGACCATTGTGGCAGATCCATGTATCTGTGGCGTGAGATGCTCAAATTTAACGTGCCAGCGGACCCGCGCGTGTACGATGTGCTGGTGCGCACTTGTGTGCGTAAGCGTCACCCCGAGCTAGCGTACGAAGCTGTGTTCGAAGAGAAGCTGCCACTTGTTGACAAGGAGGGGTCGTTTGTGTTGGGTCTTCCCACCACGCTTGGTCTGCTGCATTCGCTTTTGGCCCAGAAACGTTCAAACATGGCGGATACTTTGTTTGATGCTGCTCGAAGCCACAATGTGTTCGACAAGGTGTTCACCGAAAAGGGTGACGTGTACGTGTACGACATGCGTTCCTTCCTGAACGAGCAGGTGCGCAGTTACGCGATTATCAGATTGATGGATGAACTGCGAGCAAAAGTGGATGTCTCGAAGGGCGAATTCGTTGCTCCGAACGTGCAGTTCTTGGTGCAGCACGGATATGAGTTACTTGATCGTCTGGATGCTGACAATGCAAGCCTGCGCACGCTGTTTTCTATGGACGATATGACACGCATCGGTGCCACAGGAGATAATACGACATCGGCGCACTACTACTTCCGGCTGGCTGTTCCAACGGAGCGACTGCAGACATACTTCGAGACCACGCCGGCAGACGCTGGAAAGGAGCGACGACTTTAGAGTGAATGCTGAAGGAGTCACTAGAAATTGTTTTGACAGCTCATCACTGACGTCTTCATATTTTTAGTTGCAGGTAATAGAGGTGACTATTTTCTCATTGACAAGTTCAATGGCAACCCGAGGGATCCAGGTTAGCTGTCGTGTTCGCCATGATACTTGTCCCGAAAGTTTGTCTCCTTGTGTGAATGTGGATGTTTCAGCGCTTAGAGTGGTGGTGGTGCACCCTTCAACGTCATTGGTCGATAGTAACGTTTCGGTAGGCGATTCTGGCACAGCATACTCGTGCTTTGACGGAGTTTATTCGAGTCAATCGACGCAGGAAGAAGTCTTCGAATCGGTCGGTAGGCCATTTGTAGTGGACTTACTGGCTGGATACAACTGCACCATTATTGCCTATGGACAAACGGGGAGTGGGAAAACGTACACAGTTGTTGGTGGGCAGACAATTGAGACTCAAGGGCTCATTCCGCGAGCAATGGCGGCCATTTTTGAAGAAATTGCTCGTATTGATCCAGCGGAGTACGATGTGTCACTCACTGCCAGTTTTGTAGAGATTTACCAGGAGAAACTACGCGATTTACTTCTCCCCAACAGTTCAAGGATTCTTCGTCTTCGAGAGGATAAAGAACGTAACGTTCGTATCGAAGGCGCAAGCGAGATAACGGTCTCCTCTGTAGCAACAGGAATGGCAATTCTGTCTAGAGGTAATGGACAGCGATCGACAGGCTCTACTCTCATGAATGCGGACTCCAGTCGAAGCCATTCCGTGTTGATCCTGACACTCACAAAGAAACATCTCACCAGTGGCACCAAACTGAGAGGCAAAATGTCTATCGTGGACTTAGCTGGCTCGGAAAAGGTACAAAAGACAGCAGCAGCAGGTGTCCGGATGGAAGAGGCCAAGCACATCAACCGGGTATAGTTCGCCTTGCTTGTTCTCATTGTTCGATGCTAAACTTTTTCATGTAATGTAGTCTCTTTCTGCTCTAGGCAACGTGATCAACGCATTGACGGATGAAAAGGCAAAACATATTCCATACCGTGACAGCAAATTGACCCGATTGTTGCAGACTTCTCTCGGTGGTAACGCCAAGACACACCTGCTACTCACATGCTCTTCTAGCATTAACCATTTGGAGGAGACTCTGTCAACGCTGCGGTTCGGTTCTCGGGCGAAGAATATTCAGAACAAGCCTCATGTTAACAATGAGAACGCTGGCGCTGGTGTTGAGTATGGAGAACTGTTGACGTCATTGCAGATTAAGATCGAAAATCTCCACAGCTACATTCGACAACTGGAGATGACCCCGTGCAAGTTCTGTGGATCGGGCTTTAAGATTGATACCGAGGAGTGTGAAGCTACCATTGATGTTGCTTTGGATCCAGTCACACCTGAGGAAGATACAACTACCGACATCAATGATTCAATTGTTGACGATGTGATGCGTGCTGAGATGCAAAGTCTACGGAAAGCCCTCACCAAATTGATGCACGACCATGAAACACAAGAACACGCTCACAATGTAGCACGAAGTATGATGGAGGTCACGGAGCAGCAACTCGATTCGCGCCATCGAAGCCAGGAACAAACGATTCAGCAGCAAGAACTTGCGTTACAAGACGCTTCCTCGATGATATCTCGGTTAGAGAAGAAGTTGGAAACTCTGGAGGAAACTGCGCGGGTACTGAGTGCAGAGCTGCATCGTTTACGAGGACAACAGCACCAGCAACAGGCTGGAGAAACCGCTGAGGCTGAAATCTTGCGTCGTCAATTGGATACATCGACAATGCTCGCGAAACAACTGGAAGCGAAGCTGATGGCCAGTCGGCAGGGGCAGGAAGAAATGGTTGATCTAAGAGAGCGATTGATCAACAAGGAGCACGAACTGAGTTCCCTACGTTGTGAGGTGGAGCTGCTGCGATCGAAGAAGTTGCCTGTCACCTTGCCAACTGCAATCGCCCCAGGGCTTTCATCACCTCCCCGAGTTTCACACACACGTCCTGTCACGGCAGTCGACGTCAAAGTCCTGGCTAGTACCAGTTCAGCTTCTCGAGGAGATTCAAAGTACTGCAGTATAGGAATGAGCAACATTCAAAACTGGTGGGCTGGCTCGGTAGATGAACCTGCTCGGAACCAGGATGAGGCGCCTGAAAGACACCTCGAACATGTCCTGTCTTCTTCACCTACGGCATCGAAAGTATTCAGCGGAGTAAAAGACGAGTACCTGAAGCGTGGACACGTGCTTCCTCCAGCAGACTATGTGAATCGAGTGTGCAATAGCGCGAGTTCTGCAACTCGGCCATTTCGTTCTCGACTTGTTGGACTACTCAACTCACTGGAAGAGGAGACGACGGCGTATAGGGAACTTGTGGTGGAGACGAAGGAAAGAACAGCGTCACGAAGTGGTGGTAGGCCGAGGCTACCAGGTCTAGACACGAACTTGCCATCGCCGAAAACACCGTAGACGAGGTTGTACACAGCTAAAAACACGAAGTCAAATTATGAAAGAAAAGCTCTCCTTACGCAAGAGATAGCGGGATACCCCCCAGCTTATATGGTGAGCGTCGAGTTGCTGGCGTTGTCGAAGCGCAGACTGAGCTGCTTCTTCTTGAGAAAGTCGATGACGCTCATCAACTGCGGATCCCGCGAGTCGGCAGTGCCTGTGCGCTCCAAATAACGAATGACGTCGCGGAACGCCTTGAGTTGGTCCTTGGCCGAGACAGTTTGAACACCAGCGTGGTGTTCATCGTCAGCAGCCAAGTGATGGCCATGGCCTACGCCAGTCTGATCAGTTGGTGCAGCATCTGGCACGCGGAACTCCGTGTCGTTCTCCTGAGGGTCTTCGATCATATCTTCGTTGAGACGCTTGTGGATATCGTTCTCCCAGCGTGAGTTCACCAACACCTTGGTGTTAACGACTCCACTTAACTGCAGGCAGTAGAGCAGTCCCCACAGCTCTTCTTCCACGTTCTTGTCATCGGCCCCGTCCATTGCTGAGTCGAAAGCGAACGGTGCCGTAATACCAAGCGGCTTCCAGGCGTTCACGATAAGTTCCTTGGACGTCTGTTGCCACGCATCCACAATCCAGTTCATGGCCTGGATCTGCTTCACATGGTAGATGTCTGATAGTCCGTCCTCGAGGTGGTCAATGGCTAAGGTGAGGTGCTTGAGGCGGTATTTTCCCTTGAAAGAGGCCAGGATGCCACCTCGCATGGGCTGCACCTTCATACCCAGATGAGGCGCGAACATGACCACGCGTACGTTCGAAAGCGCCACGCAGCCCATTACGTGGGACGGTGCGTTGTCCATGAGCAGAACCACATTGCGGTGAGCGCTGGCCATACGCGCATTAAAATCGCGCAACCATTGCTGGAAGATGAACACCGTCATGCGCGCCTTGCTACTACACACGTAGTGATAACCAAGCTGTGAAATGGAGGCCATCTTGATGTTTTTCGGCGGAACAACATTGCCGATAATGTAAGGCTCCATCAGGTCCGAGGCATCAGCATTCACCGCCAGCAGCACCGTGAGTCTCGCTTCATCTGCCAGCATAGACTGAGCTTCATCACCTTGCACGAGTTTGTTGGGCGAAGCACGATAGAACAGTCCGGTCTCATCCACCGTGTAGATATCACTGGGTACGTAGTCGCGCAGCATCTCCTGGATCTGCTCCAGGGAGAGGTCCATGGACACGGGCGGCAACATGTAGTTGGGGTCCACCGACAAACCATTAGGCAGCATACCGTTGTTGGCGTCCAAAATTCCTCCATAAGCCGCGCCATCTTTGCCCGTGCCTGAACTGGAGCTGGATACACCGACCTTGTCATTCTGGAGGGTATTCGTGCGCTTCATGAGTCCGTGACGGGCCTTGAAGCTCGCCAGCCAGCCGTTGGAAAAGCCAAGCTTGCCTTCTAGACCCATCTGCTTGACGAGCTCACGGCCCTTGGTCTTGATCATGTCCCCCGTGATGTTGCCCTTGTTCTGACGCTCCATGACCCAATTGGCCAGCACTTGATCAAAATGTGCGTGACGAGTGGGGCGGATGGTCTTCCGCTGCGAACCCAGCACGCCCAGCACGTTGTCCTTGAACAAGTGCTCATGTTTCAAGATGTTGCTCATTGTGGGCTGCGTGGGCGCGCGCTGCAGGTTGAACTCGAGCTTGGCCCAACGACACAGGTCCTTCTGGGTGATCTTGGGCGTGCTGCGGTGTTTCTCACAGATGCGGCGCTTCTGCTCCACCGTTAAGTTTCCGCTTCCTTCAGGACGACGGCGACGCTGCTTGGGCTTAGCGACAACGGGAGGTACAACAGCATCAGGTCCAGGACTGGCCGCACCCGACGAAGGTGTCGAGGCGCTGGCCAGGTTCATGGCTTGAGTAGCGGCCTGTTGCGCGGCCTGCTGCGTCTGGACTTGGGCCTGCAGCTGAGCCTGCACTTGGGCCTGTTGCGCCTGAACCTGCTGCGCCATAGCCGCGCTGGTGGCCGCTGCCATAGCGGAGTTGGCGCCTCCAGTCGACAGCAAGCCCACATCCGGCATGTAGTTGGGGCTGGAAGACATCGTGTCTTGAGGGGAAATGTGAAAAGGGGGGAACTGTCTCCTGGCAAGTCCTTTCAAACCTGATACTTGTTCTTTGGCTCACAAGTATTTTTTGTCCAGTCAACGATTTTAGAGAGGTAGAAGACCACCAATCAAATGACTTCGCGCGCAATTGCAAAGTGTTTGAATCTGCGAATCATGTGGCACACATAACGCAATCATTCCTGACACCTTCACTTCAAGATCCGGCTTACTTCAGAATTTGCGCTGTTGCAGACAGACACGATGGTGCCCGATCGAGAATGGCGTCCTGCCGGCGAGAACATGGACAAAAGGTGCGTTTAAAGCCTCCTGTAGCAGCTGTACATGTAAGTATACTGTTGCTGACTCCTCTTGTTTGCTGTTCAGGACGGCGCGTAAGGTGCACGCGGCCGATTTCCAGCGCACACTGCGAGAACTGCGCAGACAGTACCTGGAAGCAAAGCTTAAAGCTGACGGAGAAGAGAACGAAGATAACCGAGCGACACTAGGTACCGAACACATGCATGTGTACGTGCGCAAGCGTCCATTGCTATCTCATGAGCTGCAGAAGCACGAGTTCGACGTTATCACAGCGGTCGGGCAACGAGAGATTGTTATCCACGAGTGCAAAATGTATCCAGGTGAGAAAGGTAGAAACGGGTTTAATAGAACTATGTAAGCTAAGTGAGTGTTGTTTTACAGACATGAGACACAAGTATGTGGTGTCACATCACCAGCGCTTCTCCACGTGCTACAATGAAAAGGTCGACACAGAGACGATCTATGAAGATGCTGTTAAGCACTTACTACTGCACACCATGGAAGGTGGCAAGGCAGTGTGCATGATGTACGGACAAACGGGATCCGGCAAGACATACACTATGAGTGGGTTGTTCCAGTTCATCGCGGACGATCTCTTCACGGAGCTGGTGGGAGACGTGGACTTTGTTGTCTCTGTATCTGCCGTTGAGATTGTCGGTTCCAAGTGTCATGGTAAGATATTAAGGCTGAACTGTTGGATGCTATGTTGAAAATGGTAATGTTTCCTTTGTATAATGATAACTGCAGACCTGATACATGACCGTGCCAAGGTACTTGTCTGCGACGACGGTGAAGGCAACACGGGTTTAGTTGGGACGACGGAAGTGGAGGCCGACTCGACCAACGCACTACTGGAGGTTCTTGATAGGGTCAAGGACTTGCGCTCCACAGAATCTACAAGTGTAAATCATCAGTCTTCGCGCTCTCACTTGGTGTGCTACATTAATCTGCGCCATCGCAGCTCACGAGGCGATACTCTTGGTGATCTCTATGGGCAACTCGTGCTACTCGACCTTGCCGGAAGCGAGCGCAATGAGGACTCGTTCTACCATGATGCTGCGCGACGAAAAGAAGCCATCGAGATTAACAAGAGTCACCTGGCGCTGAAGGAATGCGTTAGGGCTATCGGACGAGAGGACAGCACAGGTTTTGTGCCCTACCGTGCAAGTGTTCTCACTCGGATCTTGAAGAGCTGCCTTTGGAGCATGAATTCCCGAGCTAGTGTGATCGCCACAATTTCACCTCTGTCAATTGATACAGAACACACGCTGCACACATTGCTCTGTGCTGGTCAAATGCTGGAAGATACTCCTCACATCAGCACCGATCGAGTCGACGTGAAAGAAGCTGGAGAAGATGATGAGGAACGTGCGATTCCAATTCGTGAATGGGACAATGACCGTGTGAGGAACTGGATCTGCTCGGTGCGCAAAGGCAAATTCCAAAAGTTCAGCGACAACGTGAACAGCTCAGTCGATGGCAGAATGCTCATTCGATTCACGCATGCCCGGTTCACTCAGCTTTGTGGCGGGAACAGCCTAGCTGGCGGCCATTTACTGAAGGCGTTCCGTGACGAGGTGGCTAATCAAGATAAATCGCTGAAGGCAAGACGAGAACGCAATGCTGCGCGTCGCAAGTAAGAAGCGCTTTCAATCTCTATCCAGAGACTGACATCTTGACCTCGTAAGTATAAGATTGATATATAATTGCATTTGTTATCCAGACAAAGTGCTTGAGTAGCGATCTATTCCCCACATCACGCGGTGTAGTGTTTCGTAGGGATGAACTTGTACGTTACGAGTGCACCAAGGAGAGAGACCGTCGCACTGAGAATCAAGAGGTGTGATACGCCAAAGCGAGCTTCAATAATGCCAAACGATGCTGCTCCGACTGCAGCGCCGAGCTTTCCGGCCGCCGCAGCAACTCCATTGAGCTCGACGCGCACGTCTTCCGGGAAAATCTCGGCGGGGAGGCAAAATGTGCCGACATTTGGCCCGAAATTCGAGAAGAAGAAGGTGAGGGCGTACATTCCGAGTATCAGTCCCCTGTTATCCAGTAATTGCTCGTAGAAGAATCCAAGAGCCATGAAAAGCACCGCCATGATGACGAAACCCATGATTTGAATGGTCTTGAAGCTGAGCTTGCCGACAATAAGTACACTGAGCAGGATGCCAGGCAGAGCAATGGCCGCTACAACCAACGAACAGAGCGCAACGTCGGCGAAGTGGTGCTTATCTAAGCCGTACGTGTCCTGCAGAATAATTGGCGTGAAGATGACGTTCCCGTAAAAAGTTACGTCGAACAGGAACCAACTGCCACATGCGCCGAAGATCTTCCGCTGAAGTGAGGGGCTAGCTCGGATCTTGTCCCACAATTTAGATCTGCACGATACCTCTGCATCCATCCTTTTCAGCACAATTGGCGGAGTAAAAGGAGACGCAGGCACGTCCTCCTTAACTTCGAACGCTCGTCGAAGCACGAATAGCCCAGGGAATGCACCAACCAGCAGCAGAACTCTCCACCCGATCGTATGTTGTGCCTTCATAGTCAACATGATGTAGGCCATGAGCGGTGCAAGCAGTTGACCGATTCCTTGGAAGCTAAACACTGCAGCTACGACCTTGCTTTTCTTCAGTTCGTCATCACTATCAGTTGATTCAACAGCCGACGCTGCTGACAACGGATAAACCCCACCAACACCGACACCCAGGACAAACCGGCAGGCCGCCAATACCTGATAGACTGAATCAGTCCCCCACGGCAGCAATGCGCTGGCTGCAGCACCCGTAATGGACAGCAACAGCGTGAAGATCATCCCTTTCCTCCGCCCCATAACCGCCCCCACATAACCGAACGTGAGTTGCCCCACAATGGCCCCCACTAACGAGCACGAGTCTACTGTAGAGCGCAACTCGGGGCTTGAGTTCGGGTACGACCGCTCCAGCATCATTAACGCGTAGTTGATCACCGCCAAATTGTACTGCAACAAGCAGAAAGTGAGTCAAAGTTCAGAAGCAATTGCAAACGCATTGACAACGTACTGCTGTGCTTAGATTTGCGATGGCGGAGACTAAGATCTGATCACTAACCACCACTTCACCTTCGCCTTCGAGTTGCACGTCCGAGGTTGTACTGCCGTATCCTAGTGTCCCCATCTGCCGATCTTTCACCACTAGAGGTTCCGTTACTTCAGACGAACTGCTGGCCTCGGTGGACGACGCACGCTCGCGTGGTGTCACCGGGTTCATTAGAGCCTCGACTTGAATGCTTCTCGAGTCGGTCATGAGGACTGTCAACTAATACTAAGCCTTGCGCAGCACACAGCCAATTCGTGACTGCGGTCGCAAGTGACCGCTCGGTCTTATTGCCCAGATTCGGTTACGCTAACTGCCCAAATCTTCCAATCGCATGCGGTATGGGCTTCTTCGTCGAAGACTTGGAGCAATGGGCACCTGCCTGCCAGCGTCATGTCGCCATGCAAACGAATACCGACTGTATCAGTACACGCAAGTTATCTATACCATCGTGCATGCTGTATCGTGCTTTTTTAGTCGGTCGTATCAATAGACCCTAACGGATCTGCGTACACGAGTGTCGAAACGGAGCCGCTATGGTCTCACCTACAACACTGAGGACTGACGAATCTCGAGTGGAGATTCGTGGGATAGAACTCGACACCTTGGTGGTTCCGATTCGGAACATGCACATCTGCAGGTTGCAGTGACCATCTTTCCTTTTACACTTCAACTTGAAATGATCTGATTCACGATTAGTAGAGCTCCTCGCTAAATCTCTGTTTCTGCTTGAAGCTTTTAAGCCACGGCCGTGATGGCAGCATTCTTGACAGTCTGCTTTTCGCTGTGATTGATCCCCGGTGGGTAAACTCCACTTCGTTGCCCAGGTTGACTTCGGCGTACATACACTCGTACCCAGCGTTCTCAATCGCAGCCTGGTTTCCGACATCGTTGAAAGGGTCATTGTCGAACTGGTTGGACTCGGACTGAGGCGTGGAGTCTGTACTAGACTGCGAGTGTTGTGATCGAGACGAGGGGGCCTTGGACATGGTCTTGCGAAGTTGACTAATAGCTTGAAGCGTCGACTCACGAACGTGAAGCTTCCTGGCTCGCGAGGTCATAGCAGTCCGGGCACTGTTTAAACTGGACGAAAGTGATGTCAAACGTGAACTATTTGTCACCTTCTTCTTCTCTGTGCTGTTATTTTGTGAAGGAGCTGCTGTTCTTCCGTCACCCTCTTGGTTGCTATTGTAGCCGTCTCCGAGATCGAGATAGTTTCGCCCCACGTCTCCTGTGTACGCTAGGATGGAGGGGTTTTTGTGAAGTTGCTCGCGCTCGTGGAAACCAAGCATTGACGATATCTTGGGCGCCATGCTCACCGCAATGCAGCAAAAGCGGAAATGGACATCAAAGCAAGAAGACAGAATGAGCCGGGATTGTGTAGGCCGCACACATCGCACTTCACGCAACCCCATGTAAAACCTACTGGAATGGTGTCGCCGTTTTCAATATCCCGTGTTTGGAAATAACGCGCCGATCAGAGCGATCTCACACGCAGTTACGACCATAAATTTCATATCAACCTCATCCGACATTCCTAGCATGCTGCCCATATTCGACCATGTGTTACCTAACACGACACGTTAACCCTGCAGGATGAACTCGAGCGGTAAATTCGCGGATCTCTAGCGGCAGTCAACGCATCACTAGACGTTAATCTCGTCGTTGGGGGAACATTGCTACATGCGATGAAACCTGCGTTTAAACCAACACTAACAACCAAAATCCTTTCTCAACGAATTTGCCCGGACGACTGCAGATCGAATTGTACATATCAACGAGCTGCTGTGTTAAATTCTCATCTGGTTGCAACCTCGACTCAAGTCGCCGGTCTGCTTCAGACCCAGCAAGACACGCGCAAGCAGGTCGTCTTGCCAGTGCAGTTTCTGCACGGTATCACGCGTTCAGGTTTGCGCGCCACGGCTGCTCATCTGGCGAGTTGTCTTGTTCGTGCTGCCTTCCCACCAGTGGTGCCGCTTTGGGCGCGTCAACTCAACAGCAAATGCTTGCGCGGCTCCACGTTTGCTCACCTTCACCATCGAGTCAACCTGGATATCTCATCGCAAACATGTAGCAGTCCGTCGATCTCATTATTAAATTTGCCCTGAGCACTGCAACAACTTCAAGGACTTGCAGCTGGGTCGAAGATGAGGGCTTCTCGAGTTACCAAGGTGGATCTGGAGTCCAGCAAGACGATGCTGGCCAAAGGACCTCATGCTCTTCACGGATACGTGGCCAATACAATGGAAGCGGCTATCGGACGCGAGCTGCCTCAGATGGAAGTGCGCTACAGCAACTTGTCCATCACAGCCGATGTAGCTGTTATTGGAGACGTGTCTGCCAAGTCGGAGCTGCCCACCATCTACAACGTGACCAAACGCAACCTGGCCAGGCTGGCGCCAAACAAGCGCATGGAGAAGAAGCACATCCTCAAGAACGCCAACGGCGTGTTCAAACCCGGCACCATCACGCTGGTGCTAGGTCAACCCGGGTCGGGTAAGTCGTCCTTGATGCGAGTTCTAGCCGGTCAGTTCCCAAAGAGCAAGAGCGTTACGATCGAGGGCGACATCTTGTACAATGGACGTGAACAGAAGGAAATGGTCAAGCAACTCCCTCAATTTGCGGCTTACGTGACGCAGGAGGACAAGCACTTCCCGTCACTCACAGTTCGTGAGACGCTGGAATTCGCTCACGAGTTCTGCGGTGGTGGTCTTTCAAAACAAGCCGAGGATTTACTCTCAAATGGTAGTCCAGAGGACAATTTAGCAGCTCTTGAAGTGGCCAAGGCGTACTTCGAGCATTACCCGGACCTTATTATCGACCAGCTTGGGCTACAGAATTGTCAAGACACCATCATCGGCAATGCTATGCGGCGAGGAGTCTCCGGTGGTGAGCGCAAACGTGTGACGACCGGAGAAATGGAGTTCGGGATGAAGTACATGACACTCATGGACGAGATCAGTACGGGACTCGACAGTGCTGCAACGTACGATATCATCAAGACACAGCAGAGCATTGCCAAGAAACTGCACAAAACGGTGGCGATAGCATTGCTGCAACCGGCACCTGAGGTATTTGAGTTGTTCGATAACGTCGTGATCCTGAACGACGGAGAAGTGATGTACCATGGGCCCCGTGTGCAGACTCTACCGTACTTTGAGAGTCTGGGGTTTAAGTGCCCTCCCGGTCGAGACGTTGCCGACT
Organism: Phytophthora citrophthora; assembly: GCA_031305395.1. Lineage (NCBI taxonomy): Eukaryota > Oomycota > Peronosporomycetes > Peronosporales > Peronosporaceae > Phytophthora > Phytophthora citrophthora. Next base: position 212,583 of record JASMQC010000024.1, read on the forward strand.
TCCTGCTCGATCTTGGCACGAACCAGCAGGGAAAGTATGAAGCAGAGCTACCAAAACATTTAAATAAGCACCCGCGACACGCAAGTGAGTTTGCTGAGCTCTTCCGACAGTCAAGTGTATACAACAACCTGGTGGCTTTGCTGGATGACCCGTTCCACCCACACCTCTTGGAAGACGCCGACAAGCACATGGAGTCCATGCCTGAATTCAGACAGACCTTCTGGGAGAATACCAAGACGCTCACGCGACGTCAGTGGATGGTTACGGTCAGAAACCACGCCTTCATCCGAACAAGAGCGCTCATGGTGATTGTAATGGGACTGATCTACGGTAGTACGTTCTACCAAGCAGATCCAACCGATGTGCAGCGAAGACTGGGAGTGACGTTCCAAGCGACGATTTTCATGGCTCTGGGCCAGACATCTCAAGTCCCGACCTTCATGGCAGCTCGAGACATTTTCTACAAGCAACGGGCCGCCAATTTCGCTCGAGCGTCTGCATATGCGATCGCAAATTCGGTGGCGCTGGTTCCTCAAGCCATTTTCGAAAGTGTCGTCTTCGGTTCGCTGGTCTACTGGCTGAGTGGCTTCGTGGTACATGCTGGTCACTACTTAGTGTTCATCGTGCTGTTGGTCCTGACGAATCTGGTGTTTGCCTCCTGGTTCTTCTTCCTAACGGCCATTTCGCCGAATTTCAACATCGCCAAGCCCATGTCGACATTTACTATCGCTGTATTCGTGCTCTTTGGAGGCTTTGTGGCATCAAGACAAGTGATTCCTGACTGGTTGATTTGGGTCTATTGGCTTGATCCTATGACTTGGTGTCTGCGTGCTCTCGATGTGAACGAGTATCGTGCAGCGAAATACGACGTCTGCGTGTATGAAGGTGTGAATTACTGCAGAGACTTCAATGCCACAATGGGCGAGTATTTCCTGTCGGAGTTCAGCGTTCCTTCCAGTAGCGTATGGGTTTGGACGGGGGTGATCTACTTAATCGTAGCCTACCTTTCCTTCATGGCGCTGGGGGCTTTCGTGTTGGAGTACAAGCGATACGACGGGAAGCGGAATGTCGTTCTTACGCCCAAAGACATTGAGCTGTCTAGATCCACTGCGTCTTCCGACCACTACGCTCTCGTATCAACTCCCAAGAACGCAGATACTTCTCCGGACTCCTCGCTGTCAGAGTTTGTGGTTGACGTGCAGACTCGCGAGAAGAATTTTGTTCCAGTCACTCTTGCATTCCAGGATTTGTGGTATTCAGTGCCCAAACCGAGTAACCCGAACGAGAGCATCAACCTACTCAAAGGTATCAGTGGCTTTGCTGAGCCTGGCACGTTGACGGCACTGATGGGCTCGTCAGGAGCTGGCAAAACCACTTTAATGGACGTGATTGCTGGACGGAAAACCGGCGGCAAAATCATGGGCAAGATCATGCTCAATGGTTATGAAGCGAGCGAGTTAGCTATTCGCCGTTGTACTGCTTACTGTGAGCAGATGGACATCCATTCAGACGCGACAACGTTCCGCGAAGCCTTCACCTTCAGTGCTTTCCTTCGCCAAGACAGCACCGTGCCGGACAGCAAGAAGTTTGATTCAGTGGAAGAGGTTCTTGACTTGCTGGACATGCACGACATCGCTGACCAAATTGTGCGAGGAAGCTCGATGGAGCAGATGAAGCGTCTGACGATTGGTGTGGAACTCGCTGCTCAGCCGAGTGTGCTCTTCCTGGACGAGCCTACTAGCGGCCTTGACGCTCACTCGTCCAAATTGATCATGGATGGAGTTCGTAAGGTGGCAGACAGCGGCCGCACGATTGTGTGTACGATTCATCAGCCCTCGTCCGACGTGTTCTTCCTATTTGATCACCTCCTGCTCCTCAAACGTGGCGGTGAGACTGTGTTTGTGGGTGAACTGGGTGATAAGAGTCAAAATCTGGTCAACTACCTTGAAGCGATCCCAGGTACACCACTTCTCCCCGAAGGTCAAAACCCGGCAACCTGGATGCTGGAAGTTATCGGTGCCGGCGTGAGCAATGCAATCACGACAGATTTCGTGCAGCAGTTCAAGGACAGCGCGGAGAAGCGAGCTTTGGACGATGCGCTAGAGAGACCAGGCGTGACCTACCCAGCCCCTGGTATCCCGGAAATGGTTTTCACGAAGAAACGGGCAGCGAGCAACATGATTCAACTGCACTTCTTGATTAAACGCTTCAACGACCGATACTGGAGGACTCCTACGTACAACATCACAAGGTTTGCGATTTCTCTGATGCTGGCCATCATTTTCGGCCTCGTCTTCATGGGGAAGGACTACAAGACGTACCAGGAGGTCAATTCGGGAGTTGGTATGATCTTCACGACGACATTGTTCAACGGAGTCATCTCGTTCACTGGTACACTGCCGATCACGTCAGCAGAGCGTCCAGCATTCTATCGTGAACGCGCGTCGCAGACGTACAACTGCCTCTGGTACTTTGTAGGCTCGACGGTGGCGGAGCTACCATACGTCTTCTTGAGCAGTGGACTTTTCACGATCATCTTCTACCCTTGGGTGGGGTTCACGAACCACGCGTCGGGCGTCATGTACTGGATCGTGATGTCGCTCTTCGTGTTGATGCAGACGTATCTGGGCCAGCTTTTCATCTACGCGCTGCCAAGTGTGGAGGTTGCAGCGATTCTCGGTGTGCTATACAACTCGATATGCCTGTTGTTCGCAGGTTTCAACCCTCCAGCTTCCTCAATTCCTGCAGGCTACCATTGGCTTTACTTGATCACTCCTCAGCGGTACGTTATGGGAATTTTGAACGCGCTCGCCTTCACGGACTGCAGCAACGAACCAGTGTGGAACAGTATACTGGAGGTGTACGAGAATGGAGGCTCGGAATTAGCTTGCCACCAACTGGAAGATGCCCCTGTGACGCTCGGCCACACTACCGTAAAGGGCTACGTCGAAGACCACTTCCAGATGAAGCACTCGGAGATCTGGAGCAATTTCGGCTACATTTTCGTCTTCCTGGCGGTCTTCCGCCTCCTCGCACTGATGTCACTACGTTTCGTGAACCACCAGAAGAGGTAGAGCTGCCCGACACTGTCACATGGTACTTAATAAATTCGCGCTCAAACGCGTGCTTTCTTATCTTTTCTTAACTTCACCACCAAGTTTCTACGTTACTTCTACCGCACTGATTAGCTTGATAATCAAGATGCTGCAACTAGAACACGACTTACAATTAAACCTAAAGTTGCATCAGGTCCGCCTCCACCAAAGCTGAAGATCCGATCGCATCTTGAGACAGACGACTCGTCTGCGAGCCGATCAAGATCGCGACAATTCAGCGATCAGAAGTTGAGTCCGAAACGACACTGCAACTGATCCCGTCCTCTTCCATCTATCGAGCTGCGCTTCGCCCACGCATTTTACACTCATTCGCAACGTACCAAGGCAATCAATGCTCGCCTCAAGTTCAGCTCCAGTCCGCCGCCGCCACCCTCAAACGCAAGCTTCACCCCTCCACTCATCCGCTGGCGAAATGGACGCCCAGCTGGCCTGAGCACAAACATCGACTGAAGCCTGACGGATTTCGGCCCGCGGTCGCTCTTTGCATGCAGAGACGGACGGAGGCAGGCAACTTGTGCATGATCGATCGCTTGGACGAGCGTCTTGGCGACGGAGAATGATGGTCGCACCGCGTAAGGTGCGCACAAACGCCTACCGCGCATGGTCGGAATTACGGTCGGCGCCGGTTTAACGGCTCCTTACCGCAAATCGGATACTTTTGGAGTTCGCAGTGTGTACCGACGGTCTGTCGCCGACAGATAGCTACGAGTGTCATGAGCAGTTCGTCGCCACAAGCGCCCCCGGTATCGCCTCCAGGCTTTTGGATCCACTGGAGGTCAGCACATCACGTGCTGTTTGTCGCGGCGACTGTCGAGTCCAGGTAAGCGCCGATACAAATGTCAAGTGCGGGGTGGCCGGCTCCAATTGACACGGAAGGTGCAGCGATGATGCCCCAGCCCGAAACCTAGCTGTGCGCGTAAAGCTGGCCCGTCGCTGGCCTTGATCGCTCGCACACTCTACAGTGTCGCACTTTCACGGTTTCACACGGTTTCTGTCAAACACTGGAGGCGATCGGAGAGCAGCAACGCTGTCATTCATTAGCCTCTTGTCAAGGATACAGCGCGATGCTGCGCCAGTACATGTATATATACGACGTGCTGTGTCTACATATTTGCTGCTGTCGAGACAAAAGTTCTCTACGGACACCAAAGAAATAGTGACCAAAGCTGTGGGTTGTTTTGCCAGTCAACCGAGCGGAGACTAGGGTTATTGCGTCAACGGGTGTGCGCGCAATCCGGCCGGGGCATCTACGCGCGCGTGGATGATGCCGGTGCCTCGCTCTCTTTTTTTGCCAGCGGTACGTCGGTTGTCGCTCCTTGTCGGGCGTGGTCCTGCACAAGTGAGCCAGTCATTCCTGAATTTGCGCGACGAGCGCGACATCCACCACTACACACACATACGAGTGCGGAGCTGCAGCAGATAGATACTTAACCGTAGCGAGACCACTCCCGATGTCAGACCAACAGGAGAGGACCCCGGGCCACGAGTCCGGCGCGGCACTCATGGCGTACGGGCCGGAGGTGCTGCACGACTACGTGGCCACACGCTTCGAGGCGGCACTGGGCCGCACCATGCCACAGATGGAAGTACGCTTCAACAACCTGTCGATCGCCGCCGACGTCGTGGTGGTCGAAGAAGACGAGAACAAAACGGAGCTGCCGACGATCTGGAACACAGCCAAGAAGGGCCTGGCCAAGCTGTCGGCCAAGAAGCACGTGGTGCGCAAGGAGATCCTGCGCAACGCCAGCGGCGTGCTCAAGCCGGGCACCATCACGCTGGTGCTGGGTCAGCCTGGATCGGGCAAGTCGTCGCTCATGAAGGTGCTGAGCGGCCGCTTCCCGCTGGAGAAGAACGTGACGATCGAGGGCGACGTGACGTACAACGGCGTGCCACAGGCCGAGATCATGCGTCGCCTGCCGCAGTTCGTGGCATACGTGACGCAGCGCGACAAGCACTTCCCGACGCTGACGGTGAAGGAGACGCTCGAGTACGCGCACCGGTTCTGCGGCGGCGAGATGTCGAAGCGTGCCGAGGAGAAGCTGTCGAAGGGAACGGCCGAGGAGAACCAGGCCGCGCTGGAGGCAGCGAAGGCGCTGTTCGCGCACTACCCGGACGTGGTGATCCAGCAGCTCGGACTGGACAACTGCCAGGACACGATCGTGGGCAACGGCATGATGCGCGGCGTGTCGGGCGGTGAACGCAAGCGCGTGACGACCGGCGAGATGGAGTTCGGCATGAAGTACGTGACGCTCATGGACGAGATCAGCACGGGTCTTGACAGCGCGGCGACATTCGACATTATCAAGACACAGCGCAGTATCGCCAAAAAGCTGCAGAAGACCGTGGTGATCGCGTTGCTGCAGCCGGCGCCGGAGGTGTTCGAGCTGTTCGACGACGTGATCATCCTGAACGAGGGTGAGGTGATGTACCATGGCCCGCGCGAGCAAGTGGTGGGCCATTTCGAGAGCCTGGGGTTCAAGTGTCCGCCCGAGCGTGATGTGGCGGACTACCTCTTGGATCTGGGAACGAACCAGCAGTACAGATACGAGGCATCGCTGCCGTCTGGATTGGCGCACCACCCGCGCCTGGCGAGCGAGTTCGCGGAGCACTACCGCCGTTCGAGCATCCACCGTGACATGCTCGCTGCGCTGGAAGCTCCGTATGACCCGAAGCTGCTGGAGAACGTGAGCAACGATATTGACCCGATGCCCGAGTTCCATCAGTCGTTCTGGGACAATACATGGACGCTGATGGAGCGCCAGAACAAGGTGACCATGCGCAACACGGCGTTCCTGAAGGGCCGTGGCATCATGGTGATCGTCATGGGTCTGGTGAACGCGTCAACGTTCTGGAACGTGGACCCTGTGAATGTGCAGGTGTTGTTGGGCGTGCTGTTCCAGGCGGTGCTGTTCCTGTCGCTGGGCCAGGCCTCCCAGATCCCGACGTTCATGGCCGCGCGTGACATCTTTTACAAGCAGCGCGGCGCCAACTTCTACCGCACGGCGTCGTACGTGCTTTCGTGCTCGGTGTCGCAGGTGCCGCTGGCGTTTGCGGAGACCATCGTGTTCGGCCCGCTGGTGTACTGGCTGTGCGGCTTCGTGTCGTCGGCTAGCGCGTTCATCATCTACTTGATCATGCTGATGCTGACGAACCTGGCGTTCGCGGCGTGGTTCTTCTTCATCGCGTCGATTTCGCCGGACCTTCACGTGTCGAAGCCTATCGCCATGATCACGATCCTGTTCTTCGTGCTGTTCGCGGGTTTCATCGTGGCGAAGAGCCAAATGCCCGACTGGCTGGTGTGGATCTACTGGATTGACCCGATCGCGTGGTGCCTGCGCGCGTTGGCTGTGAACCAGTACCGCTCGTCGATCTTCGAGGTGTGCCTGTACGAGGGTGTGGACTACTGCTCGCAGTTCGGCATGTACATGGGCGAGTACTACCTGTCGATGTACGACGTGCCGTCTGCGAAGACGTGGATCATTTACGGCATCATCTTCATGATCGTGGCGTACGTGGTGTTCATGTTCCTGGGCTGCCTGGTGCTGGAGTACAAGCGTTACGAGAGCCCGGAGCACACGATTCTGACGAAGAAGACGGTGGACGAGAACGAGGCTGGCAGCTACGCGCTGGTAGCAACCCCGAAGAAGAGCAAGTCGCCTGCTGATGGCGAGGCGTTCGTGGTTGAAGTGAAGGAGCGCGAGAAGAACTTTGTGCCGGTGACGGTGGCGTTCCAGGACTTGTGGTACTCTGTGCCGAACCCGAAGAACCCGAAGGAGAGCTTGGATCTACTGAAGGGCGTGAGCGGGTTCGCGATGCCCGGCTCGGTGACGGCTTTGATGGGGTCGTCAGGTGCTGGTAAGACGACGCTGATGGACGTGATTGCCGGTCGCAAGACGGGTGGCACGATCAAGGGCAAGATCCTGCTGAACGGCTACGATGCGAACGACCTGGCCATCCGCCGTTGCACGGGCTACTGCGAGCAGATGGACGTGCACTCGGAGGCTTCCACGTTCCGTGAGGCATTCACTTTCAGTGCGTTCCTGCGTCAGGACAGCAGTGTGCCGGACAGCAAGAAGTACGACTCGGTGGACGAGGTGCTGGACCTGCTAGACATGCACGACATCGCCGACCAGATCATCCGTGGCAGCTCGGTGGAGCAGATGAAGCGCCTGACGATTGGTGTGGAGCTTGCTGCTCAGCCAAGTGTGATCTTCCTGGACGAGCCCACGAGCGGACTGGACGCCCGTTCGGCGAAGCTGATCATGGACGGCGTCCGCAAGGTGGCGGACAGCGGCCGCACCATTGTGTGCACGATCCACCAGCCGTCGACGGAGGTGTTCTACCTGTTCGACAACCTGCTGCTTCTGAAGCGCGGCGGAGAGACTGTGTTCGTGGGCGAGCTCGGCGAGAAGTGCCGTAAGCTGGTGGAATACTTCGAGTCGATCCCGGGCGTGTCTCCACTTGCGAAGGGCTACAACCCGGCGACGTGGATGCTGGAAGTGATCGGCGCTGGTGTGGGTCATGCCGCTGGCACGACGGACTTTGTGCAGGCGTTCAAGGACAGCGAGGAGAAGCGTATCTTGGACGCGAACCTGGCGAAGGAGGGCGTGACGATCCCGTCGCCAGACTTCCCGGAGATGGTGTTCACGAAGAAGCGCGCTGCGAGCTCGATGACGCAGGCCCGCTTCCTGATCGGTCGCTTCCTGGACATGTACTGGCGCACGCCGTCGTACAACCTGACCCGCTTCGTGGTGACGTTCCTGCTGTCATTGGTGTTCGGTCTGCTGTTCCTGGACGGAGGCTACACGAGCTACCAGGGCATCAACGGTGGCGTGGGCATGGTGTTCATGACGACACTGTTTAACGGTATCGTGTCGTTCAACAGCGTGCTTCCTATCTCGTGCGAGGAGCGCGAGTCGTTCTACCGCGAGCGCGCGGCTCAGACGTACAACGCGCTGTGGTACTTCGTGGGTTCGACGCTGGCGGAGATCCCGTACGTGTTTGCAAGCGGCTTCATCTTCACGTTCGTGTGGTTCTTTATGGTGGGTTTCACTGGCTTCGGCACGGCGCTGCTGTACTGGGTGAACATCTCGCTGCTGATCCTGTTGCAGACGTACATGGGTCAGTTCTTGGCGTACGCGTTGCCTAGCGTGGAGGTTGCTGCGATCATTGGCGTGTTGATGAACTCGATCTTCTTCCTGTTCATGGGCTTCAACCCTCCTGCGAACGCGATCCCGAGCGGCTACAAGTGGCTGTACGCCATCACGCCTCAGCGGTACCCGTTGGCGATCCTCGGCTCGCTGGTGTTCGGTCAGTGCGACGTGGACCCTACGTGGAATGAGAGCACGCAGGCGTATGAGAATGTTGGCTCGCAGCTCGGGTGCCAGCCGGTGACGGGTTTGCCAGTGTCGATTGACCACATCACGGTGAAGGAGTACGTGGGCTCTGTGTTCGGCATGCACCACTCGGACATGTGGGCGCAGTTCGGCTACGTGTTCATCTTCATCGCGGTGTTCCGCGTGCTGGCGCTGCTGTCATTGCGCTTCCTGAACCACCAGAAGAGATAAGCGGGTACAGGGGTGTTAGTATTAGGGGGAGTCAAGTCTCCCGTCCTTAGACCAAACTTTTGAACAAAATACACTACATGGTAATTTACAGTTAAAATCTTCTTCTTCTTGTAATGATGGCGAGATGAAAGGCGATGCTGTGCTGTATGCTCAAATTTCGCGAGCCGTCTTCTCCAGAAGTGGTTCAACTTCGGTTCTGATGTCAATGTTTTCCTCGGCTTTTACTACATGTAGAGGATTGTGCTGGTAAGCAGAACGGCAAGTAATTGTTTGGTCTGTAGCAGACTAAAGACAGCTCGTACCCTTCACAAGCGATCGAAAAAGTACAAATAACGATCAGGAAGAAGCATCGGGTGGTTAGTCTTGCTTGGGCCGCTCGATGTTGGATTATGCACTGATACATCGCTTCCAGGACTCCGTGGTAAGGACTTATCTTACACGTTCATGTTGAATATCGATACCTCCAGGCTCCCCAAACTTCTGAACACTACATGGCACAAAAAATCCTTGTTATGTTTTCAGCTATGTATCAATACCTGATGCATTAGTCTGTCTAATCGAGTGAGTGTTACGTGAATCATCTAGTAACAGTGATTCCATCATGCGGTTAACCTCAGACCCACTTTCATTTCCCGAGCTTTCAGCTAGCCGCAAGAACTGGCCAATCTTTTGGATGTCCCTGGATTTACCAGTGTTGGTTGTTGTCATGAAACGAATGAAAGTCAGGATCCGGCTCCACTTCTTGTATTCGTGTCAGTCGGCCAAATAACCGACCATCCAGTCTCTTCAGCCTGTATGCCACGCAAGTCACCCTCGCCTTGAGTATGAGCTCGCCACAGAATCACGGTTTGCCCAGACTTGACTCGTTTTCGAAGTACAATACGGAACGACAAGTCTGTCGAGTCGGATTCACCTGGTACTCGAAACTTGACGGCGATGGTGTTTTCTCGACCTCTCTGTGAAGAAGTTGTAATGCCTGCCACATAGCAACACCCGTCTGCTGACTGTTGAAAGGGCCCAGTTGGACATCTCGTAGTACTCATTTAGATTCTCGTAGTACTTAACACTTGCGTCGGTCAGTAGTCTCGCGTCCGGTTGAAACGAAACCAGAGGTGCACCGTTCGCACCTCAGGCTTCGAGTAGGTATGCCGTCAACTTGGTTGAAGTCGCTTTCAATATCCCGTAGATGTCTGCCGAACAGGCTAAGCGGATATGTATACGCTCATCGCGTCGTACTAGGCCCTCAAGGCACACAAGACACATGCAACCGATCGACGCAAGGTAAGACATGCTAACGCTGAAAAGGCGACTGAAGTACTGCAAAAAGGTGGAGGATGAGCGTCAGCTACTGAGGCAGCAGGAGAAAGAGTGATCAACTGAGTTGGCCAAGTTACAGACTGCAAAGAGTGAGATACAATTGATTTTCGAGCGAACGAAGACCATGCCCGTTTGAAGAACCATCGCCACCCGTCAACTTCAGAGTCGAATTGTGGCAGAAAATGAGCGCCGTAGGCTTCGATACGCTGTGGGAACGAGTACAACAGTGCTGCAAGAACTGGGGGTGAAGGTACAGGAACACTTGGAAGGCGTGGTCAAAGAGGGTGGTGTTGGGGGGGGGGTATCACACATCTGCTTAAACCAGACGATATTAGCCTGTTCGGCAGACATCTACGGGATATTGAAAGCGACTTCAACCAAGTTGACGGCATACCTACTCGAAGCCTGAGGTGCGAACGGTGCACCTCTGGTTTCGTTTCAACCGGACGCGAGACTACTGACCGACGCAAGTGTTAAGTACTACGAGAATCTAAATGAGTACTACGAGATGTCCAACTGGGCCCTTTCAACAGTCAGCAGACGGGTGTTGCTATGTGGCAGGCATTACAACTTCTTCACAGAGAGGTCGAGAAAACACCATCGCCGTCAAGTTTCGAGTACCAGGTGAATCCGACTCGACAGACTTGTCGTTCCGTATTGTACTTCGAAAACGAGTCAAGTCTGGGCAAACCGTGATTCTGTGGCGAGCTCATACTCAAGGCGAGGGTGACTTGCGTGGCATACAGGCTGAAGAGACTGGATGGTCGGTTATTTGGCCGACTGACACGAATACAAGAAGTGGAGCCGGATCCTGACTTTCATTCGTTTCATGACAACAACCAACACTGGTAAATCCAGGGACATCCAAAAGATTGGCCAGTTCTTGCGGCTAGCTGAAAGCTCGGGAAATGAAAGTGGGTCTGAGGTTAACCGCATGATGGAATCACTGTTACTAGATGATTCACGTAACACTCACTCGATTAGACAGACTAATGCATCAGGTATTGATACATAGCTGAAAACATAACAAGGATTTTTTGTGCCATGTAGTGTTCAGAAGTTTGGGGAGCCTGGAGGTATCGATATTCAACATGAACGTGTAAGATAAGTCCTTACCACGGAGTCCTGGAAGCGATGTATCAGTGCATAATCCAACATCGAGCGGCCCAAGCAAGACTAACCACCCGATGCTTCTTCCTGATCGTTATTTGTACTTTTTCGATCGCTTGTGAAGGGTACGAGCTGTCTTTAGTCTGCTACAGACCAAACAATTACTTGCCGTTCTGCTTACCAGCACAATCCTCTACATGTAGTAAAAGCCGAGGAAAACATTGACATCAGAACCGAAGTTGAACCACTTCTGGAGAAGACGGCTCGCGAAATTTGAGCATACAGCACAGCATCGCCTTTCATCTCGCCATCATTACAAGAAGAAGAAGATTTTAACTGTAAATTACCATGTAGTGTATTTTGTTCAAAAGTTTGGTCTAAGGACGGGAGACTTGACTCCCCCTAATACTAACACCCCTGTACCCGCTTATCTCTTCTGGTGGTTCAGGAAGCGCAATGACAGCAGCGCCAGCACGCGGAACACCGCGATGAAGATGAACACGTAGCCGAACTGCGCCCACATGTCCGAGTGGTGCATGCCGAACACAGAGCCCACGTACTCCTTCACCGTGATGTGGTCAATCGACACTGGCAAACCCGTCACCGGCTGGCACCCGAGCTGCGAGCCAACATTCTCATACGCCTGCGTGCTCTCATTCCACGTAGGGTCCACGTCGCACTGACCGAACACCAGCGAGCCGAGGATCGCCAACGGGTACCGCTGAGGCGTGATGGCGTACAGCCACTTGTAGCCGCTCGGGATCGCGTTCGCAGGAGGGTTGAAGCCCATGAACAGGAAGAAGATCGAGTTCATCAACACGCCAATGATCGCAGCAACCTCCACGCTAGGCAACGCGTACGCCAAGAACTGACCCATGTACGTCTGCAACAGGATCAGCAGCGAGATGTTCACCCAGTACAGCAGCGCCGTGCCGAAGCCAGTGAAACCCACCATAAAGAACCACACGAACGTGAAGATGAAGCCGCTTGCAAACACGTACGGGATCTCCGCCAGCGTCGAACCCACGAAGTACCACAGCGCGTTGTACGTCTGAGCCGCGCGCTCGCGGTAGAACGACTCGCGCTCCTCGCACGAGATAGGAAGCACGCTGTTGAACGACACGATACCGTTAAACAGTGTCGTCATGAACACCATGCCCACGCCACCGTTGATGCCCTGGTAGCTCGTGTAGCCTCCGTCCAGGAACAGCAGACCGAACACCAATGACAGCAGGAACGTCACCACGAAGCGGGTCAGGTTGTACGACGGCGTGCGCCAGTACATGTCCAGGAAGCGACCGATCAGGAAGCGGGCCTGCGTCATCGAGCTCGCAGCGCGCTTCTTCGTGAACACCATCTCCGGGAAGTCTGGCGACGGGATCGTCACGCCCTCCTTCGCCAGGTTCGCGTCCAAGATACGCTTCTCCTCGCTGTCCTTGAACGCCTGCACAAAGTCCGTCGTGCCAGCGGCATGACCCACACCAGCGCCGATCACTTCCAGCATCCACGTCGCCGGGTTGTAGCCCTTCGCAAGTGGAGACACGCCCGGGATCGACTCGAAGTATTCCACCAGCTTACGGCACTTCTCGCCGAGCTCGCCCACGAACACAGTCTCTCCGCCGCGCTTCAGAAGCAGCAGGTTGTCGAACAGGTAGAACACCTCCGTCGACGGCTGGTGGATCGTGCACACAATGGTGCGGCCGCTGTCCGCCACCTTGCGGACGCCGTCCATGATCAGCTTCGCCGAACGGGCGTCCAGTCCGCTCGTGGGCTCGTCCAGGAAGATCACACTTGGCTGAGCAGCAAGCTCCACACCAATCGTCAGGCGCTTCATCTGCTCCACCGAGCTGCCACGGATGATCTGGTCGGCGATGTCGTGCATGTCTAGCAGGTCCAGCACCTCGTCCACCGAGTCGTACTTCTTGCTGTCCGGCACACTGCTGTCCTGACGCAGGAACGCACTGAAAGTGAATGCCTCACGGAACGTGGAAGCCTCCGAGTGCACGTCCATCTGCTCGCAGTAGCCCGTGCAACGGCGGATGGCCAGGTCGTTCGCATCGTAGCCGTTCAGCAGGATCTTGCCCTTGATCGTGCCACCCGTCTTGCGACCGGCAATCACGTCCATCAGCGTCGTCTTACCAGCACCTGACGACCCCATCAAAGCCGTCACCGAGCCGGGCATCGCGAACCCGCTCACGCCCTTCAGTAGATCCAAGCTCTCCTTCGGGTTCTTCGGGTTCGGCACAGAGTACCACAAGTCCTGGAACGCCACCGTCACCGGCACAAAGTTCTTCTCGCGCTCCTTCACTTCAACCACGAACGCCTCGCCATCAGCAGGCGACTTGCTCTTCTTCGGGGTTGCTACCAGCGCGTAGCTGCCAGCCTCGTTCTCGTCCACCGTCTTCTTCGTCAGAATCGTGTGCTCCGGGCTCTCGTAACGCTTGTACTCCAGCACCAGGCAGCCCAGGAACATGAACACCACGTACGCCACGATCATGAAGATGATGCCGTAAATGATCCACGTCTTCGCAGACGGCACGTCGTACATCGACAGGTAGTACTCGCCCATGTACATGCCGAACTGCGAGCAGTAGTCCACACCCTCGTACAGGCACACCTCGAAGATCGACGAGCGGTACTGGTTCACAGCCAACGCGCGCAGGCACCACGCGATCGGGTCAATCCAGTAGATCCACACCAGCCAGTCGGGCATTTGGCTCTTCGCCACGATGAAACCCGCGAACAGCACGAAGAACAGGATCGTGATCATGGCGATAGGCTTCGACACGTGAAGGTCCGGCGAAATCGACGCGATGAAGAAGAACCACGCCGCGAACGCCAGGTTCGTCAGCATCAGCATGATCAAGTAGATGATGAACGCGCTAGCCGACGACACGAAGCCGCACAGCCAGTACACCAGCGGGCCGAACACGATGGTCTCCGCAAACGCCAGCGGCACCTGCGACACCGAGCACGAAAGCACGTACGACGCCGTGCGGTAGAAGTTGGCGCCGCGCTGCTTGTAAAAGATGTCACGCGCGGCCATGAACGTCGGGATCTGGGAGGCCTGGCCCAGCGACAGGAACAGCACCGCCTGGAACAGCACGCCCAATAACACCTGCACATTCACAGGGTCCACGTTCCAGAACGTTGACGCGTTCACCAGACCCATGACGATCACCATGATGCCACGGCCCTTCAGGAACGCCGTGTTGCGCATGGTCACCTTGTTCTGGCGCTCCATCAGCGTCCATGTATTGTCCCAGAACGACTGATGGAACTCGGGCATCGGGTCAATATCGTTGCTCACGTTCTCCAGCAGCTTCGGGTCATACGGAGCTTCCAGCGCAGCGAGCATGTCACGGTGGATGCTCGAACGGCGGTAGTGCTCCGCGAACTCGCTCGCCAGGCGCGGGTGGTGCGCCAATCCAGACGGCAGCGATGCCTCGTATCTGTACTGCTGGTTCGTTCCCAGATCCAAGAGGTAGTCCGCCACATCACGCTCGGGCGGACACTTGAACCCCAGGCTCTCGAAATGGCCCACCACTTGCTCGCGCGGGCCATGGTACATCACCTCACCCTCGTTCAGGATGATCACGTCGTCGAACAGCTCGAACACCTCCGGCGCCGGCTGCAGCAACGCGATCACCACGGTCTTCTGCAGCTTTTTGGCGATACTGCGCTGTGTCTTGATAATGTCGAATGTCGCCGCGCTGTCAAGACCCGTGCTGATCTCGTCCATGAGCGTCACGTACTTCATGCCGAACTCCATCTCGCCGGTCGTCACGCGCTTGCGTTCACCGCCCGACACGCCGCGCATCATGCCGTTGCCCACGATCGTGTCCTGGCAGTTGTCCAGTCCGAGCTGCTGGATCACCACGTCCGGGTAGTGCGCGAACAGCGCCTTCGCTGCCTCCAGCGCGGCCTGGTTCTCCTCGGCCGTTCCCTTCGACAGCTTCTCCTCGGCACGCTTCGACATCTCGCCGCCGCAGAACCGGTGCGCGTACTCGAGCGTCTCCTTCACCGTCAGCGTCGGGAAGTGCTTGTCGCGCTGCGTCACGTATGCCACGAACTGCGGCAGGCGACGCATGATCTCGGCCTGTGGCACGCCGTTGTACGTCACGTCGCCCTCGATCGTCACGTTCTTCTCCAGCGGGAAGCGGCCGCTCAGCACCTTCATGAGCGACGACTTGCCCGATCCAGGCTGACCCAGCACCAGCGTGATGGTGCCCGGCTTGAGCACGCCGCTGGCGTTGCGCAGGATCTCCTTGCGCACCACGTGCTTCTTGGCCGACAGCTTGGCCAGGCCCTTCTTGGCTGTGTTCCAGATCGTCGGCAGCTCCGTTTTGTTCTCGTCTTCTTCGACCACCACGACGTCGGCGGCGATCGACAGGTTGTTGAAGCGTACTTCCATCTGTGGCATGGTGCGGCCCAGTGCCGCCTCGAAGCGTGTGGCCACGTAGTCGTGCAGCACCTCCGGCCCGTACGCCATGAGTGCCGCGCCGGACTCGTGGCCCGGGGTCCTCTCCTGTTGGTCTGACATCGGGAGTGGTCTCGCTACGGTTAAGTATCTATCTGCTGCAGCTCCGCACTCGTATGTGTGTGTAGTGGTGGATGTCGCGCTCGTCGCGCAAATTCAGGAATGACTGGCTCACTTGTGCAGGACCACGCCCGACAAGGAGCGACAACCGACGTACCGCTGGCAAAAAAGAGAGCGAGGCACCGGCATCATCCACGCGCGCGTAGATGCCCCGGCCGGATTGCGCGCACACCCGTTGACGCAATAACCCTAGTCTCCACTCGGTTGACTGGCAAAACAACCCACAGCTTTGGTCACTATTTCTTTGGTGTCCGTAGAGAACTTTTGTCTCGACAGCAGCAAATATGTAGACACAGCACGTCGTATATATACATGTACTGGCGCAGCATCGCGCTGTATCCTTGACAAGAGGCTAATGAATGACAGCGTTGCTGCTCTCCGATCGCCTCCAGTGTTTGACAGAAACCGTGTGAAACCGTGAAAGTGCGACACTGTAGAGTGTGCGAGCGATCAAGGCCAGCGACGGGCCAGCTTTACGCGCACAGCTAGGTTTCGGGCTGGGGCATCATCGCTGCACCTTCCGTGTCAATTGGAGCCGGCCACCCCGCACTTGACATTTGTATCGGCGCTTACCTGGACTCGACAGTCGCCGCGACAAACAGCACGTGATGTGCTGACCTCCAGTGGATCCAAAAGCCTGGAGGCGATACCGGGGGCGCTTGTGGCGACGAACTGCTCATGACACTCGTAGCTATCTGTCGGCGACAGACCGTCGGTACACACTGCGAACTCCAAAAGTATCCGATTTGCGGTAAGGAGCCGTTAAACCGGCGCCGACCGTAATTCCGACCATGCGCGGTAGGCGTTTGCGCGCACCTTACGCGGTGCGACCATCATTCTCCGTCGCCAAGACGCTCGTCCAAGCGATCGATCATGCACAAGTTGCCTGCCTCCGTCCGTCTCTGCATGCAAAGAGCGACCGCGGGCCGAAATCCGTCAGGCTTCAGTCGATGTTTGTGCTCAGGCCAGCTGGGCGTCCATTTCGCCAGCGGATGAGTGGAGGGGTGAAGCTTGCGTTTGAGGGTGGCGGCGGCGGACTGGAGCTGAACTTGAGGCGAGCATTGATTGCCTTGGTACGTTGCGAATGAGTGTAAAATGCGTGGGCGAAGCGCAGCTCGATAGATGGAAGAGGACGGGATCAGTTGCAGTGTCGTTTCGGACTCAACTTCTGATCGCTGAATTGTCGCGATCTTGATCGGCTCGCAGACGAGTCGTCTGTCTCAAGATGCGATCGGATCTTCAGCTTTGGTGGAGGCGGACCTGATGCAACTTTAGGTTTAATTGTAAGTCGTGTTCTAGTTGCAGCATCTTGATTATCAAGCTAATCAGTGCGGTAGAAGTAACGTAGAAACTTGGTGGTGAAGTTAAGAAAAGATAAGAAAGCACGCGTTTGAGCGCGAATTTATTAAGTACCATGTGACAGTGTCGGGCAGCTCTACCTCTTCTGGTGGTTCACGAAACGTAGTGACATCAGTGCGAGGAGGCGGAAGACCGCCAGGAAGACGAAAATGTAGCCGAAATTGCTCCAGATCTCCGAGTGCTTCATCTGGAAGTGGTCTTCGACGTAGCCCTTTACGGTGGTGCGGTCATTTGATATTTGTCGTTGAGGAATGCAGCTATCTAGTAAGAACAACGTAGAATTTAAATGCACGTAAATTCTGATTAAAGTATGCTTGGTGTTTATCTCTTCTGGTGATTAATGTATCGCAGCGACAACAATGCGAGCACGCGGAAAACGCCGATGAACACGAACACGTAACCGAAGTTGCTCCAGATATCGTCGTGCTTCATCTCGAACACGGATTCCACGTACTCCTTGACAGTAATGTGGTCGATTGAAAGCGGCAAGCTCGTGACAGGTTGGCAGGCGAGCTCCGAGCCTACGTTCTCATACGCGCCGAGAGTGCTGTTCCAGGTCGGCTCGTTGGAGCAGTCCGTGAACACAAGCGCCTCGAGGATACTGAGTGAGTAACGCTGTGGCGTGATCGTGTACAACCAGCGGTAGCCGCTAGGGATGGACTTGGCTGGCGGGTTGAAGCCCATGAAGAGGAAGAAGATCGAGTTGATGAGGACGCCAATGATAGCTGCCACCTCCACACTAGGTAGGGCGTAGACAAATAGCTGACCCATGTAGGTCTGCATTAGCACCAGCAGAGATACGTTGATCCAATAGAGCACTCCAGTTCCAAACCCAGTGAAGCCAGCGAGCGGGAAGAAGATCACCGTGAAGATCAGGCAACTGAAAAACACGTACGGGATCTCTGCAATAGTCGATCCGACAAAGTACCAAAGGGAGTTGTATGTCTGCGACGCGCGCTCACGATAGAAAGCAGCGCGATCACCAGAAGCAATGGGCAGCACGCCGTTGAATGACACGATGCCATTGAATAATGTCGTCATGAATACCATACCCACACCACCGTTGATGCCTTGGTAGCTCACGTATTCCACATCCACATATGTCAAACCGAAAAGCACGGCAAGGAACAATCCGATGACGAAGCGAGTCATATTGTACGTGGGTGTCCGCCAGTACATGCGCATGAAACGCACCGTCAAGAACTTGGCCTGCGTCCACGAGCTAGCGGCGCGCTTCTTCTGGAAAATCATCTCGGGAAGGTGAGGAGCGGGGACGGTGACACCCTCCAGTGCCATTTCGTAGTCGAGAACGCGATTCTCGTCGCTGTTTTTGAAATACTCGACAAAGTCCATCGAAGCCACGTTGTTCACACCTGCACCGATACACTCCAACATCCACGTCGCCGGATTGTAGCGGTTGGGTAGTGGAGAAACACCGGGGATTGACTCGAAGTACTCCACCAGCTTACGGCACTTCTCTCCAAGCTCACCAACAAACACAGTTTCGCCGCCACGCTTTAGTAGCAGCAAGTGGTCGAACAGGTAGAACACATCGGAAGAAGGCTGGTGGATCGTGCACACAATAGTACGGCCGCTGTCCGCCACCTTGCGGACACCATCCATGATCAGCTTCGCTGAGCGAGCGTCCAGTCCGCTCGTGGGTTCATCCAGGAACAACACACTCGGTTGTGCTGCCAGCTCCACACCAATAGTCAGGCGCTTCATCTGTTCCACCGAACTACCACGCACAATCTGATCGGCAATGTCGTGCATGTCTAAAAGATCGAGAACTTCTTCGACTGAGTCGTACTTCTTGTGATCGGGGATAGTGCTGTCTTGACGAAGGAAAGCGCTAAACATGAACGCCTCGCGGAATGTTGTCGCGTCCGAGTGGATGTCCATCTGCTCGCAGTAGCCTGTGCAGCGACGGATTGCCAAGTCGGTCGCTTCGTACCCGTTGAACAAGATTTTCCCCTGAATCTTACCACCAGTTTTCCGACCGGCAATCACGTCCATCAGAGTTGTTTTGCCAGCGCCCGATGATCCCATTAGTGCAGTCATAGTGCCAGGCTTTGCGAAGCCACTGATGCCCTTCAATAGATCGAGAGACTCCTTTGGATTTCCAGGCTTTGGAACTGAATACCACAAGTCCTGGAAGGCGATTGTCACGGGCACAAAGTTCTTCTCATGTCCGATATCGACAGTTGTGCTCGAACCCTTCGGTGTTGCAGCTAAGGCGTAGCTCTCGTCGCTTTCCTCGTCCTTGTCCTTGATAATCGTGTGCTCGGGGCTTTCGAAGCGGTGATACTCAAGCACGTAGCAGCCTAACGCCATAAACAGAGCGTAGCACGCGATCATGAACAACATAGCTGCCCAGACCCACACCTTTGCCGATGGCACGTCGTATTGCGACAGATAATACTCTCCCATGTTCATGTTGTAGTTGGCGCAGTAGTCGACACCCTCGTAAATGCAGACATCGAACTTAGCAGCACGGTATTGATTCACAGCAAGACCGCGAAGACACCAAGCGATGGGGTTGATCCAGTAGATCCAGACGAACCAGCCAGGCATCGTGCTCTTGGCCATAACGAAACCCGCGAACAGGATGAAGAAGACCACAGTGAACGTCGCGAATGGCTTGGCAATGTGGAAGTCTGGGGACAGGGCTGTGAGCAGGAAGAACCAGGACGAGAAGACCAGATTTGTCAGGATGAGGAGGATCATGTAGCAGATAAAAGCCCCTGCGGTCGCCACGAAGCCACACATCCAATAAACCAGAGAACCGAAGATGAGACTTTCCGCAATGGCCATTGGAATTTGAGCCACCGAGCAAGCGAGGACGTACGATGTCGTTGGAAAGAAGTTAGCTCCGCGCTGCTTGTAAAACACGTCACGGGCGGCCATGAACGTTGGGATCTGAGAGACTTGACCCAACGCAAGGAACAAAACTGCTTGGAACATGATACCCAGCATATTCTGGACATCCGTCGGCTCCACTTGCCAGAATGTACTCGAGTAAACGAGGCCCATTAGCACCACCATAATGCAACGGCCCTTAATGAACGCAGTGTTGCGGAGGGTGACCATCGTTTGGCGCTTCATCAGCGTCCGAGTGTTCTCCCAGAATCCACGACGGAACTCTGGCATTGGGTCCATGTGCGCCCCGACGTTCTCGAGCAGCCCAGGCTCGTGCGGAGCATCCAGTGCTCGGAGCATCCGCTCATGAATAGCCGAACGACGGAAAATATCCGCGAACTCGTTGGCCAACCGCGGGTGGTGGGTTGCACCTGCAGGCAAGTCCACTTCATAGCTGTATTGCTGGTTCGTGCCCAAATCTAACAAGAAATCGGCCTCGTCACGGTCAGGTGGACATTTGAAGCCCAGGCTCTCGAAGAAAGGCACTGCCTGGTCTCGCGGACCGTGATACATCACCTCGCCCTCGTTAAGAATCATGACGTCATCGAAGAGTTCGAATACCTCCGGGGAAGGCTGCAGCAATGCGATCACCACAGTCTTCTGCAAGGTCTTGGCAATGCCGCGCTGGGTGCTAATGATGTCAAACGTGGCCGCACTGTCAAGACCCGTGCTGATCTCGTCCATGAGCGTCATGTACTTCATGCCGAACTCCATCTCGCCGGTCGTCACGCGCTTGCGTTCGCCACCAGACACGCCGCGCAGCATCGCATTGCCAACGATTGTATCTTTGCAATTCTCGAGTCCTAGCTGCTTGATCACCACGTCGGGGTAATGGGCGTACAACGCCGTCAGCGCTTCCAACGCTGCTGTGTTTTCTTCAGCTGATCCCTTGGACAGTAACTGCTCTGTACGGTGAGAGAGGCCGCCTCCACAGAACGCATGAGCGAATTCCAGTGTCTCCTTCACCGTCAATGTAGGAAAATGCTTGTCCCGCTGCGTCACGTAGGCTGCAAATTGTGGTAACCGCTTCAAAATGTCGGCCTGAGCGACGCCGTTGTACGTGATCTCACCCTCAATCGCCACGTTCTTCTCAAGCGGGAAGCGGCCGCTCAACACCTTCATGAGTGACGACTTGCCCGAGCCAGGTTGGCCCAGAAGCAGAGTGATCGTCCCCGGCTTAAAGACGCCGCTAGCATTCTTCAGGATGGTCTTCTCGGCTGTGTGGTTCTTCGCGTTGATCTTGGCAGCGGATTTCTTCACACTGTTAAAGAGCGTCGGTAGCTGGGACTTAGGGTCCGTATGCCGGGGAGCAAAGACTTTGGCGGAAATGGACAAGTTCTTGAAGCGCACCTCCATCTGCGGCATTGCCTTGCCCATGGCGGCTTGAACCTTGTCTGCTACGTAGCTGTGTAGCACATTGGGGCCTTGCGCCATCAGCGCGTCGGCCGAGTCAAGACCCAGTTTCTTGTCGGTTGCCATTGGAAATTTGCTTGTGGGGACGAGAGCAAATTCCGAAATGAGCTATGGAAACCGAGCACTTCTCAGAGAGCACTTGTCCGAGACGGAGGTGCGCGTGATCAGGTTGGTGTTGATTTCGCGGTATCTGTGCGCGCGATCAAGTTGCAGCGGATTACTCGGCGTCTGTTTGAGACGTTGAAGTGGCTGCCCCGTCTTTGGTTCAGTTTTGACATGCGACAAATCGTTTAACTGCCTGCGCGTCAGCATTGAGACGGGCGAGTAACTGAGCAGGACCGTCAGAACACCAGGCGCCATTAAATCTGCAGAATCAACAGGATACGTCACTTCTTTCTTATCCAGTCCAAGCAGCGCAACTGTACTTATCCGTGGCTGACCGCTACAACTTCTCTCTGTACCATGATGCGTGCTTCACCTTCATGCAGCTTGACTCCATAGTCACTCACTCTTCCAAATGCAATTGACAAACGCCAGTGCTACTCTGACCAGTCCACGAGACACTCTGCAGTTCGATTGTGAGGCGAGTTGACGAGTGCGATGACGTCGACGTGGCCCCTTGGCTTGCTTGCCACGCATACTGATCCACCCACAGAGCATTGTCAAAGCTTTTGCCGATGAAAACGCGCTGGTTGCTATCAGTATGAGCAAACGCCAACACGTAGCGCACGGGTATTCCATCCGACGAAAAGTCCCATTGTACTCCAAATGACACAGACTGGGCACCCAGCCGCTTGAAGGAAGTGATCCTGGCATTCTCGCAGACCTTTGGCTGGCTGTGAACATCGCGATGGACAGCTTTCACGGTAGGGTTGCCACCACTACCAACTACGCACACTTCGCCGATGTAGGCCAGGTAGTCTTCTCGTTCACCAGGAACTTTCCTTATCTTCTTCGTGCACAGCACTCCAATCTCAACAATGTGTTTCTGGTCCCAAAGCTGACCACCCAGTCGATACGTCTTTTTGCACCAACCATCAACTGTGATGCCTTTAACAGCCCCTGAACTCATGCCCTCAACGGTGAAAAACTCCGTGGAGACCGGCAGGTAGAAATGTTTCTCTAAAGAAGCCATCGCAACCGTTGACAAGGTTTTCTTGGGATCTAGACGGTTATCTCCGGAATCCGGGCCAGAGTCGTCCATAGAGCGAAGGATCACGTAGTGCGTAGCCCGATCGATGCCAGGACACACCGTCAACACTAGCAGACACACAGATTCCTCGCGTGTCGCAGTTGTATACGAAATCTCCATAACACGGCGGGCTGAGAACTCGATGTCCACATCGAAGAGCTTGAAATATGATTTCTCCCTACCAACCAGTTGACCCTGTGTTCAAAATGGATACAGATGAGTACCAACACACAAAGGCAATGGGAGATACACGTAGTGTACCTGCAATTGCACACTTGATCCTCCTTGGAAAGCTGTATCGTGCGAAATGACAGCCTTCATGGACCCAGTAGCGGTGGTGGTGACGTTACCAACATGTATTGCCTGGTCTGGCTGTACATCCAACTCCGTCATGTTGGACCAAGGTACAGCTCCCACACGCTTCCCTTCCGTCCAGATACCAAGGCCACGACCAATGTTAAACGCAGAGTAGAGGCAATTCTTCCCCCCTAAGGCGTCGTAGCACGGACTTTTCACTTTCCAGCTCTCCCGAACAGCATTCCAAAAGCGATTCTCAACTTCGACAAAGTCACTCTGCTCTTCATGTTGATAGCATTCGTGAGTCCACCCTGGGGCGAACAGCGCAGCAGACACCCCCGAATTCCACGCCACACGAAGAGGCTCACTACAGTTCATTTTTCCACCCCCAAGCATATTGTGCCTTCCAAACACGTCGATCCCCATGTAAATGTCGTAGCGACGATCCAGGTCGAAAGCAGCAGAAAACTTGGCATCGTCAGGTGACCAGCCATAGTCTGCGTAGAACGCGTCTACGTTACGGAAGAAATCGGTACCCGCTTCATCCAGACGCACGTACGAACTGCGTTTTCCTGCCCTTGAGAGACTACCGTACCACACGACTTGCGCTCGTTCGTTCTGAAGCTGCATTCCCTTGCGGAGCGTGCGCAAAAATACGTCGACATTAGTTACCAGCTCCACAGGGACGTCGTTCTCTATGTTGATGAGCCATCCATCAAACCCGCCATGCCAAGCGATAGCAGCCAGCTTCGAAGCAAATGTCTACACATTAAAACACAACGAACCTTTGGGGTTAATTTTGCCATTACAACACGCAAGTGCCGCAAACTTACCTCGGCCGAGAGCGCATCTTGGAACAAAACCTTGCCGATTTCTGTCCCTTGATCACCCTCAGTTAAAAAAGTGCCCAAAACACGCGTTCCATGACGATGTCCAGCAGCAATCCACCCTAAGGGCGGCGGACACACTAGAGCATGGCCAAAGTACACGAACACGTCTACCAGATCCCACTGGTAGAATCGATACGCGTCAAAATCGTCGCCCCCTTGCTTGAATCGATCCTCTTGATACCCCCCTTTCATGTCGTGGCATACCAGTAATTTACTGCGTCTGCGTTGCTTCCTCGCTCGTTGTGCGATGGGCACTGAACAGCCTATCAGCTTCGTCATGTCAAAGTTGCGGAGCTCCTCCACCGTGTGCAGCGGCCTCGTTTCTAACGGTGGAAGCTCCTTTGCCTCTTCAATATCTTGCACATGTTGGAACCCGTTGGTTGCATCCAGAATCATAAACCCCGTGTCGCTCTTGGGATCCACACGAACTTGACTCCAGTCACAGTCAACCCCTAGTTCGTCTTTCCGCCCGTCCACCAGCAAACTGCGTAGTTGTGCTAGACCACCCACTAACTCCCCCTTGACGACTAAAAACTCATGCTGCTTCTCCTCTGTCTGGTACTTGTCGTGCAGAGCTTCGAGTACTTTTGAGCCTCCTGCAGTCTTGGCCAAGTCCACAACGTGTAGAGGTACTTGAAGTGCACCGAACAGCGCTTCAAACGGGTCCAAACTACCTCCATTAGCGATGAATAGGACGATTCCATTGCCGGACACTTCGTTTTCTATGAACGCAGCGAACCTCTCTTCGCGGAGTCTTGTGGGTTTAGCCGTCGTGGAATTGTTTAGGGACGGATCAGTGCGACCCGAACGCAAGTACAACCAGTAGACCAACCCTACACTTAGGGCAACAAGTGTAGCGACAGCCTCCATTGACAGTGGGGAAGTACCGGTAGTGTCAACCGGATCATCCATTGCTGCGAAGTTGATTGTAGATTTTACTTTGGCTACACGCAACATTCGAACGACATTCCTTAATCGCTATGGTTGTTTAAACGTGTAGAAGATTTTCTGCCAGATCTGGTTCTTTTATTGATACAGGTAATATCGGGGGCCCCCGTAGACAACGTAGAACTAAGGCTATAACAATCTGTGTTTCATTGTAAAGCGAGGTTTCTGGCACTAAACATTAAGACAATATCTGCTGCTGGTACAAATGTTTAGTGCCAGAAAACTTCACTGTGATTACAGAAGGAATGAACTTCAACAATCATTCCTGAATGAATATTTTCCATCGGCGGAATCATTCTCCAATCTGCCATCGAGCTGAAGCGACACCAGACAAGTCCTAGGAATGCTGTTGTCTCTATTTACAGTAGTGCTGCTCTGCTCGCTTGCAGCTGCCGAGAAGCCTGCGACAAAGCGTTACACGGCGCTGACGCCGCCGCTAACGCTGCTCCAAGGCGAAGTGACCAACACGTTCCACCGCCTCGCAATTCCCGAGGGCCCCATCGCTGTGCACCGCTTCGAAGCGGATGTGGTGGAAAAAGACGCTAGTGGCAATGTGGTGCCTGTGCCAACCTACGATGCCTATCTCCACCACCACGTGTTTGGCAGTACGCACAAGCAATATGACGCCATGAAGAGTCGTCACGCCCCTATGAAGCCGAAGAATTTCAGCCGCAGTGTGGCTTTTGGTGCCGGTACAGAATGTCGAGGAACGCCCCAGGAATTCTACTTCCCCTATGCTTTTATGACTGTGGAGGGGGAGGATGAGTGGGTGGCTAATGTGCACATTATCAACACACGCAAAATGGCACCAGAACGTGCACACCGCTGTCTCGAGTGTCCCTGCACGTCCGAAGACGTGTTTACCGATAACGCAGTGAATGAGATCCCCTTCCGAAACGGGAGTTGCAATGCACAATTGCAGTTTGAAGAGAACACGGTGTGCTCGGTTGACACGTACCATGGTGGACTACGCTGCTGTGAAGACGCCGAGTTTTGCTTGGAACACAACGAGCTGGAGGTTTCGGAAGACAGTGGTGCGACTTACCATTTGCGCTACTCACTCGAGTACGCGGAAATTGTGCCGGAGAACCGCCCGTTGTATCTGGCAGCGTGCTGTGATGCCTCGGGAAGTCTGGACCACATGGGGAACATTGAGTACGACGTGCCAGTGTGCGACCCGGATACGCATCCTGGGTGTGTCCACACGTTATCGACGCGCCAACGGCTTGACAATGGCTCCATCCCGTTGTTTGCGTATCACCAGCACCCACCCGAGCCTGAGCGCGAGGTGGAACTTGTGTATGCTGTCGGTCACCAACATCGTGGTGGACTGGGCATTCAACTGTATGATGACGCTACAGGGGATTTACTGTGTGCTTCTGTCCCGGAGTACGGCTCTGGAACCGAAGCTGGGAACGAGGATGGCTACGTTGTTTCGATGAGTACGTGCACTTTCAATCCGCCTCGCCGTATGCGCACGACAGATATTGTTCGGATTGTTGCGCTGTACAACAACACGTTGCCGCACACTGGGGTCATGAGTCTGATGTACATGGCTCTGAGTGATTTCCCTCTCGAAGAAGCTTCAGTCAAAACTACGGGCACGACAGTAGCTGTTGCCTCAACCAAGTCCTCTGCAGCTGGAAGTTGGGAGATGCTGACGCTGGGCGTTGTCGTGGGGGCTGGTGCTTGCGCAGTGGTCATGGCAATAGTGACGCGTTGGAAGCTGCGATCGGGTTACACTCCGCTGCAGTCACGAGCCAATTAGGCGGTGCTGGTATTGGCCAGCGTTTTCATTTCTCTACTATGAAGTCTCCTCAGATTGAACGATTCACAAAATGCACGTCTCCATTGAGCGTTTCTATCTACTCTTTTTTCGCCTTTTGCTTAGGCTTCTTGGCCTTAGGCTTTTCTGCCTTCTTGCTAGCACTGTGATCGTGCTTTCGCTTCTTTGAGCCATTTCCCTTAGCGTTGGCTGCAGCAGCCTCCGCCGCTGCCTTGGCAGCCTTACGTGCCGCATGCTTCGGCTTCAGCTTCTTGCCCAGACCAGCCGCAGCAGCAGTACGCTTCATCTTCTTCGTCGACCAACTTTGTTCGAGATTTTCGGCACCAGCCTTACGCTTCAGGTGAATACGCGCCCGAGCACCAGCGGAGGCACGAAGACCCTCAAACTTCTCCTTGACAGTTTCCTCACCACGCATGTTCTTGAACCGTTTGCCGCACACCTCCACACGCAGCTCACGGGTCTCCATCTTGAGATTTTTGAGCGCCAACGTCTTAGCTACAAGGGCAGGTGACTTCAGTAGCAAGTAGCCAAAGCCCTTGCCCAAGTCGGACTCGCGGTCACGAATAAGACGCACGCTCTCAACCGGCTCAGGCTCCTCTTCGTTCCTCAGTCGCTTTGTGAAGAACTGCATCATCGAGTCATCCGTACACTTGAACGGCACATTGCCAACGAAAATACTGCGACGCGCATCAAGCACCGGCTCGGAGCGAGTCACACGAATCTTCTTCAGAACTAGTGTCTGCAAGATCATAAATAGAGGAAAATAAGCACACATTCGTCATGTACGAGTGCTGAACCAATTCAAACTTACCGTTCCGTTGAGTTTGAGAGCAGCGTCGACACAACTCTCCTCTGCAAACGTCACATAGGCATTGCAGTTGTCCTTGGCCGTGGTGAGGATCTTTTTAATGGCGCAGACCTTCATCATCAGCTTCTGATTACCATGCTGGTCCACAGCACAGCCTGCAACGGGCAAATTCCGAAGACGAACGTTCTCCACCTTTCCGCATACTGAGAAGTGTTTCTTGATATCTTTTGGCGTGGCATCCAGCGAAACATTGCCCACAAAGATGGTGCGGCGGTTCTTAAGATCTTCAGGCGTCAGTTCCTTCTCTTCCTCTTCTTCTGCATCTTCCGTTTTGTTTTTCTTGCTCTTCTTCTTTTTCTTCTTCTTCTTCTCACCGTCATCAGCCTCAGCGTCTTCTTCAGTTTCCTCCTTCTCCTCATTGTCATCTTCAGTCTCAGTTTTCTGCTTTAGTTTGTTCTTCTTGGCTTTCTTCTTCTCTTTCTTCTTCCTATTCTTCTCACTAGTGATTTTGGGTGCCTCGGTCTCCTCCTTAGCAGTCGTTTCCACCATTACAGGCGCGTACGACGCCTTCTTGCCAAAAAACGCAGCACTTTGGGCGAAGCCGTCGGCCAGCGCAGACTTGTCCTGATTCTTCACTTGATCCTTCACAGCCTCCACCACTTCATTCTCCAGCACCGGCTGCTTGGGCTCGTCATTGGCCGCTGGAGCGCTCTTACTCTTGCTCTTCTTGCCCATCGTCGACGGTGATTGATAAATGGATGGCGGAAGCTGTTGGCAGTTTGTTTATGGCAAAATGAAAACCATTTATGGTAAATTACAATAAGGTTTGTAAAAAGAACAAAATAAAATGACAAAAACAGTAGCAAAAACCAATTGTTGGACATCCTATCTCTTCAAGAGATGATCAAGACAAAGAGAAGTCTGACGAAAAGTGTAGGAAGGGGTTAGATCTCTGCCTGGCCGTTCGTGATGAACTCCTTGATAGCCTTCTTCTGCGAGGACATGTCGCGACCCAAGTCGGCGCTCAACTGTCGTACAATCTGCATTGACGATATCAGTGCACAGGCATTAGTCATGTTCGGTAGAGTAACTTCGAGACGATAGACGTCCTTACCTTTTTGACCGTCAGTTCCTCAGCGTCGCCGTTGGCGATGATGTCCTTAACCTTGCTGCAAACATCAGCGTCTAGAGCCTCTGTTTCAGGCTTTGTTGACTCATCCTTGTCAGCGGCATTGGTTTCCTCCTCAGGTTCGGCAGCAGATTGCTCCTTGTCCTTGCTGGCAGATTCCACCATCACATCTTGCGTCTCATCCTTCTCAGCAGCATCTTCATCCTTACCCTGTTCTTCCTCGTCCTCTTCGTCTACGGGAGCCGACTTCTTCGCCCGACGAGGAGCCTTCCTCTTCTTGGAGGGCTTCTTCGCCTCCTCGAAGTCGCTAGACGATTCATCACCTTCAGACTCGGTGGCTTCGTGGTCGTCATCCTCTTCATCAGCAGTGACAGCCTTTTTCTTGGTAGTTTTGCGCTTCTTCTTCGCAGGCTCGGCCTTGCTCTTCTCAGCCGCTTTTACTTTTTTCGCTCGTTTGTTCACTTTCTGCTTCTCCTTCCGGGCGACAATAGCAGCCTTCTTCTCACCGAGCTATTAAAAAAAAACGCGTTAGAGAATGGAAACCACTCAAAACCACACGAAGTTGTACAGCCCGCACCTTGGTAACCTCCGGGTTGTAAAGCCAGTCAACCAATCGGTCCAGCAGCGCTTCCTTGTTGTGTGGCTTTCCTTCCTCGTCAAAAGACTTCTTGGAGCGATCCACCTGGAATTAGCAATAAAATGCGAATCAATACTCAATTCTTGCCATTGTCAATTGCCATTGCGACTCCTACCGCCAGTAAATCCATCACTTCGTGCACGAAAACCAGCTTCCACTTGCCCATTTTGGCAATCAGGTTTTCACGGGACTGCAACCAGGTAATGCATCAATCAGTAACAGAAGGTGACCGCCACGTTAACAGCCACAAACCTTCTCGTCTTGCTCAATGACGCCCGAGAAGTCCAAAATGTGCTCCTTGATCACTTTCACCTGCAAAACCTCGTCAAATCAACTATCCTCCTCTCTCTTGTAATAACCATTCAATCCACGTACATTCTTCTGCTGGAAACGGCGGCCGTACATGATGCTGTAGAGCTGTTTGATCATATCGTGCTGCTTCTTGTTCAAAGCTTCGATCTACAGTCCAAACAAGCCGTTAAACTTTCAATAAAACCGTGTAATACCATACTTTACAGCATCTCACGTTGTTCCGGACGAACTCCATCTCGCGGACCTTGACGCCCTTGCCCGTAGGGGGCGAAAACTCCTCTGGTTCGTCACTTTTGCTCTTGGAGAACGTGAACATCTGCGTGGTCCGACGCACACGACCACCAAGACTCGTTCCATTCACTGGCGTGGAGGAAACCTCCTCCTGAGCGGTATCATCGGCCTGCGGGTCCACGGCCAGCGCTGGCTCGGGCTTCTGCTGTTCGTCCATCGTGATGAGGCTGTGGCCTGTGCGCGTTTTGATTGTGAAATCGCGCCAGCCAAAATGTGTGGACGTAATTGGGATAAACACGGTACTACCACTAAACGTTATTTCTTACACTTTAGGTTTTCGTGAAGACATTACAAGGACATTTGTTGGCATTTGGTGCTGTAGTTTATCCTAGCTGGGACGTGTGGCTAGTGCATGTACGACTCAATTACTTCTTAATTAGCAGCGCTGAGGTGGGAGTCTTGACAGTCACGTTTGCCTTACGCCTTGATTCATGGCGACTGCAAGCTCCCTCCTTCCAGCGGATACTCCGTAATGACAGTACATGTAAAATAAATAAAGTGTAGTGGAAGCAAGCGCAACAGCAAGTGAAATGCAGGTCTCATTTTGCACCAGCGGCGTAACTTGAAGTGATATCAGACGGTGTTGCACGCGCATAGGCAAACCGCCAACGTTGGCAAATGTACCCAGAGACAAAAAAAAACAGCAACTACACGTATAACCACTCGCTTCATGCTCTCCATCTCCACCAGCCCTTTTGGTCTCTCTGTAGAGCTGCTCCATGCATCGTCGCCATGCATCGTCGCTGGCCCAACGGCAAAGCCAAAGCTGCTTTTGACCTGCTGTTCCAGTTTCAATCACCACCCACACTAAAAACAATCACAAAAGCCATACTAAAATCCTGTCAAACTAACAAAGCCAGGACAACTTTTGAACGTCAGGTCGAAAATTCACTTTCTTCTTTTAAGACCTACCAGAACCGCATTACGAGACTTGCTCCGTGCGGACAAAGACTCGTCCTGCGTGACATCTACATCGGATCCCTCCGCCACACTCCAGTCTCTCCTCTCTCTCTCTCACGCCGTCGAGCCATGACGGAGGCTGCAGACTACCACGCGCTGCCGGAGCAGAGCTCGTTCTCGGGTCACGGAGCTGAGCGTGTAAGTCGTCGCAGCTCCCAGCGGCAATCCACGACTGTACCCGCCGCTTCCACTGACAAAGCGTCATTAGCACCTACACCACTACCCAGTGGGTCTACGGACGAAGCTGTGATGGAACTGGGTGATATGGAAGACGAAGTGGCGGTAGTGCCGCGCGGCACGCCCAAGCAGCTCCCCAACACCTTCTTAGGCCCTGGATATGGCCGTAACTCGTATTTTACGTGGCGTCTACGTATGAGCACGTTGCTAGTGGCAGCATTAGGTATTACTGGCATTGTGATCTTCTGGGCGTCCAAGGATATCGCTTATGGAGGGGTTTATGTGGAGGACGTGGGCTACGCGTTGGCCTTCCACCGCACCAAGACGAACGAATGCATTGATGACACGGACTATTGTGGAGCATGTGACACTATTGTAGTGTACGCTATGCTCGTGTATCACGTCGCTCCGTTATTGGTGCTGATTGGGCTTCCAGCTTCAGGCTTGAGGATATTTGAACCCTTCCGGCGACGGAGAGATGGCGGCGGCCGCCAGAAGATTCAACGCTCCGTGTTCTTCCAGTTCTGTGAGCTGCTGAGTGTTGTCGTGCTGGTGTTCAGTCTGCTGGTGATTTTATACTTTGTCTACGCTATTTTCCAAGGGAACAACTTCCATTGCAGTCGAGCACGTGCCATTCTATACGTGGCGTTCGCGGTGGTCACGTTCTTCGCGAACTTCGTTGTTCTCACGTACTTCGCGCGATTCCGAGAACATTTGAGTATGCAGCTTGGAGCGTTCAAGGAAACGGACCAAACGGGCGGAATCCGATCAAGACTGCAAAGAAAACGCAGTAGGTACAAGTCGGAGCGTTCAAGAGTGATCAACGACCTGCGCAAGCACCTGTACAAGGAGACATCACTTGGAAATGTGGCTAAGATGGAGACACTGTTGGAGTACGCCAAAGAGCGCTTGGGCACGGACTTCGCCCACGAGATGTACAGTGACGCCAAGCTTGTGTTCAAGCTCTTCGGTCGCTCCAAGAAAAATCCGATCCACGTGGCCGCGTACTTAGGCAACGTTCAAGCTCTCCAGCTACTGTTTGAAGCTGGATTCCGTGTGGATAGCTACGACAAAGTATCCCGTGTGCGCTTTACGACTGGCGATCTCTTCTGGATGTTTGCGCAGATCTTCGTGACCAAACCGTTTACGTCTGAAGATGAAATGGCTGCCTCTATCTTCCGCACGACGCTCGTGACACCGCTGCATTGTGCTGTCAGCACAGGGCAAATTCAGGCCGTCCAGTGGCTTATCGAACATGGTGTCAACGTAAATCTCAAGTCCAAGGCATCCTACTGGTCGGACCGCATGCCGCCACTCTTTGTAGCAGATAACCCAGATATTGTGACACTGCTTCTCGAAGCTGGAGCCAACCACCTTGAAGTGCCCGACCCAGGACATATGAACACACTCACAGTGTTGCAGATGGCTTACATGCGTGGTAACTTCCCCGTAGCTCATGAACTGGAAGAATGGGGCGCTGATGTGGCCCTCACGCCGCTCCATGAGGCTGCAGCCAAAGACAACGTCACAGCTATCAAGAAACTGCTGAAGACTGGCGCTGATCCGAATTGTGTGGGTGAATACGGGTATACAGGCATGCACCGCCGCACGCCCTTGCACTGGGCTGCCATTAACGGCGCGATCAACGCAGTCTGTATGCTGCTTGAAGCTGGATCCGATCCAGACTTCCAGGACATTTTCGGTCGATCGTCGCTGCACTGGGCTGCTCGTGTGAACAAGCCACAAGTGGTTCGTCTTTTACTCGACAAGGGAGCGGATGTGAACTTGCGGGATTACCGGGACCACACTCCTTTGCTATGTGCAGCTTCCTCCAAGAACGTGAGCGCCGATCTTTTTGATTGTCTCGTCGAGCATGGAGCGGATATTGACGACCGCCTTCCTAACGGCGATACAGCTCTTCACATTGCAATGAAATGTGAACAGAAGGGAACTGCATTGGCGCTGCTGGATGCAGGAGCAGATGTGATGGAAACAAACCGCGATGGTTACCGACCTGTGGACTGCACGACGTCGACGCAGCTGCAATTCGAGATCAAACAAGCTGCGGGTGATCGTGACGTCATGATCAGCTACACTCACTCTCACAGTGAATTTGCGCTCAAAATCCGCGACAGTCTTGAGCGTGCTAACATCACGTCTTGGCTTGACCTCATGGACCCTACTGGCATCGGTGGCGGTTCGGTGTGGCGTGAAGAAATCGCGCGTGGCATTAAAAATGCTGAGGTGATTATTTGCTTGTACACCGAGGACTATCCTGTGTCCGAATGGTGTCTCAAGGAATTGGCACTTGCCAAGCAGCTCGGTAAGCCCATCATCGCTGTGTCTCCGGAAGGCGCCGCAGTCACTGAAGAGATGCAAGTGTACATCTACACGCGGCAAATGGTGCCATTCGAGTCCGCTATCAAGAGCATCAACAACTCCAACAAGCGCAAGATCACGTTCGAGTACGACGAGGATCGCTTTGCAGCCCAATTCCGTCTGCTACTGGATGGAGTGCGTGATGAAATTGAGAAGCACCGCGAGGCGAACATTGTCAGTGGCAGTCGACGTCGACTGGGTAATGGAACGAGCGTGGTCGGCTTCGGTGAGAACGTGGCGGATTGGGACCCAGCGACTCTGGACAACATCCAGTTCGCGTTCGTCTCGCACGGGGACCACCACCACAGCTTCGTCAAGCGTCTGCACGACCGGCTACACGATAACCATGTCAAGTGCCTCATGGATGGTATACAGACGTACGTAGATATGACGGAGCGCATCCACGCTGCCAAAGAGGCTATTCTCAAGTGTGAAGTGTTCATCGTGGTGCTATCCCGGAAGACCGTCAACAGTGAGCTCGTGAAGGATCAGTTGGCGTTCGCTGAAGACAAGGGCAAGCCTATCTTGCCGATTATGCTCAACGACATGGAGATTCCGCTAGACAAGCACTACACGCTCTCTCGTCTCGAGCTGCTGCACTTCACACCGGAACTTGGATTTAATTCAAGCTTCATGCAGCTACTTGGGCGTGTACAGGACAACATGACGACCAACGCGTCCTTCAACGCACCTCGAGCTTCCGCACGTCCGACCTTCCGAGCTGTAGCGAGAATGACAGCCATGGGACATACCCGTCAGAACAACAACATGGCAGTAAATGCCGCCGCGCGAGCCTTCCTGGGCCGTCCACGTCTATCCGAAGCAGCAGTATCACTCGTTTAAACTCGAGATTTTCCTATATAAGTTGAAGTCTTTCAAGACCATTGTAATAAAAAGTGTAGCCATTTCAAATGTTACCAGCTTCAACTTCGATTAAATACGGATTTCCGTGTAAGTACGACTTCAATGCTCACTTGACAATTGAAGCGGTGGACGATGGTGTTGGGCAAGCGCAAGGGGGACGAATCTCCTGCTATCGACGCTAAGAGAGCGAAGGAAAAGGAGGAGGAAGCTCCTTGTATGTCAGCTTATTTTTGTGTAATTTATCCATTGTGGCAATGAGCAGTATTAACCCGTTTCTGTCTGTTTGGATGATGTGTCATTGCTCAGTGTGGACGCCACCATCGGATCTCCTGGCTTCTTCCAACTGGACAAAGTTCACACAGCTTGTGAATGACCGGTTTAAGTGAGAAAGTCGTAATTTGTTGCTAAACGAGGGGAGGTGCTAATGAGGAGGGGAATTGTGTTTAGGTTGGCGCTGAAGACACCGCAGGAGCTCTGGCAGTGGTCAGTGGACAATCTCGAGGACTTCTGGGGAACGGTGGGAGGGATAATTGTTTGGAGGGGTGATTTTGTAGACTGATGAGTGCTGATGCAGTGCTGGGACTTTACGGGGATGATTTCATCACAGCCATACAAAAAAGTGATTGAGGACAAGGAGAAGATGCCAGGTTGGTGACAACGATCATATTTTTTTGGCTGTGACTCGTACTCATACTTGAGTGTTGAAGGTGCCAAGTTTTTCCCGGGTGCTCGGCTGAATTTTGCGGAGAATTTGCTGCGTTTTCGAGATGACCGCCCTGCGATCATTTTCAAGGCTGAGACTAGCAACCAAGAAGTGACGATCACGTACAAAGAGCTGTATGATCGAGTAGCAAGGCTTTCTGCGCAATTGGCAAAGATGGGTGTTGTTGCTGGTGATCGGGTTGCAGCTTTCATCCCGAATATCCCCGACGCGATCATTGCGATGCTTGCTACTACCAGTCTTGGAGCTATCTGGTCCAGCTGTTCACCTGACTTCGGCGCCCAAGGCGTTTTGGATCGCTTCGCTCAGGTTTGTGTATACTTTTATTATACTTTCGCTGAATTGTTCACTTGAGAAACTTACATTTCTATCACTAGATCACACCGAAGGTTGTGTTCACGACGGACGGCTACTTCTATAAAGGACACCGAATCGACATCTTCCCCCAACTGAAGAAAATTATCGACGACTTGCCGACGGTGGAGAAAGTGGTGATTTTTCGGTTTACCATAGCAGACAAGCAGGATCTGGATCTGTCCAAGATTCGAGGAGCAGTTTACTATGACCATTTCATCAATGAAGCAGTGGCTCAAGACCCAATTCCATTTGCCCAGCTACCTTTTGACCACCCTGTGGTGGTCATGTACAGTAGTGGAACCACTGGACTTCCGAAGTGCCTCGTTCAGGGCCCTGGTGTCGTGCTGAATCATCTGAAGGAGCTCGCAATTGTACGTTGGTATGGGTAACAGCTTTATACTATGAAGTGACTAATATCTGATTTTGATCAGCATTTGAACGTGAAACGGGAAGATCGCGTGTTCTATTACACCACAACGGGGTGGATGATGTGGAACTGGGTCGTCAGCACACTTGGTGTTGGAGCAACGCTTGTTCTCTTCGATGGAAATCCGTTGTATCCATCTACAGATGCACTGTGGAAGTTTGCCGAGGTAAGGTGATAGATTGTTGGTTTACTTTAATACCTCTGACAGTGTGCATCTTGTGTTAGGATGCTGGCATAACTGTATTTGGCACAAGCGCTCGATACTTGGCCGCCGTTATGGACGCAGGGTGTGTCCCCGGCAAGAAATTTGACCTGTCGAAACTGAGACTGATTACATCGACTGGGTCTCCAGCCAGCACGAATATTTTCAAGGTTTGTGGGCACAAACCGATAAATGTAAGTACTGTACATCGCTTGATCTACTAACTCGATTTCCTGCGTGTAGTTCGTTTACGAAGGCATCAAAAACGACGTTCAATTCGCCTCTATTAGTGGAGGGACTGATCTGAACGGCTGCTTCGCTCTCGGGTGCACCAATCTTCCAGGTACAAGAGATGAGTTCATCAACCTCTAACAGTATATTGAGAATAATCATTTTCTTCTGTGCTAGTGTGTGATAGCGAGCTTCAAACCCGTGGATTGGGACTGGATGTGCGTATCTTCAGTGACGATGGTCAAGAGATGCTTCAAGAGCAAGGCGAGCTTGTCTGTAAGCAGCCATTCCCGTCGATGCCGCTGTACTTTTGGAATGACGACAGTGGAGCGAAATACCACGGAGCTTGTGAGTTGAATTTGGTTGGAACTACTTGACTTCGTTTTCTAACTAGCAATTTGCAGACTTCGATACGTTCCCGGATATTTGGAAACACGGCGACTTCGCTGAAGTAACGAAGAGTGGTGGAATCATCATCTACGGTCGTTCCGACGCCACATTGAAACCAGGCGGAGTCCGTATCGGAACCGCAGACATCTACAAGGTGCTTGAGAGAATGGAGGAAGTGGTCGATTCCGTGGTGGTTGGACAGAACTATACCTTGAAAGACGGAACACCTGACGTCCGCATTCTGCTCTTTGTGGTGATGGCGGACGGACACGAGTGCACTGCAGCATTCCAGACGAAGGTGCGGAAGCAGATCCGAGACCAAGCGTCTCCACGGCACATGCCTGGCTTGGTTACTGCCTGCCCTGCGATCCCCCACACTGTGAGTGGGAAGAAAGTGGAATTGAGTGTCAAGAAAATTATCGACGGACATGCAGTTAGCAACAAGAACGCGTTGCAAAACCCTGAGAGTCTGGCTTGGTTCGAGACGTTTGCAGCCAAGTTACGTGAGACGAAGGCGAATGGAGCGTGATACAAGCGGGCCGCTATTGTTTCTGACAAGAGGGGATGTGTGTTGCTTTCCCAACAAAGATAAGTCTGAAATGTCACTTTCGATTGGGCTCTGGTAGGCACTTTCGTATCGATCAGACCCTCAAATTTGCTCAGTTGGCGTGGAAAGCGTCCGCGAAATGGCGGTAGATATCGTCACCAGTGCTCCAAGGCATCACTGAAGCCTTGACCATTGTAGGGTTGCTGTCAATGAGTTCCTTCAAACCGAACGCCCTGCCATCAGGTGCATCCGCGCGTGCGAATACAATGTCATTCCTGAACAATTACAATCGTGAATTGGTGAGTTTTGGACTGAGTTTGTAGGTAAAACAACTTACTTTGTCAAACGCGAAGCAGGACAAAAGTCTCCAGTGCCGTCACCAACGTAGAGGACTCGATCATACGATTTCGAGCTGCGAATGGCGTCCAACACCTTCCCTTTGCACAAATTGGAGGGACACCACGGACATTTAATCGGATTGAGATGGTCTGAGTGGTAGGGACGAATACGGATCGTAGAGCGTCCGTTCTCCAAAACCTCATGATCAGCAGGGTTTGTGACGATTTCACTGATGTACGGCGCGAGTCCTTGGTGCTTCAGGACACTCTCGATGTACATCCTGTTGCCGTCACTGACGATCTTCACTTCAGCGCCAAAGTGCTCCACAGCCATCCGAACTGCGTCAACCATTCGTTCTTGAATGGGGATTTCCGCCACTTGCTTGCAGATGAGCTCGGGTGTCACCTCCGGTCGCTCTTGGATCAAAATCTGGAGCACATCGTCGAATACGTTGGGCCAAACGGGGTTTTCAGCGTAGCGAGTTTGCAGTGATGCGAGTAGTTCCGGGTGGAAACACTGGATAGCGTACGTATCCGAGTCCTTGTTCACGAGGGACTCATCGAAGTCAAAGATCACCAAAACATCCGCCATATCTTCGTTACGACCAGTCCGATTTAACAGTCACGTCACGAGTGAGAGAGGTTCGCAACAGATTAAAGGTTGTCGCGTTCATGAGGATGACATCCCTTCAACGATCTACTCTAGCGCGTTACTAACTTGAATTTCTGAAATCGATGGCATTACTGTACCCACGTTTACCACGAACTACATGTTGCATAATCTTTCAGGATGGGGTCCATGCACATTGTGCAGCATTGCATCTGCACATAAGCACTCGAGTCACCGTCAGTGTTCCAATCGAATGAATGCCGAAACGCAGTGGCTCCTGTGAACTGTAAACGCAAGGTACTCCGTACCGTACCATACGAAGTTCATAAGTAGATCTGCTGTCTCCATTACAGTAGGTCTAACAATGTTGGTGTGCACTGCCAGGGAGCCGGCGCAGGTGAATCGAAGGATGTTGAACGCGGCGTTCAGATCACGACCAGCGATGTAATCACAGTGTGGACAATTGAACATGTCCGTGTTACCAATCTTCAGGTGGAGTCTGGAACAATTTCCGCAAGTCTGAGTAGTGTACATCTCAGAACACACCACCAAAGAGATCCCAGTTACCTCGCATTTGGCTCGCAGTAGTTCTCGGAATTGGTAGTGCTTCAGACCTAGTAGCATCTTGTTGAACGTATGATTTCGTGCGCAGCTCTTCTTTACCATTTGCTTCGACGTGAAGATCGGGAGCAGAATGGTATCGTAGTGCTTCGTGAGGTAGGCGCAGGTCTGGTAGTGGAGCTCTTTCACACAGTTCTTGATCTTGGCAGTTGCACAGTCAAATGTTCGCTTGGCTCTCGCGAAAGTTTTCCATTGCTTGCCTGAACGATGGCCGTGCATATTCTTGATCTCAGCCATTACCCTCTGTGCGTCTGCTGCTTTACCACGCAGTTTGTCTAGTTGATCTCGGGTCCCTCGCCCAATATGAATGCTGTTCCCGCACAGGTCCACACCAGTCATGAAGGCTTTCAGACCAGGGTCTAAGGCCACTGCGCGTCCAAGGTTCACATTATCACTAGGGCGGACGAATGTAGGGATTGCTGCGTACCAGAAGCCGTTGTCGTTCAAGATCTGGATATCGTTCGCGATAGATAGCCCTGGGTCGCAACGAATCGGAATGTCCTTCATTTTGCTGATGCTCAACAACGCGCGCGACTGACCTGGCACATAGGTGATCCTGGCATCTTTGGCATCCTCACATATCGTAAAGAATCGGCTCTCTTTCTTGTTCTTGAAACCAATCTTGAACTTTGTGATGTTGCCGTTCCTCTTGTTGCTAAAGGCGCTTCTCACGTTGGACTAAAACCGGTGAAGCGCGATAAAGCGAAAGTTTTTTGGAGTATCAAACGCCCACTCCGGAGGCGGGCCCATGTCTTTAGGACACACTTGTTCATTGATGGTTGTTTTCGTCACGTACAGGTCACGCAGCGAATCGGCTCTGTAAACATTGGTTTTACGGAAGTGTGCGACGGCTTGGTTGTATGTCCACCTACATGTACCCATGAACTGACGCAAGAACTTGCGTTGTTCCGACGTCGGGAACAGTCGATACTTCCGCATGCGACGAATCATTCGCTTCTCCTCCTTCTCTAGCGACGCCAACTCGTGCTTCCCGGACTCGATATCACTCGCATGGTCTTCTGCGTTGACTTTTAAGATGTTGATTGACTCTGGCTTTGTTCAGTACGTCGACAGCTCCTCATCTGGAATGAAGTCGTTCACCTTCAACACCTCTCAAAAAGAGGCAACGAAAGCCGTTCAGTCTACAACCGACACTCCAGTTGCACCCTCCATCCCAACATCACCTCCGTCTTTGCCGGTAGCTCCGCCAACGACTGCTGCTCCTGCATCTCCTGCATCTCCTGCATCTCCTGCACTTCCTGCCCCCGTTGAATCTGTAACTGCCCCTCCAGCTCCAATTGAATCTTCAAACACTCCAAAGCAGGCAACAATTGCTACTCCAGAGCCTGTTGCACCTCCATCTACGATTCCTTTAATGCTTCCTGTAGTTGAAGGCGTCGACTTGGCTACGAAAGAGTACGTTACAATTGACATGGCTACATTTCTTTGGTGCTTGGGTACTGATCGTGCATTCGTACAGACACGAGAAACCTGCAGTGGACACTGTCGTGGATCAAGTGACAGAAATGATGGGGATGATGTAAGTCAACTGCTGCCAAGTAAAAAAGAAGGCTTAAACTAGCTCAGGATGAGCAACAAAACCATGGTATAGTTTGCTGCTGGTAACAAAAAATATGATTTGTATTTGATGAATGTCACAAAATGTTTTCAGTTGTCAATTCGTACATGGCACGGAATAGGAATGCTGAGAACCCTGTACGGGCCGCCACAATGCGTAAATGGTATGCCAGGGCCTGGTGGCTGGGTATTCATGTCTATGGCTACGTGGTGCTTGGCGTCAAGGGTGCGTTGAGCCCGCAGTCGCTTCCTACCGCTCAGTTCGTGGTATATTTGGTTGTGGCAGTCGCGACGATCCTGTGCTACATTGTTCTGCAGTGCTCGTCGCCTGGACAACTCGACAAGAGACCAATGTTGGCTCCAGTCCAAACTGCAACACCTAAGGATTTTAACAGTCCGGCACAAATGGCTACAGAAGATGGAGATGATACGGAATTGCTTGGTGATGGAGAGGAGAATGATCATCAGAGGGATAGCG
The DNA here is from genome assembly GCA_031305395.1 of Phytophthora citrophthora. Classification (NCBI taxonomy): domain Eukaryota; phylum Oomycota; class Peronosporomycetes; order Peronosporales; family Peronosporaceae; genus Phytophthora; species Phytophthora citrophthora. Next base: position 253,154 of record JASMQC010000024.1, read on the forward strand.
CTGACCTGCACTTTTGCAACGAATGCCACGTCTTCCAGCCATTGAGAACGAAGCACTGGTATGATGATTGATGCTTCTAATGATTCAGCGATGGTTGTATTGATGATGTGGTTTTGTTTTGTTTTTTTGCAGCAAGGACTGTGCTCGGTGTACAAGGCAGTACGATCACCAGTACGTTCAAATTGTGGCCTGAATTGTCGAAACTCATGAGAACTGACGTGTTGCTCACGTGGTGTTTTTGTAGTTGTGACTGCGTGGGGACATGCGTGGGTGAGAACAACCGTCGGCTTTTCGTGCTCTACTTGGTCCTGCAGATTCTGGAGGGAGCAGTGATGATCGACGTGACGTCCATGGCGTTCACTGAAGGCGACGACATCAATGACTGGTTCAAGACCAACGCACTGTACATTGTGCTGTTTTTCTTGCTCGTGTGTGTGCTGTTCATCGCCTTCCCACTCTTCTGCTACCAGGCGTTCCTCATCTCGACAAACCAGGTGGGTGCTGTACAATTGTAGCAAACACACAGGCAGAAGAAAAACTAACACTTGATGCACTGCTGCTTCAACTTCAGACATCCTGGGAGCACGCTCGTCGATCTTCTATCACCTACTTGCAGAATCTACCAGACAAACGTTCACCATTCCATCGTGGTGTGTTCCAGAACTGGTGGGTCTTCATCTCCAATGGTGACCGCAACAAATGGGTCCACGCAAGTGCTCCTAAGCCGATGTCGCACCGAGACGAAGCTTCCTCGCTTGTATAGTCCTCTTAAACCAATTTTGACCAAAATACGGACTAAATCACAAATACATCATATCGAAATCAAGTATAAATTGTGTAAAACATCAACTTGCACACGTGTTCGATTCAAGCAAGCATTTCGAGGATCGACCGAGCACAGACCATGGTCCTGACCTCCGTGGCGCTCAATGCCGCCTTAATCCTCGTGTATGTGGGTGTAGCAACTGGTGTGGTGCTGCTATTGGCCTGGATTCGCGCTCCTATTGCTGAGGCCAAGAGACTCGCAGAGGAATTGGACCCTCCGCAAGAATCTACATTCCGCGACCCTCAAACCAACGAGCTGTATGTATTTATCAACACAAATAAGAATTCTGTGTGCTGTACAACTAAAAGTGTATGTATGTAGTTCGCCATTTGGGTCATTGGGTGATGAGAAGGCTGAGGTGACGTTGAGTGTGGTGATTCCGGCGTACAATGAACAAGACCGGATTTTGGTGACGATCAAAGACACAATCGCTTTTCTGGACGAGAAGAAGCAGAAGGACCCATCGTTCAGTTATGAGATTATCGTGGTGGATGACTGCAGTGTGGACGCAACAGTGGATGTGGTCCTGGAACAGGTGAAGCAGCACTCGGTGGATCGGATCCGACTTTTGACGCTGCAGAAGAACCACGGCAAAGGTGGTGCCATCCGCAAAGGAGTGGTGCGAGCACGTGGTGAATTGGTGCTGTTTGCTGATGCGGACAATGCAACGGAGATTAGAGACTACGACAAGCTGGAAAAGGCTTTGAACGAAGCTGAAGGAGACAATGGCGTGGTGATCTGTGGCAGTCGAGCGCACCTTGAAGAGCAGGCAATTGCCAAGCGAAACCCACTGCGCAATTTGCTGATGCACGGATTCCACCTCATTGTGTCGACGCTGTGCATCAAAAATGTGCGGGATACTCAGTGTGGGTTTAAGCTTTTCGACCGGAAAGCAGCACGAGTGCTGTTTGCACCGATGCATATCGAGCGATGGGCATTTGACGTCGAGCTGCTGTTCCTCGCTGCCAGCAGCAAAATGACAATCAAGGTGCGCGTTCACTCAATTTGGATTGATATTTGAGCTTCTCACGTGAGTTTTGTTTCATTTTTTGCAGGAAGTGGCGGTACAATGGACGGAGGTGCCAGGTTCCAAGCTCAGCGTCATCTCGGCGACTATTACAATGCTGCGTGAGATCATTCTCATCCGTTTGTGCTATACTGTCGGCATCTGGAAAACCAACGATGGTGGTTTCCGCCTTGCAAACAGATCGTGACTGCAAAAAAATGCTAGGTCTGTGTTGTACTAGGTTTCAGAGTTCTGTATCTAGGGCTCAGAGCTCAAATCCATGCCTATCTGTTTGAACTAGAGAATTCACGAATATGTGTCGAAAGCTTTTGCTTTTTCAGCGATGGTGTTTTCTAGATGTCCATTCTCCTGGCTTCGAAGTCTATGAGCAGTGCAGGTAAGAAATGTTAGAGCGAAAAGAATTGCTTGAACAACACTCCTGTAGACATACCCTTGCGCTCACAGTGCCAAGAGAGCCTCGCTTTTTCCGAAGCTGGTTGTCTTGCTTTGAAGGAGAGTCGTCACGGCGTGTTGGTTTCTTCGCCTCTTTCATCCGGTGAGCAGCATTGCTTGCATTGTTCATCAAGAAATGTATGTTCTTGCGGTTCATCTTGGGGGGGTATTGTTTGTCAGACGTAGGGTTCAGTATGCGTTGCTTGCCTCGTTCTTTTGGTTTTGTAGGGGTTCCATTGCTGACTTCCTCCAGCCCATTCTTAGGTTGCTTTAGCCACTTGACCAAACTTGATCCTGCGTTTGATTGGCGATAGTTTGACAGTTGTTGCTTCCAAGCCTTCTTTCTGGGACTATCGGAGCGATTAGAGGCAGCACGGGTATCACCAGCTTTACTGGAAGTTTCACTTCTGTCCTTGACAGTCTTGACCACAGCTTGTTGCTTGTTCTCCAGGTCAAGGTAGCTATTAAGGTCAGTGTTTTTATCCCTTTTCACCTCTTCGATCTCGATCAGTTTCCTGCTTTCACTCGGCATGATCTCCTCCTTCTCTTCAGCGTGACTAACGAACTTCATCACATCGAAGCTCTTCCTTTTCTTCTGTCGATGCTGCTTTTTACCAAAGTACTTGCTGATGGTAGGTTGGCTCGGTCCAGACTGTTTGGGCGTCGTCGACATCGAGTCGCTTCGTTTTCGCTTAAGCTTGCGAGGCTCGGGCTTGTCATATTTAAATTTCTGCTTCGGCCGTGCCTCACTCCTGTTGTTTCGGGGTGATTTATCCTCGACATGGTTCTTCTTCGAATCCATCTTGTTTTGAGTTTGATTACTCTCGTAGTTTTGTCTTGGGGTCAATGGTTTTCTCTTTTTCTTCTTCCGTTCCGGTGTTGAGATTCTCTCTAACGAACTGCGTTGGCTACTGGTAGTGTCTCCTTCTTCAGCTGCACCATCTAATGACACAAAATAACTGTTCATGAGTTTCTTGCTGCCAGCGTTCGCCTTCTCTTCCTTCTCCTTTGCAAGCAGCTTTCTCGTGGCCTTCATCGCATCTGCTAGACCCTAAACAGTATAAAAACCCACGTCATACGCCTTATCCACACCTCACAGCCTCCACCACTTACTAACCTTCTTTAGTCCAGCGTTCAGTCGATCAGCACGCGTCTCTCCTTCCACTTCTCCATTCACCAACCTGAATGTCCGCAATTTTCTCCATTTTGCATCTAACCAGCACGTTACCAATCAGTAATTCTTCATTTAAGTTATAACCAGCATTCCATAACTTCACAGACCATTGGACGATATCTCAACGTCGTTCCGGTCTATCTTCCGCTTCAACATGATGGTCAGCGGTAGCCTGGAGCAATATAGTCACAAAATTAGTGAGTAAATGTCCTTCTTCTTCCATTCAACAGCAATTTTTCTCCAACTTTCAAGGTCGTACATCTCCTGAGTATCTACACGTATGGGAAACTCGTCATCATTGCGGTCTACACGTAGTACTTTTGAAACGCGATGGCCGCGCTTGTCTCCAGCCACGAACGCCTGTGCCATCAGTCCAACGCAATTATTAAGACTTCTAGAAGGAAATAGAGCGCGAAACTTGGCGAGCAACTGCGCACCATTGAGTAGTATTCGATCGTGTCTCCAGGGAACAGCGTCTCCGCCTGTAGCTCCGACGCCGAGAGCCCAACCATCGTCTCACGCTTGCCACCACCACGTCTCCACAAATGTCCTTTTCAGTAAACCGATATTAAAGCGGTAAATACCGCCGCGGTATGAGTACGTCATAATCAGATCTTTGAACCATGGGAGAGTCCCCTCCTCGTGCAGATGTCCTCGTGCTCTTCGCCTTTGACCACGGACTGGTTAATGTGGACTCGAATGTCCACATAACTCAAGCACTTGACGCTCAAGTGTCCACCGATCTTTGGGCCAATTATGATGCGCACAAGAAGGACACCAACCGATCCAAAATCATGGACCAATTTTTCGTGCAGCTCGCTAAACAACGTCCAGTGATGTATGAGGACATTCGCAACGCTGTGCAAGGCCTTCCATTCGACGAAGAGATGGTGAGTGCTATCCGCCTCGCGGTGGACCATTTCGGAGCTACATGCAAAATTGTGAGCGACTGTACCGTTTTCGGAATCGAAAGGTTTCTGGAATCCCATGGACTGAGAGATCAAGTGAGTGAAGTGGTGGCCAACCCGACCCATTTTGAAGATGGGGGGAAAGTATTGAGGGTGAGACCTTACCAGGGGGACCATGTTACCCCCCATGGATGTCCGAATTGTCCCCAGAACTTGTGCAAAGGGGCCATTTTGGAACGGATCCTGCAGCAACACCGGTACTCAAGAGTACTGTACGTAGGTGGGGAAGTTACCGACTTTTGTCCGTCAGCGAAATTGTCAATGTGCGTGTAGATTTATGCGTTGAAGTGGGGGAAGTATTGTACATGTACTTACTATTTTGTTATTAGGGACGATGTGGTGTTTGCTCGGGTTACTGGAGCGAACGAGCTGCTGCCATTACTGAATGACAATCCAGATCAAGTTCAGGCACACATTCGGCAGTGGAAAACGGGAGAGGACATTGTTGCTTACTTCCGGGATTTCTTCTATCGCCAATATCCTCAATGTCGTCAATCCAGTCGTCGCAACACGTTGATCTACGAGATGCAAGACGGGAACTTCTCTGTCCCATCGCCAATGCCCAAAGATCCTGGAGAGCTCTTGGTGATCTTCGACTTTGACGATTCCCTGGTGAATGAGGACTCGGATGTGTACGTATTTGGGTCTTTCCATCCAGAACTTTGTCAGACAGCGTATGACCGTCACGCGAAGAAGCCGATTTGGCCCAGTGTTTTTGACGATATGCTCCAAGTTTTGGCCAGTGAAAGGCCGCACGTGACGCTGGAGCTGATTCGTGAACGAGTAGCGAAGATTCCAGTTCAAGCGCGCATGATCGACGCCATTCGCATGGCCGTGGAGCTCTTTGGAGCCGAAGTTAAGGTCATCAGTGACGGCAATACGTTCTATATCGAGAGTATGCTGGAGCATCGAGAGCTCGATCAGCATGTGAAGGAAGTCTTTGCCAATCCTGTCGAGCACGAAACCTCGGAAGATGGTCACACGAGGCTTCGAATTCGCCCGTACCATGCAGATCACCTGGAGCCACATGGATGCACGTGGTGCCCTACGAATATGTGCAAAGGCAGCATCTTGGATTCGATTCGCAGTGGAAAGTCATACTCACGAGTGATTTACGTTGGTGACGGCACCGGAGACTTCTGTCCAGCATCTCGACTATCAGAGTAGGTTTTGTTTCATGGATGTTTACTCTTTATCTCTGCTTACATGTTGGTTTTATCCATGTAGGAATGACGTTGTGCTCGCACGCTCCCATCTTCTCAGTGGAGACCCCTACGGCCTACAACGTTGCATCAACGACAATCCTGGTGTTGTCCACGCACCTGTTGTGCCTTGGAGCACAGGATTCGACATTTATCGTCGCTTTGCCCAGTTCTGTCCGCCTCCGTACGCAATTCCTCGAGCCACCCCACGTATCTCCGGCAGTGTATTGGTCGTCTTTGACTACGACTGGTCGCTAATCAACGAGAACTCGGACACCTTCGTCTTCCAGAAACTCTACCCGGAACTACTAGCGACATTGAGCGAGAGGCGTAGTAAGCAGCCTTCATGGACCAAAATCATGGACGAGATGCTCGGAGTGCTGGCTGAGGACAAGCCGGACGTGTCTGTTGACGTGATTCGAGATACTGTTGCTCATGTCCCGATTCAACCGCACATGCTGGACGCCTTACGTCTCGCAGCGGAACAGTACAGCGCCAATGTCAAGATCGTCAGTGATGCTAACTCGGTTTACATCGAGAGTATGCTGAAGCGCTATGGTCTGATCCAGGACGTAAGCGAGGTCATCACGAACCCCGCGTCGTTCGAGACTCTAGAAAATGGTCGCAGTCGACTTCGTGTCCGTCCGTACCATGAAGAAGCAGGAGAACCGCACGGATGCGAATGGTGTCCTACCAACATGTGCAAGGGTCGGATTGTTGAGACTCTGCGCAGTGCGTACCCGTACACGTCTGTGCTGTACGTCGGCGATGGATCAGGTGATTTCTGTGTCGCGACGCGTCTAACCAAGTACGTTGCTTGGTTATTTGGTTTTGTTCAGAATGCAGCTTTGACTAATTGCTTGTTCCGTTGCCAATCTTACAGGAATGATGTCGTGTTTGCGCGTGCGGATGACGCCGGAGGTAGATCTTACGGACTGCAAAAGCGAATTGACAGTAACTCGAAGCTGGTTGAGGCGGCAGTGGTGCCTTGGAGCACTGGCGACGACATTTACCGTCTTTTCGCGCAGTTTTTCCACGCACCACCCCAGACAAACTGAATCTTGTGGTAAATTCGTTGTCGTGGAAGAAGTTCAGTCTGTTCAGACTCCTACCCCAAGACCATAACACTCAATTCAACACTCCACAGGAATGAAATGGCAGTGGCTTTGATTTCATCATGTATTTGCCACAGTCAAAACGAGAACTATTCGCTCAGGTCTAAGTGCTGCAATTCTGGTGATGCAGTCTACTAGCATCTGCATGTATTATACAGGCTTCACAGATAGCTTCTTGATTGAATATTGCGCAATAGGTAGTTTCCTCGAATTACGGGTACTTGGATTGAGAAAAGTGAATTCCTGTAGATTTTTTTTATCGCATTCTCTACGCTGTTGTTGTTGGTGGTGTTTACATGAAATTCCTTGAAAAAAACGGCTGAAGTAACTGGATTCCACCGCTTAGCTGCAAGGGCTGCCCGAGGTGCAGCTAGACGCACAGCACGCAGAGAAATCCCCTCCACGCTTTTCACAACACTGACTGATTCTGACGTTCGACTCAGAGTTGCTGCCCAAGGCTACTCGGGCAGGTCGCAGCATCGATGTGCGTGAAAGAAGCAGCGATGACGGCACCGACAAGAAGCATGACGCAAGTCTTGAAGTTCATCTTTGGTGGGTAGGCTGGGTGAGACTTGGGAGTGAGGAGGCAAAAACCACAATGAGCTCGAGTAAATGGTAGTAGGTTGCCCGCCCTCTTCCTGGACAGGCAGATAAGACAAGAGAGGAAGCCACAACGTGTGGTAGTTTCTTTTCATTCTGCTTCGTAGCAAGAACGTGTGGTCTAGTTGGTCTCAAGGAGACAGCAGAAAACTTTTGTAGCATTTACTGGGCATTGGCGAAATACATGATCCGTTCTGTGCAACTCAAAGACGCTCCAACGTGCGGTTATCCACCTTGGTCTCCTGCACAGATTTTCGGTCAAAGACTTCGTCCTCCTCAAATCATATTTTTTGTTACCAGCAGCAAACTATACCATGGTTTTGTTGCTCATCCTGAGCTAGTTTAAGCCTTCTTTTTTACTTGGCAGCAGTTGACTTACATCATCCCCATCATTTCTGTCACTTGATCCACGACAGTGTCCACTGCAGGTTTCTCGTGTCTGTACGAATGCACGATCAGTACCCAAGCACCAAAGAAATGTAGCCATGTCAATTGTAACGTACTCTTTCGTAGCCAAGTCGACGCCTTCAACTACAGGAAGCATTAAAGGAATCGTAGATGGAGGTGCAACAGGCTCTGGAGTAGCAATTGTTGCCTGCTTTGGAGTGTTTGAAGATTCAATTGGAGCTGGAGGGGCAGTTACAGATTCAACGGGGGCAGGAAGTGCAGGAGATGCAGGAGATGCAGGAGATGCAGGAGCAGCAGTCGTTGGCGGAGCTACCGGCAAAGACGGAGGTGATGTTGGGATGGAGGGTGCAACTGGAGTGTCGGTTGTAGACTGAACGGCTTTCGTTGCCTCTTTTTGAGAGGTGTTGAAGGTGAACGACTTCATTCCAGATGAGGAGCTGTCGACGTACTGAACAAAGCCAGAGTCACGAGCCACAGGATTCACACAAGCACCCAACGACGTTGCTGCACCAGGGACATGCGGTTCAATGTCGACCACCCACGGCACCACTTCTTCCTCTTGCTCTATTACAGAAAAATCACGTCAAATCACGTCATTGAGTTTGAAAATCTTGTGCTGTGAAGAAAAATGCTGCAACTCACTGAGAATACGCCAGTTTGCGCCTGTTTTGTCGGGGTCGTTGAAGTCGTATACTTGAGACCAGTGGTTGTTTGTCGGCTCCAACCGTGCATCTGTGAAATTCTATAAGAGGTGTCATTAGTTTCCACCTCCTTGTCTGGGTGTCGATAACATTTTTCTCCTTACCCGTTCAATGCCGCAGTAAGCTCCGTTAAATGGAGCGAACGTTATATCCTGAGAGGTCTCGATGATTGGGTCCGTGAGGGAATAGAGGTAGATTGAGCAGCTCGAACAATCTCTCGTACGTAGCTGTTTGCTGACAGCGATACAAAAGTGTCAGACAACATTGACACTTCAGAAAACTCATCCAATCTAACCATGCGATGGTGAAGACACAATTGCTGCAATTCCGTACGAAAACAGACTCCGAACTGGGACCTAAGTGTACATTAAACAATATAAGTACGAAAATACCATTCAACATATTCCGGTAAGTAGACTAACCAACAAACACGCGGCAGTTCGACAAGTTGTCGATTTGCACCTGATTAATGTGGTCCAATACCAGGACCGTGCATCCCTCCAAGTCCGAGATATCAAAGGGTTGTCTATCAACAACCTCATCAGTTTAAATACATTTACTGCGTCACAACTTTACAAACGCACCCTTCAATCTGCCCTGGAAGCTTCATGAGATTTTCATTTTTCTTGTTGCGGAATGTGTAGGTGAGCTCGAACTCGTAGAGTCTCCATGCCGAGCGGTCCTCAAATGTCTTGCCATCCGACGCAGTGAAAATCATCTTCTCGTTTTCTGCTTGGTTTTCTTTTGCGCTAAAGAATTCAAAGTGACGGTAACAATAAAACTGACCTCCGTCCGTTACAAAAGTGACTTTTCAAGATCGTTGATGTGTACCACACCAGATGGAGCACTCAATTAATCCAAGCGTTCGAACATGGCTCGACATGGCCACCTGCAGACGTCACTCTTGCGAGCTCTCGCTCTTCTCTCTCTGACTGTCATTGCGTATGCTACGTACGCCTCCAGCTACAGCGACGTATCACCCAGCTCCAGCGCAAGTTCCAGCTCAGAAAACGTAGTAGAAGCTTCAGAATCAACCACCCCCGACGCTGTGTGTATCCCAGAAAATGGCGAGTTTTCGTGTCCTGCGTCACCTCCTGCACCTCTGAAAGATCCACACGACCAACATATTGTGTTTGTGTCTATAGCTATTAAAGGACACGCCTTGCCACTGCTTCGTATGGCTAGTGAGATGAAGGAGCAAGGATATCGAGTCTCCTTCGCTACCCACGACTCTGGAAGAGAGTGGGCACACGCCTATGGGGTACCGTTCCTCTCTGCTGGAGCTTTCCCTATTTCAGCTGAAGATTTACGGGTTAAACTACGTGCTATGACGCGGGACGCTTCGAATTTCCGAGGAATTCTAACCATGTTCAGCGACATTTACGTCCGAGCAGCAAGACCGATGTTTGACGCGTTATTGCCGCAATTAGAGGGCAATGAAAGCAATGGAAATGCGCCGGACCTGTTGGTGATGGATATTGCAACGGTGGGAGCTCAAGATCTGGCGCATAAACTGAAGATCCCGTACATTCTGAACTCGCCATCATTACTTTTTGATCTAGGAGGAGCACCAAGCTACGTACCTGCGTGGGGAACAGGCTTTAGAGAGAATATGTCACTCTGGAATCGATGTATGAACATTCTGTTCCCGAGATTACTGTCGGTGGCATTGACCCCACCGTTCATGGAGCTCAACAAGATGAGGTATGAGCTGGACCTACCACCTTTTAGATCTCAACACGATTTATTCAAGGGGGCACGTGTGATTCTCAATACTGCGTTTGGGCTGGAACATCCACAGCCTCTTTCACCGCTAGTGGAAGCTGTGGGGCCTATTATGCCGGTTCCAGGTGGAAATGCAAGCAACTTGGAGCGACAGCCTCTTCCTGCAGCATTACTGAGCTGGCTGGACGCATCTATTGAAACACCTCAGTCTATGCGTCTGCGTCAGCGAACAGCGTCACATCCTCGTGCCAAGTTAACTGAGAATGAAGTGGAGGCAGCAGGTGGCGTGGTGTATGTGAATCTGGGTACTATGGCGTACATCGATGCCTGGCAAGCCCAAGCTCTGGTTGAAGGACTGGTCATGGCACCAGGAGACCCGCACGTGAAAGTACTCTGGATTCTCCCAACTGATCAGCGTGGTATTCTACCTCCTGCACTACCGACTTCGCTGGTCTTGAAACCTCCAAGTACTTCTCTTTCCAATCTCGAGCTCTTGGACCATCCAGCCGTCCGGTTAGTAGTTTCCCATTGTGGCATGGTCTCAGCTCAAGAAGCTCTAGTAGCAGGCAAGCCGTTGTTGTGTATTCCGTTCCTTGTGGATCAGCCTGACGTGGCAGCTCGTGTGGAGGACGCTGGAGCAGGCATTTCGCTGGATAAAAATCTCCTTTCGGGCCCGTACGTACATGCTGCAGTCACTGAGCTGCTCACCAATGTCTCGTACACACTTGCTGCAAGGAAAGTTGGGCGACTGCTTCAACGAGCCGGTGGAGCTTCACGAGCCATTGACGTGATCGATGCCACTTTGCGCCTTGGTTTTGATCATTTGGCTACACTAAACCTCACAGCTCCGTGGCACAAGACTGCTTTACTTGACGTTTGGGCAGTTTACGCGGCACTTATCTGCTTACTGGCAGTGTTTGTTCGTGTGCAGTGGTTACTCGTGTATTTCTTGGTGTCCGAGAGCTTTAGTCTCCTCTGCAATTTAATCCTAGGCCCACCACTTCCGCCTTCGTCAATGGCTGAAGGATACGATGAAGAATACGAAGGTGATGAAGCAGAGGGAAGTGCGAGCAGTGCGTCGTCACAACAAGCACGTTAGTGTGGCTGAGAAAAAATGTTAATAAATACATTGACACACGACCTACGCACGACCTGCGAACGAATCATGACGATACGCGGCGAGCTCCTCCTGGAATTTTTGTTCACGCTCTTGCCGTCGACGAGCAGCCTCTGCATCCTCGAGTTGACGCTTTTCACGATCCTTTCGAGCTGCAGCAGTGAGAATCGGTTGATCATCCCAACACGTGACCACAAGATCGCTATTGTCCTCGGTACTAGCAGTTGAATCACCACTACGAGTGGCAAGTATCAGCTCCTCGCAATCCACTGGGGTGATAAGTACTGCCGTCTCCTTCGCCGGCTCGTCTTGTGCGAGAGATTGAGCAAAGAGTTTGGCAACGAACGACGGACGTCTCTCGAGAGTAGGCGAATCGGGATCGGTCTCTTTCGGGGTCTCTTTTTTTACTGCTGGAGTTCTTTCGGATCGACGAGGATACTGAAGGGATTTATGAGAATCCGCTGACGGCACTGATGGTGCTGTGTGCCGTCGAGGAGCTACAGGCTCGGGGGAGATTGGCTCCGACCTGTGCCCAGCACATTGAACGAACGAGTATGTCAACAACTCACTGGCGCTTGGGCGCATTGACGTGTCGATTTGAAGACAAGCCAAGATGAATTCTCGGGCCTTGGCCGACAGACTGTCTGGTAGCGGAGGCAGTTCTTCGAGGTTGGCGATGTAGTAGAGCAGAGCAGCTTGGCAATCGAAGCGACGATCTCCCCAAAGCGGCCCGCCGGTTAGCAGACGCAACACAGTGCAGCCAATACTCCAAATATCCGCCTTCTGGCTGCGTCCTGCTGTTTGCTTGATCACTTCGGGTGCCATATAGTTGGGAGTACCGTGCAATGATCGAGTTGAGCCGCTGGCCATGGTGGCGCTGTTAATGAGACGAGAAGAACCGAAGTCTGCGATTTTCACCACACCATTCTGGTCAACCAAGATATTTGCTGGCTGCGTGAGAAACACATTGAATTGTGTTAGAACAATTGTTTAACGAAGCAAAGGCTGTAGCCTTACCTTGATGTCGTGGTGGATGATGTTCTTGGAATGGAGGTAAGCAACACCGGACAGTAATTGGTGTGTAAACCGTCGAACGACACGCTCGTTACCTCCGAAAAGCTTGCGGTTGTGCTCGAGACTTCCACCAGGGACCCATTCCGTGAAGATCGATAGGGTTTGCGCTTTGGTATCCACATGACAGCCCAGGTACTTGACGATATTCTCGTGCTTCAAGCTCCGCAACAACTCAACCTCTCGAGTGGCTTCGCGAACAGCAGTCTCCGTCTCCTCTGAAATCAAGATCTCCTTCACTGCCATTAAACAGCCAGTGTCTTCATCACGAGCCAAGAACACCTACAAAAAATACTCGTTAATCTCGTGATGCAATAGCCTAGGAAACTCTTACGTACCGTGCCATAGCTTCCAGCACCAATCGAAGAACCTTTTTTCCATTCCGTGACCTCATCGTCCTCGAATTCATCGTTTGAATAGTCTTCTTCTTCCTCCTCTTCTTTGCGTCCACCTTTTTCATCCGCTTCGTCACTCGTGGCAGGAACTTCCGGTTCATCCAAGGAGGTAGTAGTATCGTTGCCCCAAGAGCTGGGGGTGGGTCGATCGGTAGCAGCTCTAGATAAATTGTACAGGTCACCATGTGGGCCTGACGGTATTTGGTCTATTGCAAAGTCGAGGAGAGATGGATCCGATGTGTGTTTCCTGGCCTCAGCCATAAGAGCATCTATTCGGCTGCCGGAACGCTGCAGCAGAGCCTGCTTTGACGCACCACTGCCCATAATGTGCAAATTTGGTCTGGAGGATTCCTTTTCAGAAATGAAGCTGAGATTTTAAGCGAAGCTGTTGGCCAAGAGCGGCTGAAGAGCGACTCTACCAATGAAGACGATCGAATCGAGGGCCAAAAGCGTTCATTTCTCAGCCCGTTTCGGGGACCAATTACTCGTCCTCCGAATTCTTGTTCACCACGTGGTAAAGCCAGTGAATCGAACCAGTACTGATCGTCAATGAAATTTAGTTGGGCTTGGTCTTACTAGGGCCAGCTTTAGCTCATTTCTCATAACCGTCGTCGCACTCGAGATGTAAATTGTTACGAGAACCTCAGCATATTACACTGTTCTATAGCGAGAAATATCTCGCAAAAGTTAAAACCAATACTCGATTTAGGTGGCGCACTTTTACGTGACTTCCACGCATCCTTACTGGCGAGGTTGTATTACGAGAAACTGTCAATCTTGTCGGACGTCGAAAGAAGCACGAGACTCGACGAGTTCGTGGTTGAAGTTGTTATGTTGCTCAAGTGCAACATAGAAACTTCAATTGTGAAACATCAGATGAAGTCTCCTGCCCTCACGTACAACTGCAGTAGTTGTTTGTATAAGTATAGGAGCTAAATCGGCAATGTCAGCCAAAAAAGGGCAGGCCTTGCCTAAGGCACAGTATGGACGGCTTGCCGTCCTAGTGGTGAATCGCGATCAAGAGATTTGCCCTGCATAATTTCTTAGCCGCCGCGATGGAATGGGCCTAGATGGCTAATTCCTCCGGCAACTTGCCTATATTTTTTTATGGGTTTGCAACACTCTAGTGTCTAGCCACTGTACCGATCAATAAGATGAGGAGGAGGCTGCTCGAGCATGATGGAGGGGTTGGACTCGATGTACTCCTTGATAGTTGTCGTGCGGTCACCCAGGTATGTAGTAGTGACGAAATCTTCGTACACGCTCTACCATGCGAGCAACAATAACCACATCATCACCGATATGTTCATGAGAAAATGAATTTGTATCAAACGCACCTGGCCTAACTTCTTGACAGCTAGCAGACAGTGGCGAAGGTATACCTGAACATTTATCAAGTAAGTGTAACCGCATTTAGTTCTCATTTAGCATGCAGATCACTTTGTTCTGCCGTACCCGACACGGCAGGATCCCGCTCGTGGTGTCCCATCCCCAAATTGTATTCAAGCCGTATGCCTTGTACTTGGAATCAAAAGTCTCTTGTCCACTGCAACAATAAAGCACTCAAATACCACACAACGAAACGTTGCTGGATGGTATATCTTACCGTTTAGCAATGTACTCCTCATCACTCCACCTTGTGCACATCAATGCCTAGATCCATCCAGTGCACCGTAAAAACAACATAAGTTCATCAACCTTCAGTACTTCAATCAGTTTTTCTAGACAAACCTCAGCTCCAGTGCTCCCATCCAGCTCCTGGAATTTAGCACTGATGATCTTAAACTCCTCTTCTCGCTCGTAAAAGTCCGGCAGCAGTTCCGATGGGATGTCAAATACGCTAACGAGAAACTTGCAACCAGGAGCAGGTTCCGTCGACAAGCTTGCAATCTCCTAATAAACAATAAAACACTTATTAGCCGCCTTAACACCATTATTTATTGTTTGTGCAATTGAGATACACCTTCGTCTCGAGGTTAGCAATCCCTCGCTGAAAGAAAATGGAGGCCGGGTGAGCGAATACCCTACGATAGTCGAGTACTGTCGCCAGTCGGAAGTTGCTCACGCCAGCGCCGAATGTTGAGCGTGCCGATGCCTCTGTGACAACGATCCATTAAGGTTAGCATTGCTAAGTATTAACTACATGTAGCGAAAGACTCGCAACGGAGACCTGAGAGGAGCGACCCGAATCCAATGATTGCCACCATGATCGAAAATGAAGTGGGCAGGTTTAAAACAATCTGATTCTCTTCTACTCAGATTTAAGTTTGGTTTCACTAAGAGACCATCATTCTGGCTTCACCCAGTTGTAAGCAACACGTCAGCACAGTTCATGACTGGAGCGCCATGGACTGCAAGACGCTCACGTTTGGGGACCATATGGGGTCCAGAGACGTCTCATGGCGTCACACGATACGCCGGAGGATAGCTGGTATCTCTGCGCTGATAATGGTGCTCCTATTGTCGTCTCTTCCGCTGTCTAGTGCCGTGCAGCCGCAGTCGAAGCAATGCCATTTTTACGAAAATCCGTCGACTCAAGAATTTATCGTACAATTACGCGAATACGGCGCACTAGAGGCTCAGGAACAACTCGTTGGTAGTTTTATCAGCTCCACAGTGTCTGATTATGGGTTAGATATCACTAGACGCTCCGAATTCGCACGACAGGCACCCACAGACTTCGTCGTATTGCGCACATTTACCTGTGACCTGGGGCAGTTCCCAGCTACTGGAATATCTACCAAAGACAGTACTTGTCATGGTTCTGAAGGTCTAATACAAAATTTTAGTGCTACGGAGCAGATTAAAGCTATCCGAGTCAACAAAGAGTACACCAAGATGAAGTTATTGGGGTTCGATGATAAGCGAGAAAAAGGCCTCAAATTACAGACAGCAGTGGGCAAACGCACAATGAATGAACCGACGAGAGAATTACTCGGGTTAAGGAAGGAGTCGACGCTGCTGGTGGACGATTTAGGGGTGAGAGAGCTCTGGGAACGGGGATTCAAAGGACAGGGGGTGAAAGTGGGCATCTTTGACACGGGGTTGTCGTCGTCGAAGTTGACAAACGTCAAGGAGAAAATTAACTGGACGCACGAGCCGAAGAATGCCGACTCGGTGGGCCACGGGACGTTTGTTGCTGGAGTGATTAGTGGCACCGATGATAAATGCCCAGGAATCGCGCCGGAAGCGGAGCTGTATGTGTTCCGCATGTTTACAGGAGAACAGCTCTCGTTCACGTCGTGGTATCTTGACGCGTTTAATTACGCGCTGTTCAAGAAAATTAATGTGCTGAATTTGAGCACAGGAGGACCGGATTTCCAAGATTTACCGTTTGTTGACAAGGTGCAAGAGCTAGCTGCACACGGCATCATTCTGGTACGACTTACATATTTGAATTGGACTGAAATCGGAGCTAACAACTTGTGCTGCCACCGGTAGGTATCTGCAGTTGGTAACGATGGACCTCACTATGGACTACTTTCTAACCCAGCTGATCAGGCAGAGGTCATCGGTGTAGGCGGCATCACAAGAACCAACGAGATCTCAGAATTTTCGTCTCGTGGTATGACAACTTGGGAACTTCCGTTTGGATCTGGACGTGTAAAACCGGATATTGTCACTCTGGCAGAAAATGTTCCTGGTGCAGATGCATCTGGTGGGTGTAAGGTGCTTTCTGGAACCAGTGCGTCAGCTCCTATTGTTTCGGCGTCAATAGCTCTGCTTGCTTCTATGATTCCTTCTGAGGAGAGGTGGAATCTGTTGAATCCAGCATCCATGAAGCAAATTCTGCTTGAAAGTGCTGACAAACTGGTAGCTCGGCACGATTCTGAAAATGTAGTTCGCAATCACATATTCGAGCAAGGGAATGGAGTACTTAACATTTCCAAGGCGAGCAGAGTGGTGGAAAGTTTATGGACGAGATATCAAACCGCGCAGAATGCTTCACAGAAAGACAAAGAGGTAGCTCCAAGCGTTTTAAAACCGAGCTCTTTTCCGGACAGGATTGATACGACGGACTGTCCTCGAATGTGGCCGTACTGTTCACAGCCCCTGTATTACAGCGCACTGCCCCTTATGGTCAACTTGACAATCATGAACCCTGCCGCGGTCGTGGGTACGATCAAGAAACCCCCACAGTGGATAAGCGGCACAAATGGTGAACACTTGACGATCTCAACGACTGCACCGTCCGCGATATGGCCACATTTTGGGTCAATCGGAGTATTTATTGAGGTGAAAGAGAATGCGGCTACTTTCGAGGGTATTGCACATGGATCATTGCGACTTGAAGTGGATAACGTAGATCATGTGGATGAACTACTTATCCCGCTAACCATTAGGATTATCCCAACTCCTCCAGCATCCAAACGCATTCTGTGGGACCAGTTCCATAACATCCCCTATCCGTCAGCCTTTGTGCCGCGAGACAACCTCGAAAACCAACATGACCTGATGGACGTAGCTGGCGATCATCCGCACACGAATTACCATCAACTGTGGAACTTTCTGACCAGCGAAGGTTTCTTCGTAGAGATTTTGCCGTTTGAATATTCGTGTTTAGACTTAGCGAAGTATGGCGTCGTCATGGTCGTTGATCCCGAAGAAGAGTTCTTTCGGGACGAAATCGTGGCTTTGCAAGCAGCTGTCAAGTACTCGAACGTGTCCCTCATCGTGTTCGCTGACTGGTACGACAACCGGATGCTGGACTCCTTGGAGCTTTTCGATACGAGCACATTGAGCAAGTGGCATGCTATCACCGGTGGATCCAATATTCCTGCTATTAACGAGTTGTTGCAGGACTTCCACATCGCGTTTGGAGACGGTGTGATCTCCTCCTCAAGCATATCGCTGATGGATTCAGGCAACGATTCGTCGTTCCCGTACTGGTCCGGGTCGTACCTCACGAACTTCCCGGTGGGCGGATATCTCGGCTACATCGATGCAGTCGACCAAAGCGCCAGGACTTTGAATGGATCAGAGCAAACGCTGAAGGATGTCCCTGTATTGGGTCTTTACGAAGTGCCCTCCATGTACGGAGGTCGCATTGCTGTGTTCGGAGACAGCTCGTGTCTCGACTCCAGTGTGCACCCCTCAGGTAAATTCCGAAACTGCTTTGGGATGCTGCGTACGATACTACGCTTCACGAATGATGCGATACTTCCTCCCTTCACCACTCCACGGGACAACTCAGCAAGTGCTGACTTGCAGCGTCTCGAGGTGGAATTCATCGCAGACAAAACTCAGTTGCACCCCTTGGTGGACTTGCAAGACGAAGACATTTGGCATCTCCGTGCTCGTCACACTGAGTTTGCCAAACATTCCAAGGTGCTTCAAGCCAGTCAGGGCAAAACGATTCATCAGAGTTTCTGCAAGTTCTACACCAAGGAGCAGTGCGTCGATGGTCGGCAGAATGAGCAAGGCCCATGACCTGATTCTCACACGTCGCAGGGTCACTCAATCGAGGGACCATTCTCATTTTAGCGACTGGAAGAGACCATGAGCTCCGCAAGTAACTCCGTGGAGCTGTATATGGTGCTGTCTAACAAAAGCGGGCGACAGAACTTGGGCACGTACCTGCGCACCGCTTCCGCCTTCGGAACGACCCAAGTTTTGGTCGGTAAGTACGAGATTTCGTCGAAATTGGTGGGGTTGACTGTACCACGGGCTCTTGACGACTAAATGGTTGGTTGGGCTGTCTGTTGAACGACGAGCAGTTGGTTCCGAGCGTTTTGGCACTCACGGAGCACACCGAGCACAAAAGTACGTGGATGTCGTGCACTTTTACGACTTTGCTGAAGCCCACGAGTACCTGAAGGCAAAAGCATGCACTATCTTCGGACTGAGCAAGCATTCGGAAGGATCCTTTGGTACGTTTTGTCACTTCCTCAGAAGCTTCACGGATTGTGGAGCAAGAAATTCTAGATGGGAATCTTTGTTTGACTCGGGTTGATATCGTATATCTCGTGTGATGTATCAGCGGCTCACGCCACGCCCTATGAAGGGACCAGCGCATTCGTCATCGACAACGAGGTGTGTGTCGTAGCGATGAGACAGTGAGTGTCTTCCGTTGTTTCGGTGTGCTAATGTATTGTATTGTCTGTTCATGCTGTTTAGTTTCCTGGTCTTTCGGAGGAACAACGCGCTATCTGCGATCACTTTATCCATGTTCCTTTCCATGGCGAGCAGACTGAAGCCTCCAGTCAGCTCGCGCTGGACACCACCGTGGTCACAGCCATTACGCTGCACCACTTCACTGCGTTCGCGCAGTTCCCAGTGCGTGCAATTGAGGCTACCAGTACCCAGGGCAAGTTTGTGCTGGACGCATACCCGACGTTCGACCCGGCTCATAACGAGCGCGGGGAGGTAAAGGCAGCAATGCGTGAAGCCAAACGCGCCAATGCAGGCGACGGGTTGTCGGAGGGCGACGGCCTTGGCAGCATGTTCGAGTGAAGTATATCGTCGTAGACTGTGAAAATCAAAAATGCACGCTGCTCATATTAAGTTATCGGTCCGAGCGGAAAGCTATCGGAAGGTAGAGAAGAAGAAGCCGAGGCAAAAACGTCCTGACATATTCAGGCTTGCCACTCCCTTTGATGCTCGTTCTCCTCTTGTGTTTACAATTTTTCGTCGAGCTGTTGCCGCCTTTGCGGTGATATGTCTGCGTCGAGTACGCAGTCCGTCAGTGGTCTAGATAGTCGTGTTGAAACCCATGAGGTGCATGTCGAACGTGTGCTGCGACGCCTGTTTCCTCTGGCGTTCAATGAGGATGGCTTCACACAAACGGCATGTTTTGGTCTTGTCGTCCGGGTCCTCGTCGTCCCGCACGAATGGAATAGCACTGACAGCTCCCGATGGCTTCAGGCACTGCGAGCAAAAGAGCATACCGCAGTGATAGCAGTTGCACTGGTGGGCGCGCATGTGCATGCCCAGTACCCTCTTCATCATGTTACCGAACGCCTTCTTGGGGGTAATTAGCGCCGGAGACTTGCATCGCATGCAAGTGCTGCGTTGCGTCATTGGTAAGTAAGCAGGAGCTTTGTTGATGCTGCGAACCATGAACTGCTTGACTCGGTTCGGCGCCACCTCGTAGCACATGAGTCCGTCAGTGTTTAACGACAACATTGAAGCTTCAAAAGCGACCAGTACGCCTGAAATCACAGGAAGATCTCGCCTCGCTGCTAAGTGCAGAATAGCGACTCCTTCTGCCTCTGTGTTCGGGTCAGCTCCGGCCTCTAGCAGTTTCAGAACGAGTGTCGGGTTGTCGATCTTGAGCGTGAGCATGTGCACAGCCAGCGGCGTGAGGCCGCGTTTGTTCTGTATGTCGACATTAGCTCCAGCCTGTAGCAGTCGTTCGGTGATAGCGAGGCACATCGGTTGCCTCCAGTTGCCTGTGGCAAAATGCAGCGCTGTGTTGCCATTGAAGTCTGGAGCGTCCAGCAGCTCCTCAATACTCTCGTGTTCCAACAACGCGTCCAGAATCTGTGTATCTCCCTTCCGTACTGCAATATGCAGTGGTGTTTGACCATGATTAGGCTCCCGTAACGCAAGAAGCACTGACGAAATAGTAGAACCAGTGCTGGTAATGCTGCTAGAGCGCGTGAAGCTGGCCGAAGACGACGCGATGGACGTCTCAAGTGCCGAGTCACGCACATTGTAGCCCCTTTTATTCAGCAACCCCAACATACTCTTAAGGAACAACTCGTCCGCATTGGCTTTGCCTGCTGGAGGCATCGGCGGTCGTCCTGTACTGCTGCTGTGGCTGTTGTTGTTGCTCTCTTCGTCGTCCGAACTGGCAGTAGTTCCCTCCGGGGACTCAGCGAACTTGGGCCCAGCCATGGGAGGCGTGACGTCCTGCAGGAACCTTGAGTCGCGCAGGTCTACCATGGATTCTCTGTACTCGCCCGTGGGTTTCTTCGCTCCAAAGCTAATGCAGGAATGCCGATACAAAAGCACTGCACAGCGCACCCAGCGGTACAGTACCTGAGAAAATTGTCGAGCAGACGGGGCGAGCCACTGTCTAGTGTTACTACATGGTGTGCTCAACACAGTGTGAAAATACATGGCGGTTTAGCAGGAGAATTGAATCAGTGGCGGGAAGACACACTTGTCACGGAAATGCCTTTCTGTGCGCCTCTGGCCTGATTCCAATGCAACTGCTGTCGAAAGTGAAGTGACTTGGAAAATGTATGCAGAGGAAACTCGTGATTTGACCGCAAGTTCCCTTCGACTGTTAAGCTGGACTTGTTGTATGCTGGGCCAGTGACCCAGCATTGCTGGCACCTTATTGCTGGCACCTTTGGCTGCTTCGACACCCTCTACAGCCACGCCACCAACTTCAGAAACGCCCTGAAAAGATTCGCTCCGACTAACAGCAAACGCTGAGTACAGTCGCGGGTGTTCCACCAGCTGCCAGCATCCCAGGCCTTATGTATGTCGGCACCACAGCGCTTGCAAGGCCAACTGATGGCTGCCAGGCCGTGTTCTTGTCGAAGCAGACAGCCGTGGACTGACTCGTTCTCGTTGCTTGGTGCTTGGCAGATTCGCAAAAACCGGTCCAAATCTTGTTAACAGTCCAAGGAAGATCCACGATCCAATTTTCGGGAATCGAGTCCCGAGCTCGGAACTCGATTCTTCAGGAATTTCTTGAGGCTGAGCAGGAGAAACACATCTATTACCGCACAGTACAGTATAGCCACTTCACTAAACTTAGTGGACGGTGCCTTGCGAGTCACGGGCCGGAGTCACGCTTACCCGGGAAACAACTCGGAGCTGGATCCTGACCTCGACCTCGTCACTTTGAGACGGACGTGCTGATTGTCGCTCACAACGAGGTCGGGATGCGATGGGGGCAGCCGTTGGCAACATGGCCAGCATCTAGTAACGATGATTTTTGGAGTTGCGATTCGACCTTCAGCTGAGCTGATGTTGCTCCAACTGAGAAAGTCTCGTGCCGATTGTCGTCCGCAAATGCAACCACCGGTTCCGATCGCACGAACAATGGCTCAATCAGCTCAGTGGGGTGTAACGTGTAAGTGGTTTAACACTGACAAGGATCGTGTTGCCACCGCAAAGGGATCACGTGAATAATCATCAGCGTAGTGCTTACTGTACCAATCGGGATAGATCCTGGGATCTACTTAATTTGTGTTGTAACGTACGAATCGTCTAGCTGCATTAGTGGATAGTAGGCGGCACTCATCGCATTTGAGCAATACGTGAGCTAGCGTTGTAACAAGTCAACAGAAACCGACCTGAAACGATGCCGATAATGACGGCCTTGCGTGCAATCTACCACTGGAAATTCGGACAATGGCAATGCGTTGCAACATGCAGAGCCTACTGTAGTCTACAGTCTGTAGATATTAATACTTGCTGGCACTGCAGCAAAGTCTCCTAGCCTGTAGCTTGTCAAATCCAGCGCCATTGCTCTGCCTCGTCACGGGATCCTGTTGATTTCTTGTAATTTTAAACGGATTTTGTTGCATTTGTCCTGAAAACTCAATATCATAATCAAAACATTCCCATATTCGGGAACGATACTACGTACAATAGTCAATAACAGGTACTCATGACTCTTCCTTTGACCAATACAGGGTCCTGATTGTTTGTGCAATGCCAGTCACTAGCACTTGCACTCGTGCTCATTTGGCAAGTCTCTGCCGCCGAGAGAAGCCCCAGAAGATCTCCACAATGGTCGCTGTGCTGCGCACCGCCCCGATACTAGCGCTCGCTGCACTTGCAACGCTCGTAGAGGCGAAAGACCGATGCACAGCCATCATCGTCGGAGCTAAGGTGCGTCATCTTCCATTGTCCAGAACTCTGTCATTTGTGTTGACGTATCATAATGGTTTGCAATGCAGGCTTCCACCACTGGCACCCCTATGACGACGCACACGAACGACTGTTCGTCCTGCGACTTCCGTATCGCCAAGGTGCCAGCCCAAACGCACGAGGATGGAGCTCAACATGACGTGGTGCTCGCTGCTTTCGATTACCCCCGATACGGTCGGTACCTATGAGTGGCCACAAAAGCTTCAGCAATGTTAAATTGACTGATTTTATCGTGGTATTTGTTCAGTGGGAAGTGCGAGGGGCAAGGAATACCTCCCAGAGAACCTCGACACGCGTTTCTACAACTGGACCGCGTCGCCTGCTATTGGTAGCATCCCGGAGGTGCCACAAACGTTCGCGTACATTGAAGGCGCATACGGTATCATCAATGAGCATCAAGTGGCTATTGGTGAGAGCACCTGTCCTGCGCGGTTCTGGACCAAACCGGTTTCCCAGGGAGGAGAGGCTCTGTTTGATGTTGCGGAGCTCTCTCGTATCGCGCTGCAGCGCGCTCAAACCGCACGGGAGGCAGTACAGCTTATGGGAGACCTTGCCGTACAGTACGGGTACTATGGGGCTGAGTGGGAAGGTGACGGTGTGTACGACGAAGCTGGTGAAGCGCTCACGGTGACCGACACGAGGGAGGCGTGGATTTTCCACATCCTGCCGGACGACACGGGCAAATCCGCTGTTTGGGCTGCCCAACGCGTTCCTGACGACCAGATGAGCGGCGTTGCAAACCAGTTCGTGATCCGTGAGCTGGATCTGAACCGCCCGTCGGATTTCCTCGCTTCTCCCAATATCCACGATGTTGCCATCCGCAATAACCTTTGGAAACCTGATGAGGGCAAACCTTTTGACTTTACGAGTGCGTACGCTCAACCTCGCAAGGAGACGCACCAGTTCTACTCTACACGTCGGATCTGGCGCTTGTTCACGCTGGCCAACCCGGCACTGAAGCTCTCCCCGGACACCGACGTGCTGGCCACCGACTACCCGTTCGCTGTTAAACCCGCGTCTCCTCTGTCCCCTCGCGACATCATGCGTTTCCAGCGGGACCACTACGAGGGCACGCCATTTGACATGACCAAGGGTCCGAAGAGCGGGCCATACGGTGATCCTGACCGCTACGATCCGGCTCCGAACGGCGATCTCACTCAGGATGACATCGGCCGTGGACATTTCGAGCGCGCGATCTCCATTTTCCGCGCTAGTTATTCGTTCGTGTCGGTCTTGGACCCGTACAACCCGGACAACGCGTTCGTCTGGTTTGGTCAGTATGCGCCGCACGCCACCACTTACACACCTGTATTCGTGCAATCAGCTGATGTCCCCAAGCAGCTTTCCCGTGGTTCGCTGTACGCTTTCGACCGTGAGTCGGCCTTCTGGATCCATGCTCTTGTTGGTAATTGGGCTGCTCGCTTCTACTCGTACGCACGTCCATTCGTCGCGAGGGTTCAGGACGAGGTGGAGAGCCATGCAGAAGGTATGCTACGTAGCGTGCTGGTCGAGGCTGCTCAGCACAAGCGTGAAGGTGGCGTGCCGGCCCTGGTGGACTTCCTCACCGAGCAGAGTGAGAAGTTTGCTCAGCGTGCGCAAAGTGCGTCCTCAGATCTGTTCGACTACCTGGTCACGGCCTTCCACGACGGCTACCAGGTCTCCAACTTTTACGCTCAGGCGCTCACGGTCCGATCCATTTTCTATCCGAAGTGGTGGCTACAGCAGGTGGGTTTCTTCGACGGAGCCGAGGAAAGCGGCGATGCTGAGCCTGTGTCAGCTGCATCTGCGTCTACCGTCGATGCATCATCCAGCAGTGGCGTGGTTGCTACTGCCAAGGCTAAGATCGTCGAAGTGGCTCACAAGGGCTCGGTGTCGTACTTCACCACAACCGTTCTAGTGATCCTCTCGGGTCTCGCTGGGCTTTTCCTCGGACGCAAATTCCACGGCCCACTCACCAACAAGAAACAGGGCTACCGACCGCTACAGTAGGCATTGTCCTGCAGTGTACTTAGCTCATGTTGCCTTCAACTTGCACATACATTGTGTCTCTCAAAATTAATACTTGGAATGATGGTAATGTTTGCTGACGCACTTTTGGTACCGTTGTTTTGGTACATTCTCGAAGTGTTCGATTCGAGGACGAGTCGTCACTACAGAATTTACCTGAGAGGAAGCAGAGATGACGAGTGTGACGTTGCACGTGTACGACTTGAGCCACGGCATGGCGCGTCAATTGTCCCCCTCTTTACTGGGGAAGACCATCGACGGTGTATGGCACACGGGCGTCGTAGTGTTCGGTAAAGAGTTTTTTTTCGGTGGTGGTGGCATCCAAGCGATGGTGCCTGAGCTGGTGGTGCAGCGCTATGGCATGCATCCTGTGCGCACTGTTGCATTGGGCGAGACAAGTCTGTCGCTGCAGCAGTTTGAGAACTTCCTGCGCCAGAACAGCTCGCGATTCACGGACGCCACGTACGATCTGCTACGCCACAATTGCAACAACTTCTCGGACGAGGTCTCAAGATTCCTCGTTGGTTCGGGCATTCCCCAGTACATTCTGGACCTGCCTAATGAGGCACTTAACTCCCCATTTGGGTACGTTCACATGGGTATTTTGTGAGGTTTTACCAATGCTGATCTTTTTTCTTTTTGATAGGGCGATGCTAAGACCTATGCTGGAGAACATGAACAACCAGATGCACGCAGCACCAGGCGATCAGCTCTTCTCGATTCCGTTTAACGATCCGTCGCGTGCCAATCTTACTGTGCCGAGTGTGCCAACATCGACTGGGAATCTCGCGTCACGGAAGTTCAAGATTTCCGGAACTCCTTCTCTCCATTTGAAGAAGATGGTGACACGGATTAAAGCGCTGAATACGGAGAACCTCCTGTCTGAAGCTGAAATTGCGTCGTTGGATTCGTTGGCGGCTCATGTTGTCGACGATAACAAGACAATTGACTCGACCAATAGTAGTGAGTGGTGGAAGATTGTCAGCAAGTTGCTACTTCAAGGGCACGAGTCAGCGTTCTTCTTCCCAGCATTGGGCTTGTCACGTGTGCTGTTGCTCCAGCAGACAGACATGTCGGGTGCTGCAACAGAGAAGAAGACGTGCTTCGAGGCTGTCGTGCATCTGACTGAATCTGAGCCGTCGCCTCTGACTTCCGCCCAGAAAACTCTGGTATTCGCTGTCCTGCTCAATGCCTTTGCCAATCCAGGCTTCAGTGACTTGGCACTTTCAAGCTCAACGCGTTTCCTGCCTTTCGTGTTCGCTACAATCGCTGACCCGTCCACTGGTCAAGACGTTCGTGTGCTGAGTGCTCACATCGTCAGCAACTGCTGCTTGGCCATGGAGATCGGAGAGGAAGTGGTGGTCACGACTATTGTTTGTGGCGCAGTCGAGACGCTCGACCTGCTCTCGAGGCTTCAATCTACATCGGCCGTGCAACAGCAGACGATCGAAGGTATCATCGTCGGTCTTGGACGATTGCTGCACAATTTTGACTCTGCTCGAAGCCTGTCGATAGAACTGGGTCTAGCAGAAGTCATTCGACGTCTAAACGTGACGCCAGGGCTCAACTCCATCCAACCGCTGCTCTCCGAAGTCGAGGCATTGATTTAGGACGGTTAGTTGAAGCTTGGCAATACATTTGTTTTTACTGGAAAACACTATCGATTAGTAGAGGTACGTTCAAAGGTAAATCAAATAACGTTCACTATAGGACCATACCATATTAAAGAAATATCAATTGTAATGTGCTTTGATGTCAATCACCACTTTCGAATCCTCCCTGAGCTCCTCAAATCTCGACAAGATGCAGCTCGTGAAGCAGGCCAAGTCCTTCGGGGGCACCATCAAGCAGTACTCGCACGAGAGTGCGACCACCAAATGCACTATGAAGTTCAGTATCTTCCTGCCGTCCGTTGCCAGCGACAGCCACAAAGTGCCGGTGCTTTTCTACCTGGCAGGACTCACGTGCAACGATGAGCTGCTGTTCGTCAAGGCCCCCGAGGCGCAGAAGGTGGCGGCCAGTCGTGGCATTGCAATCGTTACCACGGACACGAGTCCGCGTGAGTATGGAGGGATCCCGGGGGACGAGGACAACTGGGACTTTGGCACGGGTGCAGGATTCTACGTGGATGCTACGGAACCCAAGTGGAACGAGCACTACCGTATGTATTCGTACGTGACCAAGGAGCTACCGGCGCTTATCGCCGCTAACTTCCCAGTGCTGGAAGACAAACACTCCATTATGGGTCACTCTATGGGTGGCCATGGTGCTTTGACGCTCGGAATCCGCAACCCGGTACGGAATTGTTGAGGGTTATTGGTTCATTGCGGTTAAAATTGACTGTCATTGTTGACAACTACATGTAGACCCAGTACAAGTCCATCTCGGCTTTTGCTCCCATTTCGCACCCTAGTCAATGTCCGTGGGGAATTAAAGCGTTCACGGGCTATTTGGGCGTCGACCAGGAGACTTGGAAGCAGTACGACGCCACGCAGCTGATCCTTAGTCAGGGACCTATTCCTCAGGCGATCCTGATCGACCAAGGCCGCGAAGATAACTTCCTACACGACAAGCAGTTGTTGCCGGAAGCTTTCGAAGCTGCCTGTAACTCTGTCGGCCAGAAGGTGACGCTCCGCATGCAGGACGGCTACGACCACAGCTATTACTTCATCGCGTCGTTCGTGGAGGACCACGTCAACTTTCACGCGGATGCGCTGCTGCAGTAAACCGAGAGTTACTGTAACTCAACAACTCCAAAACGTGAATCTGAAAATACGAAGCTTGATACGTTGTTAGCTACCGTTTAAGAAATTTTACTACGTCTACTACGTTGAGGTTATCTCCCCTCTTTCAGGTCTCTAGCGGCTCACGTTGAAGAGAGCCGAGGCCGTTGAAATTGGCTGTTGAAGACATGGTGATGTCTGGTGAAGAAGACGAGATTGGCATGCACGGCGCGGAGCAATACGGTCCACTGAAGGAGAACTCAGCCTGCTCTTGGCTTGGAGTTGATGCTGACACTCCTAGGAATGGAGTTGTGTGTGCTGGTGCTGGAAGCGTGGCTTTAAGGCGTACGCGGCAGGACTGGTCGAAAGTCACGTCCCCAAAGACGTAGCGGTATTCACAGAACTCCGGGAACTCGCAATGAGCGTGACGGTAGTTCCAGTAGCAGTCGCCGTCGATCACTGGCGGGCGAGAAGACTACAGAAGGTGATTAGAATACTCAGACAACTCACAGCCATAAAGCCATTCACATACCTTGTCCGAGTTTGTTTTGCCGTTGAAGATATGCCGTAACTCGGCACGCAATTCTCGA
The DNA here is from genome assembly GCA_031305395.1 of Phytophthora citrophthora. Lineage (NCBI taxonomy): Eukaryota > Oomycota > Peronosporomycetes > Peronosporales > Peronosporaceae > Phytophthora > Phytophthora citrophthora. The sequence continues at coordinate 281,069 of JASMQC010000024.1, forward strand.
AGAAATGCAGGATTGGAGAGGATGTCACGATGCCCCACCCCATCAATTTCCCACACACCGGTCTACAAATACAACGTTAGTACTTCAAGTATAAAAAACTACTTGAAAGACATTCTGAAGTTCTGCACGTACCGAGTGAGTGGCTCCATTCACCTCTTTGGAGCTCTCGAAGAACGTGATCCGGTCGCGGTTAAGCGGTCCAAAGAGCCCTGCGAAGAAGCTCGCGCTAGTGTAAGAAGACTCGTCGTCCGCCTCACAAATGGGCAGGTTGCCGTTTAACAGCGCGTATTCAGCATGATGACTGCTCGCGTGTCGTACAGCACGGACCCGCGTGATGTTTTCAGCCGAAAAGTAAACGGATTGTGGCGTCTGAGTTACCCGTACTGAAGATCCTTTGGAACCTAGCCAAGTGTGGGCCCAGGAGAGTGAGTGGTAAGGCACAGTGCCGTCTCCAGTCTTACTGCACGTCGGCTCTTGCCCTTCTTCATCCATATATTTTACCTGGAACCAATGTCCCGGGGTGTTTGCATTTTCATACTCGAAAAAGTTTTTGGTCTGTTCATAAAATCAGGAGTTAGTTTTGTTTGGATAAAGATATTGTAGTTTACGTACCGGAACATTGACGCCGTAGACACTGTACACTGAAGCAATAGGAGGACGCTCCCAGGGTTTGAAGAAATCGAGAACGGGGTCTTCCACGTAAAACTTTTTCCGCAGCGCTTCCAATTTGCCGAAAATTGGGTCATATGCCGACATATCACGGAAAAGCTGTCCTGAAGCAATGTCGGCACTAGTATAGTTGCGAGATAATACAGCATCACTGCCAGGGGTCAGCCCTTGCTGAGAGCGCACAGTAATGACCACGTCGTTGTCCTTAGCTGAGTTTAATCCAGAGGGAATCGGCATAAAGCTAAGGATGGAACCTAGAGCGAAATAAGTGAGATAACGCTCACCACTACAGATACACAAAACGACAACTCACCGAAGGTCACAACGAGCTTGCGCATCTCGCTCTGCGTGATAGGCAGTCCCTCCGTCAATCCTGATGAAATGAGCTCAAGGGATTCAACACTTCCTAGAAGCGGTGAGCCCACAGCGAAATAAGCTGAAATGTGCGTGTCAATCCACTTCTGCCAGTTATTTCGTCCAACTTCCTCCTTCAACCACTCCAGAAAGTAGCGGAAGACACCATTCCCCATCGAGTGAGCGATTACAACGAGTCCACCATTGTTCCCGTCCAGATCCACCGTGTATTCAACTAAAAAAAAACGTATTAGCACCTTAATCACAATAAAACAAGCAACAAGCATGACGTACTTTTCTTCTTGAGGGAGTAAAAGTACCTGTCACGCTCCTGCAGCTTACTGGGCGGCAGTCTCCAGTCGTATGTGGCGACAATTAACTGTTCCGGGTCTAATTCAAAATGATCCACTAAATCGTGGATAATACTGCGCCAAACCGTCGACAGCGGACCTGTAACAATACCTGGATCCAATTCCGACACCGCTTCCAGTCCTTGCGTAGCTCTAACAGCAAAACCATCAATGTTAGTCGAACTTTTGACCACTTACTGAACCGTATCCAATGACGAACATACCGCAACTTGCACTCGAGCTCCTCCTGCGTGGTAATGTCCAACTTCATACAGCGGATCCAGCAATCTCCTTGAGCCAATACTCGCGCCACATCGAGCCATAAACGATCGCCAAAGTTGATATCTCGGTACAAGTTCTTGCGGAATCCAGTCTCGCAACGGTGGTGACTCCAGGACTGCAGCTGTGACGAAGCGAATCCTGGCATTAAAAGCACCGGACGAGTGCGCATCGCACCGTCCTTGGCAGCAGCACAAGCCACTAGCAACAGCAGCAACAGCAACAGCATGGGTCCTCTCGGTCTGGAGCAATTGTGACGCCCAAGAATCAGTGCCAGTCGTCGCGAGCTTCTTGTCCGGGACCAGTTTCCGAAGACCTCAGTTGCTGTGACTCAATCGATGAATAATGACACTAGCCACAAAGACATGGACTTTGTGTTTATAAATTGTAACGGATGTTCGTATTCTGTTTATCACTCAGGATGGTAAATAGAGGTGTAGGGTGTGATATAGACAGTTCTGGTGGCTTGATTACACCGATCATCGAGCAGTTTCAGTGTCGAAGCAGAAGTGCAAGTGCGCAGTAAAGTGACGTCTCTCCTGTTCCGCCCGTGACGCCCCATGGGCTGAGAATAGCCGCCTGTGCATTGCCTGTAGTGTTAGTAGAGACTCATGGCCTTCTATTGGGAGAGTGAGGCGTTCCAGGTTGCTCTAGCGCCGTGGCAAAGCGACCCGAAGTGCCAGAGAACAGTTCTCGCTCGAGTGGCAGTGGCAGAGCAATGGACGCCAGGTTTTGCCCTGCGGTTCGACCTGGAGCTTCTCGGGGCAGAGAAGCAGACGGAATGTCGCTTAATGCGGCTCGTGAGCCAACGGCAGATGCTGCGAGCCTTTGAGTTCGCGTTTGCTGGCGTTGAAGCGAGGGAACGTCGTCCTCCAGGGGGAAAAGCAGACGAAATGCTGGATCTGCAGCTGAAAAAGTGGCTGGCAGGTGGCGGGCAGGTGCCTGCGCCTCCTAAAGAGGAACTGGCCAAGTGGCTACTGTCCTGGATGGTTATCAGCCCAGCAGAGAGTGACAAGCAGCCAGACGAATGGCTTGTGCTCATGTGCGGTGAGAAAGGCGCCGAGAAGATGGAGGAGAACGAGGATCCCTGGACTGTCGATGAGTCAGGCGACGCGAATGAACCTGTTTGGGATGATAACGACGCGAATGATGACAATTCTGATGCGGAAGAAGATTTGCCGCCTCCGTACGAGATTCGGCATGAGCTTCAACATGAAATTGGCTCAAATGCTTTTGCACGACAGAGATCTAACGATTCAAGTCAGCCTTTGGAGTTAGCAAAGCGATCCCAGCGTAGTTTTAGCACTACGTCTTCATCTTTAGCCGAGAAATCGGAGCTCAAGATGAGTGTGGTACGGCTGAATCCGCGCTCGGACGCGTTAAATGTGGGCACTTATGAAGAACAAAGCAGCGAGTGGTCAGCAGAAAGGAGGAAGTGTCAGCAGGAGCTTCAATCCTGGCGTCGGCACGTGCAAATGGCCAGGCAAATGCGAGACAAAGCAGAAAAATTGGCACAAACTCGCCATTCGCAGCTACTGAAAGAATCAGCACGGAAGCTGCGCGCGAACGAGGAAAAGCAGCGAGACGCCCAAGCAGTACGACAGCTAAAAGCAGATACGCTTGAGTATCGAGAGGAATGGAATGCGATGGAGTCTCGCGTGAAAAATGCCTCAATTACTGCACATCGCGATCAGGAACGAGTGAAACGTCAAGTCCGCGTGGCGCTAGGCAAGACTGGTTGGTACGAAACACCAATACCAACTTGGGAGAAGTCTCGACGTAGATCCTTGAGACTCAGTTCTGAACCTCTTTCAAAGCGAGAAAGAGAGTTGTTATTCAACGATACCCGAGATGAAAGTGCTGTGTATGACCTTCACGGTCGTCGACACAGCGTTGAGAAGACTGACCTGATTGCCAAGACAAGTGCCCTTGACAGCGCAATCCGTAAGGTCCGACGTCTGTTGAATTCAGGGGAAAGTGTGGATATTTTCCGTCGGTATGATCCAGATCGTAGTGGGACACTCAGCTACAGTGAATTTCAGCGGATGCTGCATGAGAATGGGACTGGAGATTCGGCTGAGTTGACGCAGGAGCAGAGTGTGGCGTTCTTTAGATGTTTTGATACTCACGACAATGGGGAAGTCGATTACAGGGAACTTCTCTGGGGATTTTTCAATTGGGAAGCGTTTCTCAAGAGGTGGCACGAGCGAAAGAATGCACCAACAGATCGACAAGTGCTGCAGCTGTTTCGAAAGTATGACCCCACTGGTCGAGGTGTTCTTCCACTGAGAGAGTTCCAGATAGTTTTGGATCACCTCGGCGTTTTACTTGGTAATATTGAGGCTAATTTACTTAGCGCTAAGTTTGATGGTGGCAAGGACGGGTATATTGACTACTGCCAGCTTCTGGAGTTTATGAAGAATTCCAACGTAGAAGATGCGTCATCCACAGCAAGATCCCAACCTGCACCTGTGACAGACCAACACAGCGCTACAGCATCCTCTGGTATGGAGCGCATTTGGATGGAACTCCAGGAATTATCGATAGCACAAGAAAAGCTCCACCGCCTACTTCAAAAGTGAGGTACATGCAATTGTTTTAGTCTCACAGCAAGATCTTTGCTAAACGAACTGCAACTTTGGTGCCAACCTTAGTTTCCTCCTCACTTTCAAATTTGCCAAGTCATAAACAAGAGGGTCTGGACGAGGGAACCGCTCCGTGCCGTTGCACAGGTCGTATGGACGACGTAGGCCACGATCGGTTCTGCCAAACACGGCATTTAGAAGAAGTAACCCATGAATCGAAAAGTAGCTCTGCCTCCGAGTGCCAAGTACAATCCAAATGGCAACGTCGCAGTGGTGGGTGGCCAGGCCTTCGTAAGCGCCTGAGAGACGCGCTCCAGCAGCTTCGGGTGCTCATCTTCGTTCACGTCGAAAACCCAAAGAAATGCTTAGAGATGCGATTAAGAGGCGTGTTCAGGTGGAAGACACTTGCGTGGAAGGCGCTGCTACAGCTCCAAATGACGGAACAAATTAATCTACCCAATCTTCTCCAGGAGTTGGACACGTGCCAAGAAGAGAACATCGTCATGTTAATGTCCTCGATTTTGGCTCACGTCTTGTGTGGACATGTCAGCGAGTATAGACCGCTCTTGAAGAAGCTCCCTGGTCACCGCCGACGGTTGTTGGAAGCGTTCTTTGACGCTCACACCCTGGATACGCTCGAGCCACCGTACAACCGACCAGATTTTGCGTCCTGGTTTTCTTTCCAGACACAGACCAACTCGATTAATGCGCCATTGACTCTTCATGAGCTCGAACAATTCCCACACATACAAACGTGGCAGAATGACGCAGTCAAGCATCAAGCGAAATATACCGCTTTTGAGGACAAGGCTAGACGAGCACGTACTATCTCCAACTACAAGTCCACAATCAACATCTTAAAAGTCAACGCAGAAGACCATGCGAGTGATATCGAGTCCGCGAAGCACGAGCTGGCGTTGCTAGAGAAGGAGAAGAAGCGAATGATTCGTCGCATGCGGAAGTATCGACTGTTCCCGACATCGGAACAACGCAAGTTCTTGCGTCAGTTCATGGGTACATGTAGGTGGACATACAACCAAGCCGTCGCACACTTCCGTAAAACCAATGTTTACAGAGCCGATTTGCTGCGTGACCTGTACGTGACGAAAACTACCATCAAAGAACAAGTGTATCCTGAAGACATGGGCCCGCCTCCGGAGTGGGTGTTTGATACTCCAAAAAACTTTCGCTTTAACGCGCTTCGCCGGTTTCAGTCCAACGTGAGAAGCGCCTTTAGCAACAAGAGGAACGGCAACATCACAAAGTTCAAGATTGGTTTCAAGAACAAGAAAGAGAGCCGATTCTTTACGATATGTGAGGATGCCAAAGATGCCAGGATCACCTATGTGCCAGGTCAGTCGCGCGCGTTGTTGAGCATCAGCAAATTGAAGGACATTCCGATTCGTTGCGACCCAGGGCTATCTATCGCGAACGAGATCCAGATCTTGAACGACAACGGCTTCTGGTACGCAGCAATTCCTACATTCGTCCGCCCTAGTGATAATGTGAACCTTGGACGCGCAGTGACCTTAGACCCTGGTTTGAAAGCCTTCATGACTGGTGTGGACCTGTGCGGGAACAGCATTCATATTGGGCGAGGGACCCGAGCTCAACTAGACAAACTGCGTGGTAAAGCAGCAGACGCACAGAGGGTAATGTCTGAGATCAAGAATATGCACGGCCATCGTTCAGGCAAGCAATGGAAAACTTTCGCGAGAGCCAAGCGAACATTTGACTGTGCAACTGCCAAGATCAAGAACTGTGTGAAAGAGCTCCACTACCAGACCTGCGCCTACCTCACGAAGCACTACGATACCATTCTGCTCCCGATCTTCACGTCGAAGCAAATGGTAAAGAAGAGCTGCGCACGAAATCATACGTTCAACAAGATGCTACTAGATCTGAAGCACTACCAATTCCGAGAACTACTGCGAGCCAAATGCGAGGTAACGGGGAAGTCTTTGGTGGTGTGTTCTGAGATGTACACTACTCAGACTTGCGGAAATTGTTCCAGACTCCACCTGAAGATTGGCAACAAGGACGTGTTCAATTGTCCACACTGTGATTACATCGCTGGTCGTGATCTGAACGCCGCGTTCAACATCCTTCGTTTCACCTGCGCCGGTTCCCTGGCAGTGCACACCATCCACCGGTGAATTCTCTTAAAACTCGGGTTACAGCGAGCCCACGACAGAGACTAGCTAGAAATAGTTAGACTTTGTTAGACCAACTGTAACGGTACATGTATCCTCTCGTTGATTTTCAAGTAATCTAATGGCAGAGGTTTTAATGGGAACTTTGGATTCACTTCAAGCAGCTCATCAAGCAGCTCACTAGCGACTGAAAAGCTACGTTTCGCGAAAGTCTATTCTATTAGCTCCATGTTTTTCTCGCATCTATCGTTCAGATGCCAGAAACTACAGTGGTTGCAGCGTTTCGAGCGGCCACCGCGGTTGATAGCGTGCAGGTTCGGGGTCGCTACGCATGCCCTTGGCATATCGCTCCAGTCCTGCCCAAGCCACCATCACACCGTTGTCTGTGCAGTATTTGACTGGTGGGAAAACTACCTCCATCCCTTCGTCTTCAGCTGCTTCTTGCATTCGGCCACGAAGATATTGATTCGACGCTACACCACCACACACAACCTGGCAATAGATTGATTAGTTCTTGAAGCCCTTCACATTAAAAATGGATAGTTAGACGTACGAGGCTGGAAATGTTGCCACCCATGCGGTCTTTCCCCCATTGACAGGCTCGTCGAGTTCGGGTGATCAACTGGTCCACTGCTTTTCGCTGGAAGGAGGCACACAGATCCTCTTTTGTTTTCTCGTCTAATTCACCAAGCTGTCAAAGTGCAGTTTAGAAAAAAAGGAAATAGGTAAAAACCATCGTGCTACTGACCTTCTTTATCTCTCGAAGCATAGCTGTTTTGATCCCAGAGTAAGAGAAGTCACAGTCCTACACAAGCACAACTGAGTCAGTTCAAATATCATACCAAATGAGGAACAATCTTACTTTACGATGCTTCATGGGCTCAGTGAACGGAAACGCACGGTCATTGCCACGAGCTGCCATCTCTTCGATCAACTTGCCACCGTGAACTGCCTTTTCACCCGTGATCTTAAGCATCCGAGCCACTTTGTCATACGCTTCTCCGATAGAATCGTCAAGTGTATTGCCCAGCAGTTCATAGTCGCCGAGACCTTTAGCTAGCACTAGACAGCAGTGGCCTCCAGACACAAGCAGCACCACAAAAGGAAATTCCGGTCTTGTAATTCCAAGCTAATGGTAACAACAGAGTAAGCAACCTGCACCACATTCCTGTAAATCGTTCTACGTACTTGAGGTAGTCTCGACACCAGGACGTGCGCCTGCAATATTGTATATCTAGTCAGTTGCAACAATTAAGCAACATAATAACAAGTTAAACATCGCACCTCCAGGTGGTTGATCTGCAAGAAGGCAATGCTCGGGTTATCTATACAAATCTGCCGCGCAGTCCGCAGCCCCACGTCTAAACACGGAGCAAGTCCCGGACCGGAAGTCACAGCTATTGCCGACAATTGTTGTACACTTTCCAGGCCACTACAATCAGGAGAAAAAGACATCAGTATCTACTCTGAATACACTTCATTGGCAGTTCTTGTCACCTCTGCTCAATAGCAGCGCGGATCACATGCGGGAGGTTGTCTGCGTGTGCTCGAGCAGCAAGTGCCGGCACAATTCCTACACCAACATTGTTAGAAAATGAACAATAGATTGCAATAGATTGTCGCCAATCACCACACCTTTCCACTTTGCGTTGAGTTCCCACTGCGACGAAATGACATTGCTCAATACACGTCCGTCCTGGTCCAATACCGCTGCCGCCGTGTCATCACAGCTGCAAATAACGTATCAATATATACTCCATAACAAATACATATTGCTGCAATTAACGTACCTGGTCTCGATACCCAACAGATACGACGCATGACGCATTGCAGGCCGCAATTGCCAGCAACTCCTTTTCAGCCTCAGCATCGCCAATACAATACTATTGGACAAACTTACCGTTACTTCACGATTGACAGAACGTGTCACGTATTCGTACTTAACAGAGATGCTGGTGTATTGATAGCCGCGTAGTCAAGGGAGACAAAACAGGCAGGAGACGCGTCCGAAGAAGGGGAGGGACACATAAGAGTACAGTGTAGATAGACAGTCACAGAGCAATGGCCCTCACGGGGGAGAAGGACGTGGCCGCAATGGCGCGGCAGATCTCGCAGGTGACGAAACGTGACGGCTGGAAGACGGACAAAGGAGTGGGGGCGGACATGCGCAATCTATTGGGGAAGCTCACGTCGCTGCAAGTGGACAAGGAGCTGCTGCAGCGCACCAAGATTGGAGCGGCCGTTAATAAGCTCAAGAAGCACGAAGACCCGATCGTAAGCGGATACAGTCAGAGCCTCACTAACAGGTGGAAGAATGCTGTGGGTATTGCTAGCAAAGACTCGTCGTCGAGTCGACCACCGGAGAGACATCGAGTTCCTAGTCCATCACCACCTAAAAGAGGTTGGGACGATTTTTATCATATTTATAACCCTTAATAAGGGGTACTAATGTTATTGATGCTGTAAATGACAGCTTCAGGAGATCAAAAGAGGCTGGAGAGTGCCAGGAAGAAGCTGCAGGAAGGATATGCCAATGAACGGGCCAAGAGAGACTCACGGACGGTGCAAGTGCTCAGTGGACCTATTTCTAAAGGAAGGAGAGGCACTACAGTATCGACTGCCCCGTCCAGGAGCTCTATTAGCAGAGCTCAATTAGCTCAGAGACGACCACTCTCCAGTGCTAACCACAGATCAGGCTCGGCTCCTCCACTGGCTCGTCGAGTGCTACCGACATCGAGAATGCCGCAGCAGGCGAGACGTCCTGCTACTTCTCTAGCCAACATGTAAGTCGTCGGTCGTATGTGCTGATGCGTTGCCAGGTAAAAGGGTTTTAATGAGATGAACTGCCGTCGCTACAGGTCAGCAGAGGAGAGACACCGGCAACGCCAACTTAAATACAGAGCGCTATCCGGACAAGCTGGAAGCGGAAGCGATACTGGTCGTCGAGAGCCCGAGCGAGCTCGGAGCAGTAGCAGCAACACACAACTCAAAGAAAGACCAAGACCAGGCTCGCGGCCCTCCAGCGCATCGTCGAGAGGCAGCTCGGCTTCGAGGGAACTCCCCCCTGCAGTGGATGCACGCAAGGCGATGCTGGACAAGATGTACCCTCGAGTGTGTGGCATTGGCGCTAGCTCTACGGCCAGCAACTCCTCGAGTGGAACCAAGAAGAAACCCAGCTCAGCATCCAGAAGGAAGGAGGCAAATCTATCTGAAGGACAGCGCGAAGTAATCTCCTGGCTCAAGGGCTTGAGCGTGGATATGAGTGAATATGCTTCTTCCTTCTTTGAGAACGGCTTCGACTCGGTGAAGCTATTGAGCACGATCGAGAAGTCGGACTTGCCTGGCCTCGTACCTAAGAAGGGCCACCACCGTTTGATCCAGCAGGCTCTGGACGATTTACGGCATAAACACTCGACGTCTGCGTCCTCCCAGCGGCGCGACCGCTTCCAGAAATCGTCACGCATGCGACGTCGCGATCCGTTTGAAGACGAAGACTCGGACGACAGCTTTGTGGTGAGCGATGACGGTGAGTACCGTCTTGGTCACATTACTGCGATGTTCCGAAAGAACCGGAAGAGGGCATACTCATACGACTCGGACGACTCGATCAACATGGAGGCGTCCTATGACGAAATCCAGAAGGAAGAGAAGCACAGGTATGTTTGGTTTGATGAGCCTTTTTTCAGAGCTAACTCTTTTGTTGTTGTGCTCTTCAGTGCTCTGGTTGGCGAGTACGAAGATCTTCAAGAGGATATGCGCAATAAGAACATGCTGAAGAAGAAGAAGAAGTGAGCGGTGCTGACAGCTTCAAAGGATCCACCCACGAAAAATTAAAGAAAAATACTGCAAGATAGGGTAAAGGGAATGCCCAGATGGAGCTGGATCCGTAGTATGCCAAGCAGGTAAATACCTGAGAGCATTCGGACAATACACAACGGAGACATTCACACACGTGAATGACAACGAAGAAAATAGATAGACGGCCACATTTTCATCCTCGTTTTTCACATAGACGTCCACCCTCGTTTATCATATATATTCCTGACTAGAAAAACACTAAATGACATATTTAAACATTCAACAGCATTGCACCTCTTGTTCACAATAATATTCTAATTTAAAGGTATCTTCATGTCGCATTCATACTTGAATGAGAGGCATTCTGTGTCAAGAAATGCTCAAGATCTGCTCCAAGTTGTCCTCTCTTCGTCGCGCTGGTGGCAAGACGCTGCAGCTTCTGGCGCTCCCAAGCAGCAAGAACGCGCGTCCTCGTCCTGTGAACATCTCCACCAAAAATGAGCGTCAACGAGCTGCTCTAGCTCTGTCCGCAGTGGCTCTTACGTCTTTTGCTTTGAGTTATTCCACCTCTGCTTCCTCCGAAGGAAAGAAGAACGAGAAGCAGATCGACAAACCGCAGTATCTTACGACCCCCGAAGAGTTCCTGTACCCTGCCATTCAGCCCTTCAACACCGGAATGCTACAAGTTTCTCCGGTTCATGAACTTTACTATGAAGAATGTGGCAACCCGTACGGAAAACCCGTCATCATGGTGCATGGTGGGCCAGGTGCAGGCTGCTCGGACGGTATGAGGCGCTACCACGACCCGCGGGTCTACCGCATCATCCTACTGGACCAACGTGGGTCGGGTCGTAGCAAACCCCATGCTTCTCTGGAAGATAACACAACGTGGCATTTGGTTGAAGACATGGAGAAACTGCGTCGTCACTTGGCTATTGACAAGTGGCAGGTCTTTGGTGGATCCTGGGGTAGTACTTTGTCTATTGCGTATGCTATTCAGCACCCAAGTCGTGTGACGGAGCTGGTGCTGCGTGGCATTTTCCACCTTCGTAAACAGGAGATCGACTTTTACTATCAGCACGGATCCAACTTTATCTACCCGGACCGGTGGGAGGCCTACCGAGATGCTATCCCGGAGGAAGAACGTGGAGATTTCGTAAAGGCGTACAATAAGCGACTGACGAGTGATGACCCAAAGGTCCGGATTCCGGCGGCATTGGCTTGGACGACGTGGGAGAAAACCACTAGCAACTTGATCCCTCCGGTGAGTATTGAGTTGGCTACTGGAGGAGTTTAGAGGGACTAATGAATTTGTTGTTTGTTATTGTTGCACAGTCGGATGCTGCGGGTAAATCGATGGACGAGGAGAAGTTCGCGGAGGCTTTTGCTCGCATTGAAAACCACTACTTCATCAACAAGGGATTCCTCCCAACCGACGAATTCTTGAACGAGAACGCTTACAAGATCCGCCACATTCCGACGGTGATTGTTCAGGGAAGGTATGAATACTATTCTTTGAACGAGGAGACCTGACTATGGAAACGCTAACTGTTTTGGCTCGTGGTAGATACGACGTTGTTTGCCCCATGAAGACGGCCTGGGACTTTCACAAAGCTTTCCCAGAGGCCGACTTCCGCGTGGTGCAGACCGCAGGCCACTCTGCTATGGAACCGGGTATCGCCAAGGAACTGGTTGATGCCACCAACAAGTTCAAGAAGTTGTAAGTTCTGTTAGCTCAGCCTTGGAGCTTCTTACCATCAAGAACGTCACCAATTTGGTAGACCAACAAATTCACGGAACCAGTACAACGTTGTTGTGTCTTAAATATGGTCTAGAACCTCTTTTTTTAATCCGTTATAGGTGGCTCATCCGTTCGTACTCGCTTGGTTGCAGTGTCATCAGTATCGGGTCCACGCTTACCGGTTGACCCTGCCTTGCCTTTCTTGTAGCCTCCATGCTTGGCACAGAGACCCGAAGTGCCTCGAGCTCCTGTAGTGCACCCTTCAACAGTGCAGCGGTAGCCACCTCCATGGAATAAACACATGCTACTGCTGCCCTGTGCACCCTTCGGACAATTGGGTGTCGCACAACGCTTGCCTCCACCATGCTTCTGGCACAGTCCAGACTTACCACGGGCTCCTTTTGTACAACCTGGTGCACTGCACGGTCGAAAGACGTTCTTCGCACGCGGTTTCTTCGCTCCTGGACGCCGCGGGGTCCCTCCACTCCTTGCTGCTCCACTTTGCGGCGTGATGAGCCCATTGTGAAGACCAGCCTCGTTCGTTGGAGTGGAGAGAGAAATCGAGCCCAATGCCGAGGAAAAATTCTGCATACTCTGGCTGGAAGCTTGAGCCCCTGAACTGTCAATGTATAGCCCAGAGTATGGACCACTGGATTGGGCTTCAACTGATGCTGAAAGAAAACTACCGAATGTACCAGGGGTGCTGGGAGGGTATTCGATCCGTTTGCCAACTGGGTTGTACCCTCCGTAATATTGCCCGTCCGCAGACCGACCGCTGTCAGATGCCGACGAGTTGAGACTTGGCAAGTAGTTAGTCAATGTATCAGCGACGGATTCCAGCGGTTGAAGCTGCTGGATCTGGTACCCTGATGTTGACACCTCAGGAATTGAACGCGATGGCTCAGTAACATCTAGTGATGACGCACTGCTTTCAGTTGATGCAAGAGCAGCCGTTGTGGCGTCAAGCGTATGCTGAATAGACGATAGCAACATCGCATCAGAGAGTGAAGCTGAGGTGTTAACTGTACTGGAAGATCCTGCCGATGTTGAGCCCTGCTCATCTTCTGAATTTCCTGCTGGAAATTGCCTGCCGCTCACTGACGAAGCTGCTTTCTGATCCCTCGACGGCGAAACCGGAACCCGCGGAATCGGTGGTAAAGGCCGAAACACCACGTGGTTCTGGAAAAGCTTCTCCGACACTGGAATCTCTGCAAACTCCGTTTGACGCGGCATCGTCCCCATGAACGCGCTGGTTTTCCCTCGAAATTGTTTTCCAGAGCTTGTAGATGAAGCTGAGCTTCCCGGTGGTGGTAGAATTCTTCCTCTTCCTTCTTTCTTCCCTCCGACATTCGGTAATCGTTCTGTCGGATCCAATCTGAAATTTCCCGGTAGCAATTGATCTTCCCCCAGAAAAATACTCAAAGGGTTGAGCATCGGTCGATAGTTAGGCACGTTATCTGTAACTCTCGGGATGCAAAACGGGTCGGACCGCAGCACAACCGCCGGCGATTCCTCCTTTAACTTGTCATTCGTGAACAAATAGTGCATATCGGCCACGTTTTTCGTGTTGTAGACCACTTCCGGCTCGGGCATGTACACTCCAGCGCGCATCCTCTCCACCACTTCAGGTGCTGGCATCTCAGAGGCTTTTTCCTCTTCTTCTTCCACTGTTACAGCTTCTAAAGAGCTTAATTCCGTGGAATTGTCAGACGTCACACTGCGGTTCGTACTTGGTTTTTCATCTCCGCTTTCATCTGAAGAGCTCTCAGTGACCTCGTGTACTCTACTGTCTTCTTCCTGTTGCGTGACCTCCTGTTCTTTTTGTTCTAGTTCCTGCTTCTTGTCGGTCGAAAGTTCTTCGTCTACTTGTGACGCACTGTCAGGGCGAGAGTCTGCGGCCGCCATGGACGATAAAGAAGGCACGAGAGGGGACGAAGAGAAGGGAACGGACTGGAAGGGCGCAGAGGCCTAAGCGCATAACTCTATGGGCGGATAGTGAGAGCCACTCGAGCTGGTGACCAGAGACTTTGAGCCTTTGAGTCGCGATGGAACTTCTCGTAGTGGGGTGATGAGCCAGTTTAGTGAACAGCTGTCGGATGAATCCATCGTTATATGAAGATGGAAAATAGAGTTGAGATGTGTAGATACAAAAGTTTTGGAAAAGGTATATTATTAAGTATGGAGATTAGCAACTGTGTATGGTGATGATACACCAAGCAGCTTTGGTGGACTCATGAATGCGATTAGTCAGGGTATTATGTATCAACGGGGAATTAGTATTGACGATGACGAAGAGCTTAGTGTTAGGCACATTGTGCACGTAGTTTCACAGGTCAAGTCTCGATTGCAGTACACGTCGAGACCGTAGTCGTTGCTGATGTGTGCTTCCAACTGACGGCCGCTGCGTCATAAAGGACAAGAAACTCTGCAGAGGTCTGCAACATGCCGTGACGGTGATTCGCAGCGCGTAGCCATCAACCAGTTGGACTGCGGTTTAACAAGTTGAAGTCAAAATCGCATTCACCACGAATCGCATTCACTGATAACAATCCTAACACGACGTATGTCACTTGACTTACCTCAATGGAGGAACTTCTTTGATAAGCTATAACCGAACACTCACTATTATAATAAAACGCGTGAAAACATCTCGTCATTATTACGTGCGAGGAATCTAACTCCGTCGTTCAGGAGGAGGTAACGTTTTAGCAGTTGGTGGATCGAAACCAAGCGTTCTAACGACGACTGCCCCATTATTGCCTTTCTTAACTGCAGAAGAACTCGCTGCTTGGGTTTCAAGAACGTCACCATCAAATTTGTACACATTCAAGGCGTTCTTGTAAAATACTCAGAAACAAAAAGGCAAGTGTACAACTTTCTTGTGAAGTTCGCTTAAACACCGCAATTCTTTTCGAGTTCAATAGAAGCAAATTCTAATAACTGGGGGTAGCAGAGCCTCCCTTGCTTCATTGTCAGTGGACCGATAAACACGGTCACAGCTTTCTTTGGCAATGAGGCCAGCAAAACATATTGTATTGCCTTGTCGTATTCGCACTCGGAACACCGCAATAAAGATGACAAAATACATAGCAATTCTACGCAGAAGTAGATCCATTGACAATTTATTGTGAACTCAGTTGCACGCACATACTGTAGCCGATGGATGCTCTCTAGAGGCTCCACCACACTACATAAAGATCCTACGGCTTTTACTCCTCGTCCAGACGCAGTTTGCGCTTGCACCGCGGGTTGGTCGTCGATTCCGCCTCCTTTCCAACAGCGTCTCCATTGCCCATCTGAGTCTCAGTCGAAGGAGAAGTAGTCGACGTTCCCCCATTTCCAGACGTAGTAGCACTGCCACCACCACCAGTGCTTGTAGCAGTCGTACTGGTCGTTTCTGAAGCCGATGGACCACCTTCTCCGATCTTCGCACAGTCGATGTACACCTGCCACTCCAACAGCGTCGACATCCAGTACATCGTCAAGCGTTTCTTCCCCTCACATTTGGCCTTCTGGTACGGGAACTTGCCCTCCGGGTACGTCACCGCACAGTTGGCCGTAAATGGCAAGACGATCTCGTCGTCGCACCAGATCTCACACGGTCCGTCGTGGTTCATCTTGCCTCCGTACCATTCGACCTGGTCCGGTAGCTGCTGTACAGCCCCACCCGTGGGGTCCGTGAAGCCACATTCGGGAGTCTTGGGCATCGTGAATCGGCCTTTGCTCATATCTTGGTTAGCGAGCAGAAACTCCTTCAACGATGTGTATTTTGATGCCTTGAACGAGTCTCCGAATGCCGCAGCATTCAGTCCTGCATCCGGGTAGTTTGTAAATTTGTCGCCTTGTTGAGGCGTAAGAGCGGTCATGGGCACCAAAGCAGCGAAGTTGCCGCCGTAACCTTCACCTGTGAACTTGAGACCAGGCTTGGACAGTGTCCCATGAGCGTTAACACTGGAAGTAGTTAACGTGGCGAAAACGAAGACAACGGCGGAAGTTGCTGCGAACATTGGAGCTCGGTAGGCAGTTTGAGGCAAATCCAGAAATGAAAGAAAGAAACCCTTGCGTTGTGGCGGTCATGACTCATGAGTGGATCCGGATGCTATTCTTTTGCCGCTGTATCATTGTGAGTGGAAGCTGGATAAAATATTGATGATTATTGACATCGATTACGGTACACTAACGAGTGTATAGTCACTCCTTGACGATGTCCTTTACACTTTACTTGCTTTCTGTCCGCAGAGGGGGCTTCTGCGGTGTCGTATGGTGACTTGCGTCCTGTCAAATGTCTCGAGCCGCTGATGTCAGTCCTTCAGCCAACTCAGTTCCAGGCAACTAGTTTCACACAACTTCTATTTGTCATCGTAAAACATACTGGACAGTTCGATATGTACATGATGCCGGTATTTTATTACTGCATTTCTGAATAGAATTTATTTGTAGAAATGCATCGGGCGAGCTAACCTTTTGCTTTTGATCACACTTCCAATCCGTTTTGACAAAGCTTCTTCCGTTTTTAGGAGATGATATGTACTTCGAAATAGTTGATTACAGTTCTCGTTTTGCTTCTGTCACTAAAAACTTACGATATCAAACATGAAATCGCTGAAACCAATGTATAGGAAATCCAAATTCGAGTAGGCGGATCGAAACGAGATGTCGAAGGTTTCACCGACTACAGCCTTATCAACAGTGTTGATTCAACACCACTATCAACTGCATTGGGATAGACGAATTGACAATGTCTGCGAAAGGATCCTAGTGCCGCTTGTGTACTGCTCGTTTCACGAAAGTGTATATCGTTTCGGAGTCTCCACGTTGTATGAAAAGCAATTGCAGTGTAGACCCATTAATGAGAAGCATCTTTTCGCCCATTCCTACTTGAAAGTGAGAATAGTAGTAGTACCGTCAATCTAATGCCGCTGAGAAAAAGTTGCTTCGTGGAGCCCATGGCGATTGCCACACCTCATCTAGTGCTGAACACAAGAAGCCGTTGCCGAAAGAAAAAAAAGTAGATACGTGCTAATTAAATTGACGTCAATTCATGATGCTTTCACTCACAGTGGTGCAGCAGAAAAGAGATAGACTCAGGATCCACTCATGGCCAAAATCCAAACTTTTTTTTTCGATTATGCCTCAAACCACCTTCCAAGCTGCAATATCGCAGCAACTTTCGCCTTCGTCTTCGCTTTCATTACGTTAGCCAGTCCAGCGTAACCGATCATGAGAAGCCAAGTCTTAAGTCAACAAATTCGTGAATTACCCGAATACAGTGTTGAACGCTGCAGCATTCCGACAGGCGTCAAAGTACACATGGCTAAAGGAGTTTCTACTCACTAGACAATGCATGAGTAAAGGCATAGTAGCAGTGCCGCAGACTGTAACCAGAGCTTTTATCTCGGGTTTCATTTCTTTATGAAGTTGAATCGGCATTGTTTGTTCGGCAATACTATAGCGTATTAAATGCCCCCCCCTCTCCTCTCCTCCCACACATACTTTTTGAAAAACTATAAACTATATCGGGAGAGATATTTGGCTTAGATATTATTCAAGAATACGTGCCCAAAGGTACCATTGTGCTAATCTGCCGTAAATTTGGTTGTCAGCACTGCACGTTGCTAGTTTACCGAGAAGTCGGTGAGTATATTTCCACATTGCGTGTGTGTGTGTGTGTGTGTGTGTGTGTGTGTGTGTGTGTGTGTGTGTGTTTTCTTTTCTTCTTACGATAATTTCAATGAGTTTGCGTGGTAACTCACTTCATATTTGAAATACTCAGCGGTAACTGTTTCGGTAGAAGCAAGGATACATCGAGTGAACTCTTCGTTGTGTGCATGTTCAACAGGACCTCGTAAGTTCCAGTAGAACTAACTTACGCTGCGTTTTATCCAAGGATTTGGTGGGATGCAATAACACCATGAAAGCACAGCTCCTCTACCCATACGGACAGTAAAAGCAGATCGTAAGAAAAAAGAGTAAAGGAGGTCGTCAAGTATTTGTGAGTAAGTGTACCGTAATCTACGATGATTCAGCAACGATCACTCAATAGCCAAGCGATTCCATCGAATCAAGCTTTTCATTCTCAAATTTACATCAAACACTGTTGATAAGGCTGTAGTCGGTGAAACCTTCGACATCTCGTTTCGATCCGCCTACTCGAATTTGGATTTCCTATACATTGGTTTCAGCGATTTCATGTTTGATATCGTAAGTTTTTAGTGACAGAAGCAAAACGAGAACTGTAATCAACTATTTCGAAGTACATATCATCTCCTAAAAACGGAAGAGCTTTGTCAAAACGGATTGGAAGTGTGATCAAAAGCAAAAGGTTAGCTCGCCCGATGCATTTCTACAAATAAATTCTATTCAGAAATGCAGTAATAAAATACCGGCATCATGTACATATCGAACTGTCCAGTATGTTTTACGATGACAAATAGAAGTTGTGTGAAACTAGTTGCCTGGAACTGAGTTGGCTGAAGGACTGACATCAGCGGCTCGAGACATTTGACAGGACGCAAGTCACCATACGACACCGCAGAAGCCCCCTCTGCGGACAGAAAGCAAGTAAAGTGTAAAGGACATCGTCAAGGAGTGACTATACACTCGTTAGTGTACCGTAATCGATGTCAATAATCATCAATATTTTATCCAGCTTCCACTCACAATGATACAGCGGCAAAAGAATAGCATCCGGATCCACTCATGAGTCATGACCGCCACAACGCAAGGGTTTCTTTCTTTCATTTCTGGATTTGCCTCAAACTGCCTACCGAGCTCCAATGTTCGCAGCAACTTCCGCCGTTGTCTTCGTTTTCGCCACGTTAACTACTTCCAGTGTTAACGCTCATGGGACACTGTCCAAGCCTGGTCTCAAGTTCACAGGTGAAGGTTACGGCGGCAACTTCGCTGCTTTGGTGCCCATGACCGCTCTTACGCCTCAACAAGGCGACAAATTTACAAACTACCCGGATGCAGGACTGAATGCTGCGGCATTCGGAGACTCGTTCAAGGCATCAAAATACACATCGTTGAAGGAGTTTCTGCTCGCTAACCAAGATATGAGCAAAGGCCGATTCACGATGCCCAAGACTCCCGAATGTGGCTTCACGGACCCCACGGGTGGGGCTGTACAGCAGCTACCGGACCAGGTCGAATGGTACGGAGGCAAGATGAACCACGACGGACCGTGTGAGATCTGGTGCGACGACGAGATCGTCTTGCCATTTACGGCCAACTGTGCGGTGACGTACCCGGAGGGCAAGTTCCCGTACCAGAAGGCCAAATGTGAGGGGAAGAAACGCTTGACGATGTACTGGATGTCGACGCTGTTGGAGTGGCAGGTGTACATCGACTGTGCGAAGATCGGAGAAGGTGGTCCATCGGCTTCAGAAACGACCAGTACGACTGCTACAAGCACTGGTGGTGGTGGCAGTGCTACTACGTCTGGAAATGGGGGAACATCGACTACTTCTCCTTCGACTGAGACTCAGATGGGCAATGGAGACGCTGTTGGAAAGGAGGCGGGATCGACGACCAACCCGCGGTGCAAGCGCAAACTGCGTCTGGACGAGGAGTAAAAGCCGTAGGATCTTTATGTAGTGTGGTGGAGCCTCTAGAGAGCATCCATCGGCTACAGTATGTGCGTGCAACTGAGTTCACAATAAACTGTCAATGGATCTACTTCTGCGTGGATATCGTGATCTGTACGCTTGTTGCTACTCTTTCGGATGACGTGCTGCTTCAAAAGTTTTGAATCAAAACGTCCGAGATCGTTTCACCCAACCTTCTGCGCCAGTTATCAGCACTGCAATTCAGTTTCCGCACTGCTTCTACCTTGGCACACTTCGATAAACCACAACATTGTTCTACTTGAACCTACAGCCAGACGCACCGAATTGCTTTCCCGTCAACTCAAGTCACAACGAAATGCACCACTGCACTAAGTTCTTCCGCCGTACACCTTCAACATTAACTTCGATACGGAGGGGATCAGCTCAAGTCCTATGTCTTTTGTAGTCGCACCCGTTTGTAGACGGTTTCCAGGGAAGTTTCGTCGAAGCGGGCGTTCGGACCGGCAGACAACCCACAGTTTGTCATCTGGTTGCGTTACGTCAATTAAGGAGCCCGTGCCAGCATCACTGGCCCTGGAATCTTCAGCCGCACGAGCTCATGTACCAGTTGAAGCGACGTCCAAAAGAGTCAGCGACACACACAAGAGCGGAACTAATAAAGCTTTCGAACACGCTCGATCGACACCAGCAGTTACGAATATTCAACGGAGGACGCAGATAATGAACCGCGTACTGAGCTCTCCGAGCAAGCAGAAGGCTCTGGTGCAGCTTATGAGCTCCGATCCGTCTCTGTTGAACGGTTTGGACGACGATCTATTAGCGTCGATCACTTTGTCCGATCCACCCAAGAAAAGCTTGGAACAACGACCTGAGCGGAAGACCATCCAGCTTTATCCCGAAGATGCGAGTTTTATCGAGAAAAAGACTTCAAAACGGGTTCCTGTAGCTATCAACTGTGGGAAAAGACCGTCTTTAACGAGAGCTACAACCGTTTTACTGTCCCCATCCAGTAATGCTCAAGCAGTGGCAGCTACAGTCAGTAGTAGACAAAATGGACCTGGGTGGACACGAAGAACGACGATACAGCGTCCTGCTATGGTTCTGTATGATGAGAGTATGCTACAGTCGAACAAAGGGGGTTCTACCAAGAAGAGAGCTAAAAGAATGCGTCGGAGAAGGAGAAAAGGATCAACCAGTGGAAGTGACAGCAGTACGAACAACAGCGAAGAAGAAAACAGTCAACAAGAATTCACGTCTGTAACTCACGACAGTGTGGAGTCTGACAGTGACGAAGGAACACAAGTGGTGAGGTCATACGCTGTCGAGGCGTCCCATTTACTACTGGATCATCACCACTTTGTATCGAGAGAACAATTGATCCCACGCAGTTCTCGGAAAGCCTGTTATGTGTGTATGAGGGAGTTCAACGTGCTCCGGAAGCGTCATTCGTGTCGAATGTGTGGGGAAGTCATCTGCAGTCGCTGTTCCGTCTTTCGACAAGTGAATTTACCAGTTTTGGAGAAGAAATTCCGGATTTGTTCCTGTTGTTTTGTAGCTTACCGGAAGAAACTGGAGGAAACAGAGAAACCCCAAGAAGAAGAAGAGTCTTCAGATCCTGTAAGTGACGGTAGCGACCACCGAGATTCAGCACGTGGTGGGTCAATTACTGAAGTATCAGCTCCTCCAAGTTCCGGAACATTTTTATTCCATCCTCCAGCTTCATTATCATCGGAAAGCAATTCGGATCGGTCATCCCAGAATACGATGAACACCATGTCTGACTTCTCCTTCAGCAGTGATACGCTGTACGATATGTCAGCATTTCTACCTGGGAGCTTGTCCGTCTCTCGTAACATGGAGGACGAGTTGGAAGCTGTTCTTAAGGCGAAGCAACTGGAGAAAGAGGTGGAAGCGAGTCAGCAACGGATCCACGATTTAGAGGCACAGATTGCCAGTCAGGAGAGCCAACAAGACCTTCTTTCGGCTGAGCAACAACTGCAACTTAAAGACGCACGAGCGACAATTAAACTCTTACAGGATCAACTCCGTACGCAGGAGATGAGCGCCAGACAAGCAGCTCACAACCGAGACTCCATTTGTCTCAGTAAACTCCGACAGACTGAACTGTACGCAAATGAAGATGACGAGAGCAATGCACTGAAGAAAAAGCTTAAAGTACTGGAGAGACAACTGAAACAAGCTGGGATCTCAGTGGCGGAGGTGATTCCGTACGAATTAGCCAAACGGAAAGTGGCGGAAATATCCAAAAGACTGCAGGAAATCGGGTCTTCTGAGATCGTTTTAGAGGATAAACAAGCTCAAGCTGCTGCTCGAAAGGAATATTACATCTTGGAACAGGAGATGGAGAAGTATCACATGGCTCTAGTCATGACGGACGAGTACATCGAAGAGCAGCGAAGGCAAGAACAGGAGTGGGAAGACGCCAATCAAGCTGCAAACCGAAAGGCTTTACGACAACTGAGATCTACGATTCCTGTGGATATTTCACGGCTTTCAGAACGAGAATTGATTGAGTTCAAGACGCCCACGGGGATTAAATTCCCTGCTGAACTAGCTCGACGGCTAAAACGTACCAACGTGCTCCAGTTGCTGCGAACGGATCCGAAAACTATCGTGAAAATGCACCCGAGCGTCATTGAAGGGTACCGCACAACTGGCATTACACTCTTAGAGCGTCGAGCACTCCACGCCGTGATGAAAGAGCCGTGTCGAGTGTGGAAAAAGCAGCAAAATGATGAAATGGCACAGAAGAAATACGCCTGGTACTGTAAGTTGAAAGAGGCTTTCGTCACGGCTGCTACGAATCTCCAAAGCCACTGCAAAGTCACCACTGGAAGTGACGTTGATCCTGCACAACACTCGTGTGAGTTACTGGGCTTGGCTTGTCCTGTACGTGCTGAAGAGCGAGTGAGGAAACTTTACTGCAACTTGGGATTCACTCCAGAAGCCGAGTTTGTCCAGGAAGAAATCTTGAAAAGTGATCCCGAAGGCGCAGGTGAGAAAGCGTTGCTGGAAGCTCAAGCCCACGCGAGAGAAATGGTCGCGAATCAACGCCAACGGGACCTGAAAGCTCACTACAGGATGAACATGAGGGAAGTGGCGCAAGCTGTGGGTGCTTTGGAGGAAATGGACTCCGTTCTGGACCAAGTACGAGTTCTTGATGCCTCTTTTCCCGTCCTTGATGAATTGGAAGTGAGTCAGTGTAATGCGCTGTTGAACAGTGTGAGGGAGCTCCTCTTACTCTTTGCCAAGCGTGCGGGTATTTGTATCACGGGGAAACGAGACTCGGCTAAAGATGAGGAAGATACGCGCTCACCAGTGGAAATTCGAGAAGTCAGTCGAGCGATTATCTTCTTGCAGGAGGTTCTGGTTGATGTGAAGGAGCTGCTTTTCAAGGAGGACGGAATGCTGCGTGGGAACAAATCTGTCACAGCTGCAGCCACTTTCAAAGCGGTTCAGGAACTGCTGGATGATGTTGTACAGAAGAATTCGGCAGCTTTAGATGAACCACAGGAGATTCAATCGACTCGGGTGTCTTGGAGGAAGCGAACTAACACTCCACAGCCTTTATCCAGTGAAAATCTCTCCCAGCCAGTGCAGAACCAACCGCCTGCTCCCCCCAGTGCACTTCTTTTTGACGCTATCAAGGCTCGACGGAAACACAATGGCAAACGTGTGAGTGAAAGCAAGAGGGGAAGTACACACGAGGCACAGAAAGCCAACAAACCTCTCGACTTGATGGCTGCGATTCGAGCTCGAAAGCCTGTACAGTCCAACAGTGAAGAGCCATAGGAAAAGTGATGCTGAAATCCAAGTTGTCTTCACTCAATGTCACTTGACTGGGCTTATTTAACTCCGTTACTGAACGATAAAGCACATATCCACAGGCTTCGGAGACCGCTTCAGCAGTTCCATCGTCTCTCCAAGCCTTAAATTGCGTGTAGATTGGTTGTTGAACGACACTAGCCAGTCTCCAGGACGCAGTTGTGTCAAGCCTGGTGAATAGCCCGAGCCTGTTAGTCTGGACACGACGATCTGACCGTTCTTGCGCTTAAAAGTGATGCCAAGAGGGCCATCGCTCCAACGCACCCACAGTTCCGGTAGGGGAAGTTGATTAGCAGGTGCCGCACCTGGAATTAATCCACCTGAAGGCTGTCGTTGGTGACGTACAACAAGTCCAGAGTCGTCGATATCCGAGTAAGTACTCACCATCGTAGCGCTTCCGTTCTGGAACATGTTGCGCTCTCTCTCGGATTCAATATACTGGCGACGAAGCTCCTGTAGTCGACTGGGTTGGCCAAGTAATGAAGGGGTCTCTTCTTGAGGTGCTGAGGCTTCGGTATACATCGGGGGAGGAGGCAACGGGTCATTGCTATGCGCTTCGAACGGTGGAGGGCGTTCTACATGATCTCCAAAGTAATCATCGCCTGCAGATTCATCGTCAGGGATGTTGTGAAGGTCCATACTACGAGCAGAAGGAGGGACCATTGTGATCTGGTCCTTCGCACGTCCAGAAGCAGTAAAAACGTCCATGTAGGATGGAGGCGGCGGTAGTCCTGTGAGTGACGGGCTTTCATCACGAGCCTCCGGTGGGAAACTATCTTCCTCTGAATAGTCTTCGTTGGACGGAAGTTGTGCATCAGGGAAAGGTGGAGGAGGGAGGTCCGAGTATTCGGGTAGTCCATTAGCGTCGACATTCAACGCGTGACCACTGGCAGGCGAATCTCCTAGATAGTCGTAGCTCTGTAGACTTGTGCCATCATCTGACGCTGCGTAGTTCTCTCCATCTTGATATCCAACTCCAAACTGCTTCAACGATCCACCTCGACTCATCGATCGTGCTCGTCCTGGACTGCTGTATCCGCCACTGTGTGAACGTACAATAGGTGGCCGTCCAGCAGCGGCAGCAGCAGCTGCTGCTGCAGCCGCTTCGTCTTCACGTAGTTGTCTAAACGAAGGCACTGCAGATGACGACGGCAACGGAGCGGGAACTGGAGGTGCTGGCGACGGCAAACCGGGATGTCTTCCACGTGAACTTGTACGCGAGTGTCCACGTCCACGTCGTTGAAATACCAACACGACAGGCTTCTGAACTGTTTTAAGCAGTTCAAAAGCTCCAGCAATTCCCAAAGAATCCACGTCGACACCAGCCACACGCACGAAAATGTCTCCGGGCTTTACCGTGTCGTTAACGTTCGGCGAGCCTGCACCTGTAAGTCGAGCCACCACAACTCGACCTTTACTGGACGTTCGGATCTGAATACCCAACGGACCTTCACGCCACAACACCGTGTACTGTTTAGGGTCCAAAGGAGCAGCATCATCTCCCCCTGTTGGCGGGAAAATGTCCTGACGGCTACTCTGAGGGCCTCTGTAGCTCGGTGGGAGCTCGTTAAAGCTGTTCCCAGTTGGTAACGGTGCTTGTCGCGCCCCACCTCGGTGGAATCTCAAATAAACTGGCTTGGTCGCGCGCATCATTAGCGTCACTGTGCTCTTAAAGCCGATCTCCTCAGTACGTAAGCCGTTGATACTCACAAGGATATCTCCAGCCGCAATTTGAGCCACCGAGGGCGTGACACCTGTACCGGTAACTGACTTGACTGCTGGTAAGCCATTCCGCTGCTTGAGTTCACACCCTAAAGGCCCTTCACTCCATACAACGTCGTATTCCACATCATTGGGCTCTTCTGTGGGAGCTTCATTAACTTGTGGCATGTACGATGGAGATGTCTCTCCCCAGCCTCCTCCACTGTTACTGCGCATGTCCACTGTAGCATTAGAAGATACTGGAGAGCCACAAAACGCCGAAGTAGCGTCACTGCTGTGAATCGAAGAGCCCGTGCGTGGCAACCCCCATTTACTCGTCGCTGCAGAGGCTGCAGACGCTATATCACTCAGTTTTAGAGGTCGGAAGTCCAATTTAATGGGGAATTCCGGATTCTTGAGCTGCTCGATCACCTCACTAAAAGGAGTAGCAGACACACTAACTCCATTCAGAGCCAGTAGAACATCACCAGCCCGTGCATACTGGAGACCTGTAGCTGCTCCTTTCTTATTAACTCTGCGAATCACTGGTTGTCCATTGGCGTTGGCCTTGAATAGCAGACCGAGAGGACCTCCGTCCCACGATATCTCGTATGAATCATCTTCGTCGTCTTCATCATCGTCTTCATCATCTTTGGGAGGCTCGGAATTCGCATTGGGATCGTCTAACTTGATATTTTCAGCTAAAGCCAACGCCTGCAGCTTCTCGTATACCGTCATATTAGCCGACAATTCACTGGTGCCACTGTGATTGCTACTGCCTGTACGGTGTGAGGGTGCCGACTCGAGAAACGACGTGTTCTCGGCTTCGTCCAGACTGCGCATTTTGTCCATTTGACGCTGTACAAACTCGTCCTGGCTGAGAGAATCGTCAAAGGCGGAGTCGTCAGAGGCTGCAGAGTCCCCGCGGGCTGCGCGCGGGTCCATGGGCTGGCGAGGGCTTGGCGAGGAGTGAAGGGAGGACGGCGCAGGCGAGATTAAGCGTGCGATGGGGGAAAGTTGTATGGGGTTGAGAACCTCAGGGAAATGATAGTGTGTATGAAAAGCATATGTAGAAGAATATCGATTATGAAAGTGTATACATGTTCTACTTGATATCTGTATGCGTCAAAAAGAGAGACAGTTGTGGAAATTTGTAATTTGTAAAACAGAGGACAACTCGACACAACAAAATAAAACGGTCAATCGATCTTTACGGTTCCCGCACTTTGCCTTTCTTGTGTGATTGCATACGAAGTTGCAGCATTGTACACTTGATGTAGAACCAGAGAAGAAATACTTCGTAGTAGATTCGTTGTTTTTTTTCTAAAGTAAAGTACAACGTCATTTTCTTTGCACAACGTCATTTTCTTAGAGGTTACTGCAAATCTCGAAAACGTTCACAATTCCACCGAAAAAGCAATCCGTAAGGTCAGTGTTGCTCAGCACGTCCCCTACAGTTGATACAGGTCAAGCATCTTGGCAGCTACATCTTCACATTGTTTCATTTTTCAATACACTGTCTATACTTCTTCAAAATTCGTTTTCCTTCAAAGACGCACCCCAACGACTGTCGTAACTCGATTTGTAGCTTGAATGATGAGTACCGGGCGTATACGGTTTGGATTTATTCTTCCAGCTTTCCATTGAGCCAAGGGATGAGTTCGGTTCCGACAAGAGCGCAATACTCGACGTATCAGACAGCGGAGATCTTGGTGAGCTCACATTGGAGTATTTAGGTTCTGCCATGATGGGCATTTCCTTCTCCTTTGGCTTGGATCTCCTCCTTTCTTGGGATCTGGGAGATTTCATTGATCCTCGACGTGAACCAGAACGAGCAGAACGAGTGGACCCTCTCTTCGGTGTTGGATCGGGCGCGGTGTAGTAGCCATTTGGTGGGGAAGCTGGAGCCAGAGCTGGTCCTCTACCAGATCCAGTGGACTGCATTGTTGCTAAACGGGTAGTACGTCCACCTGAGGTATCTGACCTGCAGGCTTCCTCTTGTAACTTTTTCATCCGTTTGTTGGTTCTGTGCCACCAGAAGAGCACGCAGACACAAGCTATTACCACCACGAAGCTTGCAATGATGACGTACATCCACCAGAGCCAGAAGAAGCAGCCACTGCCCCACGGTACGTATGTCGTCCACGTGCTCTTCTTCTTGAGTGTGCTGGAAAAACATGAGCACCAATTGTCCGAGTCTTCCGCTGTGTATACTTTCTTGCTTGAAGTGACGTTGTTCGGGCAGTTGTGAGCGATGGCTAGGCCGATTTTCCCATCTACACGGTCGTGATACGAGTACAATCCGTCCATGAAGACGTCGCCTAAGACCGTTGAGGACCCTTCTGAAATGCCAAGAGCTCGACACGGAGTACTGGCGTTAGCACCATTCATTTCAGGGCGCCAGTAGTACTCAGGAGGGATTTCAACCGTAAAGTGTTTACTGGTAGAGCCGTCACTTGTCTCCATCCCAAGTGTGAAGTAAATTGAGGGTAGGTCCAATAGTGATGCACTGGAAGAAGTCGGATCGCAATAGTCTTCGTCGCAGCAGGATGCAGAATCGTCAAAATAGCTGGTATCAAAATCCGGGATGGCCGCAAGTGTAGCCGTTTTAATCTGATCCATCAGCGCATTGTAGACGTCCGACGGGAACGCCAAGTTGCTCGTACCCGAGTCAAGGATTGCTTGTGGGTCGTTGTAGTTATCGCACGATAATCCAAGACTTGTTCCGTCATATCCGATATCCGTGACGGTCACAACATACCACGCTTCCTAAATTTTGAATAAGGAACCGTCAGCATCAAATTGTCAAGAATGCAGCTTCAAGCCAAAAACTAAAGAACGTACCCTTGTAATCGGAGTGTAAAGCATGTCCCCGGAGTAATACGTTTCGCCTTCAGTGCCTTCTGTCCCGCCAATCATCAACTGACCGGAATGCAACGTGAAATCGGTCCCTCCCGTCGCCAACATGGGCTGCATCGTTCCGCAAAGCAGCATCCCGAAGGCATCCGTCGATTTTGCAGTATCCACCAACACATTATATAACGACGACACTGTATCACCCGTCGACGCAGCTAGAGCTTCGTACGCCAATCCAGTAATCCCATCGTAAGTAGAACGGTAGAACGTATCCTGCTCTTCGATCACTAGAAATGTTTTCGAAATATTGCCAATTTCATCCGAAGACCACGTATCCGTCATGAACTGCCCCCTATTTGCAACAACACACACGTCAACAAGAATTCTCTTCTCCCGAAAAAAAGAAACTTCTTCATACTGAATATTCGCGCCTGCAAAAGATAATGTGACTGTATCACCACCACTATTGGTGCATGTAGACGAAGCATCGCACGAGTAGGTCACATCCGCACTAGAACCACAACAGCCTTCCCCAAGAACAGCGTCATTCGATGAGCCTGTATCTGCAATGAGTCGGAAGGCATTCTACACCGAAACACAAAACCGTCACAGTTGATACAAACCATTGAAAAATAAAACACAACATACACTTCCAGTCGAAGACCCCGAACCATCAAGTGTACCAATGTCCACTGTCAGTGTATATGCTGCACAACAATTCCAAGGTCAATATAGCTGAAAAATTAGACAAGCTTTAGTCTCCTTTACGTATGGTCAACAACCAAACGCACCTGTGCCCGAAGCGATACCCGTTAGGTCAATAGAATAATGCGCACTGGCAGCTTGAGTTTCCCTTACAAACAGCAATAACAGACAGCCCAGCAGCATCTGCAGCCTCCACGGCGCCATGCCCGACAAGAACTGACACACTTGATAGTCAGACATAGCACTGTCTTGATTTTACGTTGACTCTCATAATTAATATTTAAATTATAAAATTGAAGATTCAAGTATCATTTTTGAATTTCTCGCGCCAAAATGGCGTCGTTGGGCCGCAGTAAGTCTGCGCCGCTGCGTCGCAGTCGCTACAGCTCCGTCCTGGAGAGCGCGTTGGTTGGTTTAGGACGAGAAGACGCTGTTGTGAACTCCACGCGAAAGCCACGAAAAAAGAGACGTTATGACGACAATCTCAGTCCTATTCGACGCCTTCCGCAGTCTTTCAGTGCTCCTGATCAAGTTAGAGAGACAGATGATGAAGAAGACCCGTTTGCGCTGTTAAAGTTGCATAAAAGCCACAAGAAGAAGAAGAAAAAAAGAAGAAGAAGAGAGATGAAGATCAACAGGAGGAGTTTTCGTCTCCTGCAGTGACCAGAAGTGCCGCTAAACAACGGAAAAAACATAGGAAACGCCATGCAGGAGTGTTGGAGATGGCAGGACGTACGCCTGTTACGCGTTCAATGCAGAAGAAATGGAAAAGAAGCAGTTTAGAGAAGATTGAGGATCTGGAAGAGCAGGAACAGGAGCAAGAAGACTTTGAGATCCAGAAAAAACTGGATTTCCAGTCCCCAAAGAAGGAAGCAGCTAGGAAGAAAAGAAAAGCAACGGTGCTGATGAACTGGAGCGTTGAGTGGCCTCCAGTGTTGGAGACTGGCAGTGATCGAGTGCGAATGGTAGTTACTGGACAGGTGGATGGGAAGACGATACGGTTTGAGGTGGGAAAGCGTGAAAATGCTAAGAAATTCACGTCAACAGATGGAGAGTACGTGACGCTAAGTGGGAAATTGGACCGGAAGAGTGCAGGTGCTCCTAGTGCGGCTTTGGAGCTGATGGAGGACGGCATTCCGGCTTTTTTTTCCAAACGGTTACTACCTTTTGTGGTCAAGCCAAACAAAGAAGATAGGACAGATAAGCCGAAGAAGAAGAAAGCAAGAACGGTGGACAAGAGCAGGGATAGTTCACCAATGCCGTCGATTGACGAAGTGGAAAATTTTAGCTTTGAAGTGCCTGTTGCTTCATCTCCGATTCAAGATGACGATGTGTTCGAGACACCAAAGGCCAAAAAGGTACGAGTTTATAATGCCTTTTTGCTATTGCTAATTAACTAAGGTTGTGTTATTGTCGCTTAACAGACTCGTGCTCCAGTGAAAAGAGCAAAGAAATCCCCGCCAGAACCTGAAGCAGAGGCAGATATCTGGACGCACGAGCAGTCTGAGGCTTTAATCGATGCCAAGCTCAAAATCCCAACAACTGCTTCGAACTTTTGGGCACAGGTATCACCAACTCCTTGAGACGATACGTGAAGTATCACTAACATGTTAACCGATTCTGCAGGTAGCGCTACATGTTCCAGGAAAGTCAGCGCAGGAATGCCAAGCCAAAACCTTCGAGCAGTTCAGGTCCCCTCCTACAAACCGCAAGCCAGCGAAGAAACCAATTAAAAAAGCGAACGCCGACACGATACCATCCAAGATCGCACGTGCAGGCTCGAACAAATTCAAAAAGCAAGTGCGCGAATTTGTTGAGGAGGTAGGTTGGACTGGACTGTGGTATGTGTATGTTGTGACTAACTAATTGTGCTGCAGTACGAGAAAAAGCATGTGGATGATCTGTTCGATACGACTCCATCCAAGGAAGGTCTACCGGAACTGCCCGAGTTTGACTCCATCAAGTCCCCGGAACTGGGGACACCATCGCGCAGTTTCGATGACGATTCGGAGATGGATGACGAAGCTCCGGGTCTGCTTCAGAGGCTGAGTTCGCGTAGACGTGACGATATTGACTCGTATGTACTGGGAATCAATCGCCAACATGTTGCGGGAGGTGGGGTGATGGCTGGTGGAAAAGTACGGCGTGTTACCTCAATGGTTACTCCTGTTAAATCAGCGAAGGGGAAGGCTACAAGCGCCAAGGTACGTCTTGAAAAGCAGATTATGAATGTGGATGCTGGTGCTGAAGTTGTTGTTGTTGTTTTTTTTTGCAATTAGAAGAGGGCTGTGATGCTGGTGGAGGATGTTGGCTCTCATTCTCTAAGAGGAGTCGTGAGTCCAGGAGGAACAACGCACATTCGTGTTGAGAAGGATGGTAGTTCCTCCGAGGATGAAGGCGAAGACAACTACAGCAGTGAAGAAGAGGACTTTGATATCCCCTGAGGTTCAAGCCGTGGCATGGACTATTTATTGGCTGTGTACATATCGTAGCCTCCGCTTTGTTAGTATCACGGTGTGATGAATAAATACGGACTCTTGTGGGTTTCTGGTGGTGGAACTTCTTGCTCAAGCCCATTACTCCTGAACAAGCAACAACACGCGTCGCAGATTCTCCACAATGCTAGAAGATAAGCAATCTGCGGCACCTGCATAGAACACAACGAATTAACTTCGAACTTGGAAGAATTTGACAACAGAAGTACGTACCAGTTTTGTGAGCTCCCAGCACCTGCAAGCTTCGTAATGCTGATGGTCGTGACAGCAGCAGTGCGCGCGCTTTTTGGTTGTCGTAAACAAGCGACCACAGCGCTGCTGAGAGGTATCCAAGAGTAATAGTGTCCTTGATTTCTCGGACACAGAGAGCAATCACTTCATCCAGCAGTTCTTCCCAGAGAGCGAAGTGGTTCTTAGTGGCTTGTGAAAGCGCAAGATTCCTCAAGAACAAGCAGCCACTGCGTCGAATCGCCTCATCTGGTGAACTCAAGACATCGCCCAACACGAGAACGAGCAGTGTGGCCCAGTTGTAGAGCACACGAGCGCCTTCCTCGCTGCAAGCGATGCCACTAAGCACGCTAAGCATGTTTGCCAGGTTTTCGTTCTCCTGAAGGTTCGTCTTAGACGTTTGCCGCATCTGTTTAAGCCGATCCTGAAGCGAATCAACCAGTTTGGAGATACACCCAGCTTTAACGGACGCCATGACGCATTCAGTGTTGAGTAGGACGCTCTTAAGAACTTGGCATGCAGCGTTGCTCAAAGCCATGTCTGCGGACGAGGTAACAGCGCTTGATGCTCGATGGGGAGCTGTCATTTCCCCTCGATTGCTGGCCAAATCAAACACCAACGACAACAGCATATGATTGTCTCCTCCAGAGCTAGGAGATGGAGAAATCAACATCGAGCTCCTTGTTTGGTCATTCCCGAAGCAGAAATTCGTCAGCAGATGAAGAGCGCGTAGCATCAGCTGCGATCCCCGCGTGTGAGCCGCCTTCATGATATTCCAGTTCGACAGCATCAGATTGAGGAGGCCCTCGTCCTAGAGAACACCAGTTGTTAGACTGCACTATGGACTGATGCCAAGTATTCACGTACCTTTGCCAGTCGCTGGCTGTCGATATTATTGCCGACGATAGAGCTGGCAACTTCCATGTGAGTTTGAATACGTCCGCAGAGGTCCAGCACAAACAAGTCAGGGGTTGCACTCCGAGTTCGCTTGCCGCCAAAGCCGCCAGCGACGCGAATTGCAGCGAAATAATCTTTGATCGACGCCATAGCGAAAGGAACAGCACGCTTGATCTGCACGAGCTCCTGGAGACTTGGATTTGCTTCGATCAGCACTTGAAGTGCGCTTGAGACGCGCTGAATCGATGTCAGCGGAAATACACGACCTTCTGGTGCCTTGTGCGCTTCCAGTGGCCTGGACTCAGCCACTTCTTGATAAAGATCGAACACGGCGGAGCATAGGACTGAAACTTCTGAGGTTTGGAGCGAGCTTGGAAGCAGCAAGGAAACCTAAGATCACAGGAATCACATTGTGAGTGGGCAGGTAATAGACTCCCTTTCGTTTAAATAACGTACCGCGGGCACAACTCGAGAAAAGGAGATTCGAAAGTCGATCGGGTGTTGAGGCTGTAGCAAACTCGCTACCACGCCCATAAACTCCGCTCCAAAGCCCAACGTTGTAGGAGCGCCGAACCGTTCTGCGTCGTATCCGCTATTCTGGTAACACACCTGAGCCAGAAGAATACAGAGCGTGGATGCGCTAAAGTCGAGAACTTCGTACTGCATCCGCTTTAAAGCCTTCGAAAGCGTCTCGTCAAACGAAGAGTGAACATCGTGCACAAGCTCCAACAGTTGATACTGCAGCGTTGTATGCTGCGTCGCAACACCTAGGTTAGTCAATGCTACAATAGAGCAAACCAAGCACGAAACTTACCAAGAGGAAGAAGGAAACTTGTTCGCTACCGCCGTCATAACAAACAGCCTGGAGAAGAGTCAACATTTCAGCCGTAAGTTCCAAAATGCCAGGAAGCAGTGAACGTCTCCAAGCGAATTCATCACAAGGCAAAAGCAAACAGCAGGAACTGTAGCGATTGCATGAGTCTTTCCACTCACGGAGCGAGAGTGCCTGAACCAGGCGTGCGTAAATGCCGTCATCCTCTTCAGCCACCCCTAATTCTTGCTTCATGTTTCCAAAATGGTCCTTTAGAGCATCCCTCTGTGTGTACAATGCTCGAACCAATCGAACAAACGCACCAGCAGTTCGAACAAGCAATTTGTTCGACTTCAAGATGGTTAAGAGTGAGCGTATCACCGTTCCAGCCAGTGAAGTCCCGTGGAAAACCTCCACTATAGCTGCTTGCTGGTGCGGACGTCGTTCGTGATAGCAAAGAATCTCCTCGGTCAAAACAGAGCACGCAGCTGCACGCACAGCATCTGCCTCGGTGTCGTCTGTGGATGTTTCGAACGCCATCTCAA
Organism: Phytophthora citrophthora; assembly: GCA_031305395.1. Lineage (NCBI taxonomy): Eukaryota > Oomycota > Peronosporomycetes > Peronosporales > Peronosporaceae > Phytophthora > Phytophthora citrophthora. Next base: position 314,650 of record JASMQC010000024.1, read on the forward strand.
GTAGTCTGGTGGTTGGAGAGTCTGAAGATGTAGGGTGCTGCATCACACGGAACCCCAGCTCTCGGATAGGCGAAACGTGGTCAAAAAGAAAGCGGGATGCCCAACTTCCGTCGAGAAGGAGGCTGCTGTCTGTGTGTTCCAGAGGACAGTCGCTGGCCAACAGAATCTCCCGTGGAAGGGTCCGCAAGATAGCTATCATACATTGAGAGCCAACGACAAATACATTGCGCTCCAAGAAGGAGCCAGGGACTCGATGACGACACACGACGGTGAGCAGCGGCGACAGCATTTCCACAAGCCTCTTACGGATTTTCTCGCCTGAAGAAATCGATAATTGAGCATTTTCCACGGCGCGAGCGAAGCGTAATAGAACCTCCAGCATAAGGCACTGGAGAATAGGATCGGTAGCGTAGATCGACGAATACTTGGTGCAAATAGTCGAGATGATGTCCGTGTCGGCAGCTAGAGACACGAACAAGTCGGCAATCTTAGATTCACTCACGTTGACCAGCAGCCGCGCCACTTGAAGTGAAAAGGCTTTGCTCTGGGACCTCTTCAGCAATGGGAGAACCTTGCGCTTCATCACTACAAGCGCTCGCAACTGTTCACCTCTTGACATAGCACAAAACAACACACTGAGTGTGTTTACAAGTGAGCTGATGATGACTTCGTCTCGTTCGCTTTTGGGCGGGACAGCAAAGTACCGTTCGAAGTCTGCTTCCCATTCTCCGACAAATTGCTCCCTTGCAGACGGCCAGGCCTCGCAGATGGTCATCAAATGGTACACTGCGTTCAAGCATTTCCCATGCGACCGCGCGGCTCGAACCTTCTGAGCAATAAGCGCGTACTCATTGCCCAGTAGTGAAGCGAGTTGGTCATTAGTCTCTCCATCCCTCATTTCCTCTTTCATTTCATTGAGGATAGTTCTCACTTCTTGCAGCCAAGAGGAATCCGTTTGCTTGACGAGTAATGATCCAATTGCCTGGAACTGTTGAGCTAACGAACATGTAGCAACGAAACACCGTGTCCAGCGACTGGAATACAGGCCAAAGGTTGCCTTAATCATGTCGGGAATCCTCGCTTCGTTGAATTCATCCTTGTCGTTGCTAAAATGCTTGATCGGAATGAAATTTTCAGCGGAACACGTGAGCAACAGGACGATGTAGTACATCTGCGCCCGGACAGAAGCGGAAGAGTGAAAAATCAGCGGCATTAAGAGCTCTATCACCTCACGTTCGAGCCGAACGGCTGAACACAACAATCGACTACGGAGCAACAAAGTCCTGAACAAGAGGAGCGCTAGATGAACCGTCGACGAGTTCATCACATTTGACTCTTCCTGGAGAATCGTACGAAGTAGACCGACAAAGTCTGAGAATTTATCCAACTCTTCAAACAGTGTGAAGAGTTCCACAGACGCGTTGTCGACAAACATGACCAGTTCTTTAAGTGCCGTCTCTCTCATACTGCCAAAGGTGGCAGAAGACCCGGAAAGCACTTTATACAAGTGCGACAACTTGCTCAGTTGTGAGGATAGCTCGTTTTCGCTTGGTTCGTATTCATTTCTCTTAATCACAGGTAGAGGGGACTCCATGAGTATCCTTTCGAGGTTCATTCTCTCGTCACCGACATCCGTGATCGAACCTCCAAATGGGTCTTCAAGAATCTCTTTATCCCTTGAGATCCATTCCACACAAGACGGGGCCACTTGAGACAGCAATCGAAGAATTCCAGAAGCTGCAGCCTTGCGAATGTATGTCGACTCGTGAAGTAGACATCGACAGATTATCGTATACCTCGTTTGGATTGATACGATCATTTCCACTCGATTCAAGATTTCAGCTAGTTGCGGTTGAGTAGAACGTTGCTCCTTTGAGGAAGCTTCTGACGGCTCGATGTACGCGAAATGCTGGAGCAACGGAACCACTGGCTCTAGCAATAGTAAATTGTCTCCAGAGCTTCCAAGATGCCTTAAAGCCGCATGCAAAACCTCCCAGAACGCTGCCACTTCGACTTGGTCGTCAGCGTGTTCTTTCTGCCTAGCTAAGACTAGCAGCAATAGCGTGAGAAATCTCGGTTCACACAAAATCTCTGCAAAGAATTGACGTTGACGATCATTCGGGACGCTGAAAGCTCCGTTTGTGAGGTTACCGACAAGTACCACGAGACCACGGAAGAAATAGACAATCGCTGTCTGTGTCTTCTCAACCAATCCACATAATAGATCGCACAGGATAGCTTGAATTGCCTCGACATCGGCTTCAGTGAGTTCACTCTCAGCATTCGCAGTCAACGTTGTCCATATTGTCTGTAGTGTAGCGTCTGCAATGATCTCTGCATCAGGATCGTTGAAAGCGGACCTCATTTGAATCGTTTTCAACGCAACTTCCAAAGTCAAAATGGAAGGTTTCTCCCACGGTTTAAAATCTGTTAACTGGTCGCGGTGAGTCTTCGCAAATGCCACAAAATCGAGGACGAACTTGGCGTCTTGCTGGGACGAGCGCTTCAAATTGATGAATGCAGGTATCGTTGAGTCGATTTTTGACAAAACACGGACTAGTGCTTCGTCTTTCCATTCTGCAGCCACACCAGGGAATAGAGGGTTGGCAACCCACAGCTTCACCGCTTCCCACAGCTGCCGGGGAATAGTTATGCCACTTTCATCACTGTCAACATCATAAGAGCTTCCCTCCACGTGATAGCGAGACGAAGGATACAATCGCAGTAATCGAACCACAAGTTCAACCAGTTTCCATGTCGCCGAATGAGTAAGCTCCAGATCGCTGTCCATAATTGTGTTTCCTACTTGCTCCAATGTTACAGGTCGACAGATTCCACCGAGCAGCTCCAAAATACGCTCTAATCGCAACTTATCCAGGCCCTGAACGGGAGATATGCTACCTATCTCCGGTAAGTCTGTTAGTGCTGTGACTAGGAGGTTCAGCAAGTGCAGACGTGGATGTCTAGCTGATCGTAGTAAAGGTAAAATACTCATGAATAACTTGTAGATGGCTCCACTCAACGAGAATTGCTCGAACTGTCCAGCATCCTCCTCACCTCTTTGTCGGGGTACTTTCCCTGTATCCTTTTCAACTTCTACACTCGCACGTGGATACAACACTCGTCGAGTGTCGTACGAATCAAACAACTCCACGTGCACTTTGGGTGCATGTACCATGAAAGTTGGATCAAGACACGTCCTCCGGGTAAGCTTCAATGCAGACAAGAACGACTCAATCGCTTTAAGACTTGCCATAACCACTGCACCTGATAAATTCCCTCGCTTGTTCGAGAACGTCGGAGCCAGCATCTCATCGAAGTAGTTCACACCAAACGAAACCTCCATCGCCCTCTCCAAAGCATCTGTGACACCATTTTCTCCATTCGTCACTGGACTTCCAGGCAAAATAGGCTGCTGCACAAGATGCAGCATGTACTGCAACACTGCAGGTCTCTGTAAAAACACTTCTGCAGGGAAGTTTCTCAATAAATCGTTCCTGAACGTCGCGAGTGTCTTCACAATGTCCTGCGTCTCCATCCTCAGCTGCAATTTCACCTCGAACTCAAACAGAAATTGCTCATCCACCGACGTCAGTATCACTGGTGCAAATCTCCACCCTTGCGCTTCCAATTCGGGCACTTTAGGAGCTCGTCGTCGGTCTGACAGTGCTGCACTGGTCCTAAACTGCTCCTTCTCCGCCTGTATCTCTTCCTCTGGAGTACTCACTTGATCTCGATCAGTTGTTTCCACTGGTATTAACTTGGTGACGTAAATCTGCCTTAGAAGCTGCTCAAAACACCACAACAAGACACAGAATTAGGATTTTTCACCTCATTTTTACGGGGAACTGCAGCGTAAAACCTTTTCATAGCTGCTCTGAAGCTCCGGATTGCAGTTAGCAGCTCTTTGAAGCTTCTCCGCCGCCCCAGAGTGCTGTAAACTCGCTAGAAACACCTCAGATTGGCTCTGGACCAGCAGCTCAAGCACATGCAGCGTCTCCAGCTCCAGTGGTGGCTCTAAACACGCTAAAAGCGCGGGAATCAGCGAGTTCTGCAGCGGCTCGAGCTCCTGCCACCTCACCAGACGCTCCCGCAGTTTAAATAGTAGACTGTGGAGCGCTCGGGACCGGATCTTGGCCAGTGGATGCTGCAGCTTGAGCACCAGAGCGTCCAGCCTACCGTCCATGACTTGCGCGGTAAAATTCAAAAATACTGGGAAATTAGCTCCGATTTGACTAATTCGGTGCGATTTATCTGGTTGAAGTCATCTGTGGTAAATTTGGAGTATTAATGCTGGAAAGGGTTAATTCAAGCGTACATGTGCAATGTATCAAGTGTATGCAAGGTAGAAATCTACATTGCTACATACTACATTGTAGAGTGCATTTCCCCATTAATAATACTCCAGCACGGATGATGTGCTTGTTGTGCCTTGTCATCAACAGGTCTTTCTCTCTCACTCGTTTCCCCAGTGAAAAAAAATACAACAAATGTACGAACGCATGTTGAAACAGGAAAAAGTCTAAACTATATCCAGTGGGTTCACAACGAAGAACCGTTTTTCGGCAGAGTCCTCCCTGCTATTAACCCTTTGTCTCCATGACCGACCGCCCCGCGCGCATCCGCGTGACGCGCGCCTTCTCCCAGATCGAAGAGCCGGCCACGCTGCAGGAGCTGCAGGAGCTGCTGGTGCCCACGTCCAAGAAGACGCTCGACGTGCGAAGACTCGTGTCACCTGCGCGAGCGCGTGTGGCCACGGCCGCCCCGGGACTGCAGACGCCTACGTCTCCCGCGTCATCTCCGGCACCACGCACAGTATTAAGGAAACAAGCGACGTCAAGTAGTGACGGTAGCAGCGTCACCAATAGTCCGCAATGGGGACGCCCAGGTCTTCCTCCGCGCAATGTCAGCGCCGGGCGAGATGAAGCGGCCGAACGCCGGCGTAAAGTCAGTATTGGCCACGTAGAGGACGCGTCTGTTGCGCTGCGTCGTAATGCCAGTATGGGCCACCCAGACGACGTCGTGGAGCCTCGACGTGACTCCAGTGAGTGGGCACAGGCGGCGGCCAGACTAAGTAGACGCGTACAGGAGCTGGAGGCCGAGAACTTCCGGTTGAAGAACGGCAAAGAGCCACCAAAGTCATTTGCAGGTGGAGAGATGCACGCGTTGAAGGCCGAGCGACGAAGGGGGTTAAACAAGTCCAAGAGCGTCGCGAACGGCCTCGGAGTCACTGGTTTGACAGTGGCAGAGGCAGCCGCGGCGTCACATCGCACACGTTCGAGGCGCTTAGCGTCCGTTGCGAGTGCGACGGAAGCGGCCGTGAAGCTGCGCTCTGGGTATTGGAATGGCACGAACAACGTCAAAAGCAGCTTCAGTTGCAACAACTTAGCGGATCTCGAGCAGCCTGAGTTCGCTCTTGAGAAACTCCGCACGTTCCCCGCTCCAGCCATTGCGGCGTCCACTACTGTGAACGGCGGGGACAAGATCGGAACAGCAGCCTTAACGGTTGCAACGTCGCCTAGCACGCATGAGCCCTCGCGCAAGAGCGACTCGTTCCAGCGCTCGAGCTCCGAGACCGAAGAGGATCTTGCCAGTATGAGGCCCCAGCACTTCGCACTTAAGAGTGCGCGCAAGAACTCGTCCCTTGTGGCTCAGCAGAGCATGTCAAGCGCAGGTTTAGATCTGGATGAAGGGTTCGACGATGCTGAAAATCGGATCACGTCGCCACGCTCGTACTTCGAGGCAGGACTGAGAACAGGCAGCTTGTCGTTAGGGCCGAGTGCATCGCCGTCGTTTAAGACTGGGAAGAGATCGAGTATGCGCGACGTACGCATGTGGGTAGGTACGTGGAACATGGGCGCGGCAGATCCGTTCGATGACGGAAAAGGTATCATTGACGAACAGCGCTCGGCCACAATGCTGCAGAATTACCTGCCGCACGGGTATCAGTTGTATGTGCTTGGAGTACAGGAAGGTGTTTCGGAGAACGTGTATCATGCGGTAACAGCTTACTTGAATCGGAACGAGCGTGGTGCTCGGTACTACCGAATGGAGATGAAAAACAGCAACTTTATGGTGAACCACAAGAATCAACCTCCTGATGCCGTAATTGATGCTGTACACGGTCGTGGTGACGGAGCTTTCGTTGGTACTAAATTCACAGGTATGGCGGTGTTCTACTGCGCGGATATCCAGGACAAAGTCAAGTTGATTCGAGCAGGTGCACACAAGTTCAAGCTTACGAGTGGATCTAAGGGTGGTGTGGCTGTTGCGCTCATGATCAATCACACAACCGTTGTGTTTGTGAACTGCCACTTGGACGCACGAAACGATACCTACCGCCGCGAGCAAATCCGGAACTTGGATGCCAGTCTAGGCCGAGTTATGGGCCATTACAGCTTTGATTTAACTGAGCAGTTCCATCATGTGGTCTGGATGGGAGATATGAACTACCGTATCGTGTTGCTGGACCCTCAGATGGTCCTCCACATGCTTGAAGAAGGTCGCAACCTTGAACTGCATGACAAATTCGACGGTTTGTTGAACGACCGTCGAAACGGGGGCGTTTTCGAAGGCTTCACGGAGCCCCATAAGTTCCCTGATTTCTATCCGACGTACAAGAAATACCCCAAGCGGGATCCTGCTATAAACGAATCGATGCCGCTGTGGCCATCACGAGTGTGGCGTGTGCTGTACAAGGAACCATTTTACAAGGGCGGTAAAGTGAAGAAGCGCGTGCCTGGCTGGTGCGATCGCATTTTGATTCACTCTTTGCTCGTCAGCGACTCGAAATTGATCCCGGAAAAGGTCCTAGACACGACTTCACAGGATGCAACGCCACGGCTTATCGACAACTACCGGTCTGTGAACCAGGGTGTTGGAATGGATGTGAGCGATCACAGTCCTGTGTACGGCACTTTCGTTCTCAGTTTCCCTCAGCAAGACAGCGCTATATTGTCGTCGGGATCACCGCGAAGGTTATCACGTCGTAATTCTCGGTCATTTTCCACTGCCAGTGGCCTTAGCGATGGGGACAGGTATTCGAGCTCCGTGAGCGGCAGCTACTTCGACCAGGCGCGTGTGGTCCGACAGATGAAAGCTCAGAACCGGACGATCTCGACAGTGTTGAGGGTCTTCAATATGGTGCTAGTTTGGGGCGATTCCAATACAGTTGTTCCCAAGAAGACACGTATCGTTGCGCCACTAGTTGGCGAGGATTCGAAACAGGTTGATGTTATCGGGGAGCGGTGTCAAGGCGCCAACGGCCTGAATCTGTCGCTGAACGCGGTGATTCAACACGCGCGACCACTGGAGCAACTTCATATGCTAGTTTGGGTGAAGAACGAGTCGGTGAACGGCCACTGTACGCTGTCTCTGAAGCGCGTCGCTCGTCAGGAAGAGGGGGGCGAGGTCAAGTATCGCGTCCCGCTGTACAACGACTCGATGCGAGTGCATCTCGATGGCCACCCGCTGCTCGTAGTTTTCTCCGTGCGAAGCAAAACCTTCGCCAAGTGAGAGCACGCACGTTTGTGCGTCCAATTTCCTGACCCTCTTTCCCGATCTAAGCGCAAGAGAGGAGATAATTTCTGAACAATGAACTTGTCAAGGGCTTTTGAAATGACGTTCGTTGAACCGACACAATGGAGAGGTCACGCCCGACTCGTCGGTTGTTCACAAATCTTTTAGCCACAAGAACCATCTATGATGCCTATGGATGTCAAGACACCGACAGGAACATTCGAGCACTTGCCGGATGCACTACCAATGCTGAAAGACTACGAAATCCGACAGAAGCTGTTGCAGTGGAATCTAAATGATACGCTCCAGCTGCAGCGCTTCCTCGTACATCGTCGACTGCCAAGCGAAGCTGATGAAGCGCTACTGACCGAATTGTTTCAGGATGAGACTGCACATCGGATTCTCCACGTACGTTGGCATGTTCTTCCTCTTCTACATCATGGTTTTGCTCTTACAAGTCCATTCTGTAGCTTCCTGACTCCAAAGGTCCTGATCAAGGTTCGTCGCTGCAATTTGAGCGGCTACACACTAGTGTAACGAGTATGGCGTTCTTCGAGAAACTTGAGTCAGCAGGTATCGTGGCTCGAGACGGAAGTATTCGAGGCTGTATTGACGAAGATTTTGACGGGTTAACGGCTGGCGATCTGCTCACTGAGATGCTAGCGAACCCTGACTCAGACAACTGCGACGTGTTCAGCGGCGAAGACCGACAAGAATTCATCTTCCAGCTCTTCTCCGCTCTTGTAATTGGAGGTGGAGCACTGCGTCAACCTGATTCACGCGTTGAAAGTTACGAGAGCGTCGTTCGTGCACTGTACCGAGCTCTTGTGTCTGTGAAAAAGTGTCTCGCCGATGCCAACGGCAAACGGGACATCGAGATCACGTCACGCGTGTATCGTGTGAGTGGTGACGCATTATTCCAAGCTTCTCCGTCTCGTTTCCACTCGTGCTTCGCTATTGTAGATGCACGGAAGCGTTGGCTTACAGTCTGGTACTGCCCTTTTCGAGCATCGTGGTAGTCGACCACCAAAAAGGAAGGGACACATAACGTCCAGCGAAATGGCTACATTTCCATCACTCGTTTTATTGGTTGAAAATCTGTCATTCCTCACCATTGGCATCATGGAGCGCGTGCCGATCCGATTCGGCACTCTACGGTCGGTTGTGAAGCCTTCCAGCCAATCTCCAGCTGTATCTTTGCTGTCTGAAGGTGATGCAGTGTCTAATGCTTCTCTGGCTCGAGTTTGTCGCGTGTGCACTACCCATGAGGCGAGATATACGTGTCCGCGCTGTAACATCCCATACTGCAGTGTAAATTGCTATCGATCGCATGGAGAAGACTGTACTGAGCAGTTCTTTGAGAGTCATGTACGAAGTGAAATGCAACTGGCTTCGAATTCCCGTGGAGATGACGACAAGAAGCAACAAAAGAGCATTGAGGAGCTACTGGAGCGAGTGAAGGAGTTTCAAGAAGAGCAGCAGCACGTGGATGATGAAGAAGCGTTGATGCAGAGGATGGAGGAGCTGGAGCTACTGGACAGAGAAGGGAAATTAACGATGGAGAGTTTAACGCCAGAAGAAAGGAAGAAGTTCTTGGGAGAAGTGGCCGATGGAAGACTGGGCAAGCTCGTTCAGCTCTGGTCGCCGTGGTGGCTCATGTCAGAGAGGAAGTACCGAAATGAGACGTCAAGGAAACGGCGTCAGTTGATCATGGAAGAGATTGGTGATGATAGTGAAGAGGATGTAGAAACACAAGTGGAGTTGGAGCCATCAGTTTTGTATCCTGTTGGGCTCTTTGCGAACAGTGAGGCGCAGAAGATGCCGGAGAATATGAGCGCTCTTCTACCTGGTGGAGGTCAGCCGTCACCGTATCTGCGCTTTCATTTGGTAGAAGTCCTCTTTTCCTACGCCCTGGTGCTCCGGACTTTCAATGGCGACTACGCGCAAGATGTTACAGAGGCGACTCTGCTGCTATTGGATCTCTGTCGAGTTCTCAGTGAAGATGCACGGTATGAATCCCTCGAGCATGTATGTCTGGCTTGTCTGGAGAAACGGTCGAGTGAAGGCTCAGCTGCCAATGCGCTAGCTATCCAGGATGCGCAGCAGATTCTACGTACGGATGTGTTTCTACTTGACGCCCTCAGCGACACGCGTGCAATGTTGGAGCGGTACCAGCACGACCTGAAGTGTAGCAGTGAGGCGGACAAGTCCACTCGAAAGAAGAGGAAGGCAGTGATAAAGAAGCTGGCTATTGTTCAGAAGAAGCTGACGTTTTACCAGACCTGGGCCTATCTCGTTCCACATGAGGAGTTCCAAGCACTGGCTGCCGAAGTCGAGGTGTACTTGAAAAACAAGGAACTACGAGATTAGAATAGTATAAAACTTTTGTATTTGGCTTCATGTTCATGTCTGTTCATTTTGTGTGTTTTTGCCCCATACGTTGTAAGCACAGCACAAGCAACGAGCTTGCTTCATCCGGTCCATTCACTGCATCACAATGCGTTCCTCGCAGCCACTCCAGTGGCCGCTGCGATAGTACTATTTCCTGTCGTGTTGCTGCCATCGAGGCAGCCTTTGCCTTCTTGGGCTAGGTTGTGCTGGCTTTCAAGACCAGCACTCTCTGGATGGACTCAAGCTGCAGTGGTAGGGGACGTCGCTTGAATAGCTTGCAGAGCAGTCGTCCATTTGTTAAACTCCCTTGTCGACGTCGCCGTAAGGATGAGTTTCTTGCCAGCTTGACTGAACTCGGGGGTGGTGATGATGAATGTCAGGTTACGCGGGTCCGAGATTTCAATCTTGGCGTTCTCGAGGGAGATAGTACTGCTCTTAGCGCCGACCTGGTGGATCATGCTCTCCTTCTTGTAGCCCGTAAGGCGGTTGCCACGTAGCACGAAATACCGCTTCTTGGACACGAGGAAGCGCCTGCTGCTCGCCACTTTAAGAACTCCCTGCGTGCACGTGAAAGGCAGGATAGCACGCACCCAGATGACCGGTCCAATGAAGTTGTCAATCAGCACGTAGTCCGTCTTGCTCGTAGAGATCGTGAGCTCCTGGTACTTGGAGCGCGAGCTCACCGTCACGATCTGAGAGCACATGATCTCGTCCTCTAATAAGTTAGTGTCCTTATTGACAAACAGCAGGCGCTCATGGTCGGTCAGCAATAGATGGAAGCGTTTCTTGCGCTTGAGCGACACAGGCCCCGCCAGCAAAATACTCTCTCGGGTCTTAAGCAAGCTGTCCCAAAGGCGCATGAAAGGTGATCGCACGATGGCCACAATGGCATTGTTGTTCTTGCGCTTCACTGCGCTGCACACGTCCGGTCGCATGGCAAGTACCATGTCCTTGAGCATCTCCACCTCCTTCTGGTTCAGCACGCCGTCATTGCCCAAACCTTCGCAGAACTCGAGCATCTCCTCCACCACCATGTTCTCGCCGTCCATGCCACTCATCATCGACGAGCCCGAGCCACGTCGCGACCCGAAACCGTCCATATTGCTGGGTCGAGGCGACGGAGCCACAGTCGACGCAAACGAGAAACGGTTGGTCATGACGTTCGTGGACCTTCCGGGTGTAGGGGGCATCATCTTGGAACGTCCAAACACCACGACCATGGGGCGAGTGCTACGACTGAGCAGACTGATCGCTCGGTTGTACTCCAATCCATTGATCACCTCGCCATCTACTGCATGGATGACGTCAAAAATGCGTACACCGTGAGCTTCCGCGTATCCAACGATATTCGGATGGGCCATGGGCAGATCCTTGACAATAACGTTCACATCGTCCGTTGTGATTGTCATATTGAGACTAGCACCTCGGAATTCCACTGCAAAGAGTCCTTCGCGTCTAAATGGACGGAAGAACTGGATGCTAAGTGGTCTAGTTTGCGTCTGCAACATCTGCACGACATTGTCGTAGCTACGGCCGACTGTACGAGCGCCATTGACCTTGTAAATGACGTCGTTAGGCTGAATAAGACCCGAAGCTTCCGCTTCACCTATAGCTCCGTCCGGTTTACGCTTGAAATGGTTGACGATGACGCTCTCATTGTGTTCGCGGATAGTCATCCCCAACGACCGGTCCTGGAACACGACTTCGAAGACCTCATTTTTCTTCATAGGAGCGAGCGCCTCCGTCTTCGGGGAAAGACACAAACACAGCGAGTCCTTAACATTGCTCAGAACGTCCTTGGTGATGTGCACGAGGCTCGAGTTGGCCGTATCGATGAGGTCCACCCAGGCTTCGTCCGACACGCCGAACTGTGCACGCAGTTGGGACTCCACGAGGCTCTCGAAGACCTGGTCGGGCACGTTCGGGTCCCAGGAAATTGTACGCACAGATCCGTCGTCCAGGTCGATCACGCGGATGCTGCACGAGCCCATTTGGTCCATCAACTCCATCGTACAGGAAATCCTTGGGCAGCTTGGGGGAATAGCGGACTATTGACGTGTGAGCGAAAGAGGGCGAGCGTCCGGTGCAGCCGGCGAAGAGCAGAAAACAGCCAATCGGAGACAGGGAAAAAATATACGAGTGGAACAGTACGTTACTGCCGAAACATAAATGTTGTAGTGTACGTGATTTCACAGTTCTTTGAATTATGTAAGAGAACTTTACTGATGAACATTGGGGACACACTTATTATATATTAAGGAGTATATGATTTAAAAGTTAAAAGATTGCAACACGAGGATTTCCAAGCAGCGTTGTGGTACAGAGACTCGAGCGGCTACATTGCCCGCTACAGCATGCAGACACGCCAACATGGCGGAGTACTGACGGCCAGTCTGACCCGGTGACTATGCACGCATTTGTTGTTGTTGCCACGTCCAGCTTTGATTGGCCTAAAACCTGCATCTTCAAAAAAATCCAAACAAAATTTTTCAACTGGGCGTTGCGTGACGTCAGCTAAGTGTCAACTACGGTCACCCGACTGACCGTCGATCGTACAATCCTGCCGCTCTCGAGTCGAGAGTCTCGACACCATGAGCAGCGGATGGGGATTTCCGACGTACATTACATGTACCGGTAGTCAAGTCGGCATTGTGGACGGCCGTGCACGTAGCTGAGGAAAAGACATGTAAATCACGATTTACAGTTGTATCGGAGGTCCCGCCTACAGTGCACACAGAGTACATGGTATATGCATGCGCTTGCATACATTAGCATTGCTAGTCTGTACAGTACAACGTATGCTTTGGACCTCTACTGTTAGTGTCTAAGGTCTACACTGCAAGTACAAAGATCACTCTGAATTTTTTTGTGGTTGATTCCTTCAGCCACTCTCCACTATTTCGTGTAGATCACACAATAGTGTGTACCACATACTGGTCCATTGGTCAAAAGAGCGACACAATCCGAACCATAAGCAACTATGAAGCGCGGCCGTGTCGACGTAGGCGTCTCCAAGGAGCAGTACGAGGCGTCTCTATCTGCGCCACCCGAGAGTGATGTCGGCTCCTTCCCTCGCGCTCCTAATCAGGTGTTGAAGGCGCGGAAGATCGTGACGGCGACGCCCACTTCGCGCGCACAAGAAGCGGCTCGACAGTTGACGGCTTTGAACCGCGCGTTCGTGGCCAACCTCAAGACGCAATGGGCTCTTAACAAGGCCGACAGCTGGGTGCAGAATATGAAGGAGTACATCAGCTACGCGCGTGAGATTGACGCCAAGTTCGGAGCTCACGGGGGACAATTACTGACTTTTGGCAGTGGAGATTGTGGTCAATTGGGCCATGGTGTGAACACGGACGAAGAGGTAGAGATGGACGATGAGGACCCCAGGAAAGATGACAAACTATCTGTCAAGTTCCCGCGCGTGGTACGTCCGCTATTCAAACTCAAGATCGTACGCGTGGCTTGCGGTGGTCTCCATTCGGCTGCAGTTACTGCAGCTGGAGAAGTCTACACGTGGGGATGTAGTGATGACGGAGCCTTGGGCCACGATGAAGACGAGAACGTACCTAGTAAGGTTGACGGATTCGGACCGCAACAGGCTATGGCCGTCCAAATTGTTTGTGGAGACTGCCACACGGGAGTGGTGACTCTAGCTGGCAAAGTGTACACGTGGGGCAGCTACAAAGATAAGGAAGGCAAGCAATGGTGTGACGCCTCGTCCGCCAAGGCTGCACATAAGCAGAAGCAGCTCCGACCGTTCTTGATCAAGGCTCTGGACAATGTTGCTGATATCCGTTGTGGCGAAGCGTTCAACCTTGTGCGCACGAATGATGGTCGGGTGTTCTCGTGGGGTTTGGGAGAAATGGGCCAGCTAGGTCGCAAGGTGGACGCCGAGATGAAGGACTCTAAGGGAGATTACAAGGTCGACATGGTGTACAGCCAGCACCTGCAGCCGAAGCCTGTGATGCTCGGAAAAGACCCGCTCCCGGTGGTGAAGAGTATCGGCTGTGGATCCTTCCACAGCCTGTTCGCCTTGAGTGCGAACGGATACCTATACACCTGCGGTCTCAACAATTACGGTCAGCTGGGAATTGGCAACACTGAAAACTGCACCGAGTTGCAGCTTGTGGAAGATCTGAGCTCCAAGAACGTCGCATTCGTGGACGGAGGGACCCATCACTCGGTCGTCCTTACCAATGATGGTGAGATTTACACGTTTGGTCGTGCGGACTCAGGCCAGCTTGGCATGCTCGAGACCTGCAACGTCGGTGAGTTCAAGGACCGACCGCAGAAGGTGATGATTCCTACGCCTAAGGACGGCGGTTCCAGTGTTGTTCGCACGGTTGCCACGGGCTCCAACCACACGCTGGCACTCACTGAGAGCAACGCAATTTTCTCTTGGGGATATGGCGATATGCTGGCACTAGGAAACGGAAAAGACCGTGATGAGTTGAAACCGCGTCAACTGGATTGGTCTGAGGCATATGACAGAAATGGGAACGACATTACACCGTTCGGAAAGGCTACGATCCTTCAACTTGATGCTGGTGGTCAACATAGTGCCGTGCTCGCAAAAAGCATTGAAGACAAGTAATGGAACAAGAGCTATAGCGCCCGGAAAAATAAACTTGACCTTTGTCAAACATTTGCCAGTAGTACAGGTGCGTAGGAAAGCTCAGACGCGGGAATCATCTCTAATAAGGTGTGTGCGGTAAAACTTGAGCAGGTAAAGGAAAGGTAAAAGTGTTGTGTCTGTCATTCATAGTGTTCCTTTGGTCCTCTGAAAACTTTGTAGCTTGATGTATCATTCTGAAAGAAAAGTATATTTGAGCTTAGTGAAAGAGAACGTTGGGCATCAACATGTTACTGGTCAAGGAAAGACAAGTCCCAGTGACAGCATGGCAATAACCACGAGTACGAGAAGTTGTTGTAGAGTTCCAAACTGCACCGCAGTAGCCATATTCGTATACCGGTTCTTCTTGGGGAAGGAGCCCGAGCTTCCAGACGACGACGACTCGAACGATTTACGCCGCTTGATCGGAGACGGAGCTGGTGTGGCCGTGTCACAGGCAGATACGAACCTGTCCAAGCTCGTTTGCAGCGTCATATTCTTCTTGTCAAAAGTGGCTTCACAGTTAGGGATGTCCAGATCGTCCACCGAGCCGATCATCATCTGACAAGCCTTCGACTGGCACAAAGCAGACTGTTGAAACTTGGAGAGACTCGAACGCGGCGGCATCTGAAAGTTCAGCTTGCTGTCTTGAAGGCATTTACCCACTTGGCCAGTCACGTCATTGAAAACACCTAGCTCTTTCGGTGAACAAGGCCTGGCGTTACTGAGACCAATACCATCGACGATCATCACCAGGATCAACACGGAGATCAGAAGCCGTCCCATTGTTGTGTAAGTTCTGCTACTGATCGCTTGTCAGTCGATTGGAAAGTGAACAGCTTTGGTTACCAGCAAAATCGCTGGAGTCTTCATCCATCCATCTTCACAGTCACCGCTCACCAAAGAGGAAAACCTTGAGCCTATCGAAGAAAGCGGCGACGGATCCTTTCTCGTCGCTTCCCCCATTATGCGCGTGGGGTTTGTTGGCTCGACATTTTCGACACGTGAGGTGTAGACAAGTCTCGAGTACTTCTGGGCGTCGTCCTTTCCTCCTCTTTCCTTTCCTGCTATTCTCCTCCGGAACTGGAACGGGAGAGGTAACTTCCGAGATGTGAGACGAAGATTTACGAGAAAAGCGAGTGCTCGCACTTCGAGGAACAGCTCCAGGTCCCATTGAAGCAGGATGTACTTCAGCAACAATAATGGATGCAAGCTGCTTCATCAGCTCCTCCTTCTCGTGTTGTAGGAAGACGTTTTGTTCCAACAACGTCTCGGATTTGTGCTGGAGATCTTCGATCGAAGCTTGAGCCACTCGAGCCGCAGTCTCCAGCTCATCGTTATCCTGCTCCAACCTCTGGATCCTCCACTTCATATCACCCAGTTGAGTCTGGACCATGTGCTCCCGACGTTGCGTGACCTGTAGCTCCTCTTTAACTTCATTCATACTCGAGTTCAGGTCACCCTTATCCCGTTCAAGTTGAAGTGCAACTGACTCAAGTTGCTGCGTCTTCTTCTCATACCGATCCACCTCGATCTCCAGCTCCCGCTCATACTCACAACTCGACTTGACGTACTCGTCATGTGTACGTTGCAACTGCAAAAGCTCATTGGACTTGAGGGCCAGCAGTTGAGCCACAGTCTCCACACTCATGTCGAGCTCGTACGGCTCTTCAAGATCGTCGTCCACGTCCACTGTACCAATACTTCCTCGACGATCCCGGTCGGGTGAAAGGGTCTTTGGTGCCATCGTCTTGGCCTCTCGAAGACCCAATGTTGCGGCCGTCGCCATAGCAGAGTCGAATGACCAGGATCTCACTCAATCGACGTGGGCGGCTCCTCGAATTCCAAGTGCATCCTCCCATTCCAAAGCTGTCCGAGAGGTATTTCTGACGAAGATAAGAACACTTGGACGTTGAGTTGCCATCATCGCATGCTATTGAGATTTAGACCAGTGCCGTCGCTACAATTCTAATGCTGGCGGCTGGGTATTTATGAAGAAATTCTAGTTGGCGTGCCTTGCGTCGAACCAACGGAAGACACGGTGGGTCATTTCCACACCCAGGAAGAGCGAGCCGTTGGCCGGGAACGCACGCAGCACGGCAGCCGACCAGCCACGGTAAAATCCGTGGATACCGAACTCCGAGTACACGGCACGGAAGGCGCCACGCAGCGATAATGGGTTTGCAACGCTAGCTGTCTGCATCCGTGACTTGAGCACATCCACAGGGAACATGATACCCCAACTGGTCGCGCCGGCGAGACCGCCACTGGCAAGAATGGTGACAGGGTTCAGGTCATTCTTGGACTCCTTACCCAGTAGCTTAGCTGCACCGGACGTGAAGGCCTGGTAGGATCCGAAGAAGAAGAAGCTGAAGGGAACGTCCCGTAGTAGCAACGAACTGTACCCTCGGAACAGACCCTGGATACCTTCCTCCTTGCCCACTTTCACCAAACAATCCCAAGGACCGTGATAACCTAGCAGAAGAAGGATAATTGTTAGTTCTTGGTTGTCATTGCACCTTGACTTTGCAACGTACGTCCTTCACCCAAGTGGCCACGTTGGAACTGCAGTTTACACTTGATGTTCTCCGGCACGGTGATGGCCTAATAGTAACAACAGAATTAAGCACTGCAATTATACAACTACTGCACAACAAGCAGCTTACAGTAGCAGAGAAACATCCAGCAAAAGCACCCATACAGGCCTCGTCCAGCGTCGTGAGTTGATACTCCCCCTCATGCTCAGCTCTTTGCTTTGCGTGCAATGCCAATACAGCGCGTTTAGCAAAGCCATTCGCACTGAAAAGTACTGAGTTCTCAATGATGGAGCTGGACAGTGCAGGCACTGCCCCTTTCCAAAGGGCAAAGACGCCTTCCTCTGTGGCAATTCGGCGGAAGGCGTCGGTCACTCCAGTATAGGCATTCTTGGTGCCTTGAGTCTGTAGTCGCACCTTAACCACTTCAAACGGGAGACCTGCATACACGCAGCAGAAGGCGCCCATTACGCCTGAAAAGGTCTCACGTGGGTCCAGCATCGTCGGAAAGCAGTGGCCGGCAGTGGGGGGAGATCGAGGAGTGACACATTCACACTGCAACTGTAACCTGCGAGCGTACGCACAGTACCAAAATATTGGTACACCATCTGTTGATGACGACGACTAGTCACAGCACACAGACGAGACTTTTCTACTCAAACTCTCTCTATGCTTATATAAGTATATAAAATTACTTTCGTCCTGCGCGCTCCCTAGAGGTGCTTCCGCTGCGCGGTTGACGCAGATATGCTTACGGACATGCCTTTCGTCTAATTCCAGAGTTTCGCCGCCGGACTCGCTCAGGAAGGCGGTCAGAGCGCTCAATGGTACTTGGGTGCGTGAATCTACTCAATGGGGGGAGATCTTATATGTTTAACCGTGTGATAGACTATTAATTAGAAGAGAGAGAATACCAACGGACGCACTGCGCCTCGATATGCCAGGCTTGTGCGCCGTACACACACGCCCTTCGCCCTGCGAAGATGCCACAAGCTGCACTAGATGGTCTTACATGCTCGTGCCAAGTTTCAGCATCGAAAGCAACTTTTTGCCGATTGGCAAAGAGCCCTGTTGGGTTAAGCTTTCTCTTAAACATGCTCTTAAACTCGATATGATTTTCCACTAGTCAAAACATGAGCTGAAGATCATGTTTAAATAAAACAGTTTACTTAACATGTATGAGAAAGGATAATAAACGGGATAAGCTGCAACAGCCAATCAAACTTTGAACGGCAACTATGCTGCGTCTGCTGCGTCCTCGACCAGCTTCCTTACGCGTCTTCAGCCCCACTACACAGCTCCTCCTTCCTGTCTCCAATGGTACTCGCTGGTTACGTACTGCACGCGGAGGTACACGTCGTCATAAGGACCATATGGCGCGTATCGCCGCACTGGAAGCTCAAGCGCAGGAACAGGAACGTGCACGTCAGGAACAGCGACAACGAGTGCTAGATGCACGTAACCAACCGCCTGCAATTCCAGCTTTTATCCGTGTACGGGATCTGGCAAAAGCTCTACGTCAACCGCTGGATAAAGTACTCAAAAAGACAGTGACCAAGGCCAACCGCCGATTCCACCTCAAGACCAAGAACCATCCTCCTGCTGAGTTCCGCAGTGTTAAACACATTGTTTTGCCCTTCCGAGTGGCCCAAGAAGTGGCTGAAAGCTTTGGAATTCAAGTGGCGTACGACGATGTCGAGCCGGAACTGTTGGACGTGTTGACTGGACTTCCGGAGGAGCTCTTGGGCCTTCGACAACCTGTGATCGCTGTTATGGGCCACGTGGATCACGGTAAAACGACGCTGATGGATACGTTAAGGAAGCAGATGAAGGCCGGACTGAAGCAGATTGCACCCTACGAGAAACATGGGATTACCCAGAAGATCAATGTGTGTGAGGCGGCATTGACGTCTGATGTGAAGGCCACGTTCTTGGATACACCGGGGCATTTCCACTTCTTCCGGATGAGAACGAGTGCTGCACAAGTGGCAGATGCAGTGTTACTTATTGTAGCAGCAGATGAAGGGGTGCTACTGCAGACGGAGGAAAGTATTGGAGCTATTGAGGAGGCTGGATTGCCGGCAGTGATCTGCATCAACAAGGTGGACTTGCTGGGAGAAGATGACGATGGACAAGTCGACAAGATCGTGGATGAGTTGCGCTCGTTTGTTGCGTTGCAGGACAGTCCGGTGCTGACGATCTCGGGTAAGACAGGAGCTGGGCTCGATGACTTGAAGCAGACAGTGTGGGAGCTGGTGACGGGACTGGCTGACGAACGCAAACTCGATGCCGTTGTCGGATCCGAGACACACGCCGAGGGGCTTGTGCTTGAAAGTGTGGCGTTGAAGGGACGTGGAACTGTGCTGCGAGTGTTGATCAAAAATGGCGAGCTGGAAGCAAAGCAGCACTTTGTTGCTGGTATGATCCACGGCGTGGTGCGTGGTATGCGTGATGCTGAAGGTCGTGATGTAAAGCGTGCACTTCCTGGAACAGTTGTCGATATTACGTACTCGAATAAATCCAAGAACGTGGACGCACCGAACGAGCACGGCTTCTTCGTTCTCCCTGAAGCCCGTGCCAAGCAGGTGATGGAACAGAGGTACGTTGTAGAATGGAGATGACGGTATACGAAGGATTGGTTTCTGACTTAAACTGGTTTTGCAACAGGGAACTTGCGTTGGAGTTCAACGACTGTCTCTTACCCGACGAGAATGGCGTGTATTCGGAGCCTGATGCAGAATACACGGAAGCTGACGATTCTAGCGCTGAAGAAGCTAACACCGACGCTGAAGAAGACGATGACGATATCATTGACGAAAACGATCTGATCGAAACAAAGTCAATTATTGTGAAGGCTGATGGAGCAGGATCGCTCACCAGTATTCAAGACACTGTTGATGAAATGACCGGGATCTCGGTACGTAGCAAGAAGGTAATTAGTCTGGGTGTGATACCTGTATTAACTTAAAATCACTGCGTTCATGACATACAGACTGCGCGACTGGGCATTGGCAACATCTCAACGAAGGATATCGACGTAGCGATCAATGGAAAGTGCCCGATCTTTGGTTTCAACGTGAAACTGCGCAAACGTGAGGCGAAATTGGCATCAGAACGTGGTGTGCGCATCATTTTGCGGTCCACCGTGCACGAGTTGATTGAAGAGATCACTACTTTCGAGCAGGCAGATGCTGATGATACGAACGTGGCAAGAGATTAAGAATGCTCACTCTAAAACCAGTGCGAGGCTGGACACCTGACCATAGACCAACATCTTACATTCTGGCAATTTGCAGTATTATCAAAAACTGAAACATTCAATGTTTGGGATAGATTTTAACATGGAGATGCGTGACATCTCCACATCGCTAGCTATTTGGTGAAACACATAAGGTAAATGCAGAACGTCAGGCAGCCTGGCTGACTCAGGCTCATCGTTGATGAGGTTATCGCCAACACCGATGAGTTATCAGTGATAGAAATTCAGACGCTAGCATCCACACAGATAACCTGCTCCGACGAAGACGAATCATCGTCAGGGATGCATTTGGTCTTGGCAAGTTGGCTAAATCACTTGGCCGCTGGACGCGCCGTACGGGTCAGGTCCGAGATCTTTGGTGTAGTGCAGTCCGTCGAGCCGATTTCTGAGGGTAAATCGACGTAGTAGAGACCGAAACGTGGTTCGAACGAGCCCCATTCGTAGTTATCCATCCACGACCACGCCGTGTAGCCAATAACCTTGATATTCTCCTCTGTGACGGCCTTGTAGACTTGCTCCATCTACGTTTTGTAGTACCACATTTGATCTTGATTGTAAATTTCTTCATTGCCATACCAACCATTCTCCGTCAGCATCATTTCGGCGGATGGATCATGAGCACTTACCCATTTCATAAGAGCAAGATATCCTGGAGGGTAAGCAGTGAACCAGGCACAATTGAGCTCACCAGCGCTGTTGCGGCTCGAATTACGGTAGCCCTCCGGCGCACGACTTTCAGCTACACCCCTGTCCTTCGCGTACCCCAATGAAAGACTATCACAGCTTGTCTGCAATCTGTTACAGACTTGGAAGAGTTTCATCATAAAGAGATCATACGAACCCTTGACGAGTGCTGACTCCTCCGCTGTGATTTTTGGCAGGCGGTTCCCGACGACCTCACGCATGACGGCAGGATAGTCTCCGGAAATCATCGGCTGCAAGTACACCCCGTAGTCGAACTGTAGTGCACGCTCAGCTGCAGCAACGTCCTTGATGTTGGACGGATCCAAAGGATACATCATTTGTGACACAAGAACGATACCGATCCGAGCGGTGGGGCGTACAACACCAGAGTTTCGGAACTCCCGGAACTTTTGAACAGCCTTGGTATGGGAACGCATGACGTTATGAGTCACGATATAACCGTTGACACTCGAATTGGTGAAGCCTGGAGCGTGTGTACCCGTACCGTAGCCATTTTTAATGAAAGTCGAAGGTTCATTAAATGTCGTCCAGTAGTCAAGCTTCTGGCCTAATTCTTGGAAGATGAGCGTCGCGTACTCGACGAAATGGTCGACGATCTCGTCGTTGAGCCATCCGTTGGGTGTTAATTCATCTTGTAGTACTGACGGAAGATCCCAATGGTAAAGGGTGAGAACGGGCTTCAGGTTGTTGCGAATCATCTCGTCGATCAAGTTGTGGTAAAAGTGATGTCCTCCGGATTCACCACCATGCGATGAGTGGTGTTATTCCAAGTCATGACTCTCGACCACGCAATGGAGAAGCGGAATGTCTCCAGACCATCTTTTTTCAAGCGATTAAGGTCACTTGGGTAGCGGTGGTAGAAGTCGTTGGCCACATTGGCGCACGATTCGTTTCTTTCTCTGCAGAAATATCCCAGATGCTGCTGGTTCGACCTCTTCTTGGTATGCGCCTTCAACTTGGTAAGCTGCAGTAGCTGTACCAAACATAAAGTCGTCGGCGAAGCAGCGTTTTTCAGCAGTAGCGAAGCTGCCTGTAGTCACTACAAGTAGTACGGCAGTGGTACACGACAACAAACGACGCAGGAAGTTCATGAGCAATGTCAGAGACCTGAGCAGGATATGCGAAATTGAGAACTGGTGAAATATGCAGCACCTCAGAACTTTGCACTACATGTAATGGTGAACAGCAACTTAATTTCCTAGGCCTTGAACAACGCCACCAACTCAACCACAGCAAGGATTCATCATTGGTGTCGATGACGAATCGTGCAGTGGTTAGCTGTCGTGAGTCAAGCAGTGAGATTTTTACACCATTGAAGTTTGTTTTTGTGTGCAGGAACGGCAATCAACTCGATTGACACAAAATTTGGCCGCTTCAACTTCAAGTCCTTAAGTGTAAACGCGTATTGCGTGAGGTGGGGAGGTCCATTTAATTCTTCATGTTACCGTAGTGGGAAAAGAAAACTGACTTCATTTGAGATCCTTACAGGTTCATCAACGAATGATTTAAAATTCGTCGCTTGTCCTTGGGGTACTTCTGCGACGTAGAATCTACGTGCATGTAGTTTAACAAATGCAACGGTTCCATTACCTCAAAAAGGCGTTCAGAAAATTATAGTTCTCCTCCATAAATTTTTTAGGATGGCTTGGTCTAACGCACACAGATATCTTGGCTGAGGACATAACTCAAAAGTAACCTTAGTGGAAACAGAGAAAGGAATCCGAACTTGACTTCGCTTTGATTTTTCTAGTTAGTGACGCACACTGGGCAAGCCCGGATACTTCGAAGTACCTTCCAGTGTCTACGAGTTCAACATTTTCCCAGTTTGCGTATGAAAAGATGTGATTCTGTAACAATCATCTTTTGTGCTGAAAACAAAAAACCCTTGCGAGGTAAACCCGCTCGTAGACGTTAAAAAATGGTGTGACGTTTACTAACTACATGTTACGTGTAGTGGTGCGTGTCATCGCGACGAACATGGTAGCTCCATCACCATATCTGTCAATTTGACTTTGCAAGCATTTGCATTTCGACAAGAAAGTATAAATTCTGAACTGGAAATAAAAAACAAATTCGATTAAAGAACCTCTGGAATTTCTTCACAGTACATCCTCATTTCTCGAATCTGGGGTTTTGCTGCTACAACTACTAGTTAGTCGCGTTCTTGGTAAGTCAGATAGTAAAAAGCGGATAATCCTACAATCCACATGCCCCCGCTTATTGTAGAAGCACTAAGACCTCGGTAAAACCCTCGAAGGCCATACTGCGCATACACTAAACGGAAGCCTTGATGCAGAGTGAGCGGGTTCGTGGCGCTCGTCGTTTGCATGTGTGCCTTCACTACGTCTGCGGGGTACGTTACTGCAACGACGGCAGCGTGTAGTAGGTCGGGGACACACAAGGAAACAACACACAGTACTTGGGAGCTGGAACTCCCCAAATCTACCAACATGTACTAAGTCCTTGTGCTCTACTCAGAACACGTCCCGAAGCTCTTGCTCTACTGAGAGCAAGAGAGTACATCTCAAACTGTCCTTGGCCTATTGTCTCCAGCCAGTCCTTGTAGTCAACTAGACCACACGTTGTGGCTTCCATTCACGTCTTACCTGCCCTAGTCCAGGCAGTCCAGGAAGAGGATGGAAGCTTGCGAAGCTTGATACTAGCAGGGTAAGGTCTGTAGAGGCCGCAGCCCACTACACAGCGATGTACCCACCGTAAAGGAGACACCACAGACGATGAATGGATTTTTGGCGGTCTCGTACGGGCGTAAAATACGCTCAATCATCGGCTTGGTAGTGAGATACCCGCCAGCAAGTGCGGGATGAAGCGCTACGTCACGCAGCAGCACCGACGACCAGGTAAAGTCTAAAACAAACCGTTGTAGGCTTAGTGGAGCATTGAACTCTATGATGCAAGTTGTTCGAAAGGAAATACCACTTAGTCGAATGTTTGCTCGGTCAGAAAGCAGATACCTCGCAACCGTCATGACCCCACCCATCGCAGAAGCGCTGAGTCCTCGGTAAAGTCCTCGAAGCCCGTACTTAGCATACACTTAACGGAAGCCTTGACGCATTGTGAGCCGGTTCGCACCACTTTTCGTATGCATGTGCTCTTTCACTACATCTGCACTCAGTGCAGATTCTGCAGGGTACGTCACTGCTACACTAGCGACCATGCCCACTGCAACGGAGATACTGATCCTTTTTCGTACGATGGCATGCTTGCATTGTGGGATCTGTCCTGCCATTTCGCGAAGCACGAAACTTGTTCACATGATGGCATTAGTGCATGTACGAAAAGATTGCGATCTATATTCTAATCACGTTCATGTACACTGTGGATCGGGAGATGTTGCTCTTGAAGGCAAGGAGGAGCCAAAAGATATAGTGTGGCGGTTGTCGTACTCACTTTGCTTTTTACCAGCAACACACAACAGCGAAATTCCCAGGAACCCTCACCAGACCTGAAGACCTACGTCCGAAGACTGAAGCCATGAAGTTCTCCATTGTACCCGTACTCGCGGCACTCCTGATCGCTGGAACCTCCGCTTGGGATATTGCCTGCTTCGCTGCTCCCGGCCTTCGATGTGGTGGCGCTGAAAGAATAATCTGTGCAAGCAACGGTGTCACCTACGAGAATATGTGCGAGTTCTACAGGGGTAACTGCGACAACAAGGGGCTGCGAGTGCTTCACGACGGCATGTGCAAAAGGGACGGAACGCGCTAAAGACTGCCGTTGAAGAGGTCTTTCCAGGTGAGCCATTCCTCACTAACCCGAAGATTGAAGGCAACCTTTAGATTGCCACAGCGAGGTTTGATTTTATCCAACAGGGTAGTTTTGGCGAGTCGAGTCGGCTTTTCACTGTTTTGGCGCCATTCTCGGTAACCGTAGTATAGCTGGAAGTTACAGTGAACTAATCGAACCGAATCAACTTCAATTCTCACCACCGCCAGATTTCTTTTCCACCTGCCGAATCGTTCGGGGGCATGAAGACATAAAATGCTGCAGCGAAAACTGTTAGCGATATACTCCCGCCGACTGCCGCAGCCATTCCACCTCGATAGAAACCGCGTAGACCGTGTTGAGTGAACACGGAGCGAAAACCTTCGCGAAGCGTTAACGGATTCGAAGCGCTTGCTGTTTGCATGTGAGACTTGACCACATCCGCAGGATACAAGAGTCCGAGGCTGGTGGCGGTGGCCAACGAAGCGGACACCATTTCAGCGAAAATGTTTTCTTCACCTACAAGTCGCTCGGCTGTCAGCATGGAGGCATGAAATACGCCAACAATTATCGGAGTCGCTGGGACGTCACGCAACACTACAGACGAGTACCCGCGGAATAGCCCCGCAACCCCTTCCCGTTTGAAGACCTTGGACATGCAGTCCAGTGGTCCACGATACACAGCACCCGCTTGGCCTAATGGTGTTCGCTGGAATTGCAGTTTGCATGCGATGTTTTCCGGCACAGTAGTGGCCTACAAGATAAGTATCCATTAAATCTCCAGCATAAAATACATATTCATAACAAATACAATACTTCACTCACTGTAGAGATCGCCAGTGTCGTGAGACTGTTCTCTAGCGCACCCTGGAGCGTCATTCCATCCTTTCGGCGAGTTTCCTGCAGCTGAAGTATAGTCACCGCCTTCTTTGACACCTGGCCAAATGCGCTAGCCAACGGAGTATACACCAGCCATCCTGCTAGATGAGGAGTGCCACCCTTGCCAAGAGATCGGATTCCTTCGTTCCTTGCGATGCGAACGAGAGCATCCGTCACTCCCTTGTAATCACGTACATGGCCTTGAGTCTGCAGTCGCAGCTTCACCACATCATAAGGAAGTCCTGCATATGCGTAGCAGGAGTAACACACCATAGTTGCCAACGTTTCATTCATGGTGAAGGAGGTTTGTCACTTGCAGAGCTAATTGAATAATGAACATTGACAGTGGATGCAACATCTAACAACATAGTTGCTAACGTTTCGTTCATCTTGCAGAGTGAATGAACATTGACAATGGATGCAACATCTTTACAATCATTCCGACATGTTGTACCCATGTTACTTCAACTTGATTGCCACTATATCCCCCCGGTTTAGTGCATTCCAATTCCCTTCATTCTCAGAGCATCATGATGGCGTTCGAGGACAACCCGGACGACGGCATGTCGGAGCGTTTGCTAGGGGGAAATGACGGTGCTAGCAGCTCAGCATCTACCTCTGCACTAACGGATGACTTTGAGCTGATCTCAGAGCGGGAGACGCTCGTGTTTGAAGACGATTTCTTCCGTCAACAACAGCGTCTCGGGAAGAGAGGAGGTTTCTTCCAGACGTATCTGATGGAGAAGATCCAGCCCGGATCAGGTAACTATAGTCATTGAGAGAGTTAACTGCTACATTTTTGCTAATTCAATGCTATGATATTGTTGTGTTGCTATAGTGAAGGGCTCCATGTTCACCATGACAGTTGCAATTGTGGGTGCTGGTGTTTTAGCGCTGCCCTACGCTGTGCAGCAGGCAGGTCTGGTGTTGGGTATTTCCTTGATTGCTCTGGGGGCAATTGCTACCAATTTCACATTGAGGCTGTTGCTGGAGTGCTCAGATCTGGGTCAGGCACGATCCTACATGGATTTGGCTTCAGCTACAGGAGGACGCAAGCTCGCGGGATTTACCCAACTCGTGGTGTGCATGAACCTGTTCGGAACAAGTATCGGCTACTTAGTGGGAAGTGCAGAGCTGATTCAGCTTGCATTGAGGACGTTCTTGGGAAGCTCAAGTCAGAGTATCTTTCTTGATCGACAGGCGCTGATCTTGATGCTGACGGGTTATTGGTACTGCCGCTCTCTCTTCTGCGGAGTCTGGAGTCGTTGAGGTTTTCGTCGCTGTTCTCCATTGTATGCATCACGTTCATGGTGCTGGTGATTGTAATCAAGTACTTCCAGTTCGTGCATGAAGGTTTGGCTCCAACGATCGCGTACCAGTTCAAGCACTTGCCACTATTTGACTGGCGGCTCAATCATCTCCTGCGTGCTGTTCCGCTCGTGGTATTCTCGTTTACGTGTCATCCCAATGTTCTCCCCATCTATTTGGTGCTCAAGCGTCGTTCCAGCAAAAGGATGTACAAGGTTATGAACCGCAGTATCGGCATCGCGACGACCGTGTACTCACTGTGTGGCTTCTTCGTTGTGCTTACATTTGGTGAAGCCACGCGGTCTAATTTCCTCAAGAACAACTACCACGGTGACGGGGCTGTTATTGCTGGATGTCTGGGCTTCAGTATCGCTTTGATTCTCACGGTACCGCTATTTGTACACACGTTACGTGACAATATCCGCGAGGCATTGCTATCAAACCGTCGACTGGATTTGATGCGTCACGCGGGACTGTCGATATTCCTGGTGCTCGCTGCGCTGTTCGTAGCTTTAGGCTCTGGAGATATCGCGTCTGTCCTCGGCGTTCTCGGTGCGACGACGAACCCAACGATTTGCTTCATGTTGCCGGCATTTTTCATCTTCCGGTTGGGCAAACAGCAGCACCGAGCGAGTCAACTCATTTCCGGTCTTATGGCAGTCGTTATGACCGTCGTAAGCGCACTCAGTTTGCTGCAACAGATGCACATCATCACGTACAGTTGAAGTTGTTTTGCGCTTTTAATTTGTTAATTTTAACAAACAAAACATGATTTTCCATAATTCTTTCCAAAACATTCAGTTGAACACAGACCATCACTCCGACATGGCGACGAGCGATGCGGAAGTGCTTGTACGCGCGCTCGGAGAGCTCGCCGTCTCGCTCCGCAGGCGTCGAAGAGGCATCAACAGCAGCACAGAGAAGCGAGCTGTATTGAAGTGGCTGCGTAGCATTAGTGGCGAGGAACTGGCGTCTCTGTGCTGCGTGGAAGATGTGGGCTTCGTCAAGACGCTTCTGCACATGGCGGCGTGCTCTAGAGGTGTTGGAGGCGGAGACAGCTACGTACATGAGTTCCAGTTGCTGTCGCCGATAGCGGGTACTACTGTTACATCCCAGAACAAGCGTGTATCGGCTAAAATGCCGCCAAAAAGCGCCCCAAGGTGAGAAACTTACGAGCTTTTGTAGAGTTTTAGTGTATATTAACTGGATTGGTTACGTCTCCAGGGAATTTGTGAAGCGGCCTATAGTTCGAACGATGGATGGAGATGTGGTGGGAAGTTTTCACTCGAAAGAGTACGAGGAATGCAGTTCGGAGATCCTGAAGGGCTTGCGAGTGCTCAATACGCTGCAGTCGTGTGATACAGTGGCGCTGTCGATGGAGTTTTTCCACTTGAGGGAGAAGAAGGATGGAAAACAAGCGCAGAAATTAATTGATTTCATGGATGTGATATCATGTGGCGGCTTCCTGACTGAGTGTCCTTCGGAATCAACGCTGAAGTATCGGGTATGGGGCGAGACGAAGGTAAGGAATGTATACGTAACGTTTTTACTATGAAAAAGATGTGACGTCCTGTATTTAATTATCGTGTAGTGGCTGAAAGACCAAGGTTACTACTCACTGCAAGCGCTCTTTGTTAACCATATTGTGGGTGTTGTGGCCGCTGCTAATGTGTTTTAGGCTCGAAGCTGACTTTAAATTGTATGCAACTGGACAGGAACTAAATATTTGGGCCTCCTGGAAGGCATATCAAAAGGATGTAAACGCAAAAGTTCCTCTACGAGGTCTCGCCTCTAAGCTGTACCTGGTGCACGAATGGAAGACGGCAAGCATAATCCAGCAGCAGGTTGTATTAAAGGAACTGGGACGCAAGATCGTTGGGCATCTCCGTGAATTAAGGCGGTCTACGACGAATCAAGGAACAGTGGTGTCGAGGTTTCAAGCGGCACGATCATCATTGGAATCTTTGACGAGTGTTCTACGTGTGTTTCAAAAAGGAACGCTGCAAGCAAATCATGACAAACCAGTGGACATTTGCTTCACGTGCTCTTTTGAAGATGTAGTTGCTTCTCCGCAAGCGGGGATCATTAAGCTACTGCTAGCAGAACACCTCCAAGAACAGTGCTCAATACTACTTTGCGCCAGACTCTCCAAGGAAGAGGAAGCAGCTGCTGTGTCACGCACATCTGCCGAGTCATCTCTTGCTGACGATATTGGGAGTAGGAGCGAGGTTAAGGCAAAACCAGCGAACCATTCTCAGCGACGTCGTGCCAGTCGTAAAAAGATGCTCAAACAGCGACGCCGGGAGGGCGAAATTCGAGCTGCTCAACAAACACGCTTCAACAGTGTGCTGCATGAGCTATGTGAAAAGTTCCGGCGGAGGCAAGAAGAGGTCATCGAATCTGTGGATATTGTGCTTCGAGATGTAATTGACACTGCTATTGACGAAGGACAGCTAAAACCAGGTGGGTGGAGCATAGCTTCAGAGCACATCAGTCGAGATACCGATGCTCATCCAAAACAGAAACGGAAGAAGAAGAAAACTAAAAGGAAGAAAGCGGGCACAGCGGATGCGGAAATGGGGTATCGAAACAACAGGAAGGGCGATCGGTCATTGATTAACTCTCCCCAAACTCCAGACAAGGCAACATCTTCTTCATCCAAGCCTCACGTCTATGGAACAAACGAAGAAGGAGAAACGGGAGAACATAGTGCGGATACTGCTGGTTCGGATTCATCACCGTCTCGACCCCATTTAATTGACTGTGGAAGCGACAACGGGAGTACTCAAGATGATGGACCGCGATTAAGCTTCTTCTCAAATGTTGGGTCAACTGGAACGTCAACGCCAGCCCCAGCACTGCCACTATCGACTTTTGGCTCGCATTCCCTGTACTCCTCATCGACGACACCCTTTTTCCTGTCATTGGCGCCTCGAGACCATCATTCTCAACCACCTCGCGGTATTCGACGAGGAATTGATGATGAAGATGATGAAAACCAAACACTCCCCGCAAATGTCGCTCACGAAGCACCAACACCTTCAGACTCCTCAAATTTCGAGTGGTATCTGCCTTCCGTCTTCTCATTGCAGACCTCAGCGCAGCGCACAATTTCTCCGACACCTGCTCTCGATTGGCATTTTAACAATTGGCAATTCAAGACTCCGGATGGAGGTATCTCGGACAAGGGTACATCAAACACAACGGTCGCTATAGCTGATTTAGAGCCACCGCCCCCACCATCCTCATCTTCGTCAACTTCCTCTGCTTCTTCGCGTTTTGCGAATGGAAAACCATCGGGGTCGACAAGGAAGTACTCACTTGCATCGTTTTCCAAGATCGCGGGGATGGACTCAAACCGACGTGGGTTTCATGCAGAGCACGAAAGGCAGAGCTTGGCGGTAACATCAATACGAGAACATGGCGATGGTTCTTCAAGCGCAGCGGATAGTGATAATGAGTCTGACTTCCTGTATCGTGAAGGAGGCTTCTTTGATCGCCAGCGCTCCCTCAAACGTCGACGACGTCCGTGGCCTTTTGGTTACGCCCATGAAGAGGATGAAGGAGAGATTTCTGAGGAACATGATGTTCACAAGGGGAGTAGTCCAAGTGTGTGCTTCGGCACATCAACAACTAAGGACGATGGTTGGACAGAATGTACTCACTGTTGTAAATGTTCTTGCCACCGCGATACCAACCTCCGAAATCAAGGTGAGGACCCCACTCTGGAGAATGAAGAAGCAGGTAACAAAGAGAACAAACGTGGGGCTGGTAATTGCAAGCATGAGCATGCTTCCACAGTAATTTCTCCGGCAAGAAATGACGGGACTGGTGAGAGTGACGCGGTTGCTATGATGACGAAGGTATTTGAACGCATCACTCAATTGGAGGAGAAGTTGACCGAGAAAACGAAGGTTTGTGTTCATCTGAGAAGAGAACGAAGTCAACATAGTGTGCTAATCAGTTGTGTATGCTGTGTTCCTAGGTTATGGAGGAGGAAGCTACAGCGGCCGCTTCGGAAATCACTACTCTGAAGCAAACAGTGGCAACGTTGACAGCTCAATTGCACAACGTCGAAAACAACATCCAAGACTTGCAACTTCAGCAAGCTTCTGCAACTACTGGTGGATTGGAGGATTCCTCCTTGGGTAATGCAAGCTCTCTTGGTTCGCCATCAGCCCCGTTTTCGCCAGCTCCATCATCCTTGGATCAGCAGGCTGAAAGCCCACCTACTGCAGCCCCACCCTTCCCGGAAACCTACCCAGCACCAAATCCAGTAATGGGGCCATTCGTATCCGTGCCGCTGTCAGTACTTCCTCCGCGAAGCAAACTTCACTGGGATTTGTGCGAGTTTGCTGCCCAGCTTCAGGCAGATAGCGATGCGCGGCTACCTGCCCAACTAGCTGCGCAACGGTTGTGTATGGCGACAGTACAATCCCTGTGGCCTCGAGCTCAAGTAAGGCCATACGGGTCACACGTAACACGACTGGTGCTTCCGTCAAGTGATGTCGATCTCGTCATTTGTCTGCCAAAAGTGCGCCGAGATGCCCCAGCTGATGCTGCTGGAGTTTTGGAAGGCCGGAACGCCATCAAAGAGACGTGGCAGCAGAATCTGGCGCGTAAGTTAAAGCAGGAGCCATGGGTTGTTCGGGACTCGGTGAAAACGCTTCCGCATGCCGCTGTTCCGATTATTACGCTCCTCACAGCCCCGCCATACAATGTGAGGCTGGATATCTCGTTTGAAGGTCCTGGTCATAACGGTCTGGCTACAAACGATGTCGTGCTTGCGCTGCTTCATGAATTCCCGCCGCTAGCGCCAATGATGCTTGTTTTGAAAAGTTTCGCAATTGAGCGCGGCTTAGCAGTGGCTTACTCTGGTGGGCTCTCGTCTTACGCATTGCTATTACTTGTGGCCCGGTATCTCCAAGAGCACAGTGATACGATGCCTAACGGTTTCGCCAATGCTTCGAGGGCTGTCCAGCACAGCTTGTCCTCTGTACAGGCTGGTGTTGCTGACTTCGGCTTGATGCTCATGGGCTTTTTGGACTTTTACGGCAATCGTTTTGACCCACGTACAACGGGTATCAGTGTGGCATCTCGTTGCTTTTTAAATCGCGAGAGTACCTTCATGGCTGGAGCTGTCCCTGGGTCCTCTGGTATGGATCCGCATCAAATGCCACACCAATATCAGCAATATGCAGCCGATGATGCCGCAGTAGACGACCGCACAAGTCAATACGGCTACGCTCAGCATTGGCAAGTCCCCCCTCAGCCTCACATGCAGCTTTCCCCAAACTCCGAGGCAGCTTCTGCTCAGGGTTCACGACGGTACGGCTATCGGTCGTCGTTGGACTTGCCGGCTTCTCGGGTACTTGAAGGAATGAATGCCGCGACAGGACTGCTCGACTACCAGCAGCTACAACAGCAAACTTACGATCCCCATAAGTTTGATCCAGTGTTTATTGAAGATCCTCTATGCCCAAGCAACAACGTGGGGAGGAACTGCTTCCGTATCATGCAGATCCGGCGCGCATTCTCTGCGGCTCACCTTGCGTTACTTGCTGCGTCACGAGATCCTGCAGTATTCGGTGATAACCGAATGGGTTTAGTTGCGGGTGTTGGTCTTCATCCAGACAACATTCTCCGATCCATTTTAGGTCCAGGAGCGCCTGTGAATGGGAAATCTGACGCGGCAACTTCTGCGACGGTCGGAGTCGCATCGTATATTGGTGCTATCGAGCACCCGTACGCATTCCACCCTTACAACCAGCAGCAAGCGTACCAGCAGCAGCAGCACCACCACCATCCACCACAACAACCTTACCACAATGTTGGAGTTCCGCAGCCGCGCAATGTGAATGCGTATCGCAACGAATCGGGCTCTCGACGACACAGTGAGAGCGAGAGTGAGAGGTTGACGACACGCTCTACAACCTCAGCAACCAGCCACCATGATCGGTCACGTAAACGGCGTATCGGTAGTCCGCGACTAGTTCCACAAAGCAGTGACCACCAATCCTACGTGCAGGCACAGATGCTTCAGCAGGAAAGCGGAAGACACCCACAGCGGCAGTCATCTCTGAAACAGATCCATATCCAAAATTCCGCAAGAGGTCTTAGTCGGAAGAACAGCGAGCGCTCCATGAGCTTGTCCTTGAGCTTCGCGGACGTTGTGCGGGATGGTGGTGGTATAAGTACCGCAAATATGCCGAAGACTTCTCCATTAGCCAGGCCTCCGCGGTTCTCACGTGATGACATGGCACTGGAGGAAAGCATTAACGAGCGCTGGGAGACCAAAGATGACTCGGAACTAAAGTGACAGGATCCAAACACCTTGCTCAAGGGAGCTGCTGTAAATCAAGAGAAACAACGCGTCAATTGGATAAATACGGCATGGACTCGCGATGTGGAGAAGTCCCTGTCGGCCAGCGCTACAACAAGGTATCTGCTAGTAGACCATACTCGAGCCTCAATTCGAAGAACCAAAACTGTAGACGAAACCCTGACAGAGGCAAGAAGGGATAACAAAGCAACGGGTAAGTCCTGTGGCGCATCTTCAACGTCAGCGAGGCTGAGCAGAGACGTACCGCTTTTTCGCGCTTGCGTTCGATGATCTCGAGCTTCATGAGTGTCTGCAGAATTTCCTTGCACCGAATCACTGGCAGCCCGCTGTGCTTGACCAAGTCTGATATCGAACTGTTAAAAACACACACATTAGCACAACATGTAGCAGTTTAAAAGTCGTCACATCTTAGACGTACATGGCGCAGTGCCTGTTCTTGAGATAGAGCACAATATTCTCCAGCTTCTTGAGCTCTGCCGGGCTCTGATACTTGCGCGGAATCTTCTCCCGAATATCTACAAGAACAAAAGCCTTCGTTAGTCAAGTGACTTTGGACAACTATCCCAGATCGATCATCTCGTTCAACGTACGGCGTTCCCACGTCCACGCAGGTTGCACTTTGGGTGGCTGCGTCTTCCGTCTCTTGACTCGGTTATTAGAGTCCACCTTAGCTTGTCTCTTAATGCCAGCAGAAGGAGGCTTCAGTTTCTTAATCTGCTTGAGTTCTCCATTTGCATCCTTCTCTCCGCTCTGCCGCTTGCCTTCCGATCCCACTTGCTTCTTCTGAACCCCATTGCCATTAGGAGATACACGAGAGCTACTGGGAAGAGGAATACCCGTCCCTGGAGATTGTTTCTTGTCCTTAGGCAGCGATTTGCGTCCACGCGGAGCAGTAGGAATCGTTTTGGGGTACGTCAAACACGACGCGTGCAGCGCCATGGCCCCCTGAAAGGCGCCGAAAGCCGAATTGAAGTCGTCCACCGCCTCATGCACCTTCGCCAGCTGCTCCACCTGCTCTTGTAGGCCACGTAACGCTCCGCAGAGCTCCGCGAAGGGAGCGATAAGTGGGTCCGACATGTTCGTCAAGGCAGATTTCAAAAATACGGCGGGAAATCTAAACCCAATAAATCAATTATTGCATTTAAAATGACATGATTTGTATTGTTTTTTTAAAAATGTTTTAAACAGGAAATGCGACGCTTCAACATGCACTTGCCATTTCTTGATCCGATGGCGAACAACTTCGAGCTGGATCATGCGTATCTGCGCCAAACGATCAGCGCTCCATTGACAGAAGCGATGGCGCAATTAGCGATCTTGCAACCGGAAGACCCTGTGGAATTTCTAGGCAATTATCTACTCAAGCACGTGGCCAATGTGGAGACTCAGCAGCAGCTCCAGAAGCGGAAGGAACGAGTCGATACTTCTACTCCATCAGAAAATATACGTCAACATCTCGTTGGAGTGGTGAGTGGAGATGCTGATCAACAGATACGTACAACCGCCTGGGAGCAGTTCTTAGAAGAGGAGCAACAGGTTCATGCGGAACTGCAGAGCCAGCAGACTGTGACGATGGTCTTCCAGAGATTCCTCGAGTGGATCTGCTTAACGTTAAATGCGGAAGAAGCTTACATTGGTCGAAAGTGCGTTAACCCACAGGGAAACAGTATCGTCCACTTTGTAGCAAGCTCTAAGCATCCGGGATCTCCTGTAGTCGACAAGTTCGTGGTTCAATCTACAGACGAAGGAGACGAAGAAGAAATTCGTCGAGGTGTAGGAGTTACATTTGACGTATTCAAAGAAATTACACCTATTGGAGAAGATGGGAGTCCTGCTGTAGATACGGAGGGTAACCCACTTCCTGCTGCCCCTCCGAAGTTTGTACACGTGGAAAATGTTCTTCGGGATCCGAGAGTCAAATTCTTTGGTGTGCCAAAACTGGGAGCTCTGCTTACTCGTGCGGGGCAGTACAAGAGCTATCTACATGCTGATGTTCACAACGAAAGCAATCCAGAAGAGCCCAATGTTCTGGAGCAGTGGCTGGTTTTCTCAATTGACACCATGAGTCAGGCGAGAACTTTTACCAAGAAAGAGATCGACCGCTTCCGTCATGCTACAGAGCTTTTCCTGACTACACTGGAGGAGAAAGAGCGAGCATTGTACATGAAAGACAACGAGCGCCGTGTCTCCAGTGATGAACCTCTACTGCGTGAATTTCTTGTGGCTTTTTCGGCTCAAGTGGCTGTGCAGGAGGAGAACCTGGCCGCACAGTTGCCAGCAGCTCCAGAGGGCGAAGAACTCAGTGAAGCTGCTCAACAGCAACGTGCTTCAAAGGAAGCGGAGCTTCGTATATCCTTCTTGACGACACTTCTTGCGTCGCACATTTCAACTTTATCACTCGCGTCAACTCAAGTGGTGCCCTTCAAAGCGCATGTGCTCACAACCTTCGCAACAGCTCTCGAGCTCTTAGGTTACAGTCGTCATGAGCTGTACAACCCTGCTACGGGTCAACCAAGTTGGGACAAGATCTCGCCACTGCTAGAGGAGACCATACTTTCAACACGTCTGCAAACTTTTGAGGCTTCTCTAGCAGGAATGACAGCCTTAGCAGAGGCTGATAGCTCCAGTGCAAAAGGTCTTCGTGCTATCCGAAATGCTCTACCCGCGACTACAGCTACCATTTCCCAGGCTAAACAGACGATAACCGAGATCTCAAAGGCCGACGTCGATGCTGCTAGCCCAGTGGCCTCGTGCTTTTACTTATGGACACTCGCTGCCATTGCTCGAGCTGAAAACCTTACAACTATGGTGGATCAGGCGCAACAACTGGAGGACGAAGCTGCTGCTGCTGCTGCAGAGACTGCAGGAGACGCGTAAAGTAGGAGGTATGATGCATTTATCGATATGTTACATCCTTTAGTCTATTCGTTCGCATTCCTTTCTTTCATCTTCGATCACAGCCACAATTTTCAGAGAAGCTTTGGCTAGAGAAGTCTGCTGCTTCGCACGGACCCGTTCGCGCGCAAGACGCTTCATTTCTTCTGCAAACATCGTACGTTGCTGTTGTTTAGCGGCTTCATGTCTCCCCTGTGCTGCTTCAATTTGGTCTTTGACACTAGTCTTAATTGCCTGTGCATCACGTCGAGCGTTTTGTAGTTGCTGCTTCTCGTGAGCTGCACGTCGTTCATCCGCGTATTTTGCAGCTGGAACCAATACGCTCTTGTCTGCACGATATATTTCTCTCAAGTGCTCTCGGAAGCTGATGCACTCCTCAATGGCAGCTTCAGCGCGTTCCAGTCGCTGTTGTTTTAACTTCTTTTCAGATACCAGGTTTTGATTCCCAACTTGACGCTGAGTCGATGAATCAAACACAAGCGAGTGACCAACGTGTTTGAACTCGTAGAAGTAGTGTCTGGCAAGACGTTCATAACGCTTTTGCCATATTCCCAACGAAGACTCACCCATAGCTTTCATCGCAGCTTCCACACGTTCACAGAACTCGTCACTTGATGCCTTCGATGAGCTGTTTCCTTCTCTCCTCACATTGCTTTCGTCAATGAACGGTAATCCTTGAGCAACACGATTCTCGGCCATGAGCTCTGTCCAAACCTGTACAAAAACTGGGTAGCAAACACTACGATCCACAATCCATGCCTTGGTCTCAGCAGGAGTGTATCCGTTTGTAAAGCTCGTTTCGTACTGATCCTTCAACTTCCATGTGCTGCTAGTCTTCTCAGGAAGCAGTGTCATTGGGTTGCGGCCAATTGAGAATACTTTTAGTTGACTGAGGAGACCTTGGGCCAGTTCCAGGGGGAGAGCTTGAAGACGGTTGTTGTACAAGTCCAACTTACGAAGCGCAGAGCCATATTGAGCCATTTCACGGGGCAGTAAGGTTATCCGGTTACCATAGAGATTGAGAACCTCGAGCTCTGGGAGTTCGTACAGACACGGTTCAAGCTCGAGTAGTCGGTTTTCTGCTAAATCCACGTAACGCAGACACTTAAGAGCACCCAGTCCTGCTTCGAGTGGTGTTGTAAGCGCATTGTGAGAACACCGAAGGCAGTCCAACCGCTGTAGCATCGCAATTGTTGCAGGAAATTTCGCTAGATGGTTATGTGAGAAATCAAGACTTGTCAGCGATTCGAGACAGCCAAACTCGTCTGGGATAATAGTAAGTTGATTCCAAGACACGTCCAGCTCACGAAGCTTTGTCAACGCACCAAGTTCCATTGGGAGTACAGTGAGACGGTTGTTGGATAGATTCAATGTCCGTAAGGAATGCAGTAGCCCAAGCGTAGCTGGAAGAGAAATCAGGCGATTGTGGGATAATCGCAGCACTTCCAGCAATCCCCAGTGCTCTCCACAACCCTCGGGAAACCACTGAATAGCATTATTCTCTCCATTCAACGAGACCAACTCGGCGAGGTTGCTCACTGCTGAGGGCAACGATCCGAGCGCATTGGACTTGATATTCAGCTCCTGTAGATTGGGAATTACGCCGACACCATCCGGCAGAGTTGAAAGTGCATTGAACGACAAGTTCAGGCTTCGGAGATTGAGTAGTTGTGGCCCCAGAACGTCTTTGCCTAGCCGCTTCTGATCACATGCACTGAAGTCCCAAACGCTCAAATAGCGAAGCTGCTGTAAACTGTTTGGAAGGCGTTTTAAAGTTGGGTTCCCTCGGAGATCAAGCCGTACAAGTTTCACCAATGAATCACCGATTTCATCTGCTAAACCTTCGAGCAAATTGCTGGCCAGATTAAGCTCCTCGAGAGAGTGAAGTCCTTTGCAATTCTCTCCAAATTTCACTAACCGATTGCTCGAGAGATGTAGAACACGCAGTTCGTGGAGGTTTGTCAATCCTGCTGGGGTAGTAATTAGCCGATTGCTTCGAGCATCAAGCAACTGCAAATCACGCGCTTCTCCGATCTCTTCTGGAAGAGCAATCAGTTCATTTTCACTCACATCCAGCGATTGTAGAGAGAAAAGGTGCGTGAAAATGGCACCAGGGAGACTTTCAAGCTGATTTCGTGCCAAATCCAAGATCAGCAGACTCGAGAGAGAAGACAAAGCGTCTCGACCATGATACAAATTGTGTGGTAGCTCGCTTAATCCACGACCTCGGAAATCCACAACGTCATCACCACACCGAGCTTTACGTCGAATAATACGCTCCATCTTGGACATCATTAACTCCTGCACCACTTCTCGTTCATGGATCACGCGCTTTTTAGCCTCGGCCTCAGCACGCTCCACTAGTCTTCGCTCTTCACGAGCTTGCCGCTCTTTAATCGTACGCTCCTTCTTTCGATTGATCTTGTCTTGACGTTCACGAAGTGCTTCCTTCGTTCGTGTCAAGGTGGCAGCTTGTCGTTGCTGTTGATACAATCGTCGGGATTCTTCCTGTTCAGCTGCTCGACGCTCCTTCTCTAAACGGACCACTTCTTCCTTGGCTTGAAGAGCTACGTGAAGTTCTTCCTGCTCTTCTCGATGAATATCATCCAGCAGAGCTCTCTGCATTTTCTCAACTACCTTTTTACCTTTCTTGTTGGCACTTAGGTGGTTGAATCCTTGGGCATTACGCTTCTGCAATTCGACACGAACATCCACTAGCTCCAGCCATGCATGTTCAAACTGTTCGAGCGAAATCATGGACGACTTGGGGAGCTTTGATCGCGCCAATTTCCGAGTGCGCTTAGATTTGAGGGGGACACCCAGAATCTCCAATGCTTTCTCGTATTCGAATACGTTCAACAAATTATCTCGGTCGCCATCCAACTGGTGAAATATGTCGGTCGGGGACAGCGAGTTAACCGCCTTTGTGCCTTCAGGTTGCTTCTTTTGGCGAGCGCGTAAGTAGTTTGTGATGTACATTGCAGTGACAAATTCTCGTTCATCGATGTAGCCTCTGCAAAAACGACCAAGTTAAGGCATCTTTAAAAGAGTACAAAGACCAACAGAGATGTCTACGCACTTGTTTTGGTCGTCCACAAGCT
The DNA here is from genome assembly GCA_031305395.1 of Phytophthora citrophthora. Lineage (NCBI taxonomy): Eukaryota > Oomycota > Peronosporomycetes > Peronosporales > Peronosporaceae > Phytophthora > Phytophthora citrophthora. The sequence goes on from JASMQC010000024.1 coordinate 353,918, forward strand.
GAAAGAATCGTTTAGCTTTTGATTCCAGTAAATTCACCTTCATGTAAGCCAGCATTTGTTTGTACTCTAGAGAGCAAGCAATTCATACATAAATCAACACCACAAAGTAAAGAGAAAGCAAGCGCAGTATGGTACCTTCGAAATCGATTGAGTCTGACTTGTCCTGGTCAAACATACGGAAGAGTTGACGTGCATTTCGTTGCAGTGCATCGAGCGACAACTCCTCGCCACCTTGCAGTTGCTCTTGCTCCACTTCCATGACAGTCTGCAAGAAACGGTTCGAAAGCGCCTCCACCTCTTGTGCAATTTGCTCCGCTGGCTTGACTGGGGGTAAATACGTCTCAAAAGCTCCATACGCGAACACGAGAACTTGTGCAGTAGGAGGCTTCGCAACTGCAGGTTTTCCAATAGCCACACTGGCAAATACTAGTGGATCGAACACTACCAGCTCCTGCTCGAACATACGAGGCATGTGTGACCCTTTCCATTGGCCATCAGGCCCGCAATCCAGCAGCACGAGCTGCGTACTTTTCTCTATCTTCTGTACGCTGCGATCATCGTCCAGTGTAGTCTCGTTCGCTCGAGAAAGCATCACATATAACGGCAGATCACGATCATTTCCAATGTAAACGTCCTCGAAGCGCAGCCAATACGTTGAATGTGCAGATGTTGATGATGTCTGTCGTCGAAGCAGCTAGAGTACTTGCAAAAGATGTTAGTTGACGATTCACGAATTAACTGCACAGGATGCACTCACCTGTACTTTGCCGATAATACCGCGCTGTGTCGAGGCTTTTGGTCGAAGAGCTGACAACCAGCGACTTTCCTTGGGTTTGAATGGATTCATCACAGTTGTCCGGGGACTGTAGTCATGGAGAACTGCTTCCAGCAATACTGTCTCCGCCATCGCCTTTCACTACGCCATGCGTAAACTTGCTGCTATGAAAAGACACACTTTCGAGCTAGACGTGCGAAACTGCATGTCATTTTTACTCTGTCTATGGGTATGTGAGTTCCGCGCCTTGCAGTTGAATCCCTGGCAACACGTTCTTCGTTTGCGTGTGGCTCAACACTTGCGCTAATGTACAGTGTAAATTACTATCAGCTCACAGACGTTCTTCTAGAGCTGACGACGGTGGGTACCCACAACTGATGCAATTGTGCTCACGCTGCTGGCGTTCGTGCTGGTACTGTATGGGGGCTGAGCATAATCTCTGTCTTTGTCATCTTCATGAGCAATTGTACCAGTGCTACCGACCGTCGTGGTGGAAGCTGTGCAATTATTCCGAACAACAGTAGTTACCTTGGTGTAGCGCGATGGGATCGTGACAAAATACTTGTTCATGGCCAGGCAGAAACGTTTGCGGTAGTGTTTCGGATTGAGTACTGTAATCTCTCCCTCTTCCTGGATCAGTCGCTTGCCTGCGTGTTCCATCATTTTCATGAAATCATACTTGTGGATATAGTCGATAATGCACGCCACTAACTCCTGCTTGTTAACATCGTACCCGACCAACATGGAGTAGTCTGTCGCTTGGACCGATGCCAAGAAGGTTGTATCGTTCATGATCGCGGACAGAAGTAATGACAGCGCAGACTCTTGCAACGGCAATGGGATCCCACCAGCCAACTCCACAAAGTTGCGGTCCCACAACACACTGCGGCTATCACCGCTGTAGTCCTCTTTGTATCGTCCCTCCATCTTGCCCTTCAGATCGAAGGAGAAATCCACTTCGCGTCCGTACATCAAATTCTCCATCACGATCACGCACATGCGCACGTTTTGGTCACTGTCACTGTTTTGAGTAGTGTTCGAGATGGATACCTTGTAAATACCAAGCACTTTCGAGAGCATCGATGATAAGTCGTTTTCAAAGGTCTTCGCCATGTAGCAGAAGTACTCGTTCGCCATGCTCAGAAACATTTGCAACTCAATCTCTGGAATAGCCTTCGCGATGAAACGTTCGTCACGAGTCTTTAGGAAACCAGCACCAGACTTGCCACCGGCTGCATTCCATTGCTGGCAGTTGCAGAGAGATTCCACGTAATTCCTGTCACCGCCGTAATACAGCTTCCGGAGTGCATGGAATTGCATGGCATAATACGATTTGCAACTGAACCGCATGGCCGACTGAAACTGGTTCTCGTCAACGAAGCTGTGGTCAACGTTGTTCCGCGTAGCCGAGCGCAGGATGCGCAACATGTTCCTGGTCTCTTCGGACTGGCCGCAGTCGATCGGTGGTGATATTCCATTCGCCTTTGTCTCAAGAGCGTATCGGGTGGCTTCTTTCCGCATGTTTTCGTTGATACACTGGCTGTACTCGTTTGAAAACAGCGAGTATGCCACCACAGAGGTTGGTTGTTTCGCGTTGACCAGAACAGCAGCCTTATTAGCCCCCAGTGGCAAACTCGGATGCCATTCTAGAAGGCGCTTAGGCAGAGCTAAGTATCCCAAACCATCGGGTTTCTTCGCTTGCTGCGTCAATCGAAAGCTCTCCAGTGCTTTTCTGGATGCGAGCGCCCCCATCGTAGATGAAACATGGCCAGGAACACCCATCGCCGAGACTGATTGCTTGAATATTGGAGCTGTCAGATGCGGCTCGGTATCCGCCATGTAGTCGGCTGGGAATGAATGGCTAGATTCATCGTAGCGATCGTAACTTTCGTCTGTGTCCCATGGCTCTGATTGACGCGAGCTTGTAGTTCCATTCTGTCGCAAGGTATTGGCTACTTCGTTAGCAACCTCCGCCATTCCTCCAACTGGAGAAGCACTTTTTGCAGCAGCTAGGCTGCGTGCGAAGCTTGCAAGGTGTGCCAAGTTTCCAGGTTCTTGGAAATTAATGTTCACTGGTGTCGATCCAAGTACACTGGGGGTGGTGGGTTCACTGTAGCGATCACTGGACTCGGCTTGCTGAGCTAATTGATCGAACCAAGCCTTCGGAAGAGCGCTCTTCGGGCTGTTGACGAGGCTAGCCATGGTCGGCTTCACAGTGGCCTGCACGGCGCGTGTAATACGCAGACTCCAGCCAACCGCATACTCGTAAATTTCTCGAAAGTGAGCATTGTACGCGAACACATCTTGTGGGGGATTCGACTCGATTTTCGCGCCAAAGCAGGAATGCCACTGCTGCACTTCGTTCCTTAAAATCTTCAGATTCTGCTTCGCGTGGAGCGGGGTAACCAAATCTGCCATGGACTCCGCAACTTTTGAGGTTGTGACTCCGTAAACTTCCCGAACAAGATCACAGAGATCGTGGATGGCCTCGAGCTGAACTTGATGGTCGATATGATCCTGCCAAAGTGCCGGTTGCAATGCAACGTGAAGAACAGGTTCGAGGGGCTCGACATGTATGCTGACAACCCGCCCACGGCGAGAGAAATAATGTACCAACGAGGAGTCTCGTGATCCACTCACACCAGCCAAGTGGGGAAAGCGACCACAGTCAATATCCATAGCCTTTCCATAAAACATATCCTCCAGGAATTTGCCAAACGAATAGTTCCACATATCGTTCGGAATTGATGAGTACTCGGAGGAGAGTGGGGCAAAAGCATACCCGCCACTTATGTTGCGCGACCACATCAGTACTTCATCAGAGCGAATTTTGTGTAGGACGGCACGGTAGTTAAACTCTCGAAAAAATTCTGCGGGCAATTGGTCGCTTGTATCTTTAAACTCATTCAAGTCCTTTACCCGCACAATCACTCGACCGGTGTCGTGGGAGAATGATAACTTGGAGGTTGAGAAAGCGCGCTTGAATTCAGTCTTGCTGGTGGAAAAGCAGAAATTATCCAGGAATTGGCCCACCGACATGTCGTTCGTGCTGTAAAAGTCGATGCACATCATGTCTGCTTTGGATGCTGTTTTACCCTCCAGCGTGCTCCAACAAGTAGAAAACAAGATTCGATCCCTCAGCGAGCTGGACGATTTCGCACCACATGTGCACCAATTCGGATGCCCCGATTGCACAACGGTTGCACTTGATAAGGAGCTGTCGTCGTCGTCCGCGCCTCGAACCACCCGAAGCGAACTAATGTTGTTAAACCTTGTATGAGCCTTGCACCATTTGCACATTGCTTGCGTCTCCTTCAGGGCGGCACGCATCGACAATGAGTTAGACTTGAGCGAGATGTACAAGGATGTTGACGACTTGGCAAACCATTCCTCCGCGACGGAACGCTCATGGTTCTGGTTCGGAGCTATGTAGCCGTAAGCTGCCAACATTGACCGCTGAAGCCGCATGTTGTAAGCAGCGCGAATAATTGCTGTCAGTACATTGGTAATCTCCGTAAAAACATCGGTAGTTCCTCCACGTAAGCACAAAGTGCATCCCTTTGATGCGATCCCTCCCTCAAACACGATATTTTGACGCTGAGTGCGCTTTTTTCGGTGACGAGGGATTCCAGAGCCCTCTTCCGCTACGAAAAATCCGTCCGCATTGGCTTTAAAAGCAATTTTCTTTGCACTTTTTGGTTCTTGGTCGCTCAACAACACGTAGAAGCGCTTGCAAGTGCCGATGACACCAACGTCAGACATCTTGTCAATGTGGTCGTAAGATGTCAGTACGCATGCGCCGGTACAGCGAGCAATACGCTGTAAGTCGAGCAATCGGACGTTCTTGACAACTGAAACATTGGCTTTGCAAAGGAATTCCTCGGCAACTCGGTGGACATGGCCTTCAAACATGACGATATCAGGGTTGAGGGTCAGGATCTTCTCCGTGACGATATGCATGTATTCGACTTCTTGTCCGGCAACGCTCTCCAATGATGATATGGTCTCCTTCTTGCGTTGATAGTCCAATGCTGAGGCGATCAACAGAATGCGCGGGTTCAGAATGTCGCTTCTCATTCCTTTTCGGGCTAGGCTTTTGTGGACGAGGACGCCGTCGATGAAAAAACTGTCTTGCACGCGACCCCCATCTAAGCTTTGGACACGGACATATTGCATAATATCCAGCAAATCACCTTTATCAGGTTCGCACGAGACAGTAAGTGCAGCCCGGTGGGCAAACAAGCTAATAATTTGCATCCACCGGTGCTGCTCGACCATGAACAACTGCGACACTGCCGGAGAACTGTCCAGTAAATGAAATATGCGCTCTTCAATGCGGTCGCGAGCATCTTTCGACATTTGCTCCATCGCTGCATCCCTCTTGGCAGCGCATTCAGGGTCATCTACCTCATCGCGAACATCCTTGGACAATCCAACGATGGCAAGGATACCGATATCCTTCGATGCTAATTTGTCGGGGCCAAACGGATTCCACTGAACTGCATTTCCAAATCGTGCTGTGTCAAATGACGCGGAGAGTGCCTTGGGTCGGGTTGTCAGGGCATTCGAGGTCGGCGGGAATGCTCCAGCAAGACGAGCTTGTGCATTTGACTCCGCAACAAGCCGCTTGAACTCAGCTTCGCTCCAGCGATGGTTGCTTGGGTTTCCTAAATCTGCCTGGCTGTTTGAGTGCTTCAGTTTCCGCGATGCGTGATGAGCATCCTTCCCTCCAAATAAGATCTGTGGCTCACTGAAGGTTCTCAGTCTGCGGCCGGTCCCTTGACCAGTGTGCTTCACTTCCTTTGTTAGTTCATGCAAATGAGGCTGGTGGGCCAAATGCTGCGCGCTAGCAACGATTTGCACCTTGGGGAACATACTAAACAACACAGGAGGCCTGGACTTCTCTGGCGGCTCACTTACACGCATATCATCAGTGATATCGTCTTTGTCAAACAGCTCTGGTTTTTCCAACTGTTTGTAATTGGATGCATCGGATGTTGAACGCTCCATTGCTTCGGCGATGTGCTGTGGCATCAGTAGTAGTGTTTGCGCAGGTGGGGAGTTTATGGGTTTCTGCGGGTCTTCCTCGAACTTCGCGCCTGTGAGCTCCATCTGCAACCCTTCTCGTAGCTGTCTATGACACGTGTGGCACACGAGTTGTTTCCTCAATCTCTCAATCGATTCATCCACCTTGTTGCCTCCAAACGACTGTGGTAATCTCGCACAACAGTTCGCGCAGAAAATCTGACCGCAGGATCGACAATGATGTCTCCGTCGGAAGAATGTGAACAATTGCTCGCACTCATAGCAAGACTTGCTGGACCTGTCTGACATCCAGAAGTGCTTAAAAGACCTCGATCTCTCCCTGTTCAGTCCTGGCGAGTTCTGTTCCTGAATTTGCAACGGCTCCCCATTTTTCTCCGCGTGATGGTCGTCTCTAAACTGCTTCACACCAGGTAAATGTTGCCCCTGCGGAGACGGGAATTGCGTGAGTGCGAACGGGTTGCGGTCCACATTCACCTCGTGCTCTCTCTGTGCTAGGTCAATCTCGATATACTCGCCAATATCAGGCACGCCAATAGCTGAAGCATCACTCCTGTCCTCGTTCGCACGGAGTGAGCGTAGTATCTCCGCCTGTACGCGCGGCAAGCTCACGCTACGCATAGATTTGCCATTAATTGCGACCACCAAGGCTGCTGGATGGATGCCTAACGCCTCTGCATCGCTTCCAGGTAGAACAAAATTGACACAGACGCGGAAGTCGTGGCGTGACGACACCACCAACTGCACACCCAATAAAGCGTCCATGGAGCTGAACATGCTGCCAACCTGTTCGCCCGCGCGCAGCCTGGATACCCGCAACGTTGAGATCTTCTCCACTGAGCGCGTGAACTGGTCCAGCGACGTGTAGCCCGCGAGTCCAGTGCGGCTATTGCGCGCAATGCGGGTGGCTGGGCCTGAGAGTGTTAGTGGCGCGCTGCGGGGCGCCGAGAACAGCGCCAGCTCGCGCGACGACGACGACGCAGGACCAACCTTGAGCGACGGAGGGGATTCAGCCGACACACATGCGCTCGTGAGCTGGCGGAAGGCGCCGCAGATCGTCGCCATTCTTCTTATGCCGTGCGGAATGCGGACTGGTGAAGTTGCTCTATAAAAATGACCATCACTCCTGACTAACTTGGATTTTGTATGGTGCAGAATTAGCCACAAAAAAATCGGCAGCCACGTCTGACACGATGCAGACGAAAATGGTTGCACTGGAGAATGTCGATTTATTATTGACGAGACCTGCACGCGAAGCTCTAGGACACATACACACAAGGAAGTCAGGCATAGGAGAAGGAAAGACAACAATCGTGGAGAACGGACTAATGATAACAAAGCTTTATTTTATACTTGTACTGTGGGCGGAGCTGAGGCATTGTCCAGCGGGACGGAACCTGACACTGGACTCCCACTGCAACACGAACGAAGAATTGAGTCTTGACTCAAGAACAGTGTACAGTGTCCCCTGGTGCCTCAATCTAATTAGGAGGAGCCGACGATCTGCACGACGTGGTTGTACACCTTGCGGACAAACACTTCGTCCAGGATGCGGTACTCGACCACGAAAGCGAGAAGACGCTGCCAGCTTGCGGCCAACAGCTCACTCACCTCCAGCACCACGAAAGCGCGGTAGTACCGCTGGTACAAGAAGATAAACACGCGAATCAGCCCATTGTAGAGTCCGCGTGCGTTCGCGACCTGCGCGGATAAATTGGCGTTTCCTGTTGCTGTGTTTCCACGGTTATTGGCATTCAGTACGCTGTGCATACGGCGCATCAGTTCATCTACTGCGCGACCTTCGGCTGTAGGCGTCTTGATGTCCGAGAGCATGTCATACATGATGGAGACTTCGCTGTAGAAGTCCGCAGCCATCTCTTCGGCCAGACTCACAGCCTCAGTAGGCGATACGGCGGCTGGGTCCACGAAGAAGTCGGCGAACTGCATCATCGTGGCTGCCGGCGCTTCAGTGGTTGATGTGGGTGTAATTGGCGCCTGTTGGCAAACGACGCCGCTGTTGCTGCTGCTGCGATTAATGCTGGTGATGGCTCCTGTTCCATTGCGGCCTGCCACAGAGGCTTTGCTGAAAGAGAATGCGTTGTGCCCGCGGAGGCGCTTGTACACCATGACATGGTCGTGATGCGGTCTGCAGACCGCGACGCTGCGGCTGCTGTTCAGACAAGGGAGGGATCGGAAGCTTGGGGATCGCTCGCGTTTCATACTGTTGGGCTGCTGAGGTGATCTAGACCTAGACTGTAGCGCTCGTTGCCTGGCCTGCCTTCCTGCTTGCCTCCTGGCCTTCCTTGCCCTGCTTCGTTCCAGTGTCCACCCAGCTTCTTTGCTTTTGGCGACTCGATCATGGCCACTGCAAGTGCGATCGACGCGTTTTTTGATAAAAGTAGCCATGCCTTCGCTGAAGGAACGTTCCACGAGTACCGTATTGACCAAGAAGTTAGAACATGCTACAATGAATAACCTAATATTACGAATATTGTCATGTTTTTCATTTTTATCAAGTAGTCCCCCAACATTTAATATCCTTTTTTTATGCAAAAGCTTTGTATGCATTAAATACGTTCAAGTCGAACAGCGACGATTAGGTCTCAAGAAAATTTTCAGCCGAGAACTAAAAATTTCATCTACCGGCTCGCAATTCACCATCGATGGTACGCAAGTCCCGCAGGGAGTCCTCCATCCCGCCGTCAGGCAATTGCACTGCAGTCTGCAGATGTTCATGTACATGCACACATGCGCTGCCGCTGCTGCGCTGGAGGTGTTTACACCACAATGCAGTGAGGATATCGCTTGTACGTAACTTAAAAGTACGTTACAGTCTGCAGCCTGTGACCGCTGCTACATACTACATACTTCGAAGTGGTATACAAAGCTGTATTGGTATTGCCAATACCAAAACAGTATTGGTATCGTTGGGAGGTTTACAGGAGTACTATTCCAGTTCTACGTACTACTATACATTTTGAGTTGTGAGCATCATAAACCATTATCTAACATGCCTTTAGCGAGGCGACTAAACCTCTTTCAGAGTAGCTGATTGAAAATTATCATTTGCTCAACCGGGGACAAAAGCTGTCAAGTACATCTCTGCTCTTCTCCAGCAGAAACGGAAATGACGCGTTAATTGGTGCTGTACAAGGTTGGCCAACGAATGGTCACTGCTGTTCGTCGGTGATTCGTTCATCTGGTGGATAATTACGCGCTGTAAAAACAGGATGTCATTTGTAAAAAGTCATCAGCTCAAACGACGCAAAGTAATGGATGCTGCTTCTATATGTAGCTAGCTGATAGATGCATTTACCAGCCACCAACAACGCTGAGCGCGGAAAACTCAGCGTGTCAAGTAGTTGGTTGAGCCTTTCACGTTGCCTCGGTCGGACGATCTGGACAGCAGTGAAACGCGCCATTCCAGCGCGCAGAGAATGAAAAGAGTCAAGAGCTCTGGGAAATCCTCGACGTCTGATTATGGCTTCAAGCAGAGTGGGACCAGAAATTGATCCGCCCTTCTTGCTATACTTTTCCCAAGACTATCGGGCGCGATTCTATCGCTGTGCTGAACCTCGCCACAAATTGATTTCCTCCTTCCTTCGTGCACGAGGACAAAAGTCGCACACACCGGTGAGTACTATACCTCGATGAACGCCAGTCGGAAGCGCGTATTGGAGCTCGCGGAGCAGGGCGAATGGGACGACGCACTGCGGCTCATAGAGATAAATCCGACGCTGGCCCAGGCTCAGGATGACTTCGGAATGCTGCCACTACATTGGGCCTGCACGGAGCCGGACATTGACCTTGACGTCATCTCCGCACTCACACGAGCGTTCCCTGACGCCTGCAAACTGGAAAATCTCTCAGGAATGTTGCCACTGCATGTGGCCATCAAGGCAAAGGCGCGCGGGATGCTGGTCAGTGCGTTGCTGGACGCTTACCCGCAGGCAACGCTGGTCAAGGACGGCAATGGCCGCTTACCTACGGATTTGGCCATCGCGAACGATCTGCCGAGCTTCGTCGTTGACATCATCAGGAAAGTCAGCGAGCAGGTGCTGCAACCCACCACCAAGCTGCACTCAGTGTCGTCGATGGATGACGTCACGAGCATCAGCAGTAGTGACCACGGCAATCAAAGCGAGGACGATGAAGATATCCCGATGCTCATGAAAACCCAGTCTATGATGACCTCTTCGCGGTCAATCGACCGGCAACTCTCTTCCGTGTCGACCGTCATGGAATCCACCGCTATTTCTTTGCAGCTCAAAGAACTACTTTCCCAACTACACCAACTGAGTGTAGACATTCGTGTGAACAACACATCGTCGTCAAGCGCAGCGACGTACCGTAGCTCGTTCTCGAGTTCATTCTCCTCCGGTGGTCATCACGGCAGCGAAGGATTGACGTCCGTGCTTTGGAATCCTAGCGATCGTTTCGGCATCGTGCTTGAACCTGCTGTTAAGGATATGGGTGCCAGGATAAAGGGTTTCGCGTCGCGTAGTGACGTTTTGGGAGTCGAGGTACTTGCTGAGGCTGACGTGTTGGTGAACATCAACGGCACTTCGGTGGCGAACACGGCGTTCGCGTCAATCATGCGCTTCCTGAAGCACTCGAAGGGGACGTGCAAGCTGCGTTTCCGGAGTGCTATCGACACAGCCATGGCCAGCAAGTGCAGCACAGGAAACAATCCTGCCGCGGATCAAGAGACTGCCATGTACTCGAAGGTGGTCGAGATGCTGGAGACCACGTTGAAGAAGGTTTCTGCTGTCGAGGAAACCGTGCGTCTGCGCTCAACCATGTCGCTCTGCACATAAAGACTTCAACCACGACGATGCAAGTGGAAGTCTTGGATGCACGTGGATCGGATTTTGAGGCGTCAGAATATAATGGCTGGTACTTCCAACGAGAGGGTTATATTTTATTTTACCTATGAGTTAATCCATCAATATCGTATTTAGTCGATAATGTAAAAATCTTCGTTTCGATCGATTGACACTTGTCCTCAAGCCCGCGATGATGACCCCCGCGGCGACGCAGTCGCTCCAGGAGAAGCAGCGCGGTCAGTAGCTCTTCCGTCCTATACACGCACTTCTTCTGCACCTTATTCACTCTGATGTTCACTTATTTCTTTTGTAGATAACCTTCTGCGTATGCTGGACTTTAACTCGGAGAGTGCCGCTGATACGTCACAGGATTCAATGTACGTCTCAATGCTCCACATTTATATAACTAAAATGATAAAATTGACGGTATTATACTGCTGTAGTGATCGCTGGGGCGACCAGTGGAAAGTTCTGATCTATGACAGATTCTGCCGCGATATCATCTCGCCCATTCTCAAGCTGCACGAACTGCGCAAGAAGGGCGTGACGCTGCACATGCTGTTGGACACAGAACGCGACGCTATTCCTGACGTCCCAGCTATTTACTTTGTGGAACCCACGCGCGAGAATTTGGAACGTATTGTGTCAGACTGTTCTAAGGAGCTGTACAGCTCGGTGCACCTCAACTTTGCCTACCCGTTGAGTCGCGAATCACTCGAATATTTAGCTCGCGTGTCAGTGGAAGCTGGTTGTACGAGTATGGTACGTAGATGAAGCAAGTAAAGTGAGGAATTGGGAGAATTAACGCTGCTTTTGGTGATTCCTTGCAGATTGCCAAGGTGTACGATCAGTACACCAACTTCGTGTCGCTGGAGCCGAGTTTGTTCTCACTGAATCTCCCCGAGAGTTACAGAGCATACAATGACCCGAATGTAGCAGATGTGCAGATTGAGCAGTCCATGAACGCTATTGTCAAAGGACTTTTTTCCGTACTTGCTACGAGCGGTATCGTGCCAGTCATTCGCTGTCCGAACAACGATGGACCATCGAGGATGGTGGCGGAGCAGCTTAGCTCAACCATTCGTGATCACCTGGTACGTCTGCCTTCTTCTCTGTAACACAATTGTATCAGTGCATTAACCTTATTGCTTTTCAGAATGTGAGGAATGGCGTATTCGCCGAGAATGGCTCCAGCTTCCAGGTATTTACTTATGAACTGCATGGAGTGTATATTCTACATCATACTTATTGTGCCTCGTTTAGCGTCCGGTGCTGATCATCATGGATCGCAATGAAGATATCGCTTCGAGCTTGTATCACCCGTCGACGTATCAGGCGTTAGTTGATGACGTTCTTTCCATCCAGATGAACCGTGTCAAGGTGACAGTGAAAACGTCTGGTGGGTGCCGTCGATGGCAGAGCGGTAGAGCGCACGTATGACCTGGACGTCACAAGTGACAAATTCTTCGAAACCCATGCCGGTAGTCTGTTCCCAGACGCCATTGATGCCAATGAAGAGGAGATGAAACAGGTCACGCGGAAGGAGGAGCAGATTAGAGCGCAAACTGGAGGTAGTGATGCATTGATGAACGGTACGAAGGATCTGGTGGCCGCTGTCGACACTCTACCTGCTCTTGTGGAAAAAAAGAAAATGCTAGAAGTCCACACGAACATCTTCCACGCCGCCTTTGAGGGAGTTACGAAGCGCCATATCCCATCATATTCTATGCTGGAGCAAAAGCTCATCGATGGCTCACATACTGACAAGGCTGAGGTGCTACAGCTACTGTCAAACACGGAGATGGGAACCCTTGCAGATAAAATGCGCTTGTTGATGATCTATTTCCTGTCGAGTGGTGCAAGCGGGGCAGAAATGGCTGAGTTCGAGAACGCGTATCAGCAATGTGCTACGGGGTCAGAGCAACCGGAGGCATACATGAAGGCATGGAAATTCCTTCGAAAGCATTCAGCTTTCCAACGTCGTGCCAGTGTTGGAGCAAGTCTGCAGTCTGAAAGTGGTGCTGGACCTGACGGTGGTGTCAGCAAGTTTAAGGGTCTGGCTCAAGGCTTCCTCGCTCAAGCGGCTGCAAGTTTCAAGAACTTCTTACCCGAAAACAAGAAGCTGCACGTCACTCGAGTCACAGACGCCATTTGCGAGATGAAGCCGAACACAGAGGACGAAAGCTTCTTGTATTTGGATCCGAAGGTAAGATTGAAGGTATATGTTTGATCTGTTAGTGGATAATGACATGCCTCGCATGTATGTGCAGATTAAGGCCAACGGCGTCGTGCCCCGGCAGCGAACTCCTTTCCGCCAGGTGATGGTATTTATGATTGGTGGCGGCAACTATAACGAATATCAGAACCTATTGGCCTACGCTAAGGGACAGCAACCACCACGGTCGATTTGGTACGGTTGCACGGAGCTGCTGAATCCCGAAGCATTCTTGAACCAGCTCAGCTCCATCGGCGCATAAGTACTACCAGCACTTTGAGAAGTACAAGGAGCCCAGTAACCTGCAATCAAGATCTTTGTAGAGTCTGCTACTTCGAGATACCTTGCCACTGGCAAATTGGTTTGGATGTTGGCACACTCACTCGACAAGGCATCGTCGTTCATTACTTCTTGATTTATAGGTAGGTGAAATGACAATCGACGTTCAGCGGTGCTGCTAAATACTTTAAACTCACACCACATAATGCACGAAGAGGGAACTCTGTAGTGGTGAACACACCCACGTCCTGGTTCGTTTGTTGCCTAGTAGCAGAATGAACACATTATTCAGGAACAGATAACAGGAGTCACAGACCTAGGCGATCATAACTCGCAGTACTGCTGCTGCTGCTCATACTGTTCGCGGTCGTGCTCGACTTGTGCGCACAAATGCCGTTGTTGCACGTCGAGATCCATGTCCATCTCTTGCTCTGCAAACTCCTGCTGTTGCTCTAGTCTTCGGAATCGCTCTTGTTCCTGCTCGCGCTGACGGGCGAACTGGCCTACGAGCTGCGCGAGCTGCTGGATCTCGGCAGCCGCCCCATTTACTTGTACCTGCATGGCATTTACCATGACCTGCAGCTCGTGTACCTGCTTGCGTGATGCCTTCTTGCAGTGGTGGCGGTGGGGCTTGGGCGAGGAGGTGGCGCCTCCGTCGCTGCCACTGCGACGCCTGGTCTTGTTGTTGCACGGCGTGGGGCCGTACTTGCTACTAACGTGTGTGCGTGTACAGTCGTCCACCGGATCGGGGAGCAGCACGGCGTCCGCGGCGTCGAGCGCCAGCACGGGAGCGCAGAGTCTAACCACGTCCAGCGCGTCGAGGCTGTCGTCCAAGCGGCGACTCTCACGGTCATCGAAGTCGAAACAGCACGGCTGCGGTCGGTCCAACCCTGCGGCCAGACCGAAGGCGCTCAGCTCGTGCTCGAAGAGGGTGGCGTTGCAGCCTCCTTGGCTCATTGTGGTTGTGTGTTGGTCTCTGCTGCTTGGATCGAAGCGTGTTGAAGCGGAAGATTGGGTTGTGACGAAGGGCGGCCGTTGCGTTGCTGTGTGATTCGTACAGTGATTGGACAACGCTCCGCAAAGTGGACTCGTCTAATTCGGGACAGAAAAGCACCGCTGGAACAGCGGCGCTATCGCTGTTGGACCATTTCGGACTGCAAGTTGCAGCAGGCACGTCTCCGCCCGTTCGCAGTCGTGATTCAGCCACTGGCATTACCCCACCGAGAGCTGTAAAATTTCAAGCTCGTGCTGATTGCAACCAAATTGTGATGCCTGTAACCCGTTCCTCATCCGCACGTTCAGGCTGGAGAGGAATCTTTTCCTTCTATCCTTGGCATGGCCGGTCGTACTCACAGGCCCTTGAACACTCGCTCACAGTATGTTTCTCTGTAGCTCGTCGGTCGGTCGGTCTAGTCAGCGCGTGACACGGACGTTTTATTCACTCCTTCTTTACAAACGTTACAAAAGAGAGCTGTTGCGCAGGTTGGTCGGTTTGGTCGGCCGGAAACATATGCAAGTTTGTAAGCAATCTCGTAGGTGTGCACCCGAGTCATCCGCGTGTCCCGTATCTCTTGCGAAAGAGTTACGGGATGAGGACGTGGGCATTTCTTTTACGGGAAAGGCAGACCAATTCGAAGCCGTCAGTGTTCCTGAGAGGAATGTATCGGCTCTGTCAACGTCACTCCTGTCCGACGAAATCAGAAAGCGCTGGGATGTGCGACGCACAGTGCGTGGGCTCAAATTGAGGCTCAATGGCCGGTAGCAGCTGTGCGAACGATGATCTTTCGAGCGCTGAATCAGTCTACGCACGCCAGCACGTTTAGCAGCAGTGCTGAATCGGCATCTTTACATGGTCGCCGCGTTAGACTGAAATGATATCACTCGTGCCGTAATAGAGGCGTTGAACATAATTTTACTAGTCGTTACAGTGTTGCCTAACCAGCTTTCAGCGTGCACTCCTGTAAACGCATCACATCTGAGCACTTTGTGGGCAATGGAGACGCGGGAAACGTAACTTTTTCATATGAGCTTTTTTTTTCACAAAGTGCTATTGCTGTCCACTAAAACCAATACGCCATTCACTAGCTTTGGTCAATAGCCACGCTTGCATGCAGCCGTTGCAAAAGTCCACATCTTCCAGCAGTAGAGGGTTGCTGTTCCATTTTTTTAATCCCGTAATGCACGAAAAGAAATGCGTCAAAATGGCCTCCTATGCAAGCCGACTGTATTGCTCTCATAGATAGAGTAATCGCTGTCCTCGTACAGCACTTGATGGCCGTGCAGCCAACGCAGAATGTTCAAATGGGCTCCTCGAGCCGCGTTGTCGATCCCGTACCGTGACCATCTTTCGTCCGGTCGATTCATGTGCAACCGTTTCAACATGGACACCCCTGAAACGAGAACATGGGAACCACGTGCTTCAGATTAGAGACACCCTTGTCAGTCAAAGCGAGGGTTACAGCCAAGCATCGGCAGCATTATAGTACGTCGCATGAATCTAATACCTCGCTTTAAAACTGTATGACTACTATAGTAAAGTGGGCATGGCCGATAGTACCTAGCTTTTGAAAAATATGACTACTATAGTGTCAACCAATCAAAATTGACCTCGACTCTGATTGGCGGTATGTTTTACACAGCCGGAACAGGGATTTTAGTCCCGTTTGGCCCCGTTGTCTTGAAGTTTGTAAGTGGCATTTAGTCTAGAAAGCTATTTTTCATAGACGGGTCATCGACACAAAACAACGACGCGCCACGAGCTCTGGACTGCGAGCACCAATCCAAGGCAATGCACTCCACTGTGGTCTTCTTTCTGGCGGGTAGCGTAGGTTGTGTGAGAGAGAGGAAGAAGAAGAGGAGTGTTCTGGAGTCATCTAAAGACGAAGTGAGATAGATTATATGCTTAAGAAAGTTGGCTAGCTGCTTACGAGTCATCGTGAACTGGCGTTCACCATAATTATAATGAAACAGCAATATAGTGGCTTTAGCAAGCTCTATGAGAGCCAGTTATCATATGTCAAAGGTAGGTAATCAGTATGTTGAGAGGTTACTTCAACAGCCTCCCTGCCTCATAATGTACTATATCATACAGCCAGCTACATCAACTATCAAAGGTAAGAATTTTAAAAATAAGAATTCCTCAGTCTTGAAAAGCCGCCGGAGGAAGTCCAGCGGCTGCTGTCGATACTTTGCCCGTAAGGGGAGTAAGACACCGCAGGACACGCCCCAGCAGGACTTCGAGCAGCAAGATGAGTACTATGCCGGTAGGTAGGGCCTCATGCAGACGCGGAAAAAAATGCAACAGCAGCCGAGCTGCGAGCTCGCAAGAGCACACGCGTCGCTGCACGTGCAGCCAGCACGCAATCCGTACCAAGGACTTATCAACTGTCGCCGCTGTTGCCCCGGAGGCCAGCAAGGCACATGAGAAACTGCTGGAGGCCACTAAACTCGTCACTGAGGTCGTTCAAGGTGTAGCTATGTCTGAAGTTGACTTGAATCAGCCACGAGACGGCACCGAGCAGCCTACAACCGACAGTACGATGCACCAGGAATGGGTGTGCACAATCTGTACGGTGGTCAACGCGATCGAGCACTCTAAGTGTCCCAATTGCAAGGTCGGTAGACCCGGGTACGCCTTGTTCGATGTAGCGAGTACCATGGGCGACGAATCAATTACTGTGGGTGACGAATCGAGAACTGTCATCGACACAACCTGGCCAAGCGAGTACCGTGGATGCGGAAAGAGTACCATCGTGGACGGAAACTCTACTGTGCCCGACTAGCCGTCTCCTGTGCCCGACAAAATGTCTACCGTTCCCGAACAATTGTATTACCCAATTTTGGGGGAATATTACACGGGTGGATATACTACTATCGGTAATAAATTCGTCACCGTCGTGGAGACTTGGCAAGTCGCCTACATTAACGATCGCCGCAAGACGCCTATGAGAGTAGAGTACCAGGTGCTTTACCCCCGATCGAGCTTGCAAGAAAGTGTACGTGCGCTCATGGGAACCGCGGTCCAAGTTAAAGGAAGTCGACTTCGAGACGGAGATAGCTCTTGTTGATCGCTGGAAGGCTTCGTCGGTGCCGCTGCTCGAGACATTCTGGAAGGAAGATGACGACGGCTACGGGATGATTGGGGCCGACGAAGACAATTTGTGCGTTTCCAAGTGTTGAAGTGTGCAGCAGAGCGCTGGGCTGCCCGGATCTCGTCACTCAGCAGGACATCGAGCAGTTCATTGACGACAGTCACGATCTTCGAGCGGGAGCAACGTGGGTTGACGTGTGAGACTTCATGATTCGCCTGCGGGACGCAGGTCGAGACATCAACTACAATGCCTTCGTCAAGAACAACTACATGACGCCAGGTCGCCGTGGTGCTCGTGTGATGAGGGAGGTACCGCTCGGAGATGGAGTCTACATCGTTGCTGCATACAACCACAGCCACATTGGCCATGCTGCAGTGCTTTCTGTCCAAGGGAGCAAACGTCTCGTCTACGACAAGAAGAACGAACTAGGTAAGCCGGTCACGTCCGCAAGGGGGTGAATCAACTTCTATGCATTTATTCGTCCGTTCATTATCTTTAAGTAGATGATAGGAGTCGGTAGGATTTTCGCGGGTTTGCCTAACGGATAATGGACCTTGTCAGCGTGCATATTGGGTCGTGTCCCAACCACTAGGTACATGACACTACCTACTGCTTGGCGATACGGAATTGATTTCATCGCATCTTTCTCTTGCTCACTGCTAGGTTGGCTGGTTACGGAGAGTTTGGCGTTCCGTTCTGCTGGTGTTACAATAGGGTACGGAATGTAGTCGTTAAACCGGTCAATGACCTTCGTAGCGTACTCGTGTTGATGGATAAATATCGCTCGGTTCTTACGGTCTCGTTGAATGGACCAACCGAGTAAGTACTTTGCCTCCCCTAAATCTGACATGGAGAATCGTTTTTCAGGGCTGATTTCAGCTCACTGATGAGTGCTGGTGTAGGCGCAATGATCAGCAAGTCGTCGACGTACACTGCAATATAACAAGTAACGTTGTCGACTGTGCGTCGAAAGGCACATCGATCTTTAATAAGTTTCAGGAACTCAAGGCTCTCTAGGAAGACAGATAAGGTTTGGTACCAGACACGGGGTACTTGTTTCAACCCATATAAGCTCTTAAGAAGTTTGCACACTAGATGCTCCTTGCCCGGGGTTTTGAAACCTTCCGGTTGAGCCATGTAGATCTCCTCTTCCAAATAGCCATTAAGGAATGCTGTTTTAACATCCATTTGGTGGATTTCAAGGTCGAGAAGAGCTGCAATAGTGAGCAGTAGTCTGAGTACCCCCATCCTGATAACAGGAGAGAATATCTCATTGTAGTCGATGCCAAATTCCTGTAGGAACCCTTTGATCACCAGACGCGTTTTAAAGTGGTCAATTTTGCCAGTGCCGGTGTATTTTACTACGAAGACCCATCGGCTACTCAAAACCTTCCTCCCTTTAGGAGGGGTTACCAACACCCAAGTGTTGTTGTCCATGAGGGACTTGTATTCCGATTTAGCTGCTGTATGCCACTGGTTAGCGTGGGAATACTTAATTGCCTCCCGATACGTAGTGGTCTCTGACACATACCGAACAGCTAGTTATGTAAGTGTGCGGAGGATCAGAGTCCGTCTCCGTTCTAAATGAGTAATGTATGGCTGTTCGATTAATAGCCTCCCTCAATGAGGGTAGTACCCGTTTGTTGGCCGTACTTGATGCGGTTCCCATCGCAGGATCTGAAGTGGGTAATGGTGTCGTCACTGGTTCTGATACACGTTGGATCTCAATCTTGAATGAATTCATCGCTCAACTGAGTTTAGGCACGATGCCCCAACTCCTTTCAGAACGATCCACCTACGGCGCATCTAGAGATGTACTGCACTTCGTCTGCAGACATTAAAATTGGTATTTCCAATGTATCTTTAGTCAACTTTGTGGTTTCGCCAGCTAACTCTGGGTTCCTTCGTCCTCCAATGCAACTTCCTACTCCTTCTTCGTGCGATTCCCTGTTGCCCACTCCCTTTCTAACTCCAACAGCAGACAGCACGACACTGTCGAATCTTGACAAGAAATGGCTCGCGAAAGGCTACCAGTTCAACTTCCTCTATTAATAATGACGATGCGATCGAAGCAGAAGAGGCTCCAAGCTTATCCGGTAGATAAGAGTTTTGGGCTCTCTCTCACAGGAGTGAGGTGCTGAAAGCTGGTCAGGGAGCAGTTTAAAACGATTGGTAAGCTATATTCAACGCCTCAACTACGACACGAGCAATATCATTTCACTCTGTATGTATATACCTGGATACAGTGGCGGTGTTGAAGTGCGCGAACTGCATCAGTCACACTGCATGATACGTAGTGGTTAGTGGGAATTGAGCGCATGCGCTTTCTGATTTCGTCGGACAGGAATAACGCTAGCAACCGCTCAAGAACACTGATGGCTTCGTTTTATCTATATGCCTGCGGTGCAAGATGCACTTCATGGACACGAAAAAGAAATTCCACGTCCGCACTCGTCCTCAACCGTCCGCGCCGTTGCTCTTGCGAAAGCATTCCAGAAGCAATACAAATTTGCATATGCTTCCGACCGACCAAACCGACCGACCTGCGCAACAGCTCTCGTTCTGTACCGTGTTGTAAGAAAAGAGTGAATAAAACGTCCGTGTCACGCGCTGACTAGACCGACCGACCTGCGCAACAGCTCTCGTTCTGTACCGTGTTGTAAGAAAAGAGTGAATAAAACGTCCGTGTCACGCGCTGACTAGACCGACCGACCGACGAGCTAAAGAGAAACATACTGTGAGCGAGTGTTCAAGGGCCTGTGAGTACGACCGGCCATGCCAAGGATAGAAGGAAAAGATTCCTCTCCAGCCTGAACGTGCGGATGAGGAACGGGTTACAGGCATCACAATTTGGTTGCAATCAGCACGAGCTTGAAATTTTACAGCTCTCGGTGGGGTAATGCCAGTGGCTGAATCACGACTGCGAACAGGCGGAGACGTGCCTGCTGCAACTTGCAGTCTGAAATGGCCCAACAGCGATAGCGCCGCTGTTCCAGCGGTGCTTTTCTGTCCCGAATTAGACGAGTCCACTTTGCGGAGCGTTGTCCAATCACTGTACGAAACACACAGCAACGCAACGGCCGCCCTTCGTCACAACCCAATCTTCCGCTTCAACACGCTTCGATCCAAGCAGCAGAGACCAACACACAACCACAATGAGCCAAGGAGGCCGCAAGGCCAGGATGCAGGATGCGGTCAATTCCTATAGTGTATGTTGTTCTGTAACGGGGTTACACATACAAGTGGCTACACGACTGGTAACTCTAACAGTTAGGATAACTGTTAGAGGTTGGAAATGGACCTCAGACCTTGGTGTGCTGTACACACCAATGGCTACATGGGTGAACCACATCATTGAGTGGTTCGCGTGCATTTGTGCATGTTATTGGTAGAAAGTAACGGATTTCTACCAATCAATGCCCTTCACGGAAGCAGAGATTCTGCCAACCACACGTTGGCTTATCCTTTAGAAATAGATTAAACAGTTTTAGGAGGTTCCATAATTGGCTTCGTGCCAAATTCAATAACAGTTCTCATTTTACGGTATTTTGCAGTTTAAATTACTTATATTTGATTTAATTAAACTTATTGGAATAAGTTTATTTAAATAAAGTCTATCTTAATTGCACGCTTCCTCATACACGTAAGCGCACGTGTACGCCACCTAGTGGGTCTAAGTAGACCCATTA
Source organism: Phytophthora citrophthora (assembly GCA_031305395.1). Lineage (NCBI taxonomy): Eukaryota > Oomycota > Peronosporomycetes > Peronosporales > Peronosporaceae > Phytophthora > Phytophthora citrophthora. The sequence continues at coordinate 374,836 of JASMQC010000024.1, forward strand.
CATGTTCTCGGAGCTTATCGAGCTGGTAGAGCGACTTCATATCGATTCGCCGCCAATTAATTTGTGACGATACCAAGGTCTTAATCTGCTTCACTGTCTTGCAGATCAAGTCGCGTCCAGTACGGCGCTGTGTGGTCTCGCCGGGTTCTTGTATATCGTGCACAACTTAAACGTCAACAAAACTCGTCGGGCCCAGCTTACCTGCGCCGGAACGCCTCCGTCCCTATTTGTATTTAACGCAATCAATGCAAAGATAAAGAACCCGCCTCGTTCTCTATTCTTCGTCTCAACCAATTGTCCGCCCAACCAATTTCTAACACCGACAACAGCCCTTGGATCTCGTCCTAAACATCGAGGATACTTGACTAATGACCCGTTCCCGGTGGCCCGTCGTCAGTCACTCACCCGTCTAGCACCGCCCAAAGCTTCAGCTGTAGTCTTGTCCAACCGCCCGTCCGTACTACTCGTTTATTCTCGCACTCGCTGGCTTCGCCGCTCGCGCACCAGTCTCAGTCGCCATCCAGAGCCTCACTCGCGCTCCGTCCGTCGAAGTTATTCGTTGCTTGTGCCCCACTTGGTAAGTTTGGAAGTGAAAGTCTCCGTCCAGCCGTCGCAGCCGTCTGCTTTGCTCTTTCATCGCTGCTCCAGCGCCCTGCACACCCATGAGCCAGCTGCTCCACTGAGTTGCAGTTATTTCAAGATCGCTCTACTTTGGTGGATTCCTTGCACTTCAGCGCCGTTCGCATGGTGATCTTCCTCATCGAACCCTTGGCTCGCACGTCCAGCATCCACATCACGCCGCACGCCATTAACCGCCACCGACTAGGCTTGTCCTATTACAAATTCATCCATTTACGTGATCGAGCGAGTTGAGAAGCATGAAGTGACCGTTGATATGGATGGATATCATTAAGTCTCCGACTACACTAGATCAAAGTATGCTGAGAACTGGCCAATCAGACACTCCAATTATCTACTTTCCTAGTTTTGGCGAATTATTTCGCTCTCTTTTTGCCATTTTCACCCAATCAAAATGTGTATAGTGGCTGTAGTCGGAACTGAGCGATTCCGACGTATCGAGTCAGAAATAATGACTAGATACGTGTATCATGCTACAAATGAGTCGTATGCGTTGTATCACTCCCATATTTGCTGCGTCTCCGACTACAAACGCCCAAGAACGTTAAAGAACAATGAGTCTAAACGACCTCAAGCCTGCCAACACTAAGCGGGCGCGCGCGACAGCGGTGAAGGCTTTCGAGCGCTTCCTTACTGTTGAGAGCACTAGCATGGAGCATGTCAGGGCTCTCATCGCCGTGGACCCAGGCCGTGCAGGTTGTATTCTCGTGACACTAATGGATAAGTTTGGTGTGTACTTGGCCTTCCACGCAGGAGCTAGGGGGCAACCTCTATCGCGCCACTCCGCTGCTCAATACTTCCGCCAAGTGAAGTGCTGGCTTCTGGACGAGTATCCTGTTCAAGGTGGGGCTGTGGAACGGCAGCTGCTCAGTTTGGGGCGCACGCTTGAGCAGCACTGCATCAAGCGTGAAAGTGGTGGTTTTGTCAAGAAAGCAGTTGCGTGCACGAAGGAGAGTCTCAAGAAGATGACAAGTTATCTGTATTCAACGGCTAGCTGTGGATCGGACTACCAAGATGCCGCGCTGTTATGTCTTCTCTGGTATCTGTTTGGACGTGCATCGGATTTAACTTTCGTTCGGAAGCAACAGCTATCCATCGGAGCTGGTGAAGTGTTCTTCATTCGCTTCATCCGCGTGAAGACATCCGATGAGCAAGCGTAGTCGCTCTTCCCTGATGGAGATCCCGCTACCTGCCCGCTGCTTGCACTGACACTGGCCTTGATCGTGCAGGAGTCTCCGTGCGCCGCTCTGCTCAACCACTTGCCAGTCAAGTCGAAGGACGTACCTGTCGAGCTGACTGAGTCCATTCCACTTCTGGACTTGCTTGATGACAGTAGCGCGCCGGGTTCCTCGCAGGCTCCAACAACAAGCTGCACCACAAGCATCAAACCGGTAGCTGGTATCCACGTTCTCATCAATCGCTTACTACATCGTGTTGCTGGTCCAGCTGGAGTTGAAGACGCGCTGACATCTCACTCGTTTCGGCGAGGTGGTGCGCAGCATGCGAACGCTTGCTCAGAGCTGACGGCGCAGTTGATATTCGATCGTGGAGCTTGGAACTTGACCACGACGAACAAAGCTTTTGCATACGTCTTCAACACTCCAAAAGAAGATCACCAGGTCGCGAAGATTCTGAGCGGGATGTCTCCACGGCAAGCCTCTGTTCTTCCGTCGTTGGGTATCTTCGACTCGGTCACACAAGAGGAAATCAGAGCGGTTAGCTACAAACTCTTCAATGCTAGCCATGGACTCGCCAACAAGTCCTTCAATCTCAGCAGTGGTGTGATTGATGTGCTGACAGCCACACTCATCCAACATTACCCGGCGTTGATGGCGTTCAATGAAGACGCTCCTGCGATGAAGACGATTCAGCGCTGTACCGAAGCGTCTGGAGTGACAACGACAAGCTTGTTGGCATGGTCACAGCAACTCGCGAGGTCAACTGCTCACACGAAAGCCACAGCAGATGATCTAATGGGAGGAAACGCAAAGGCCAAAGTTGTGTTCGATCACCAGAGTGCCTTAATTGAACGGTTAATCGAGGTCAACCGGAACCTTGAGGCTCGAGTCACCTTGCTAGAGTCTACAAATACATACGCGGCAGGTAAAACATCGGCATGTGAGATTCAAAAGAAGCGATCAAGAGACAAAGATGAAAACGTACCAGTGAAGCGCCGGCGGCGATCAAAGACGACACCACTTGTGGACACCTGGTTCGCGTGGTATACTGCAGTTCCGCGTGGATGGCTGAGCACGAACAAGCACAAGAAGTCCGACTCCAAGCAACTGGTGGCCTTCATGCGGCTGTTCATCGACGACGGGTACGCGCTCGACGATTCATCGCCCACCTACAAAGACAATGTCCGTCAGCTTGGAGAGCGAGCATCGCAAGAAATCACAGCGTTCCTGAGCGCACAAGGTATACCGTCAAAGGGGTCCAACGCGGTGCTCAAGGTGCTTCGTCAACTGCATCGCGAGGGGATCCTGAATGACCGCATCTCTGCCTATCAACAGCGCCTCGCGGTCGGCCGCATCGCATATCCTGCACCAAGTCACTGCCAAAGTGTGCTCAAGGTGCGGTTGTAACGCAGTCCCCTGTCCATTGTAATACAGTTTGTAGTTGCAATTTCAATCCCTGTTAGCGTAGACGTCGGCAACAGGCATTCGAGATTGAATATCGATGGGTGGAATCGAACCATCACCTTCCCTTTCGGGAGCTCTTCCGTTGAGCTACATCGATGGGGGTTAGTACAACAACATCGCAGGGATACTCATCTGGGTGCTCGACGGGGAATTACAAGCCTCAGTAACTTCGCGGCCAGGACAACCCTCTTAGGGACACCGATGCTCGGTGCCACCCCCTCAATTCACCCTCCTGGGTGGTCAATCGAGCACTGAGCTCACACGGCAAAATGGCGCAGTTGAATTGCATGTGTACCATTCATTTAACCTCGTAATTACTCCTGCCACATACACATTAATGGACCAATCAAACGTTTTTACTGAACCTCTATAAATAGGTGCAATATCAATTCTTGCGAGATGTTGATGCGTCGGATGCAAGTCGGAATTGCATTGACGGTCGAAGTCGTTACGCTATGGATGAATATCATTAAGTCTCCGACTACACTAGATCAAAGTATGCTGAGAACTGGCCAATCAGACACTCCAATTATCTACTTTCCTAGTTTTGGCGAATTATTTCGCTCTCTTTTTGCCATTTTCACCCAATCAAAATGTGTATAGTGGCTGTAGTCGGAACTGAGCGATTCCGACGTATCGAGTCAGAAATAATGACTAGATACGTGTATCATGCTACAAATGAGTCGTATGCGTTGTATCACTCCCATATTTGCTGCGTCTCCGACTACAAACGCCCAAGAACGTTAAAGAACAATGAGTCTAAACGACCTCAAGCCTGCCAACACTAAGCGGGCGCGCGCGACAGCGGTGAAGGCTTTCGAGCGCTTCCTTACTGTTGAGAGCACTAGCATGGAGCATGTCAGGGCTCTCATCGCCGTGGACCCAGGCCGTGCAGGTTGTATTCTCGTGACACTAATGGATAAGTTTGGTGTGTACTTGGCCTTCCACGCAGGAGCTAGGGGGCAACCTCTATCGCGCCACTCCGCTGCTCAATACTTCCGCCAAGTGAAGTGCTGGCTTCTGGACGAGTATCCTGTTCAAGGTGGGGCTGTGGAACGGCAGCTGCTCAGTTTGGGGCGCACGCTTGAGCAGCACTGCATCAAGCGTGAAAGTGGTGGTTTTGTCAAGAAAGCAGTTGCGTGCACGAAGGAGAGTCTCAAGAAGATGACAAGTTATCTGTATTCAACGGCTAGCTGTGGATCGGACTACCAAGATGCCGCGCTGTTATGTCTTCTCTGGTATCTGTTTGGACGTGCATCGGATTTAACTTTCGTTCGGAAGCAACAGCTATCCATCGGAGCTGGTGAAGTGTTCTTCATTCGCTTCATCCGCGTGAAGACATCCGATGAGCAAGCGTAGTCGCTCTTCCCTGATGGAGATCCCGCTACCTGCCCGCTGCTTGCACTGACACTGGCCTTGATCGTGCAGGAGTCTCCGTGCGCCGCTCTGCTCAACCACTTGCCAGTCAAGTCGAAGGACGTACCTGTCGAGCTGACTGAGTCCATTCCACTTCTGGACTTGCTTGATGACAGTAGCGCGCCGGGTTCCTCGCAGGCTCCAACAACAAGCTGCACCACAAGCATCAAACCGGTAGCTGGTATCCACGTTCTCATCAATCGCTTACTACATCGTGTTGCTGGTCCAGCTGGAGTTGAAGACGCGCTGACATCTCACTCGTTTCGGCGAGGTGGTGCGCAGCATGCGAACGCTTGCTCAGAGCTGACGGCGCAGTTGATATTCGATCGTGGAGCTTGGAACTTGACCACGACGAACAAAGCTTTTGCATACGTCTTCAACACTCCAAAAGAAGATCACCAGGTCGCGAAGATTCTGAGCGGGATGTCTCCACGGCAAGCCTCTGTTCTTCCGTCGTTGGGTATCTTCGACTCGGTCACACAAGAGGAAATCAGAGCGGTTAGCTACAAACTCTTCAATGCTAGCCATGGACTCGCCAACAAGTCCTTCAATCTCAGCAGTGGTGTGATTGATGTGCTGACAGCCACACTCATCCAACATTACCCGGCGTTGATGGCGTTCAATGAAGACGCTCCTGCGATGAAGACGATTCAGCGCTGTACCGAAGCGTCTGGAGTGACAACGACAAGCTTGTTGGCATGGTCACAGCAACTCGCGAGGTCAACTGCTCACACGAAAGCCACAGCAGATGATCTAATGGGAGGAAACGCAAAGGCCAAAGTTGTGTTCGATCACCAGAGTGCCTTAATTGAACGGTTAATCGAGGTCAACCGGAACCTTGAGGCTCGAGTCACCTTGCTAGAGTCTACAAATACATACGCGGCAGGTAAAACATCGGCATGTGAGATTCAAAAGAAGCGATCAAGAGACAAAGATGAAAACGTACCAGTGAAGCGCCGGCGGCGATCAAAGACGACACCACTTGTGGACACCTGGTTCGCGTGGTATACTGCAGTTCCGCGTGGATGGCTGAGCACGAACAAGCACAAGAAGTCCGACTCCAAGCAACTGGTGGCCTTCATGCGGCTGTTCATCGACGACGGGTACGCGCTCGACGATTCATCGCCCACCTACAAAGACAATGTCCGTCAGCTTGGAGAGCGAGCATCGCAAGAAATCACAGCGTTCCTGAGCGCACAAGGTATACCGTCAAAGGGGTCCAACGCGGTGCTCAAGGTGCTTCGTCAACTGCATCGCGAGGGGATCCTGAATGACCGCATCTCTGCCTATCAACAGCGCCTCGCGGTCGGCCGCATCGCATATCCTGCACCAAGTCACTGCCAAAGTGTGCTCAAGGTGCGGTTGTAACGCAGTCCCCTGTCCATTGTAATACAGTTTGTAGTTGCAATTTCAATCCCTGTTAGCGTAGACGTCGGCAACAGGCATTCGAGATTGAATATCGATGGGTGGAATCGAACCATCACCTTCCCTTTCGGGAGCTCTTCCGTTGAGCTACATCGATGGGGGTTAGTACAACAACATCGCAGGGATACTCATCTGGGTGCTCGACGGGGAATTACAAGCCTCAGTAACTTCGCGGCCAGGACAACCCTCTTAGGGACACCGATGCTCGGTGCCACCCCCTCAATTCACCCTCCTGGGTGGTCAATCGAGCACTGAGCTCACACGGCAAAATGGCGCAGTTGAATTGCATGTGTACCATTCATTTAACCTCGTAATTACTCCTGCCACATACACATTAATGGACCAATCAAACGTTTTTACTGAACCTCTATAAATAGGTGCAATATCAATTCTTGCGAGATGTTGATGCGTCGGATGCAAGTCGGAATTGCATTGACGGTCGGAGTCGTTACGCTATGGATGGAGGCGATGCGATGAGTTGTTAGATAAAAATCTTGACTTGCTGATTTGTTGTCTGACTCGATTATTGTAACTTTATAGCATGGAACTAGTTCGCACAGTTCTTTTCAGCCTGGTGAAGCTTCGGTAAGTTGCCATGGCTATAACGTGCCTTCGCTAGCAAATTTCAGAGCAACTTATGATCTGAACCAAGACTAACAACTACGTGCCCATCGCACTTGCAGTGTTAAGCACAAGGATTTCAGAACTGTGATTTTCCCGTTCGTACAAATGCCGGTATTACGTGGCATTCTGAAGGAGGGTTTCAAGGGGACATTAGATGATGCATGAGCTGGAGTACATGCTTGCCATTATCTTTGGCTCTCACCTTCTCGTGGGGAACACTACCAAAGAATCGATTTTGTTGGCTACTTGTCTAATGACTACTTCAACTTTGGCTATGTCATTGGCACCCACGGAATTGGGAAGACTTAACAGTACAGCACAGATTTTTGTTTTACAGTTTTTGAGATCGTAAATGTCTATTATTCAAATCAACGTGGTCATTCTTTATAAAGTCGAGAGACGCTCAGCTCCCAACATCTTTGTCACTTCCGTCGCTAGTGTCACATTCACTCTCCTCGTCGTAGTTTTCGCTCACAAACATTGTATCACGAATGATGTCTGCTAATAGCGAACACCGCTTAGTCGTAACAACGTTTCCGCTCTTCGAAAAAACTCGTCGGATGGCACTGATGTGGCGATACAGCCTAACCACTTTCGAGCGAGAGCAGCTACGATTGGGTACTTGGTCCTTCGTTCTGCCCACCAAAGCAGAGCATCCGTAGTCACTCGAGTGCCGTGAGCATCGTTCAAATATCGCCTAACTTGAGACTCACATTCAACAAGAATCTCTTCATCATCCACTGTTATCTCCTCCTCATGATATTCATCTGTTCCTCCACTGCATACGTCCGTCAACCATGCCAAGTTTTGATTCGGCGACGTTGTCAAAGCTTCAACCTCCGTTTCCACCACCATGTGTTCATTAGAACTGATTTTTCTATTTGCAATATCCTTCCCCATCTCGAATACAGCGGATTTGAACTGAGAAATGGCAAAATGAGCCTCGTCGAGGTTTAAGTGCTTCAGTTCTGCAGAGCGAGGGTCTAGTACTGATATCCATAGCAATTCATCAGGTAGGTTGCAGTGGAACCGGTCAGAAAAAGTTTCACGTAAGTCTTCCGAACTGACTGCATGAGGGTCCTTACCCTTGAAGCATATTCTTCGCTACCGACTCTCCTAATTGTCACTTCGAACATTTCAGCGTCGTTCAGTTTTCTCTCAATAGAGCAAAGTACGGGGACAGCGATGACAAGTGTAGGATACTTCTGACCACCCAAGCCGTTCGATGCTCTGGCGAAGGTTCAAGCAATAAAACCAAACAACGGATCGTCAGCCAATGTTCAGCATTTGGTTCCTCCACTGATCCCGAAAACTCTCCAGTTCTGACAACGTGATCAAAAAAGCTGTCTTGTGTCCCCTTTAGCTCTAGAATTCGTAGCAGCATGGCGTAAGTACTATTCCAACGTGTTGCACAGTCTGTCTTAGGGAGAAGCTCTTTGGTTTGAAGGTTTTTAAACAGTCAGTCCCCTTTACAGAGCGACTGAAGAACACTGCCATTTTGCGGGATTTTTCGACAACGCCACGTAGTGTTTCCAAGTCAGTGCGAGCTGATTCACAAGTATCAGTAATGAACGCGTCAATTCCTTCGCAGGCTTCCTGCTCAATAGCAGCATCAAAATCTGCATCCGTTCTCGCAGCAGCCATTAATTCCCTGGAAGACTTGCCGGTTTTCTTTTTAACGATGCCCGATCCGACAATGAGGTGTAAGCAGTGCACTAGACATGACATGGAATCGACTTGCAGTAATTCACAAGCCTTGACCCCATTAGAAGCACCATCCCGAAGAAATTTCACACATTTTTCCAGTGGAAGCTCCCATTCAGTCATGATATGCTCCAGTGCCTCTGCAATACGGTACCCATCGTGTTTCCCTGATAAAAGTTTTACCTCAAGTACCCAACTCCGCATTTGGAACATCTCGTTCAAGTAGTGAAGAGTAAAACTGATGAACGCGAGCTTGCTTCTAGCAGTCCAAATATCGCTTGAAGCGGAATAGTAGAGACATTCGGTGCCGATCTTCTCCTTCAAAGTCTCACGGAGTTGTGCCGCTATTATTTCAACACCTTCACGGGTTTTCCACGACTTTGGAATTCTCACTCGCCCACGAACCGAATTGAGATATCGAGCATATTTTCGGAAGTACTTATCATGCACGATCGAGAATGGCCGCATCGATTTTACAATCCAAATTGACGCGAGATCATCCGACCGAGATTGTTCTGCTGCGGTGGCCGGTTCTTGGGGATTAACGTCTGGCAAATCTTCAGTATCTTGGTGAACCAGTTTATGGTTTCGGTTTGCTTTTTGGCCTTTCTCCTCGGCAGCTGCTCGTTTGAGTTCATTGGGATGACATTACTTCATGTGCTTGGTTACACTGGACGTATTTGACTTCTCAAACGTAATTTCCACTTTACACTTGTTGCAGAAAGCACACCGGGCATGTTCCGACCGAAGATTAAGAATATCAATGCCAGAGCACTCCTCCTTGCGAACGAGCTGTATAAATCGCCAGTGTTGCGGTTTACGCATCTTGTGCATGTTGTAAAGGAAACGTTGTTCATTCCTTGCCCTTGATCTCGATTAGGTGGTGCATTTTCACCATTCGGGAGCGGACTGACTGAGTCTCCAGCGCGCCAAGGAGATTGTGTAGTGCTTCTACTGCCACGAGCCTTACGGGTGCAGGTTGAGGTCTGATCACTACGCTGGGCATTACCGGGCGATTTGCGTTGACCAATTCCTGGTGGATGTCCGTGTCGCCGTCGCCGACTCTTGGCTGGCGTTTTGGTGTGCTGGGAACCGCTTGGCGTGCTGCTAACCCGAGAGGAATGAGGGCTACACGGGGTATAAACGGATTTCCTCGAGCGAAGACTTGGGGGCGGTGTGGCGGCATAAGCGTATTCACGAGTGTTCCCTGGTGAGTGACACTTAGTTTCTTCGCAATACAGACCGGAGGCGGAATGCTTGCGTGTCAAACGTAGAGCAGAGAAGATGTGATCGTCACCATATTGTGTGGGCGGCAAATTATCGCGAGCTTCCATAAGACTGTCACCAAACCGGTGGGTTTTATTGAGCGCATGCGCTTTCTGATTTCGTCGGACAGGAATAACGCTAGCAACCGCTCAAGAACACTGATGGCTTCGTTTTATCTATATGCCTGCGGTGCAAGATGCACTTCATGGACACGAAAAAGAAATTCCACGTCCGCACTCGTCCTCAACCGTCCGCGCCGTTGCTTTTGCGAAAGCGTTCCAGAAGCAATACAAACTTGCATATGTTTCCGACCGACCAAACCGACCGACCTGTGCAACAGCTCTTGTTCTGTACCGTGTTGTAAGAAAAGAGTGAATAAAACGTCCGTGTCACGCGCTGACTAGACCGACCGACCGACGAGCTACAGAGAAACATACTGTGAGCGAGTGTTCAAGGGCCTGTGAGTACGACCGGTCATGCCAAGGATAGAAGGAAAGATTCCTCTCCAGCCTGAACGTGCGGATGAGGAACGGGTTACAGGCATCACAATTTGGTTGCAATCAGCACGAGCTTGAAATTTTACAGCTCTCGGTGGGGTAATGCCAGTGGCTGAATCACGACTGCGAACGGGCGGAGACGTGCCTGCTGCAACTTGCAGTCTGAAATGGCCCAACAGCGATAGCGCCGCTGTTCCAGCGGTGCTTTTCTGTCCCGAATTAGACGAGTCCACTTTGCGGAGCGTTGTCCAATCACTGTACGAAACACACAGCAACGCAACGGCCGCCCTTCGTCACAACCCAATCTTCCGCTTCAACACGCTTCGATCCAAGCAGCAGAGACCAACACACAACCACAATGAGCCAAGGAGGCTGCAACGCCACCCTCTTCGAGCACGAGCTGAGCGCCTTCGGTCTGGCTGCAGGGTTGGACCGACCGCAGCCGTGCTGTTTCGACTTCGATGACCGTGAGAGTCGCCGCTTGGACGACAGCCTCGACGCGCTGGACGTGGTTAGACTCTGCGCTCCCGTGCTGGCGCTCGACGCCGCGGACGCCGTGCTGCTCCCCGATCCGGTGGACGACTGTACACGCACACACGTTAGTAGCAAGTACGGCCCCACGCCGTGCAACAACAAGACCAGGCGTCGCAGTGGCAGCGACGGAGGCGCCACCTCCTCGCCCAAGCCCCACCGTCACCACTGCAAGAAGGCATCACGCAAGCAGGTACACGAGCTGCAGGTCATGGTAAATGCCATGCAGGTACAAGTAAATGGGGCGGCTGCCGAGATCCAGCAGCTCGCGCAGCTCGTAGGCCAGTTCGCCCGTCAGCGCGAGCAGGAACAAGAGCGATTCCGAAGACTAGAGCAACAGCAGGAGTTTGCAGAGCAAGAGATGGACATGGATCTCGACGTGCAACAACGGCATTTGTGCGCACAAGTCAAACACGATCGTGAGCAGTTTGAATTTGAACAGCAGCAGCAGTACCGCGGCTTGTAATTGCGTAGGTCTGCGGTTCCAATTACCTGTTCCTGCATCGATAATGCTCTCATTCTGCTCAACAAACGAAGGACATGTGTGATGTGAGTTTACTATTTAGCAGCATGACCGCTGCACACTGATAACCATATCAATCCTATTAATTAAAACTCTTGTGTCATTCAAGCGTACTGTGTCAATGTATTTGCTGTTGTCTGATCGGTTCACTTGCTCGTGCTTGCCAATGTATCACAAAAGTAAAAGATATGAACGTCTTGCATCCCCTGTCTCCGATGTCTTAAACGCAGTCGTTGCCGCTGATGTCGAGAGAAGAAAAGTCGTGCGTCGACTTCACTACTTTGGCCTTGTACGCCACGGTCTTCCCACGTGTCCACGAGAACGAGTTATCCCAGGACAGGACCACTGTTCCATCTTCCGTGGCCGTGAAAGAGCTGGAGATTGGAGATCCGCTGGAAACCTTCTCTGGGGCCACCTTGTCGTTCTCCTCGGCACCACCTACACCCTGCGTTCGGAACTTCACTGCGAAAATGATGTCGCGTTCTTTCAGAACATATTCCCAGCAGAGTGTGTCGTTGGCGTTCATTCGAAACGGTAGTTGCAGCGTACCACCAGCCTTGATATCAGCCTGAGTAGCGCCGTCTTCACAGAGCAATAGGAACGCATTGCGACCCAGGAATCCGGTCTGAGGGATCGCGTGGGTGGTGCTTCGACCGCCTAAAAGTTTTGGCAGTTTGTCGCGACTACCCGCGAGTTCAAGCAGGCGATCGAGTGAGTTACCTTCCATGAACACCTTGCGCAGTTGAGTTTCCTGCAGCATGGCCTTAACCGCGCTCCAGACCTTGTCGAAAATCCACGGCGCATGCAGCACGAGCACCCTGTGCATAGACTCTGGGTAGCACTTCGAGGCGATCGACACCAAAGGCTTCAAGCGTTTCAGCAGCTTCGGGTTGAAACGCGCGAAGGAGAAGCCCGAGAGATCACGAACCATAATGGTTTGTACCAGCGTTTCATTCTGACGACTTAGTTGGTCCAGCTTCATAGCGCGATATTCCATCGAATAGAGGAAGAAAGTCTGCCATTCTTCTTCAGAGACATCAGTTAGTAGCTTCTGAAGGTCTGCGTATCCCGTCATTTCAAAGTAGAACACGTGACCGTCACGAGCAGAAAAGATGTCGTACGTATCGAGGAACGGAAGGTGTGGGATAATCTTGTGGAAATGAGGGAACTCGTCCGGCACCATGTTGTTGCTGACAATATCGTCGCGAATATCGTCGAGCTTCAATTTCTGGCGCAACGCCAACATTTCGCGGTATTTTGTAGCAGCAACTGCAACATTCATCTTGTATCCACGCAGAAAGCGGAGTAGACGGACGTCACCAACCAGTTCCACATACTTGGCATGTCGTTCAATCTTCAGCTCTTCTTCTAAGCTCAGACGGAGAGCTATCACACAATAAAAGATAAGGAGTCAGTTACACACAACATTACAAATTCCAGCTTCTACTCACCATGAAGTTGATTCTTCTCCTCTTGTGCATTCTCAGACGCGATGAAGCATCGCCAGCCCGAGTTCTCATCCAGCAGAACTTTCGACGCTGAGCCATGGACAACTGGGATCTCACTCAATCCATCCATAGCTTCAGTATGTTCCTCTTCATGTTGATCTTCTGCATCAACGCTCTTGCACGAGTAAAATCGCTCCAATCCAGAGTGGTCACCAGTTGCAGAAGGAGCTCGTTCCCGGTGCTCAGGCAGACTCAAACGTCGCACACGCTCCTTCTCCATTGCTTTATCCGCCAATTCCTGCGAGAAAGCGCGTTCCTTCAGGTCCTGCACTTGCACTTCTTCAGCTTCAGAGATTCGTCTCAGTCTCTCCTCCTCCGCAGCTTCAATGGCTGCACTTTGGCTGCGTCTGCGCTCCATCTCGTCTTGCACCTTGGCAATCTCGTACTCGTGCACACGTCGCTCTCTCTCCGCCTCTTCAGCTGTAATAGAATACTCGACATTAATCTGCCGAACCACAGCGATCTCGTCCTCCCGGTCCTTCTCCTCTTCCATGCGACGTCGCTGTTCCTCGTCCGCCAATTCGTCCGCCAGTTTCTTGTTCGCACAGCGTTCAGCTTCCAGCGCCGCGAGGTCTTCTGGTGTCTCCTCAGCTGCGTCTTCGTCCTTGTTGAACAGGAACAGGCCAGCGCTACCGTGGCGTCCAGCACGTTCGTCCCCTACAGCTTCAGCTCCTTGGATCTCCTCCATTATGGGAATGAGATCTTGAAGAGTCACTTGTGAACAATCGTACTTAGTCGAAATTAATTATTTGTTGTGCAAAATGACAGCCATTGAATACATAATTGTAAAATGGTGTCGACACTATTTGCATGTGCATTGGACGTCTTGACAACGGGCGATGCGTTTGCCAAGGCCGAGAAGACGTCCAAGTATGTGGCTCTATGGAAAAGCGGCGAGATTCATGTTGTTTGCGACGAGAATGACGATGTGAACAACGTGCCGGATCATCCAGCTCGCCCTGAGAACGTCGAAGTTGTTCCTGCTTATAAAGCCAAACAGGGAAGTCGAAAGGCTTTCGTACACAGGTGAAAACTGATGCTTCTTACTACTTTTTGAAAGTATAAAACCTTCGACCAGGACTTCTAACTTGGTGTTACTTGTTGCAGTTTGGCACACGCGGAGAGTTATGCCATTGACCTCATGTGGGATATGGTGGCACGATTCGTATCGCATAACCTCCCTAAAGCGTTCTACGACGACTGGGTCCGAGTTGCTGGTGAGGAAGCAGAACACTTTACCAGTTGGGCACATCGTCTAACAGAGTTGGGAAGTTTCTACGGTGATCTCACGGGCCACGAAGGGCTTTGGGATGCTGCGTTCGAGACTCGTGACAACATTCTGGCACGTCTGGCAGTCGTTCATCTAGTTCACGAAGCCCGCGGTTTGGATGTATTCCCGAACGCAGTTCAACGCTTTAAGAAGGCTAGTGACGACATCAGTCTGAAAATCATTCACAAGAACTACAACGAGGAGACGACGCACGTGGGGGCTGGAGTGCGCTGGTTCCGGTTCGTCTGTGAACGTGACGGTGACGATCCTATTGCCAAGTTCCATGAGATCGTGCCGAAGTACTACAAGGGGACGCTGAAGCCTCCTTTCAACAAGGAAGCACGAGACAAAGCTGAAATGCTGGAAGAATGGTATCTGCCTCTTAGTACAGGAGCTGTAGAGAAACAGTCTTCTGGTTCTGTGGCTGTCGAAGAAGCGGCAAGTGCGATCTCATCGATGAAGCTAGAACCGTAGGTTAGCGAGGATGGAGTCCATTTTGCTCCAGTTGTTTCGAGTGCACAGGTGGCATCACACTCCATTTTGAACTTCACCTGATGGCAAAACTCTCCCAAGGTAGAGATCATCACATGCTTTTAATCTCATGTGTTTGTCCGTGCTATTATTCGTTGCGGGAGAAGAGAAACCCCACCAGACCAAACACTCCTTCATTTCCCGTTCACTCTTCAGCTTGTGAACGTTCACTTGAATCGGTGACAAAATGCATCGGTTCTTGGGATTGCTCCTTGGGGTTTCTTTATCGGCTACGTCAGCGTCAACTTACTCGGTCACTTCGTACTATGCTGAAGCTGCGCGTAAGGGCTCCCCTTACTTCGTTCTGGTCCAAGAATCACCGGAGTGTGCGGTCGAAATGCGTGCAGTGGGAGATGACACCGACTCAACACTAGTCGAGTGCAGTAGCGACTTCATTGGGTCGGTGCAAAAGCAGTTTAACGGCTCGCCGTTTATTCTTCAAGTCCAGTTCGACAATGACGATTGCACCAAGTTCACTTCTGGAATGGCAGTCCCTGTGTCCGACAAGTGCGAGGGAAGTGTAGAACCGTCGTTCACAAACTCCAGCTTCGCCAGTCTCCAACACGGATCAGCGTCTATCAAGTGGTTCGCTCAGCCTTCATGTGTCGAAGCTTCCTGGTTGCGGACTGATTCGGCGGATGAGAAGACACTCAAGGCACACTTGTGCGACGGAAACTGGCGTCAATGGTACAGCAGTAGTGATGCCCGTCGATTGACCGTCGCAAGGGATTCGAGCAGCGACGGTAACAGCCCCACCGTAGGGTCCACTCCTACATCGACTACACGAGCACCAACTACTACCAGACCACCAACTACTACCCCAACACGAGCACCAACAGCTACCACCAGTACACCGGCAACAAGTACTAGTTCGCCTTCATCAAGTACTAGTACACCTTCAACTAGTACCAATGCACCTTCAACAAGCAGCAGTGAAGCTTCAACAAGTTCCGGGAGTGGCAGCAACACCACAGCCGGTTCTGGAAACACGAACACGGCTTCCAGCTCGCTGAATGACCGAGGATCAAACAGTGGCTCTGTCTCCTCAACTCAATCCAGCAGTGGTCTCAGTATCGGCGTGATCATTGGCATCGCCGTTGGGTGTGTCGTCCTCACTGCGTGTGTCCTTCTGGTGTGTTGCCGACGTCGCCAAGACAAAGATTCGACTCAACGCCAGGACACAACTACGATGCCGTACACGGAGGTGACCTCACCCAAAGGAAAGGCGATTTCTCGAGGACAAACTGGGCTATGGGATGACGACGTTATCACTGCTAAGCGCATTTCTCGAGATGAAGTTCAAATCCGTGATCTCATCAGTCGAGGAGGCTTTGGAGAAGTGTACTCGGGTGTTTTCCACAACCAACCAGTTGCTGTGAAAATGCTGTTGCCTGCTAACCGAGCAGAGATCAAGAACGTGAATGAATTTCTGTCAGAGGCGAAAATGGCTGCAGTGATGGATCATCCGCGCATCACATCGCTCGTCGGAGTAGCTTGGAATGCGCTCTCCGATCTCTGTGTCGTTTTTGAGTACATGGATGGTGGAGATCTACGGACGTTGCTGAATAAGTACGAGCGATCTGGTCACCCTGTTGGCATTGACATCCAGAAAGCTACCATTGCCATGCACGTTTGCCATGCGCTTACTTATCTGCACTCACTGATGCCGTACGTCATCCACCGAGACCTCAAGTCCCGCAATGTACTGCTGAGCCGTAAAATGGAAGCCAAGTTGACTGACTTTGGCATTTCGAGAGAGCGGTTGGACACGACGATGACTGCAGGTGTTGGTACGTCGCTATGGATGGCTCCTGAAGTCATGATGGGCGAACGGTACGATGACAAGGCCGACATTTTCTCACTCGGTGTTGTGTTGTCGGAGCTGGACGTTCACACCGTGCCATACGCACAAGTGAAGCAGACAATGTCGGATGCTGTTTTGCTGCATCAGATCGTTATGGGCAAGATTCATGTGGCGTTTTCACAATATAGTCCACGAGAGTTTTGGGAATTGGGGCACGCGTGCACAGCGGTGGATCCTCGCGATCGCCCGACGGCGGCTGAAGCACTGTACCGACTTCAAATGGTTCTTTCCAACCTGGAAAGCAAACACGTTGGCAATGCTCGTGGTAGTTATGTGTTTTAACTCGGTAATGTCATTTTTGTTTCTTGTTTTACGAGAACTCATTTGTATTTTCACGACATCCATTTCTACAACTACCCACCATGAATTTGTTCTTACTTCACAAAACACAGCTTTATCCCTTACATTTGTGGAGTCGACATGTCCGATGTCACGCCACACGTGCCTTCACTAGACGAGCTACGGGCCAGACGGATGTATCCATCTTCACCCCAGTAGGTACCCCAGGAGTTGCGGATCTTGATAGAAGACGAATCGTAGCCCACAGCAACAACAGCGTGATCGAGATCCCAGGAATTGCACGATGCCACTACCCCGCCAGTGTATTGTTTCCAGACATTGTTGCCAGAAGCCACCGCAACGATCACTGGGTGCCCGTCGATTGCACTTAGCAACTCGTCCTCGCCCTGAAGTTGTGAATATCCCGTGATGCCCATATCCTGTTTGTTGCAACTCGAGCTGCAGGATTCAGCATAGCCACTGTCCGAAGTGTACGGATAGCTGTCTTCCGTGCAAAGACCGTTTTGCTGCACGTAGTCAAGTGCGTAGACCGGAGCACCACCATTGCATCCCCAGTTCTGTGTGTTGCAGCTCACCAATTGCTGTTCCGAGTACTTAGTGAGGGAGGATTTCCCGTTCGAAATGCACTGAGCTGACTCGACCACAGACACCGTAGCAAAGGCCCAGCAGGAACCACACGAACCTTGGCTTTGAATCGGGGCCATGCACTTGGTTGTTGACCAGTCTACGGATCCAGATGCTCCCTCTGTTGCTGGTTGAGTGGACGGTGCGCTGGTAGTTGGAGTGGGCGTTGGCTTGTATGGACGCCAATCCCAGAAATCCGAGAACTGGAAGTTCTCTTGACTCCCAGTGCCAGTCGAGAGCACGTTGGCGGAGCTTTCAGTCGCAGGCTGAACGGTGCCGGATTTTAGATTGAACAGAGTTTGAATGAGGGACTTGATGACGTCCACAACCGAAGATGAGTCCAAGCTTCCATCCGAACTGGCAGCGCTTCTCAATTGACGGGTGGTTGGTCCACTATTTTGCGTTGAATTGCCGCGGACGTACGAGTTCAAAACGTACGTGTTGAACTCGTCATCAGTCATAGCCGAGAACGGTGACATGATAGAGAAGTTCGCGTCCGGGTTGGCCTCTTGAACGGTAGCGATGCCTTGTTTCGTCAAGAAGATTCGTTGTCGAAGGTCCTCTTCTTGGTCATCAGCACTGCGATCTTCAGAGACTGGCATCCAGCCATTCTTCTGTGCAACGTCGCCGAATTTGCCTCTCCATTCATCAAGATCAGCCTGGGTGGTGTCGATCTCTTCCAGATACCTTTGGTAGTTGATACCAGCGTGCATCGGCCGAGCAAGAATTGACGGTAATGTGACCACCGCCGCAATCGCAACACACAGAATTGAAGAGTGCATCACAGAGTGAGAACTACTGACGAGGTTGTTGCTGTTGCACTTGTCGGTTTGAAGGCGAATTCAAGAATGAGCTTGTCTTTCGTGGTTGCACTTGCCTATCAACGCAGGTCGTCGTTGCTGGTATAGTACTCGCGAGACCATCGCTGATAAGCTATGAGATGATCTGTCGGTCCTGAAGCTGCTTCTGAGTTCATTTCGGACAGAGAAAAAGGAGCTTTGAGGCCGTTTTCACCCTGATGCGGAGCCATGTTCAGGCGGTAACTCATGTGCGGTGACAGGATCTGGACGTCCCAGATGGAAGATCGGATAGTTCCTTGTTGTGCTTCACCAGATAACGCCTCTCATCTGCCCACGTCAAGCACCACAATACTCAGTGCTTTAGCGACAGTTGCCACTTTATGGAGACTTCAATATCTGGCTGTAAGCACGCTTACTCCAGCCTTTCCTTTACTGTGAGGATGAATTCATCGAAATAAACTCAACGTTTCGTGAATATCACGCGCCTGCTGCTCTCAAACGCTTCAAGACACTTAGTGTCCGTGACTAACTCTCCAGAAGTCAAGTACGTCTTGAACGATTTCTTTTTCTTGGTTCAGACAGCACCCCACCGATAAGCAAACTTGTGGTAACTTGGTTAGAGTTCGACTAAAGCGGAACGTCAACTTGAAAGCAAAGATTGCTTTAGCATCCTACGAGTTGCAAAATGTTGTCAAACTTTCAAGAAGTTTCGAGGATAACGATGAATGCTATTGTTTACAGGTTGCTTCTTCAACTACGCATCTACATTGACAAAACTTGAAGACCAAGGAAGAACTCTACATCTTGGGTCGAGACATATCGCTGAGCATCCCGCAGGTTCCTGAACTGGACGAGCTGCGTGCCATCCGGACGTATCCAGCTTCGCCCCAGTTTTCACCCCACGAGTTACGGACTTTGAAACTCGAGTCATCGTAGCCCACAACAAGCACTGCGTGGTCCAAATCAGTCGTTTCACAGCTCGACATGACTCCACCAGTGTACTGCTTCCAAGCAGAATTACCCGAGGCAACCGCTACAACCACCGGTTGAGACTTGAGAGCTTCAATGAGACCAGCCTCGTCGCCATCGTTCAGCTTTTCATAACCGGTAATCCCCGTTTGGCTCTTTGAGCAACTGGCACTGCACGAGGCGCCCCCTCCGTTGCTGGAAATGTACGGGTAGGCACTCTCTGCGCAAAGACCGTTCTGTTGAATGTACTCGAAAGCATACACTGGAGCACCACCGCCACAACCCATGTTCTGGGTATCACAGCCCACCAGTTGCTGCTCCGAGTACTTGTTGACTCCCTTTTGTCCGCCCTTAATGCACTGCAGAGTTTCCACTGCAGCGACAGAAGCGAACGCCCAGCAAGAGCCACACTGGCCTTGACTCTGGACTGGAGACATGCACTTGGAAGCAGACCAGTCAACCGAGTTGGACGTCTTCAGTGTCCCCTTCTCGGTTTGCACCGGTTTAGCAGGTTGTCGAGTCACGGGTTCAACAACAGGAGCGGGTGTGGGTGCTGGTGTCGGGGCCGGTGTAGGAGCCGGTGTTGGGGCTGGGGTGGGGGCTGGTGTAGGGGCCGGCGTAGGAGCTGGTGTCGGGGCTGATGTAGGAGGAGGGTACGTCATTGGGGCTGCAGTTCTTGGAGCTTGAGTCACAGGAATTGGGGCTGGCGTCACAGGGGTAGGAACGGATGCAGGTGCTGTTGCAGGGATCGTCCAATGCCACTGCTTGGAGACCGACGTGTCCGCTTCGTTGGCAGTGTGTTCCTTTGCTGGCATCACCGTTCCGATCGTCCAGGAGCCTCCCATTTGCTGCTGCAGACTCTTCATCAACGAATCGATCATATCCTGCATGCTCGAGAACGTGTACGCGTCCTGCTGTCGAAGTGAACGCTTAGGCGCCAGCTTCGGAGTCGCTGTTCTCGTCTTGTTTGGGCTAACGTGCTTGTTCAGTACTTTAGTGTCGAACTCTTTCTGGGTAAGAGCTGAGAACGGCGTCCAAATGGAGAAATTGGCGTCCGGGTTCGCAGCCCTTGCTGTCTCCACATCCTGTTTGCTCAAGAAGAGTCGTTGACGTAAATCTTCATCTGGATCAATAGAACTTCGCTCTTCCGACGAATACTCGGGCATCCAATTGTTCTTCTTGCAAGTTTCTTCGAATTTTGCCTTCCACTCTTTCATTTCGGCATCCGTAGTGTCATATTCAGCCAGATATCGCTCATAGTTGAGATCAGCGTGCATTTGCCGAGCACTGACTGACAGCGTTGAAGCTGCCAGCACACAAGTTGTAATCAACGTGGTCGGCTTCATTGTGTTGCGTGCAGGTGCAGGTAAATTCAAAAGTGAGAGCTAACTGGGTTGTATCCACCGAATCCGAAGCCACGGCAGAGCGGCAGCAACTTGATGCATCTGATCGCTGTTCACCCGGACCAGCTGTCGAAAAGAGCCGAGACCGATTCGAGCAGCAAAAAAACTTGAAATCTGTTCCGAGACTGTGGGCAACAGCGAGAGTTCTGCTTGACCAGGTGACGGGGCTCTAACCACAGATTCGGGAAAGAGATAACCAACGCTATGTTGCCTTTCACGTTGCGAAGATGTTTAAATGCAGTTTGCTAGGCTTTTCGAGCTGCTATGGCTTGAGTTACGACGCGGATAAGACAAGTTCATTCCAGTGATATCATTCCTCGTCACGCTGTTCGCCGAAACCACCCGCAGAACTGTCAAGTCTGACCGTGTCAAGCGTTGCGGCTCAAAGCGATGGCCGCCTCACAGGACGGGAAAGACGCTGTCAGCTGTGAACTCAAGGCATACGAAGAGGATATAATGCAGAGGTGCGGAGTGCTCACGTGCGCGCCAAGTGGCAATTTGTGGCTGCTGTATCCGATATCATTCCACCAGCAGGAGCTCGAGACCATGCTATGATTTTTGAACACCTGCTAGCGAAATGATACTGAATGGTAAACACGAAGTTGAAGCGCCCTGACTCCACTCGCTTCGACACCGAAATACTACGACGATCGCAGCTCGTACACTTGTTATTGACGCATTTATCGCACTTCTCACTAATATCGACACACACCTAAGTTACCACATCCTGGAGCGATCTACTGCCTAGAAAGTAGGGTACGACATATCGCCGTACATGCCACATGTGCCCGTGCTGTCGCTCGATCGTTCTAGTCGAATATAGCCTTCCTCACCCCAGGATTCACCCCACGAGTTACGGATTTTCCACTCACTGTCTGTGTAGCCCACGACCACAACGGCGTGATCGAGTTCGCTGGTATCACACGACGAGATCACGCCGCCGGTGTACTGCTTCCACGCGTTGTTGCCCGACGCCACAGCTACGATCACGGGCTGCTTCGTGACAGCAGTGACAAGACCTGACGCGCCATCAACCGTCTCGTATCCGGTGATACCCGTGTCGACTGCCGAGCATCCGGTCGAGCATGACGCTGCCGCGCCGTCTGAAGACGTGTACGGGTAGTCTGCTTCCGTGCAGAGGCCGTTCTGCTGGACGTACTCCATTGCGTAGACCGGAGCACCACCGTTGCAGCCGTAGTTCCGGCTGTCACAACTTGTAAGCTGCTGCTCCGAGTACTTGTTAAGCGTCTTCTGTCCGCCGTTAATGCACTGTCCTGACTCAATAGCCGCCGCCGTCGAGAAGGCCCAGCAGTCACCGCATGAGCCTTGATTCTGAATCGGTGACACACAGTTCGAGTCTGTCCAGTCCACCTCGTTCGAAGTCGAGGTTGCAGATGTATCTGTGGCCGTCACAGTCGTAGACTTAGTCACTGAGGTGGTAGTAGGAGTCGCTGTTGTCGGAACCGGTGTGGTTGTAGGAGCAGCGGTGGTAGGAGCTGAAGTGGTAGGAGCTGCCGTCGTGGGTGTGGGAGTCGTGGGGGCATAAGTGGGAAAACTAGTGTCCGATCCTGCAGGTTGCACGGTCTGCGGCTGATAGTTGTTCTGTCCCCAGCCGCCGAAGTTGAAGCCGTTGCCCCACTGCTGCCAGAGCGACGACATCCCCGACCCGAATCCAAAGTTCGACGCTGTATTAGTGGCGGATCCCGAGGAAGTCGTGACAGTTGTGGACTCTGTACCAGGTCCGGACGAAGTCGTGGTGGTTGTTACCGTCGAGCTCTTTCCGTCAGCACCAGTGGTGGTGACACTCTTAACGCTAGTTTTTTCGTAGTTCGTGCCGCCACTCATAATGCCTCCCAGTGCCGATGTTTGAGGACTGCCACTGTTAGTACTTGACGTCGTCTTGGAAACAGTGACGGGCGTACCATTGCTATATGTCGTCTTGGTGCTGCTACTCCTGTGCCAGCTTCGAAGTCGACGGCTAGTCGAAATACTGGACACTGACGACCCGTTGTGACTGCGGTAGGCACTACCCACGTAGGCCTTGAACTCATCATTCGTGAGCAGAGTAAACGGGGTGTTCGTGGAGAAGTTGGCGTTCGGGTTGAGCGCCTGGATGGCCGAGATGTTCTGCTTGGTCATAAAGAATCGCTGGAGATGGTCCTCTTCATCATCATCTGCACTGCGCTCCTCGCTGGACGGAGGCATCCAGCCGTTGTTCTTAGCCATATCGCCGAAATTGGACTTCCAGTCTTCTAGTTCCTGTCTGGTTTCGTCCCGCTCGGCCAGGTAGCGATGGTAGTCGATACCTGCGTGCATTTGCCGTCCGTCCACCCTGGACACAGCAGTCGCCGCGATAGCCGCTATCTCGATGAATCGGAGGGCACTGATACTCGTAGAGGACTTCATTCTCGTCTAATGTGCTACGTTCCACTCGCTTTCAGCAAAAGAAATCAAAGAGTGAAGTCCTTTGAGCCTTGGGATGAGGAAGATGCAGAGGAGCGTCGGACGCGGTGATCTAAAGGAGTTGGACACACTTGCCGCCTTCTGCCAGATAGTATTGGCACCAGCCCATTTCGAGGCGCTGGGGTCGTCAGTGCAATGTCTTGGTCAGCCTAGAGTTCCTGTACATGTAGAAGTGGAGACCGTCTTGTTCATCTGGTCACTTTGCACCCGCCTCATGCTTCCGTGGTGCCACATGACGGTGCTTCTGCACGACCAGCTGGTGTCAACGTGTCAGTTGCATCATGATCCACATGCCTGCATTGCCGAGTTGTTCGTCAACGTAGCGCGAGCGACGAGTTTGCTGATGAGAAGGCAAGCGCTGATCAAGTGGCTTACGAATCGGAGCCACGCAATCGCGGCACCTGTACCGGTGGAAGCGTACGCCCGGACAGCCAAATGTCCCCAGCGCGTGCAAGCACATCCACTGCAAGCCTCGATCAGAACTATGGATCAGCTGTATCCGCCCGACGCAAGCGTCGCCTATCGGGTTGGGCTGGTCGATAGAGTAGGCATCCTTGTCAGTGACAAGTTGTCACACGTGCTGGAAGTTGTAGGCTACGGTTTGTAGCCCCCCTCTTGCTTTCCTATTACAGCCGAAGCCATAACGCTGAGCCAAATGCCACTGCCGGTCTCAATAGTCGATACTGCAAACGTTTTCGAACAACCACACCCACAATTTTGTACACGTCTTTGACAAGTACATCTGTACATGTGCTTCTGAGTATTAGAACGCGGCTACTCCAGCTTCCAACGGAAGTTGCCAGCCTTGTATTTAGCATGAACAGACAACATTGCGGGACCCACTTTCTTTTACGTTGGTGCATCACCCCCCTCTCAGCATTGTTGAGATGGTCACACCCACAACGCAGAGCTTGCCGCATTGGCTGCGGTGTTTGAGCTGTGCATATGGATAGTGCAGCATTTGCATTGCAGGTGCCCTAACATGACGTGCCCTCGGAAGAAATAGATTCCTTCAGCGGAGTGAATTGCTTGAGCAACCATCCCTGCGAGGGCCACGCGTAAAATACAATCGGCATCTGTGTGGCTCCTAGCGAAACGAAGTGTTGAGGCACCGCCATGCGATTTCAATCTTTGAAGTGAGGTTTAACCAAGGGTTCCACCGAAAAGAGTCGGGGTTTGCGATCCTCGGTATGAAACCCAGCAGATGCAACCGACACCTACGTTCACGGGGTGCTGTATGGCACAGCTTTCTGCTTTGGTCGGCAGCGTTGCCATCAGATTGACTGTCGGCTTTAAATTGCTTCAAGTTCACCAAAGTAATAGCTGGGCGTTCTATCATTACATACAGAATCCGTCTAAACAGATATTATTCATCATATTTTCATATTTATCTGCATGCTATCTTTGCTTCAAATGACTCTAAATAACTGATATATTTGACAAAACCAGTTTCTAGTTTCCCAGATGTTGCTGCTGGTCCATGATGGGACTCTGGTCTGTTTCCTTTGTTCGCGTTGTGTCTGTTGGCTGTTCGAACGTTAGCCATTCGATACGTTTTTTAATCCAGGCCAACACTTTTGAAGTCGAAGCTGCTTTGGTGTTGCATGCATTCTGCCGTGGCCTCGTTCTCGATGACAACCGACTCGGAGTGACCTTGATTTCCCATCCGAATCGTTGCAAGTGCAAGTCGCAAACCCGGTTTATCCCGATGGTTAGCCAATTAACGCCGCCCCTGTCCGACAGCAGCTCGACGAGCCGATCCTGAGCTAATTCACAATCTCAAACAGATCTCTCTGGTCGCTTCTACGGTACAGCATTTTCAAACTTGCCTTGTCGCGGGCACTCTGGTCCGGTCAACCTTGGAACATACAGGACGGGCGGACAAACGTACAGGGGAAGTGAGGGAAAATGCAGCCTCGAGTGTCGATCGCGACGGTCGCACTAGCGGTGGCCGTTATGGTAGCGGAACTTGAAAACAGCGTTGAAGCTCGGCCCATGCACGCTGCCATTGTCTCCAAATACCATCGTTATTTGGAGGAGAAGGAGGCAATCACAGGCGAATTGAATGAATGGATGAAGAAGTACGGACCTAAAGGGCCGAAGAACGGCTTTATCCCTGTAACGGAGTCTCGCAGTTCAGACGACGCGCTCGAAGACCAGAAGCAGCGATTCTACCTTACGAAGGAACAGATTATGGAGGCACGGGAGGCCAACCCATTTGCTGAGTTCGACACCGACGGACCGTTCACACTCATGACAAGGGAAGAATTTAAGCAGTTCCTCTCAAACACGCACGTTAATGACCCCGATAAGAAGACAGACCCCCCAACAGTGGAGAAGCCGAATCCGTTGTCTGAAAATGAGAAGAATACACCGTCAAGCGAGGAGTCCAAGAACAATGCGTCTAAGAACAGTGATACTACAAGCTCGAAGACTGACTCGAAGACCGACCAGAAGACAGAAGAGAAGACCGAGTCAAAGACCAACGACAAGACCAACGACAAAAATGACGAACCGAAGAAGAAAACGTGGGCACCAGCGACGGAGGGTCCACTTATTGTGCCGGCGATACGTCGACTTCGTGAGGCAGGTAAAAGTCAATATGCGTTCAATGGAGGCGACTACAGCTCGAACGGCGAGAGCGGATTTCAGAGCACCTCTGAAAATTACATTAAGAGTTCACAGCAGCAGACGTACCAAAGCCAAACCTCCACGCAAGCGTACCAACCCAACACTGCCAACACCGGTAGCAATGGTGGCAACACCAATCAAGGATGGAACTTTGGAGATGTGTCTAAGGGTGACAGTACGCAGGTTGCTGGAGTTTCTGGAGGTAGTAGCAATAACAACAACGGAAACTGGTGGGGAACCAATGGCTGGGGAGGCAATAACTGGTGGAGCAGTAGTAGCAATTGGTGGAACAACGGAGGAAACGGAGCTGGATCGTGGAATAACCAGGGGACTCAACCTCCGTCTGGAAATGACAACCAGTGGTCTGCTGGGTCTTCTAACAATCAGTGGACTCCTCCACCGAACAACGACTGGACCCCTCCAGCAGGGTCATCAAATACCCAATGGACAGAGGCCCCCGACTCAAACGACCAGCCGCAGACACCTACAACTCCAGTATCGACGGACGCGCCAGTGATTGATCCTCCGACACCTGCAACGGAAGCCCCAGTTCCGGATCCGCCCATGACTGATCCGCCTACAACTAATCCACCTCCGACCAGAGCTCCCGCGATCAGAGCTCCTAAAACCAGAGCGCCTGCAACAGCAGCTCCTGTTCCTGCTACCAAGAGTAAGTCCACGACGAGTGACACAACATCAGCAAACGATTCGGACTCGGACTCCACGGACTGGAGCAAGTCGGCCTGTGTCAATCCTCCTGGTCTGCAAGGCCAATGTGGTAGTTGCTGGGCCTTTGCCACTGTCGGTGCATTGGAAGCTGCGCAGTGTATTGCTAACGGTGGCAAGGCAGCGCCCACATACTCGGAGCAGCAGCTTGTGAGTTGTGACAAGAAAGACTTCGGTTGCAACGGCGGTGCCCCAGTGTACGCAATGGAATTCGTTCGCGACAACGGCATCTGCACAGAGAAAAGCTACCCGTACACATCCGTCGAGGGCGGTAATGCAGCAGCTTGCTCGAATTCGTGCACACCCGTTAAGTCAGGAATTACGGACATTGTACAGCTCAAGGCCGGCGACGAGAGTGCTCTCCTTGGTGCATTGAAGAAGCAGCCAGTGATCGTCTCTGTTGTGTCGGACACGTCGGCATGGAAACAGTACAAGAGCGGTGTCATCACGTCTTGTGAGACCACAACAGTCGACCACGCTGTACTAGCCGTTGGATATGATGCCACCACCATCAAGATCAAGAACTCGTGGGGCACCGATTGGGGCGAGGACGGCTACGTACGCCTCAGCCGCAACGCGCAGGGCATGGGCACTTGCTCCGTGCTCACCGATATGTCCTACCCCAAAGTGTAGTCCCTCTCTATTTGGAAGAAAACAAATATACGTTAATTGTCAGTCTCAACGTTTTGCCTAGAGTAAAGTTGCCTTTGTCAACCAACTTCAACTTCTCAAAGACTTCAACTTTGTGTGTGTTACACAATACTGTGTAGGAAACATCATTTCAATGTGATACACACAACCCTCGCCATAGAATTGCCAGTCAAGCATAGCACCGAGCTTGGATACCTGATGCCTGCATTGCTGCGTCTCGTGCGTCTCCGCTCCAGTCTTCCCCGCTTCGCCATGAGCCCCTCCTCGCGCCGCTTCTCATCGCCGTCCTCGACCTCCAAGGCCACCGCCCTTGTGCGCTTTGTGGATGAGAACGGCGCCATCCGCTGTGGTCAACGCACGGACGACGGCTCCACTGCGCTGTTGGTTGAGGACGATGACCCCCTGGGCAGTCTGCACTTCACGGGTGAGACTGCATCGATCGAAAAGGTGCTGGCACCTGTGGTGCCCTCACAGATCTGGTGCATTGGTCTTAACTACAGCAAACACGCCAAGGAGACCAATATGCCGGAACCGACATACCCTGTGCTCTTTGCGAAGGGTGTCAATGCTCTGCAGCACCCGCACGATCCCGTGGTTATTCCCCGTATTGCATCAGACCCCCCTGAGGTCGACTACGAATGCGAACTCGCTGTTGTGCTGAAAGAAGCGGCTTTCAATGTGACGGAGGAGGAAGCACTGACTTACGTCGGTGGATACACTTGTGCCAATGATATCTCGGCACGTCGTTGGCAGGGAAAGAAGGGAGGAGGCCAGTGGTGCCGCTCGAAAACGTTCGACACTTTCTGTCCGCTGGGACCTGTGCTCATGACGCCTGAAATCATTCCGGACCCGCAGACGCTGGAGATCGCTACGTACCTGAACGGAGAGCAGGTGCAGAAGTCCAACACGAGTGACATGATCTTTTCCGTTGCCAAGCTCATCAGTCAGCTCTCACAAGACTGCACACTGCCCAAGGGCACACTCATTCTCACGGGAACCCCTGAGGTAAGATTTATTTGCCTGATTTAACTGGATGGGGAGGAGTCTGTCTAACTTTACTTGTTACTAGGGTGTTGGCTTCACTCGCAACCCGCCGATCTTCCTTGCGCCTGGTGACATGGTGGAGATCGAGATCGAGCGTATCGGCAAGCTCGTGAACCCGGTTGTTGGCGCTTCCGCGCTGTAAGTGGATACGGACTTGTCTGTATCTCACGCGCGGTATTCTGCGTCGGTAGTTCGTAGCGAGTCGCTCAGCAATTTTCCCAAAACAATCGAACCACGTGGCGTTTTGAAGCAAGTGCCCGTCAACACTGTTGACAACAGAGTCTCGTCTCCCACTAGGGGTTTGTCTCTGCGTGTGCAGCTTCTTGTCGGAACAGCGGTGCGTTCTAGCTTTTCGGTGAGCTTTGCCTCGAGCACTGAAACCAAATGGTGATCACGAGTGTTCCGTTTTACATCCGCCCTGTTAACACCCCGAGGTAGGAAGGATCCCCTTTGCGTGGATCTCGTTCCGGAACACTAGTGGCGACGCTCGGACAGCAGCTTCAAGGGCCCTCAACACAGCGTTCAATCGCCAGGTCTTCGTCTCAGACCAGCTTGAAGCAAGCCCAACAGGTGATGGCATTTTCGAGGCAGCTATGCGCAAGTGTCGATTCGACAATGTCCGCCCCGCATACTTGCGGATATCTCGACGATAAAGCAAGGTATCCGATACACCGATATTGAAGATTTTAAGAGAAATGCTAGTTTCCTCTTAAGTACCGATTCAAATACCAGAATTGCACGTATCGATCACTTTCTCGAAAAGGCATCCGTACTACGAAGCGTAGGTTCACTGTAAACTTCACTTCACGTGAGCAAAAGATGGAGGAGAAAAAGCATTCAGCGTCGGTTCAACGAAGGGGCGTTCGTAAGCGCCACTTTATAACACTACTTCTGGTGAAATTATAGGTCCACACCGAAGTGATTTTGAGCCTTTTGCTCTCGACGAAGAAGAATATGGTCGCCAGGAAGCGTCAGCCACTGCAATCTGCACGTCACACCAGTTTCGCTGCATTGTCGAAACGAATTGGGGCTGGTGGAAGATGGCAGCCTCCCGTTGTACGTTTCTGACTTGATAGATACTCGCGGCGTCTCAAACGTTCAGTCTGAAAACTAGGCTGTTCTTGACAGCTTCTTACCGCACTCAACAATTGCTTGTGTGTGTCAACCTATCGAATAATGGAGAGCTACAATTTTGCAGTCGTCGGCTCGAAAGCTGGATCTAATGTTAGCCTACCAACAGTACTACATGTAGTAGTACAGTACGTTATCGTGTTCGTTGTGCTCCAAGCGTCTTTGACGTGATCTTTTCCGCTAGCTTTAACGACTTCCACCTTTTCTCTAGTGAGTCTTCACGTACAGCCTCACGAATACACTCTATCAAGCATCTTCGCTAATTTCTCTCTTGACCTCGAAGAAACAATCTCATCAGGCAGTGTTGTTTCACTATAGTGACCATAGTGACTTTTGCACAACGTCTCTGCCCGAACAACGCTGATTGGCTAACGCCGTTTCCTCAACCCCACGCCCTGAAGTAAGCGCTGGCTCCCCCTGCAGGCACAACACAAGCCAAAGCAACAGATTCCCCCCATAGAGACGCTCTACGTCAATTAGGTCTCTCTCTTTTTTCCCCCAGCAGCGGCCAGCCCTTCCCTTATGCGGTCTATGGACATGCAAGCGTCCACCACGACGGAGACAGTCGCAGAAGACCAGGACGAGGCCTACTTGGCTCAGCGCCAGTCCACGATGGACTCAGCCACGCTGGACAAGCTGTTGATGGCCGAAAAGAATTTGGCACAGGCTGGTCAGGCCACGACGAACGTCTGGAAGCTCATTGGTAAACTGCCAAGTGAAGAATCGGAGTCTCCTCCGTCCAATGCACAGGCCACAGGCCTCTCGGCAAGTGTTTCGATGCCTCTGAGACAGAATTCCAGGTCGACCACCAACTTTTCCGCCTCTCAAGGTGTCAGTAGCAGTCCGAGACACACCAGGACGTCGACTAGGAGGAAAATCTCCACACAGGCTTCAGATGATATGGCAGCTAGCAGATACATGTCTGCTGGAGCTCATAGTCCTCCTAATGGGAACCAATGGGCAGCTACAGCCCCGTCTGGATCCAGGGGAGAACTCGTGATCGACACAGTGGACACAGCCAATATTGAAGCCAGAAGTAGTCCCAGATACAACATGGAGATCCCTCGTCCGGATGTCTCGGTGGGACGCAGCTCTTTGGGCAGTTATGCCAGTACACAGAGCAACAGCTTCTACGAACGACCAGCTTACGCAGGAGTAGGGGCTCGAGCAATGGACACGTTGAGTGACTCGAACAATTTTTTAGTGGAGAACGGACGTAGCCGATCCACGCACAGTAGCAACGTCTTTGGCTTCAATCGCAACGCGGCTCCTTTGTCTGAAGTGACGCTGTTCACCTTCACAGTCAAGAAGAGTGACAGTGTGCTGGAGAAGCTCGGCAGTAAGAGGGCTAGTATTCAACTGCAGGTGGACGTGGATGAACGGATGCTGTATTTCCTGTCTGCTCATGACCAGCGGGAAGAATACAGTTGTGCAGCGGTCACGGCCAAGCCCCAATCGAGACTGGGGATGCAACTCAAGATCCAGACGAACAATGCCAGTGTAAACAAGAAGATCACGTTCTACAGTACCGAAGACCGTGCCAACTTCGTGCAGGCACTGGAGCAGGGCAAGGTTATGGTCAACAAGAAGACTGCGACGGCACCCACGCCGTCACGGCCTTCACGGACGACTACAGAGATCATTGATGAGACGGCGTCTACGGTGTCGAGCACCTTCGAGCGCTCGAAGCTTCGGGACTCGATGGTAAACGACCACTTCCAGCTACTACCGGGTGAATCTGTTCTTGAACACGTACAGCGTGTTACCAACCTGGTGGTGATGTCCCAGAGTGACCGAGCAGTGCAAGGTGTACTGAAGATCACTTCATACCGGATCACTTTTGTACCGTACGATGCATCGTGGAAATTCGGATCGTTTGAGCTGCCGCTTGCAGCGATCGATCTCATTACGCGCGATGGTCTCATGCTTCTCATCTCCTGCAAAGACTTGCGCACCCTGCGACTCGCAATGCACGACGCGTATTCGCGGAAAAAAGGCTACGACCAGCTCCCGTCGACTCCAGACTTCAGATGGCTAAACCTGCTCACTCTGCGTATGAAGCCGCCGAACATGATTGGTGCACTCTTCGCGTTCGACTATCATACGGAGAAGGCGAAGCAACGCGGAGCCCCTCTTCACGAGAAACATAACGGTTGGTTTGTGTATTCACCATTTGCCGAATACCAGCGTCTCGGCTTTCTCTCGGCCAAGAAGCACCAAGAAGAGGAAGGTGTGATCACGTGGCGACTACTTAAAAACTCCAAGTTCCGCTTCAGCCCCACTTACCCTCAGCTTATGGTGGTGCCTTCTCTCATGTCGGAAGAGCAGCTAGTGCAGTCGGCTCGCTTCCGATCACGCGCGCGTCTACCTGTCGTCGTATGGCGACACCCTGTAAACAAAAGCGTGTTGTCTCGCTCCAGCCAGCCGAACTATGGCATGGCAGGCAACCGATCCGAGCCCGACCGGATACTTCTGCGCGCGTACCGCGACTCAGCTAACAAGAACAGCTCCAATATGTCGCCTCCTCTTCACATTATCGACGCGCGCAAACCCATCGCTACTAAGGGAAACCGGTTAAAAGGAAAAGGTACGAAGATGGCACAATGACGTGTGTACACTTGAAATGGTGACTAACCTTACGATATGATGTGGTTTGTCTTCGTAGGTGTGGAGAACTCACAGCACTATGACAACGCGACCATTGAGTTTATGGGCATTGCCAACATCCACAAGATGCGCGAGTCCTTGGATGCGTTGAAATGTAAGTCTCGTGTTGCTTTAAAAGATTGTGTGGTGTCTTTTACTCATATCTTTGTCCTCTCTGTTTCATGCAGCCCTTGTTAGTCCTAGTAGCGTCGAAGATGGCGACAAACACTACCACAACCGGCTTGAGAGTAAGCTGATCCTGTTTCTGTCATGGTAGTCAACAACTACTAACGTTTTCTTGTTCTACTTTTTCTATTGCAGATACGCGGTGGCTGAAGCACGTGATGCGTGTGCTGTCAGGCGCCCGAAGGGTAGCAGAAGTGCTCCATGAAGATGGCGCGTCCGTGCTAGTGCACTGTAGTGACGGATGGGACCGCACTCCGCAGCTCGTAGCTCTGGCACAGCTTATCCTGGACCCGTTCTACCGTTCAATTCGTGGCTTTGCCAGTCTCGTGGAGAAGGAGTGGTGTTCGTTTGGACACAAATTTGCGGATCGAATTGGCGTGGGCAAAGACATCACAGACCAGCCGAACGAGCGGTCTCCGGTTATGCTGCAGTTCTTGGACTGCGTGTGGCAAATGACCCGGCAGTTCCCCACGTGCTTCGAGTTCAACGAGAAATTCCTCCTGCATATTTCGGACTCGCTGATCTCCGGCCTTTACGGCACGTTCTTGTACAACTCGGAGCGCGAGCGTGTGCTTGACAAGGTGTGGGAGCGCACGGAGTCGGTATGGACGCCCGTGCTGGAGAACCCGGGGCCATACAAGAATCCGTTGTACCGACCGACAAACCGGGTGTTGTATCCCCGCGCAAACCTAAAGCGTGTGGTGTTGTGGGACGGCATGTTCTTCCGCTGGGACCCGGAAAGTCACCCGGACTACATGGAGTACATGGATCCCGTGGAGAAAGGCGACGATGACGCTTCCACACATGATTTCGATGAAGACGAGAGCCCTCGAGGCGCTAGTGTTCTTGACTCTCCTTCGGTTATGCCTATCGGCGGCGATCTGGAAGACAAAGCGGAGTTGGATATTGACGTGATTCACGACTACGACGAGTTCCGGACCAAGACCCTTTCGGACTGCTCGGACATGAGTGACGATGAGGACTTTGAGATCTCTTCAAGTGTGACTGCACGATACGATGGCTCGTCGACTTTGACACCGGACGAGCTGAACATGACGACGCCCGCAACGAGCGATTCGGAGAACTCTGAGAACCGAATCCCAATGGACGGAGGATTGCTAGGTCGGTATCAACGTGGAGCCGAGGAGCGCACCCGTCAGCGTGCGCAGGGTCGTAACATACGTGAGGCGTTGTTGCTGGCACCGGACCAGAGCCGTATCAAGTACTTGGAGCAGCTTCTAAGCGAAAGCGTTGCACGTGAGCTGCAGCTTGAAGCTGAGCTGGACTCCGTTCTTCATCGCGCCGTTCGAGGCGGCATCAGCACCTCCAACGGCAACGCCAATGGCGCTGGCACCAGTGAGAATGGTTCTACCCATTCCTAGTCTGGTAGAGAGCTCGAGAGATGCAGTTCTGGTGCTTTCCTGTCTCCCTCGCTCGGCATTTGCTACTGGCAAGTTGTATTTTGCTTCTGCTGAGTGAGTTTGCGTGTTTCAGAGCGTTTAATAGGCGTGGCTTCTCAACCTGGCAAGTAAGTCAGAACATGCCACAGCAATAGATTCGTACGCGGTACTCGGTATAATATAGTCGATGGTACTCTCCACCCTTGTGTCTTGCTTCGTTTTCACTCAGTCGCAGGCGAAATGAGTGGTGAGGAGCAGCTAATGGCGGCCATGGGTTTCACATGTTTCGGCCGACCTCGTACAAGACAGAAGAAGACCGAGAAGATTCATGAACTGCCGCAGCTGATGCCCGGGACGGAGCTGGTGGGGAAGTGTGCGCAGTTTATCGATAGCGTGGAGCCTGGTCGTCACGGAGTGGTGTATCTTTTGTGCAAAGGGGACGAGAACATCAAAGAAGATAATGGAGAAGACTCAACGCCGTACGCTTCTCTACTAGAAGAACTTGAGCAGGAAAAGCAGAAATTTGAGTTGTTGGATAATTCGCAGTTCTTGAGAGCTCGCAATGCGGCGAATGCTTTTGAGACGCTGGGAAGACATCGCTTCTTGAATCGCTCAGCTATGAAACTGGTAGTTTTGGACCATATTTTCGAGTGGACGCAGCGTAGTGGAGACTTCAGCTTTACAGATATCTGTGGCGGACCTGGTGGATTCTCAGAATACCTACTCTGGAGAATAGGAAACGTAGAGGATGTTAGATGTGTTCGCGGATACGGTATCACGTTGAAAGGAGCAGTAGACAACTGTGACTGGCGGTTGTCCTCGGACTTCCGCGATGTGTTCACGATCTGCTATGGCCAAGACGGAACGGGGAATCTTTACTCGACTGCAAATATCCGCAACTTTAGTGACTTGGTATGTAGTCAACACCCGAATGGCGTGGACTTAGCAGTAGCGGATGGAGGTTTTCTCGAAGCTCGTGCGCAATCGAACCAGGTAAGTTAACCAACTTACTTCAGTATTTTAGAGCTAAAAGGATCAGTACTGACGTCGTAACCAACAGGAGTCGGTGATGACGAGGCTGGTTCTAGCGGAGGTGCTTACAATGTTCGGAGTATTGCGAACGGGTGGAGATTTTGTATGTAAGACATTCGAGCTAGCAACTCCTGCAATGTTGGAGCTTTGCTGGATCTTACACCGATGTTTTGAACGTTTTGCTGTTGTAAAACCAATCGTACGTCAAATTGTCCTTCACAACCAATTTGCTAAACTGTAGCTCACAAATTGTTGATTGTAGACAAGTCGCCCTGCCAGTTCAGAGCGATATCTTGTCATGCGTGGGCTACGTGCGGACAATCCCACTGCAGCTTTGGTCAAAACCCTGGAAGACCAACTGACTCAGAGCAATAGTGATACGAACTACCAGTTCTGTTTCTTGGAGAATAGCAAACTCATGCGCGAAGACGTGGATTTCCTTCAGTACATGAAGGAGGTGAATAAGGCCATTACCAGGAGTCAAATCCAGGCGTGTAGACACATCAATGAGTATGCTGCCAATGGAAGAAAGCGGAAGATATGCGAAGACACAGTTGACTCCAAAGAGTATTACCAATGCTGGCAGCTTGGTGAAATTCCTCGTCGTGAAACTTCACAATGAAGCACCAACTGAGTTCTTGTGCTTTTGTAAAATCTGTTGATAGATTTCGTTCGCACCTTGGACAGAATAAACCCCAATACAACTGATACGTACGCTCTTGTGTAGGATTCTTCCTAGCTTCCGTCTTGATGGAGCAAGAGAATATCGTTAATCGCAACATGATAACCCAACGATTCAGAAGTGAATTCGCACCTATTCATTGAAGTGAGCACGGGTACATCTCGCTCCGTTGCCATTGCCACTAACTCAGCGTATTTATCTTCGACAGCTTCATTCCCGTGGAAGTCTGTGGCGATAATAAGTAATACAATTTTGTTGCAGACAAGGCCTCGACGCACTTCATGCATACCGAGTACCAGGCGTCGAGACAGCACAGTAGCTTTGCTTTGCTTGTGAGCACGTTCCTATGAATTGAAATACACGTCATTTTAGTTAGCTCGATGCTAAAATTCAATTAGTGACAAACATTGATCTCACCTGTAGCGCTGCAAGTCGTTTGACGAGTAACTCGACCAAATCTTGTAGCTCTTCAGTAGAAGCCGAGATCTGAGTAGTAGAAGTTGCAACGCGCTTTATCTTCAAATTGGAAGAGTTTTCAGCTTTGGTGCCAATATGTGTATCTTCACTTGAGGGTTGAAGACATGCCATTACTTCACGTCCACCATATCGTGAGCCATTCAGTGCATGGACTGCTTTCTTGGCATCCTGTTGTGTAACAAAACTGACTGTAATTTCCGCTGTGGCTTCGCTCAGCTGCAATTCCTTCACCTCACCGTATTTCCGAAAATGCTGCATCATCTCCTCCTCTATATCAGCCATTTCATCTGGATCCTCGAATTCTTCTAAACTCAACATCCCCTTCACAACGACAACTCCTTGAGTCTCCCAGAAGCAGGTCACTGTCTTCCCCCCAAACATCTTCCCGTTGTAAACGTTGAAAGCTGAAACTGCATTGTCTGATTCTCGAAAAATGACAACTACATCCCCCTTCAGTAGATTCTCTTTGTCTCCTTCTTGGATAATTGTAAGATTTTCCAATTCCCCAGAGCGACTGAAATCACCACAAAGTTCCTCTTGTAGCTCTTCGACTTCGTCCTCATCTTCCAACTCGTCAGGCGTCACCAATCCCCGAGCGCGAAATTTGAAACTTAGAGGAATGTGATCTTCACTTCTGTAATTTTTAAACTTGGACTTTCGTTTCCTTCGCTTTGGTTTTGCTGTAATTGAGGGAGCTGGAATTGTGGCAGGTTTGGGTTCTGCATGTAGAACTGACAATGGTTGGCTCGAAGTCTCTCGTTGATTCTTCTTCCGTCTCCTTCGACTTTTCTTCGCTGTTACTGGGTTTACTGGGTCGTTTGCTTTTATTGCAACTTGGACGTAGGCATTCAAAGTCTTTGGGGTTCTCCGTGCAGCACAGGTGTCCGGTGTTCCTGGACGGCGTGACATCGCCAGATAGTATTCTAATTAAGTATACATTCACGCCAGATACTAGAACAAAGTAGAAGTTTCTGAGTTTCGATAAAGTATACATTTTAGGATTTAGAAAACTAATGCCAAACGTTAGAAACCTTACTTAGTGCTCATTCAAAATGGGGTGAAACGGCCAATTCCAGTTGTGGCATGAGTCTGTCACGTCGACAACAGACTCTGTTGAGTATCTATGGAGCTCCCAACGATAACAAGAAGAAGCTGCTGAAGCCTCAGCGTCCGAAATCACGAATCAAACTTCGGAAATGTGGACCGGGACGTCCAGCGCCATTTGCCCGCAAAGACAACCAAAGTAGCCCTTCAGAAACAGCGAAACCCAATACGAAAATTGATCAGGAACGTTTACCTTCTGTCACGCAAATATTGCCATCCGAAAA
The DNA here is from genome assembly GCA_031305395.1 of Phytophthora citrophthora. Lineage (NCBI taxonomy): Eukaryota > Oomycota > Peronosporomycetes > Peronosporales > Peronosporaceae > Phytophthora > Phytophthora citrophthora. Next base: position 411,769 of record JASMQC010000024.1, read on the forward strand.
CCGTAGAAGCCCCGTTGAAAAAGCACCGCCCAGTCCTGTTTCACGAGAGCCGGCACCTCCGAGGTTTGTGTTGATTTGTATTGTCTTGAGAACGATAGTAAAAGTGAGTTTTGCACTGTAGGGAGAATCTACGAAAAATGGTTGCGACAAAAAGTGTTAGTGGTGAAAGAACTGTTATTTCACTGTACGGGGACGGATTCCTTGAAATCCCGCTATCCGATACTTCAAAAGGGCTGGAGAGTAAAGAATCGTCCCGATTACTCGGAAATTGTGGGTTTTCAATCAATATGTTACTGTTCAAGGCAGCGGACACTGAAAAATCCAAAGCGAAAATGTGCGAACATCATCTGCAAGGATTATTTTTCAGTGGTGCTAAACCTTGATTGTGTGTTTTACAATAGAGAAGCGGGTGGAATACGTCATAAAACACCTGAACTGGACGACACGGGGGATTTCGTACGATGGCTTTGCTGTGGCAGCACCAACCGCAGTATTTTTGGTTGCTCTGCTAATGCAGACGAAGAAACATCCTCGAAAAACGGATGTTCGAACGCTTTTCAAGGTAAGGCATGGACTATGTGGATTTGAAGGAGATTGGTACTGAATTGCTGTTCTACAAAAGGGCTAAGTGAATCGACGCCGAAGTTGCTGTCCACCAAACTCTGTGCAGATATTTTCATGGATAAAGACGATGAAATCACCTTTTCACTTTATGACCGTGGGGTTCTTCCTGTTTTTCGAGAAAAGGGGGAAGATGGAGGTTGTCGTGTTCGTTGGAGAGGATGGGAGTGCTGGGCCAACAATTATGAGGTTCCCAGTAATCGCTGGGTCCATCTCAAAGTCATATTTGACTGCCGCTATCTCCAAATTTTCTTTGATGATGAACTGGTCGATTGTGCACGAATCCAACAGGTTGAATCCTTCAGTATACCAAATTATGGACCTCCACGGGCTAGACGACTTAACAGTAGCTCTGCATGGGTCCAGGCATCTTCGAACTCGCACTCGGTTTACGTTGGTGGTCATCCGTCTTATGCGAGAAGCGTCCGCGATTGGCGAGCGAAAATCGGCTTTGTGGGGATGATTTCTTCTTTCAAACTTTGGAAATTACAACAACCAAGACAAAAACATGGCAGCAGACTGGGTGAACCTCTCATATCGTTGACGATACCTGAGACTGGGTCCGTACAAGATAACTCACAGTTTGGGAACACTGTCAACGCACATCGAACTGTCTTCTGGCGGGTAAATGCTCCTCCAATTTGGACTCCAGTTTATCAATCAATCAGTCCGTCAGTCATCACGAAGGGATCAATTGTCTTGTTGGCAAACTTTTTCGATGGTGCTCATCATGATGTTGGTGTTGTAAATCCAAAATCCTTTGAGAATTTGCTACTTGCCGCTGTACAGTTAGGAGATATCCGCGTTTTGATCGAGTACGCGGCAGAATTTAGTGTCCAACGAAGTCACGACCACGTTTGTCGGTCACAAATCGAATACGAACAGAAGACAAACGCTCTTGTTGCAGGGATTGAACAAATGAGCCATTTACTTACTGTGGTGGTCAATTCCGGCGAAACTCGCCCACCCACTGGTTTCTTCGAGATCACGATGGAATTAACTCGATCTGCAGGTAGAAACTCCGTTGAGGTGGTTCTCCATTCGATGAATTCCACTGGATGCTTTCCAAATCTAGAAGACATCAAGAAGAAGATTGAATCAATCGTTTTATTCGAGGCAAAGCGTTCTCCAGGAGAGGAGATTCAAATCCAAGCATTTCGTCATTTACTAGCACTTGCTGGCCAAACCCGACACAACAAGGAACGAACACTCATGGAGTCTGTGATCAACCGAAAACTTGTGTTAACAGAGCGGAAAATTGCCGCTGAATTCGAGAAAATCGGCTTTTTCTTCGCGGCAGCAGAATTACAAGAAGTTGTGAGTAATCTCAAACGTATCCAAGATGACTATTGTCGAGTACAAAACCACCGAATGGATGATTTACCAAGTCTATCAATGCTGACACCAACACCTACAGGCTTGTACACACTTCCATTTATGAATACTTTGCTTGTTTCATCGACTATGGTATTTGATAATGGCGGATTGAAGACACCTTGGCGATTTGTCTGTGTTTTGGTCGATTACGACTTCCAACTCGTTGATTTCGTTCACGAAGGTTGTCCAGTTACTAAACGCGGAGGGATTTCTTACCGTCAAGGCCAATCGATCTACAATAACACAGTAGATCGTCTATTCCTTCGTCTTACAGCTCTTTCTAACAAGGTTTTTTGCATTTTATTCTCCCTTCAGAAAATGTCAGAAGACGAAGGCAACGACTCAACACTTAGTAATCAAATACCAGCAGTACGTATCCAGATTGAAAATGCAGAAGAACACCAAGTTTTGGGGATGTTTGATGCAAAACCTACTGCAAGTTGTCGATGGTTCACTTTAGCTGCTGTTTACCGTTCCAAAAAGAATAACCAATGGCAACTTCAGCCTATCGGAGGGTGTGGAAATGCCACGTCCATTTACGCCAGCATCGACGAAGTGAACGTATTACTTGCCGAGTTGAAAATTATCCAAACGTACGAAATTCGTGTCCATTTTATCGAAGCTGGAAATGAAAACGCAATGGAGAATTCCGAATGTGCAAATTTCGCTCATCAATTAGCGAAAAACATTCGCTTTGGTAAAAATGGCCGGATCGTGTTGATTCCAATGAATGAGAATGAGGCAAAATTCCGGTTACGAATTGCACTCAAGCTGCAAGAAGTGGAAGATGAAATTGATGTATATACCCACCGAAATCGAACACTACCAACGATTCAATCTGTGTACCGCACATTGCTTCGTCTTCTTGCTCAACATGGTATCAAGGAATGTCTCCAACAAAACCCTTTTGCACCACAGAATAAACGGGTAAAGCGACATGTTGAATTTCGAGTTGTAAGTGCTCAAACCAACACACCAGTTGAAAAAGTTCACGTGTTTATCGAGAAAAATCTCGCGTTTGATGCTTTGAGCTCGAATCTGGCGAAGACTGTGCTTCCGACGCTTATGATGGGCTCTCGCTTGATGTCGATTCGCCGTCGATTGCAGAAGAAACGAGTCACTGAAATTACACAAGAAGTGACAGAATCATTTGTCAATGACTGCATTGAAAAAGCTTCGAAGCGAGTGATAACTGCAGCAAATCTGAACGTGACATTCATCTCTGTCGTCCGAGCAAGAGCGTTGTTGAGACGAGTTATGCGTCTTCGCTACGAGAAAATCAAAGGAACGATTCTTGAAAGAGCGAGAACGAGTGAACATGCTCGAGAGTATTATCAAAGAGTTCCGATTCGACTCCAAAGACTATTCACTAACCGACTGGAGTTGTCAGAATCTGAACGTGACTTACTACAGCATTCAACACGAGGAGAATTAGCAGAACTTGACCTAATTAGGCGTGGAATAGCTGTTCCATCGAAGGAGAAACCAATTCTGGATGAACGTGCTCTATTGGAAGAATGGAGAAGTAAGAAGGCGCAATTTGCTTCAGAAGACCAAACTGAGAAGGTAGAAGCACAAGAATTAACTCCTACCTTGGAAGATGAAGATTCCAAACCACCAGATGATACTACAAAAGACCGAAGACAATTGTTCGTGACTGACAGCGAAGGAAGAGCGAATTGTCGTTTAATTCCTGGGAGTTATTCACTATACGTCTTCCACCTCGACTACTTCGAGTGGACGTCCCTTGTTGCAGTTTACCCTACCGTCTCAGCATCTGGACTATACAGTGGCCCCACCACATCATCTTCTTCGGTTCAGGAAATGGTAATTCCTCTCGATGTGTTTCGTTGGACTTACTCTTTGCAACTTGTGGATTACTTTAATCCTCAACTGACTATTAAACTCGCGGGTATTCCGTTCCAAATCACTGATAATTGCAGTTCGGAACGGAAAATTATCATGACCGACAGCAACGGATGTGCCACCTGGGATGTCTGTAAAGGGTTATATGCTGTGGATGTGCTTCGAGAGTGCAGTTGTGTACTTTACTCTGCTTTAAAGCAAGTGGTTGTAGATGGAGGTCGCTATCGCACATCACGAACTATCTCAATGCCTGTGCTGTTCGGTGGAGTTAAAGTGACGGTGCTAGTAGTTACAACCGAGCCTAACCGAACCAATTCCAAATTGGCCAACGTTCGCTTCCATTCCGACAGTTCTATCGGAAGTGTTGAAAGTGTTGTCGCTGGTAAACGACGTAACGCTAACACTCCTTTTCACATGGGTTTAATAGAGAAAGAAGAGCGAAGTGATGGAGATGTATCAGTTGGAAGTTCAAAGGCTTTTAAACTCCCACTTGGCACATATAATCTGGAAGTTAAGTTGGAGAATTGTTTTCCAGTTTCACTACCAGTGAACATCACATGGTCGAGTAGTAAAACACAAGTGAAGGATGGGAATCGGTTCTTCGCTGTAATGAGTCCAACGATCACTACTGAGCGAACTTACCGCGTTGTTTTATCGTATGTGGACGCAATGGAGTGTATGGATGCGATTGTCGAGGTGTGGAAGGATAAAACGAAAATTGGAGATAGTTGGAGACAAAACTCGGAAAATACTGAACATGTCAAACTGGAAATTGTCAGCAGTGTCGAGGGATGTGAGTTCCAATCCTTCCTACTGCAATGCCAGCCAGGTTTCATGTACAGATGCATCGTAGCGTCGAATCTCTCTATGACACATTGCTTCCGCCCTCAAGTGCAGATCTACTCGTCTGCTGGGCTTATCTACCAGTGTTTGGACCCGCCTTCGATCGGCGACTTGTACTGGCACGTTTGCTCTTGGAATGATAGTGGCGAGTTGGATGAGCCCCCTCCTTCAAGGTAGAGGCTGAATCTACTGTTTGGTGCTCAGGGATACCATAACTTGCTGGCAAACCATCGAAATCGCCTCCAGACCTTCGCTTGCTGCGTTCTCCGACAGCTGCAAGATGGTGGCATAGATCACATCTACATCCACCGATGATCGCAGGGAGTTCACGCTGAGAAGAGCATCAAGTAGCTCGAGCGTGACAACCACAAGGTCCACGTCCTCTTCGTAGAGCGGCCAACGAGCAAGCGGTTCATGCAGAGTTTGTGTGACCGTCTGCGGGTTCGCCATGCAGAACGACACCACATGAAGCAAAAGCTTCTGTTCCGCTCGGATTAACCCGCACAAAATCATGAACGAGTGAACATTTTCGGATGACACGATTGGATCGAGTAAGAAGCTGATGAAGTCAGAGATCCACGGGTGATTTTCCACCTGTTAATGACAGCATTACAGTTAGATTTGCCCTGTACCAAGCTAGTTGGATCACCACGTACCCGAAAGTCATCACTTTCAGCACAGCCAACGAGTACCGTTGCAATCGCTTCAGTACGAAGGCGAAGGAACTTCCCCCACTGGGAGCCGTCAAGCATTGGAGGCAGTAAAGGAACCACCAGTTCATTCGCTAGTGGGTGAATATCCCCCCGACATGCTGCAGCCAAACGAGTAAGGCCTGATACGATGCGATTGGTCGTGGACTTGGAGTACCGGTCGAGCTGGTTAATAGCCTGGCAAATCGTCACAACGGCAAGTTGGCGGCATGAGGCGTACTCTGTTGCCGCCTCTGGAACTGTAGATGCACGTAGAACAGCTAGCACATCGCCATACACACGCGGATCTGCAAGAGTGCCAGCCACATTGTGTAAGAAGTCCACTTGGGAGGACAGTAAACCGGCGGCGTCTGGGTGATGAAGCCACGATAGAAATGCTTCCACGAGGGTATGGCGGATGGTAGAGCATGCAACCTTGGCACTGCGGCGCTCAGGATTACTCTTGGGAAATGATGCTAACGCTACCTGTAAAAAATAAACATGTGAGCCAAGCTTTCGATGCTGGTAATGAATATTTCTTACCTCAAGCCGAGGCATCACCGTACTCATGGCCTTGAATGCATCCTTAAGTGTGGATGCAGCAAGTTTATGCTGGAATAGGTAAATATCTCGGATAGACTCGAGCAGCGCGTTGATAAAATCCAAGTCCAGAAGTGTTCTCAGCTCCGTTTTGTTCAACCTAAATTCCAACAAAAGAGAGGGTTAAGTAAAGTGTATATCGCCAGTATATCATCTTCCAGACACGTACGCTTTCGTCATCTCGTCCAACGGTGTTGTGAGCGACTTTGCACCTTGGGCCACAGCATCAACCGAGGATTCAGTGACAATCGCTCGATACACCACAGCAAGAGCCTGTGCTGCTACCATGCGGCGTGCGTCTACCTCCAACCACGAGCACAGTACGTCACAGCAATCCTCCTCCGATTTCTTCGTAGCTGTGATGGACGAAGGCTTCTCCTCTTCTTCGTCTACAGTCTCCATCCCATCCGACTTAGCCTCAGCAGTAGATGAAAACATCCCACTACCAGCTGAGAGCTTAGATTCATCTGCTTCCATCTCCTCCACAAACGCAGGCAACGACAGTAGCGCAAACGTATTCGGCGAAGTGTACGGGAATTTGGCCTCTAGCAGAACAGCAGCAGTCGTAGCCAGCTCCACCTTGACAGCCTCCGCTACTCCCGTCTCTTCCTTAGCAGCACCGTCAGTCTTCAGTAGCGCCAGTAATTGTGGCAAAACCTCTGTAAAAATTGCTTCTCTAGCAGCCGGGTGAGTTTGCAGTGCCACAGCTGCATACTCACATGCAGGTCGAAGAAGTGCATTCAATCTCTGCGCCTTCTCCTCTTCACTGATACTCTCGTCCTTAAACAATGGAAATAGCCATCTCAACTGCTTCAGAACGTCTCCAGGCGGTACTTGATCACCGAAAGACTCTAAAACCCTGGTAGATCCCATAAGCGCCACAGCTTTCAGTCCGTAGTAGCACTTGTGCGTCCAGGCCGGATATTGCAGCACTTTTTTAAATGCATCTCGATACCGTTGCAACAGCGGTATCATTGCTTGTCTCTCTGTCACATATCGGACAGTCTGGGAGTTGCAACAATTTAAAAACATGTTAATTTCTTATGAAATGACCAGGAAGCGATACAAAAAGCCACTCTACCAATGACGCAGCAGACAGTAGTGTGCCCAATTCCACTTCATGATCATGCTCCATTGGCTGGCCAATAGGAGACGGCAGGAACTCATTACTGGCATCGTCCAGCTCCTCAATCACTTGCAGTAAGAAGACGAACGTAGCGTCCACCCCGACACTAGTGGAGTGTACGCATTCCTGCACGTAAGCTGAGGCCAAAAGGAGTGAGACAGGAGGCAAAAGACGAAGGACAAATACAAGGAGAAAGCACCTGCGACGCCTCCAGACTGGGGATCAAGCAGGGCGCGTGCCAGATCGCGGCGCGGCGTGGAGCTCATGGTCGAAGTGATCGCAAAAGTGATACGCAAATCATGATTTGGAGGACGTTGGTTGGCCAAGCGCGCATCTCATACAAAGATCAAGTGTAAAAGATGAAAAGTGCTTCAACGTGGAGAAGAAAGTCAAGTTGAAAATAGAAACAAGAGCAGTGTGTGTTTCCTTTTCTTCTTTGTCTTCGCCACCTTTCTTATTGATTCTTTGGTGCGGCGCCATCGGATTTGTCTTCGCCACCGTCGATAGCCTATCGAACAATCGAAATGAACGCATCAAGACGGTCGGCCGATTGCGGCTCGCTCCCGGGTGCAAAGTGCAGCGGACCAGGTGCCATCGACGAGTTGTGCACATGGGAGAACCAGTAGTTTCGCTGCGCTACGATGGACGAGGCGCGCGGCAAAAGCAAGTGGACCGCCTCGAGAGAACAACGCTCGGCAGATAGTGCGGCAATGTTTGAAGCCGCAGCGAAGTCCAGGAAAAGAAAGGCAGTAACGGTGCGCTGCAGCTGGAAGACTCGATGGTCAGCTTTTAGCTAAAGAAGCAGTGCTGGTCTCATGGACATCCTATTTCTTCCTGGCAGACCTCACACTTTGACAAGCATCGGCACTTGTGCGCTCTATTTTTCAGCGATAAATTCGAAGATTGGTCGTTGAAGCTGTCGTCTTGTCTGCCGTTTGTTTCTCCGGCTCATTTTTTGAGTCGGGAAAACTTTTCGCTTTGCAACGTCGTTTGCCACTCTCCCACACGTAAAGAATTCTACCAAGTTGGTGGCAAATTGCCAGTGGGAATACAACTCGAGTGCCATTGCAACTGCCACTTGCAAAACGTCTTGTGTCAAGTGGCTTTCGCCTTCAGATTTGTCTCCAGCTGATCCCGATCCCTATCAAGGTGCCTTTTTGAACTGCATTTCAGCCAATCAGAAATACATGTAGCCAACTCTTTGTACAGAGACCGAACCATCGGTCAAAAAACAAGAACGCGGGAAAAATGGAAGTGGACGCAGCTCATGTCTCGTCATGGGGGGACCTCATAACCGAATCAACAGCGGAGACCACAGCAGCAATGGCGTCCGGAGGTGGCGTCCAAGTCAAGGGAGAAGCCGCTCCTTCCTCGTTACAGGACGCGGCCGACTTACGGCCGCTGCGGATCCGCGTATCTACCCCCGTATCCCCCAACCGCGACAGCTTCAACACACCTGAAGGAAGCGAATCCACAACTTCTAGCCGAGGTGTTAAGCGGCGACGTGAAGAAGTCGCACTGTTCCTGGAGAAAACGTACGAGCTATTGGAGCGTTGTCCTCCTGAATTGGCCAGTTGGACGGCTAAGGGCGACAGCTTCGTGGTTAAACAACCGTCAGCTTTTGCAGAGCACGTGATCCCTGCGTACTTCAAGCACCGCAAGTTCAGCTCCTTTGTTCGACAACTGAATCTCTATGGCTTTAGGAAAGTGAGAGATTCATCAGCAGTTGCAGAGGAAGGGGAAGCCGTAGCGACGGAGGGGGCTGAAGATGCCAGTCCTAAAGATTGGTGGGAGTTCCGTCATGAACGATTTGTCCGGGGAAGGAGAGATCTGCTGTGTGAGATCCGAAGAAGATCTCCTAGTGATGCCAGAGTTTCAACACCCTTGGGTGCGGGTACACCTGTGGAACGCGTCGAGTTTGAGGAGTTGAGAGGGGAAGTGATCGGTTTGCGGGAGGAGATGCACAAAATGCAAAAGACCAATCAACACCTAACCAGACTGCTGCAAGACCTTGTGCAGCGATTTACTGGAGTCGAGAATGACGGAGGGAAAAGTGTCAATAGGCAGGAGTTCGTTCAAACGCCAAGCTTTGCCAACTCCCCACCGGTCCAACCTAGATCTCTGCCTTCACTAGCGCTACCTAGTCCAACAGCTAGCAGCAGCCTCAGCGGACCGCAACTTGCGCTACTACAGCTCCGACAGGGACTTCAACCGCAAGGAACACCGCGTGGCATTCTGACACCTCGAACGCCCGCCTCGGGGTCTTTTCATTTACGACCGGTGCAGTCGCTGATGGTGAATCTAAGCCCCAGCACCCGGCCAGCACCTAGTCCGCGACCAACCGACAGCTACGTCAGCACTCCTTCGTATAACCAGCAACAGCAGGAACAGTTCAGCCAACGTTGGTACAAAACCACTCCACTTACTCACCCATCTCCGACTGCAAAGCGTTCGCCTCTAAAGCGAGTGGGTGTAGATTCTATCACTCCTGTTCCAGAAGCCCAGACGAGTTACGGTCTCCGTTCCCCAGAGGACGTAGCTGTTCGTGAACTAAGCCGTATTGCCTCGGAGATTCGTGTTGACCTGCTAGCTTGCATCACTGCGCGTGTCACGGGATTTCTCCGCGTGCACCGCGATCAAACCGAGCCAACTCGAGAAGCAGACGCTGATGCTGTAGCCGAAGCCGTTGGCTCCGACATTCGTCAGAAGCTCACATTGCTGCAAGCTTCAACAACGACCTCAGACCCGAAGCTCTTAGACGCAGAGACAACTTGCATGTACCGCGTGGAGATTTTGAAGTTCATTTCGCGTGAATTGCCGCGTGCCGTCCAGGATGCCGTCGACAAACGACTGCCAACACCGGAAAAACTTAAACAACGCCCAGCGAAAGACCGATCACTGCTCGCGTTGCTAGTGCAAAAAGCACAGAAAGCACTGGAACGCCAAATGCATTCGGAGACTGCCGCCATCAGTACAGGGCGTCGATGAACAAAGTAAGCAGTTGAAGGAGATTAATTTGATTATAGTTTATGGACTTAGTTGATGAACTACGAAGTATTTCGCTGTAGTTACAATAGGAGTTGGGTGAGCGAGGTGTCATCTTGAATGGCGCGAGACACCTCGGACAACAGGACACACGAGGAAAGCTTCATGGTCCAGAACGTGCGGACAGACATGGCTGCAGCAGGACGAGAGTTTTTCTCGCCGCGCTTGTTGCCACCATGCCTAACTAACGCGTAGCAGTCGAGCGACATGAGATGCGTCTGCAATTCCTCACGCGACAAACGGGGAACCCACGCGGTCTGCGGTTGGCTGCGGAGACGGGCGAGTTCCTCGCTGACCTGGTTCATATCGCACTGCTGCAGCGATCCCTTGGGGCTGCTGTTACCGCTGCTCTCGTTGCTGCTTGGGGCCAGAGCTGTGATCACATAGAGCAGCAATTTGGCCTGTCTGGGGAGCTGCTTGATCTGCTGGACAACCGGAGACGACAGCATCGACGCTACAGATTGAAACACATCACGCATCGAGATCTTCTCAGGGTTTCCAGATCCCTGGAGTGCTTGACGAGCGGACTGCTGCAACAAACTGATAGCCAGACGAGCATCACCATCACGAGCCGCCACCTTCCTCGCGATAAGTTCAACTGCACGTGACTCGATAAACTTGGACACATCCGCCATTTCGGCACTTGATGACGCAGCACTTTGCACGTAACTCTGCAGAATTAACAGCAGATCTTGATGGGTATACGATCCGAAAACCACACGCGCAACATGGAAGTCAGCAGCACTTTCACCAGTTTCAAAGAGCTGCTCGAACATATCGACACCATTCATGATGCCGAGGAACTTGACGCTCGGAGCTACAGCAGCCCACCGCAGGAAAAAGTGAAGAATCTCCTTCACCGTCGGCTGCATGCGAAATGGAAGTCGCAGCAACTGGTCCACTTCGTCCAGCACCACCGCGATCGAGTGTTTCTTCGTCTTTGATGCTCTTCGTTGCGTCGATAAAAAGTTGTCCATCTCAAACGGGTCCAATTTCTCCGATACCTTCCAATTCGTGGCCTTTTTCACTAATTGCATCACTGCTGCGTACAGATCAGCGGGGTCTGTAAAAGTACCGCAGTTGATCTTCACTGCTGTCTTGATACTCTTTGCAGCACGCTTCCGCTTCAACACAGCTCCATCATCCATCGTTCTATAACCCTGTTCAACCAGTAATTGATTCACCGACGAGCTTTTGCCTGTTCCAGGGGGGCCAATGATGTACAGACTAGAACCCTGCTCAGCCTCGCCATTCAACACGTTTCGAACAATCTGGTGCTCTTCCACACGGCCGACAATTGGTGAATTACTACACAGCATTTGTCCAGAGCATATCCGCTGCAGTACCGTTCGAGGGTCCTCCGTCAGCTTAGGAATACCTGGAGTTGAGTATTGCAGAGTCCTGCAGAGGGCGACACGCTTGATGACATTTGGTTTCGTCTCTACGGGTTTTCCCGGGGTCTTGAGGACGTTCAACATGGAGACACGAGGTTTTACGTGGTGTGGTGTCAGTAATAAGGGGGAAGCAGAAATTCCATCAGTCTTGCGCTTCTTCGGGGCAGGTGGACTCAGAGGCGCAGAAGGGGAAATGGAAGCCGAAGAAGTCTCAAGGGCGCGGAGACGACGCTGCAGTTGCTGCGTCAGTTCAGGCATGTGTTCACGTTTCTGGGCTCGCGTGCGCATTGTTTAAAGGGAGGACACAGCACGGCACAGACACACACGTAAACTTAACCAGGCAAATTCGGAACTGGCGATCGAGTGGCGCCAAATGCAAAATGGCGCGAAACGTTGTTTTGACAAATAAGAATTGAGAACGATTTTGATTGGACAAATACGAGGGAGAGGGATTTGGCACAAAAAATATTGCAAAAAAATAGTGGTATATGTTCATAATTTACAAAATCGTCAAAAACTGCACTGCTCAAATGTCATCGTCACTGTCGTCCTCGATCACAAGCTTGAGTGTTTCTGCGGTGGTCAGGAGTTTGAGCCGTTCGATACGTGACGTCAGCAGCGGATGAGATGTATCGCCCAGATAGTTGCCTTTTTCAGTGATCATCCACGTGTTGAGAACCGAACGCATCTCGCAGTTGCGGGACAGCTTCCGCTGGAAACAGTTAATGCCACCACGAGCAAAGCCACTCTCGGCAGCTACCTGGTCGGCTTCGTGCTCCAGACTCCAAGACAAGTAGAGGTTACCGACAACAATTCCCAGTACGCCGACAACTCCAGCGACAAGTTTGTTGGGGATCTTGTGAATAGCAACGCAGCTGCCGACAAGTGACGCTGGTAGGAAGGCACCCGTGTACATGGCGTGATTCTTTGCAATGTGGGCGCTTTCGTGAGCCAACACAAAGTCGATCTCGTCGCGCTTGGGGATGTCGTACTTGGCGTGCAAGTGAGCTGGTGCGTAGAATGCGTCGTAGAGCTCCATAGGCAGAACGATGCAAGCTCCACGTTGGCCGACAGTTAGGTTTGCCCCCATTGAGGCACCGGCAGACTGTTCACCGACGCGAATGGAGATCCTTTCTGGGTTCTTCACGCCCACACGAGCCGCGATTTTCCGCACGTTGACGGCGAAAGGGTCTTTGCGGTCAAGTTCGTGAGCATCCAGACCTTGTGCCAACCGCAACGAGTGTGTGCTCGTAGGTTCTGCGATCGGATACGACGAGTATCCGTAGAGCAGTAGCACTGAGGCGCCAATGAATCGCTTCGAGTACAGTGCAGTCGACATGAGCTTGATCGCCGTTCGGGTGGCCAATTTCCAAATGGGCTCGCCATCAGGAATCTGCGGTGGTGTAAGCTTCATACCTGCTTGTATCGGATATTACTTGGTCGTGTGCGTTTTTCAGTCAATTCGGCGGTCCACTCCTCGTGTGTCTTTGCTTCACCGCAAATGACTTGGAATTGTATGCTGCTCGCCTTTGCTGCCGTCGATTTGCCGTTTCGTGTCTAGTGCGCCGATCGATGGAGCTTTAAATTGCAAAACCCGAAATGCAGCCCGCTATCCTTGAACACCGAGATGCAGCCCGCTATCCTTGAACACCGAGATGCAGCCAAACACACACTCACCACTGCAAATAACTTCCTGGGGCGGAGAATTCCTGTTTGCGGCCGGCACGCGTAATGCGCATGCTGACGCGCAACGTCCGATTGACAGAGGCCAGTGAAATCTCTTTAGCCTAGCCCCAGGATTGGCTGAAAAGCTGCGTTGTCGCAGGACATAGTGTAGCCATCTTGGTGATCGACACGGTTGTGTATTTCCTTCCAAACTTCTACGACTGCTGCTTCACTGGATGGCGGAAGTCCTGCTTGCCGTTTTTACAATACGGACAGTGCTTGTTTGCCAGGTAGTCAGGAGATTGTCGGTCATCATCGGTCAATGGACTTCGGCACGTAAAGCAAGACACCACGGATGCCTCTGTGAGGTCCGGCTTCAGCGCTACACGGTCGTCGAAGATATAGCAGTCGCCGTTGTAGTGTGCCCCGCCCACCTTTTCAAAGTACTTGAGGATACCACCGTCCAGCTGATACACCTCCTTGTGTCCCTCGTTCAGCAATGCGTATGAAGCCTTCTCACACCGCACACCACCAGTACAGAACATCACGATGGGTTTCTCCTTTGGAACTTGCTGTAGCTGTGCTCGGGCTTCATCAGGGAATGCGCGGAAGCTCTTGATGTCCAGATCCACTGCGTTTTCAAATGTCCCCAGTCTCACTTCATAGTCGTTTCTGAATCACAAACATGCACGAACGTCAGCCCTGCCGTTGCCAGCGCCCATTGCTAATGCGCAGTACTGCCGCACCTTGTGTCTAGTACGACCATATCCTTCCTGTCGTCCATCCACGCCTTAAATTCCTCCGCTGAAATGTGTGTTGCCAGTCCATCCACCGCAGGATTAACGTCCTTCATACCCATAGAGATTACCTCCTTCTTGATCTTCACCAGCATTCTCGGCAGCGTCATGCGATCGGAAAACGAGTCCTTAAATTCTAACCCACGGATCTCCGAGTGCAGTCCAGCGATCACGGCCTTCATGGCCTCCACAGGTTCCGATCTCCCAGATAGTCGAATATTCAGTCCTTCCGTAGACAACAAAATCGTGCCACGAAGCTGGTCCTCTCCGAAACGCGCTGCAGCCTGAAGCAGCTGCTTCTTGAGCTCAGGCAGTCGCTCTGCAGCAAACACGCAGAAGCCATAGGCTGACGAATTCACGTACAGGACCTTCGTCTGCTCTCCTTCCATTGATCCTAGCCCTCTGGTGAGTTGCAAAAGGGATTAACCCTTTTAATGTGCTGTCTTCTATGTGGTATCATAAAGTTGAGCCACTGATTGGTCAAAAACTTCATCAATGGAGTTCATCACATCATTTCAACAGTTTTGTAAAGTCAAATGCCCTGGTACATGTAGACTGTCAATCACTTCTCAATACGCATCGAAACACCCAAGCAATGAACTCTCGCAACTGGATGCAGACGCCCAGCGTCGTGCTGGACGAGAAACGTCTGCAGCACAACATCGAGCGGATGCAGGCGCTCGCGACGGCGAACCACGTGAATCTCCGCCCACACGCCAAGACGCACAAGACACGGGAGATCGCGACGATGCAATTGGCAGCTGGAGCTTGTGGCCTCACCGTCTCCAAGCCATCTGAAGCACTGCAATTCTTGCGTGGTGACGTGCCTGGACTCAAGAGCGTGACGTTGGCGTATCCGGTGGTGCAGACGAACAAGGTGCAGGAGGTGATCAAGGCGGCGCAAACTGCTGACGTGGAGTTCCTGTTGACAGTCGACAGTCCAGAAGGAGTGGACGCTGCGCAAAAGGCGGCGGAAGTTTGTGGTTCCATTTTGAAGCTGCTGATCCACATTGACGTGGGATACCATCGAGTGGGGATTGAAGAAAACGATCCGAAGCTACTGCAACTGGCGCAGCGGATTCACAAAACCAGTAGCCTCGAGTTCCGTGGACTACTGTCCCATGCAGGTCACGCATACCGCTGCAAGTCGGTTGCTGAATGTGCGGAGGTAGCGGAGACGGAGAGACAAATCGTAGTCCGCATCAAGTCCACGCTGGAGGCGAGCGGGATTCCAGTTCCGGTTGTGTCTGTGGGTAGTACGCTCACGGAACCTGCTCGGAAAAACTTTGAGGGCATTACTGAGATTCGTCCAGGTAACTACGTGTTCTTGGATCGGACTCCCGTTCGTATGGGCCTGTTTTCCGTGCAAGACGTGGCGCTGACGGTTCTTGCGACGGTCGTGAGCTCCAACAATTACAACTTCATCGTTGACGCTGGATCCAAGGTATTGAGTTCTGATGGCGCACGATCAGCTGGTGACTTTGGTTCGTCTTGCTTCGGACTTGCCTTTTACGAGAATGATTTTGAGCGAGTGGTGAAGGAACCGACGCAAAACAAGTCCGTGCTCGACGACGGTAAGGAGCTCATCTGCTTCGAGGTGACCAGTCTGTCAGAGGAGCATGGCTGGGTGAAGAAGATCGAAGGCATCCCTTCACCTGCCATTGGCGAACGTCTCATTATCGTACCAAACCATGCGTGCGTGGTGTCAAACCTCACGAACAAGTTTTACGTGCAGGGTGAGGGCCCAAAGAGCTGGACTCTCTTGTCTCGCGGATGCACACAGTGATAATACTCTGCGGACAGATCAGAGCAAAGAGACACCTGTAGTTTCGTTTTAAACCCAATGCGCAACTGGATTTGAATGATCTCAGGCCTTAAGCCATCATGTCCTGTTTTTCAATTGTGATTTATGACTCCTCACATTTATTGAGCATTAAGCAATCAACCCCCAGCAACCCAGAGAGAGAGAGAGGGTCAAAGCTTATGCTTAATCTTGAGGAACTTCAGTTGGGATTCAAAACCCCGCAGTCATACGTAATGATTTAGCACGTTCGAATTTGCAGGCATTGTACGCGTAGTTTGCAGATATGTTGTTATTCACAATAGGGCAGCTCCTCAACTCTATCAACTCCTGTATGCATATGTCTAGTACACGTTGTCGTTGTGGCAGCGAAATCTCAAAAGTGCGGACCCCACCACTTCTACAGCAACAGACTCAGCCTGAGTGCTGCCATTGACACTGGTACTTCAGCATGCAAGGCTTCTACGAATACCATGGCTTGTAAATTACCTCTACATGTACAATTCTTCCATACATAAATACTCGACACTGCCGATCACCCGTGATGGTGCCGCTGGCTGTGCTCTTTCGACGTTGCGCTCGTTCTACGTTGAAGTAAGCACCAAAAACTCTTTTCGCGATAGCAGCGGCTCCTTCCGCCTCGGAATCGTTGAGTTCCCATCCCATTTCCTCCCTCAGCTAGTTTCTATCGGACCATAAGCACTTGTAATGTCAAATTATTCCGTGGCGCTCGCTCAGTGAGCCTCGCTGTACAACGTACATTGTACGCTAAGGGTACCAAAATGGATGCAAAGTTGCCTTTACAACGTAGCGGTAGACTCAACGTTATGATTGGTCAAAATATCTGCCACATGATCTCTCCTCATTGGTGGAAATCCCGTCACCCACGTTTTTGACTGAGAGACGGACGCCGACTATCGAGCAGAGGAGGCCCAAGGAAGTGCCTCCACACCCCCTTCCTCTCGCCATGGCGCACGACCGCGCGGCCGCTGTGACGGCGTCTACGGCGCGTGTGGGTCCGCCGCTTCTTGTGGCGCGCAACTTGCTGCCTTCTACCGCCAGTAGCAGCAGCAGCGTCAGTGCCAGCACCACAAGTGTCATGAGTTCGTCCTCTGCCTCGTCCGTCGCGACTTTAGGCACACGCAGTGCTGTCAGTGCTAGAAGACGAGAGCGGAAATACGTAGGAGACGCGACGGCTACAGCGACGTCCTCGTCGACGCTGTCCACTGCGTCCTCGGTGGACGTTTCGTCCACTACTACAGGGCTGTCTGCAGCGGAAGCGGCTCGACGCGCACGACGTCATACACATCATAGTCAAGATGTACATGACGCCAAGAGTGGCAGACGACGCGGAGTCTCTTCTCCTCATAGACAGCACGTCCACAGCCACCACAGGCGCCCACGGACGAGAGATGGCGTGGTAGAGTCGACAGTACCAGATACCGCTGTCAATACCGATATTGGGCCCGAGAAGTTTGCATCCAAGGTGTTGGCTAAGACTCATACGAAGAAAGAAACAGTGACAGCGGTGGACTCACCACCAGCGTCACCGGAGCATTATTCGTCTTCGTCTTCCGGTGGGCATGGAAGTGATAAGGAGGAGACGGCAGGACTCACGGAACAACAGAGACAGCAGCAGGTAGCAATGAAGCCGTCGCGGATGGTAGTGAAAAGGCGAGCTACAGCTCCTGCAAACAGTAATAGTGCGCGTCGGGCGTCGGCAGGACCCACGCCCGTGCCGTCGTCTCCTGCTCGCCAGCCCTCTAGGAGTGTGGGGAAGCCAGGAACGACCAGTAGCCCACGGGTCGGATCGAGTAACAGCAGCAGTCCGGGGCGAAGCACAAGCAGCTTGGAACGGTGGCAGATTAGGCTGCAGAGATCGGTCTCGGGAAATTCCAGCGGCACGGATGACGAACGCAATGGACGGGATCGCAGGTTGTATAGTAACCATCGTAGTCGCCAGCTCATGGAGAGCCCACCACCCCCTGATCAGGTAGCAGCAACTAATCGAAGGCGAGAAAGCGACTCTCCGTTGGATGAAGCGAGAACTCGAGCACGAAGTACGTCAAGAGGTTCTAGGCAAGGAGCATCACCAGGTGTAAGTGGAGGTTTACCACCGCCTCCACCTCCTTTGTCTCTGTCTTCTGACGGCCAGGGTTCAACAACACCTCGCTCATTAGCACGAAAGGTCCCTCAGTCCGACGATGACGAAGGTGGGGACGATTCCACGCCGAAACCGCGACCTGTTCGCATTCGATACGAGACCCCAGAGCGCGGTATGGGCGGTAAACGCGATATCTCTCACGCATCATTAGGCAAGCTTATTGCACGTCTCACAGATGCCCACCAGTACGACACCGAGTTTCGTGACGTTTTCCTGCTGACGTATCGCTCGTTCTGTTCCCCGTACGACTTCATTAAGAAGCTGCTGAAACGCTACACAGCAGTGTTGTCGCTTTGTGGCAATGTGGATGAGGAGACGATTCAGGAAACTCAGCGGCTGCTTGATCAAATCACGCTCGAAGAAGAGAACGAGCGTTCATCAAATCTAACGTCCATCTCTACAGCACGGTCCGATATCAACACTGGTATGGAGGCTAACGTGTCCATCATGCGTCTGCTAAGTGTGATGAAGTTCTGGATCAAGGAAAGCGGCTATATTGACCAGGATCTGACCAACGACCGCAAGGCACAGAAGAAGCTTATGGCTTTCCTCAGCGAAATTCAGAACACATCGCCCATCCCATCTATTCGTCGGCACGCGGAGAATTTGCTGTTAACTGTGGTACAGCTACTTTCAGCTCAGAAGCAACAAGCGCAACAGGCACAGCTCGTTCAAGCACAAGCTCAGGCACAAGCTCAAGCCCAGGCGAAGGCGCAATCCCAAAGGGGGCCTGCCAAGGTGCCTCCTCCTCCTGCATTGGTGACTTCCTCTTCTGCATCAGCACTGCCAGATCGACCCTTCTCGAGGCCTGGAGGTGACGTTGTTCAAGATCCACAGAGTGCTGTAGCTTTGGCAATGGCGCACCAACTAAGTGACCGTGGAGCCTCGCATTCCCGAATGCGTTCCCAAGCTGCCACGAAGCTAGCGTTAGCTCGATCATCGTCAGACCCGAAGCGTGAACGATCCATGGTGAAGCTTCGCACGAAGAACTCAAACGGCGACATTTTCCAGCTTCGAAGCCGGTCAATTCCAGCCGGAGCCGATGACCAAGCGGTTGCAGCTGCAGCTACAAGAGACCGGATGCAGCGCAACGGCAGCCAACCGCATGTCGTTGTTCCTACTGCTGCGGCGGTGGCTCCGAAGATTGCTCGAGGGATTACCACTGGCAGTGCTGAGGCTGCCATCAAAGCGAACGCCAATGGAAACAGCCCTGGCGGCTTCGATGAAATTATTCAGGACACGTTGCAACGCGCTCGACTCACAGCAGCATCACGTAAGAGCGCACGCATCAGCTACGACAACGTGGAGCCCTTGGCTGGGTTGTCTGCGCAGGAGTTAGCTGACCAGCTTTCTCTCATGGAGGCTGACCAATACTTTTCCAAACTGAACCCTCGTGAACTGACCAACAAGGCGTGGACCCGTGAAAACAAACACCGCGAAGCCCCGCACGTGATGGCACTGATCGAGCTCTTCGACGCGACCGCAGAGTGGGTTTCCAGTGAGATTCTACACCCTCAGTTGCAGGCCGTGGAACGCGCAAAGATGATCACTCTGTTCATCGATGCAGCGGATAATTGCTACCAGATGAACAACTTCAATACGCTATTTGAGATCACGACTGGACTTTCGGCCCCGTGTATCCGTCAGCTCGGCACAACATGGAGCTTGGTTAGTGCAGCTGCGCACGAGAAGTACCAGTGTCTCCAACAAGTCTGCTCTCCAGATGATAACTACCGGAGTTATCGCCAAGCGTTTGCGCTGGCTGAAGGACAGCCACGTCTCGCCTGTTGGTTTATCTTGGTGAAGGATTTGTTCACGTACGAGGAAGCTATGAAATCCATGGAGGAGGGACTCGTGAACTGGCAGAAGTTCCGCAAGATTTATCGAGTTATCAGTGAAGCGCTAGATCGACAGAATTTCAACTACGTACCTCCAAACTCCGCCGGAACGAATGGGACTGGTGGCAATGGAGCTAGTACGTCTGGTGTATCAAGGAAAGGGCGCGGCATCCTGCGTCACGACAGGAAGACTCAGATTCACATCAGGCATCGGATTGACACGTACGTTGATGGTTCTCTTTCTTACTTGTTGACGAAGCTAACAGTGTTGCATTATTCTTGATGTGCAGTATCAGGAAAGATAGCTCCGTGCTGTATCAATTGGCGCGGAATGCCAACACGCAAGAAAGCATTCTGTTCGTGAATAGTCTTTCGGAGGCAGGTTTCCTCTAGTGAGGCCGCAACCAAGCAAGCTCATTGTGTCTAATGGTGTTGCGTCGTTCGGGAAGATATCATGGATATGGCACTATCAGCCATAGCAGGCACATTATCCGAGTCGACCCTACCGCATTGTACAAAACGTTATTCAAGGGCTGCAACGATTGAAGTCAGCCCGTGGAATGAAGAAAAAAGCAAATAAACCATTGTGAAATCTCCCATCCTCTTACGAGAAGCTTGTTACTGGACGATCGAAAATCCCTGTACAACATGGAAGTCTAGCTCAATCGGTGCTGGAGCTGTGGCCATCAACCACTGTTTCTGCTTTGTCTTGTGCGTCTGCATCTGCTTCAGCTGCTGATCTGGCATCCGATTCTGACTTCCCCTTCTTCTCTTCGCCTTGTTGTTCCTCGTCCAATGAGAGTTTCCGTTTTGCCCCAGCTTCGCGTTTTTCTTCCGTCAAGTCCTTCCCGTTTTCTTCTCCATGCTCTTTCATACCATTGGCGCTGCTGTCTTTTCCACCATTCTCTCCATCTACGTCCTCTTCCTTCTGCTTCTTCTCACTCGTTCCTGCCGGGAGTCTTGCATTATCCAACAGAGCTTTAACTGAAACACCCACACGGACATCTCCTTCATTCCTGCTCTCGTCTAGCTTCATCAGTACTTCATGAGGTCGCCACTTGTACAATTCCTCGAGAAAGTCGTCTCTCTCGAAATCTTTGGCCCCGAGACTCATCTTGTAGTCCATGGACATCCCCAGATCCCACAACTTGAAGCCTGCAAGGTACAGAAACTTGCTCAATGCATGCAGCTGCACTGTACCCGCTCCATTAGCTCTGCTAAAGCCCGTCAAGCTCGTGTAGACGCTGCCCACAGTGTATCCCAGCTCCCCCGCAACCAATTTGTCTGTGGCTTCATCATATAGCTCCACCGTAATGAACCTAACTTTACTCCCAGGATAAAGTTCCACACCGTCATCTCCAGCTTGGAATAGGGTCTTAAACCCCTCAACAATGGGCGGGTACAGCCACGGGATGCCGTGCTTCTCGTGACAGCCTTCCACGACACCACTAAAGTCTCTGTTAAGTACGAACTTGAATTTCTTGGCTTTCTTGCGGACAATCTTAGGCACATGCTGGGGATGGTCAGGTTTGATCAGTAGTAAACAGCGTTGTCGGTGGAGTTTTGGCAATAGGAAACATTTATCCTGGAATTCCGAGGCGATGGGAAGGAATCCTTCGTACATGAGATGGCTCAAAAGCAGCGGATCAAAGTGGCGCGACACGTAGAAATCGTCCTGCGAGTGGAACACGAAGTGCCGCAAGTGCTGAGGTACGTAGTCGGCGTCCGCCCGCTGTGGCCGGCGCGTTGGTGCAGGCGGCGGCGGCGTCATAGTGATACAAACTATGTCATCCAGATTTGGGTACCTGAAGAAAGTATTATATGTGGTGCACACATTTTGAGTTCCGACGCTTTTTTTTGCTGGCTGTGTCCACTTGAACTAAGACTTGAAGGCTTCACTACAGACTGTCACAAAACCGTTCGCGTATTGAAACGCCAATGGACCAGTTTGGCGTCCTTAGCTTGCCTCAGGCTCAGCCCAGTGCAATGAAGAGTTTCCCATTGCAGACGCTGAACTTCTCGCTTCGTCTGCGGCGAAAATGAGCCTGGAGACCGCGTGGAACTGCCAATGGAGCGGAAGTGGTGCGAAGTTTTTGTGGATGGAAGCGAGGCGTGTGCGGATCCAAGTGACAGACAACTTTGCATTGCGGCTCATCAAAATCCGCAACTGCCGTAATCGAGCGAACAGTCCTCCACAACATCGCAGGTTGAAACTAACGTTACTGAAGCTTCATGCCTGAAGTTCAGGGTTGCCATCGTCGTGGCCTTGTTCAGAGTTGATGCTCCACGTGCTGAAGCGAGCGACAACGGCGCTCCGAAAAGACTATTTAGGCTAAAGGCTAGTTTAGCATGAAGCGACGTCGTGGTTGCACTCTTTCCAAGCCTAAAAAGAGCGAGTCAAGTCGGAAGTAAACGGGCCATGAAGTTATACATACAAATATCCGGATATGTACACGCACCTAACCGCCTATTTTCCATCGTCTCGAATTGGTCCGTATAGTCCTCTTCACACCATACTAAAATCAAGTGTCAACTATACACCTCCTTACATCGCAAATCTTACTCGGGACTAAATCGCATTTCACTATACCAACATCCACTTGATAAACGAATGCCATGACGTATACACTCGTGCCGGCCCTTCCCTGTTTGCATTCTGTTTCCCACGACAACAGCAAGCGTGCGACCAGCACGTCACAAGAAGACGGTCGGTGCTCTCTCCTCCGCTCGAGCCAGTAACACTCGCACACTCGGCAGCAATGGGCACGCGACCCGTAGGCGAAGACGGCAATGGCAAGGCAAGCGCGGCGTCCTCCAGCGCCTCCAACCCGGCGAGCTCCAGCGGTGCGACCGGCGCGGCCAAACCCGCCCCGGCGCAAGTGTCTAACGGTTCGGCTGTGCATCTGCAGCGCCTCAGCAGTAACCAGAGCAGCTCCACGCCTGCGCCCACTAGCAGCAAGTCTTTGAGCGAGACGCACTTGCACAGCTCGGCGTCTGTCAGCGGCTCGGGCCGCGTGGCCAGTGCGCGCGTGGGTGGACGGCGACGCGCCGAGACGGACAACCAGATGCGGTCGTCGCTGCCGCCCACGCTCTCGAGCGACGTGGTGCTGGACCGCCGTCTGCTGCACAAGTACGAGCAGGTGAACCAGGAGATCGAACGGATTGTGCGCGCGTCGCAGATGGATCCGCAGTTCGCAGGCGACGCCAACGCTACGCAGGTTAAGAGTGAACTACGTCAGGCTAAGAAGAGTTCGGCACAGATGATCCACGCACAAAAGGAGCTGCTGGACAAGATGGAGAAGCAGGAACGTGGCGGCTTCCGTCGCGTCTTCACAATCAACAAAGCCGCCAAGATGGCCAAGTTGCGCTCCAAGCTTTGCGAGAAGCTCAGTGAGTCGGTCCTTGTGGACGAGGAACTGCAGAGACTTGAGCGACAGAGCACTGCCATGTCCGCAACGACGCTTGGTACCATCACGCAGAGCGGTACGGCCGTTGTAAACGTGAGCAACGTGCACGGAGCAGGACCGAGCAACAATAACAATAACTATAGCAGCAGCTTCGCTAACACTGGTAACAGTGTCTTCAACATGAGTGTGACCGGTCTGAGCAGCTTGGACGAGACGCGCGATATCAGTGGCAGTGAGAGCAGCGGACCTGTACCCACGATGAGAATGAGTTCGGGTTGGGAGGACGCACAGGAAGAACTGCTGATGCTTGAGCGAGAGAAGGAGGATATCTTGAATAACCTGTTCCAGACTGTGGACATGCCTGCTGTGTTGGATCTGCACGCGCGTATCGCGAGCTTTTCCAGCGAGATCAAGGCCGTGGCAAGTGTCAAGAAGCAAGCCGACCGTGTGGAAGAGATGTACCGCAAGGCTCTGCATCTGCTGCGTGTGGCACTGGCTGCAGTTGTGTCGCCGAATTATTCCGGCAGCATCCGTGAATTCGCGGTTAGCTCCTATCCTTTGGCCGTCGAAGCTGGACATCTCATTGAACAGGCGTGCCACGTGATCCAGCCAGAAGCGCGACGCAAGTACGAGGCCTTCGCCTCGGAACTGACGCATGTACGGCCGCCGAAGTTCCCGCAGCCAGTGTCAGACTTTGCTCGTCGCTCGAGAACACACTACGACCCGCACAGCGCGCTCTCGATCGAAGGGATGCGCAACCTGCACGCGGCGGAGAACGTCCTCATTTTGTTACAGCGGCTGGTGATTCAGAAGCTGGAGGGCATTGAGAAGTGGCAAGCCAAGCTGACTAAGGACCAGGAAGCTGCGGAGACTGCCCATGCGCAGATGGAGACCCGATTGCAGGAGCAAGTGGCTGTACTCGCGCGTTCAGTGTCAGTGTGAGTGGTGTCTGTAGCCTATCTGTGGACAATTGGTGCGTGTGCTTTGGGGCTTTTGATATACATATCGGATCACGGCGGGCAAGTGGAGAACGAGAAGACGAGAAGACGAGGGGACGTGGGGACGTGGGCATTTTCGATGGCAGAAAGTGAGGAATTCAGGTGGACAATTGGCGTCGAAGTCACGAGCTCGTTGGTTAGACGGGCGGCGTAGATGTCGAGTTAGCGGCGCGTCAATATATTTATTCGCCGCTGTTACGAGGACTATTAAGTGGTGATCCGTGGTGTTTGGAAGTGATGACAGGCAGGTGGCAGTGAGATTCGAGGGCTGGAGTTGAGGATATGAAGGTGCCGTTGGGATCCTGGTCGGACCTCGATGCCAAGGTGAGTCACGTGGTAGCTAGTGGTAAGTTACGACTGGTAACAGCTAAAGGGACGCTTCCATCACCACGCCGTCTTGAGCACAATGCAACGTGTCACTCTCAACAAAGGCCACGTCGAAACTTCAGACGTCGCTTCATGATACGCCGTTGGCGTACGCGTTCGACATCCCACGCAACGTTAGCGCATTTGTCAAGAACTACCGCTCCGAATCTGCGATGGTTGCCAGCTCTAGTAGAGATTCTCAACTATAAGATTCCTAAGCCTAACTCTTCTTGAGTCGAAGCTAACCAGGGCAACGAAAGTTACAAGAGTTGAGTGGGATTGGAGTAAGGAAGCGCTAAAAAATACAGTATCACAGTGTGTCGGTTGTCACGGACTGTCTGGTCTCTCAGGTTCGTCGTCTGTGAGCGATCCGTCCGTCGTCGAGTTGCTGTCTTTCTTCATCACGAACGAGTCCTTCCATCTCCTCTGTGGAGGTGAGGCGTCTGCCATGCCACGGCACATGACGCAGTCACACTGCTGCGTTTTGTCCTGCAGCACCACATAGGGCGACACCTCGACGTACTTGAAGTAGTTCTGGAACTCTATAATGGACAGTACGCTTGTTAACGTTGCAACGCGTACCACAAGCAATTAACTCTTTTTATCTCACCAGCATAGTCGAGTTTCCAGCGGACGGAGCAGCAGCCATGTTCACACATCCAGAGTTTCGTGTCGTTCTTGGAACGGTAACTGGTATATCCGCTGGGTTTGTATGGACGTCGAATTGGCTGAAACAAACGACACTTAACACACAACAGCTTCAGTCTCACAATGTAACAAACCTGGTGTCCCCAGGCGTCGTAGAACTCGAGGCTATTGGAATTGGCACATGAGCTCTGGCAGACTCCCATTGCGACCTAAGGGGGAAAGTTGGCGACTGCGTACGAGCTGCCACTTGCGATAGTGATCTGTAGTTCGCCCTTCTCTTTCGAATTTCATTCGTACGCTACAGCCTGCGATCTTTGGCGCTCCTTCGCATACCAAGGCTTTTCTCGAACTAGAATTACAGATACATTGTGCTGACTGAATCCAACACCGAGGTTCAAAAGGCCGGACGTTTTCCAGAAAGGTTTTGTATCTGTTGCCAAGTATCTGTAAAATTCTAGTTGAACGTTGAGGCGATTGATACAATACTTGAACCTGTAACATGAAGTTGAAGCAAAGAGATGGCTACAATTTCTATTGCTTAGAATTTCTACCAATCCACATCGAAATCCAACTTCAACGCTCGGATTGGCTGAAAATGCGTCCATTGTCATTTTAGCACTTGATCATGATGGAGCAGCGTGCTGGGGCGAGTGTCCGTGCCTCCATGGACTTCAACGGACCACTAAACGCGCTGTCTACGTCTCCAAACAACCGCCTTATTGCTGTGGGCGGAAGGGATGGTTTGTAGTTGGATTGGGCTCTTTGTTCTGTCGCTTTAGGTACTTATTTTGTTGCTATTTTGTGTAATTTAGTGCTAAAAGTTGTGGCGTTGGAGGCTTCAGGCTTCACGGAGAAGCGCAATTTACGCGTGGTGGGCAAGCCTAGTCTAAATTTCAGTACTAATGATATCCGCTGGCATCCGCGTACGTCTTTTGTGGTTGAGAATTGGGTTCCAGTCTGTGCTGACACTGTTTCGTGATCAGATTCGGACTATTTATTGGCTACAGCAGCCACTAACGGCGCGGTGGTGATTTGGAACTTGGAAAGAGAAGGCTACAAACATGTTCAAGGTAGAAGGAGGCTAAAGGGGACTTTGGATGGAGGATCGGAGTGAACTGATGACTTCTTTTTTTTTCATGTAGAGCGTGTATTGAATGGGCATCGACGTGCTGTGAATCGCATTTGCTGGCATACTTCCGACTGGAATGTGCTGATCAGTGGGTCTCAGGACGGAACAGTGAAGCTCTGGGTACGAGGCTATAAAATTGTGGATCCCAGTTTATAGACTGACATCCTTGTTCTGGGTAGGATAAAAGAGGAGGGAAAGTGGTGTCGACTTACCAGCCAAAGTCCGAGAGTGTACGAGATGTGCGTGCAAGTCCGTTCCACCCCAACAAGTTTGCTGCTGCATTTGAGAACGGCATCGTGCAGGTTTGGGACATGCGCAAGAACTCTCAGCCTGAGCTCAAATTTACAGCACACAAGGGATTGGTGCTGAGTATTGACTGGCATCCGACGGACGCTAATGTCTTAGCTTCCGGTGGACGAGATCGCTATGTAAAGATTTGGGAATTGGGTGATGTTTGGCAACCGAAGCAAACGATCCAAACGATTGCGAGTGTCGGCCGGGTGGCTTGGAGGCCGACTTGTGTCACACATATCGCAACGAGTGCATCGTTGATGGATAACAGTATTCATGTCTGGGATACGAAGCGTCCATTTATCCCGGTTGCGTCCATGAAAGGGCACTCGGACATTGCGTCGGGCATTTCGTGGATGGACACCCCCGTGTCACCGAATTTTGGTCAGCCAGAGATTCCTGGAGATTGGGAAGGCCATGACTACTGGCAGCACATGTTAGCTTGCTCTAAGGATGGCACTCTTAAGTTGCATTCACTCGCTGACTCATTCAAGCCGCACCAGTCGCTGCCGACTACAGCTCTTGCCCTGAACTCTAAGGGACAAGTCGGGTTTTCACACGACTACATTGGTATGTTGTCACACGTTTTGGTATGAGATTCATCTGTATTTATGCTTTTTTTTTTTTCTAGATCGATCATGTGCATCCCTGAAGATTCACCGCCACTTCAGTTTAGGCAGCTCGCTGTTTACGGTTGCAGGCGTGTCATCCGCATCTCCAGCGTTCGGACCAACCATTGGTGATCGAAAACAAGGGAATGGACCACTTGCGGTATCACTAAGTCCATATCACAGCAGCATTGGAAGCCCAGAAGATGCCAATGGTTCAGGCCAAGAACAGTCGACGTCTCGCACTACAGCGTGGTCATTTGGAGGCGGATCCCAACAACCACCCCTTCCGCCGAAGGGGTTAAGCAGAGCAGGTGGCAGCAGTGCGAACTTGACAAGTTTATCCAGCGGGACATCCATTGGAGCGAACTTTAAATCGGCCGGAGGAAGTAGCAGCCTCAATGCAGCAAGCAGCCTCGGCTCGGGAGGAATCGCTCGTGGTTCAGGTCCTGTGTCTTCCTCTCAGCCTAATGGACTACAAGGTGGAGGTAACAACGAACCAGGAGGAAATGGGCCAGCAGATGCAAATTTCGTTTCTGTATCGAATGCATCAGCTTCGCTCTTGTCTGCGTCGCCTGTGACCCCGATGACGTCTGGTTCAGTAATACCTCGTGCGTTTGTGGCGCTTGTAACGATGCAAAACGTGAATAATGCGGATCAGCTGGAGAAGATCTTTCTGGGCGATGAAACTGAGTACGTGCAAGCTGGAAAACAAGTGGAAGCCATGCGAGCACAGTTCGAGCAAGGTCAGTACTTGAAGGAGTCTTTCGGCTTTGACGAACACACGTTCCGGTTCTTGGCGAAGCACTACGTGCTCTTCCCCGAAAGTGGAAGTGTCAGCAAAAGTAACGCCAACGTAGCTGGATGCAACGGTGATGTCGTGCCTAAGGGAGGGGTAACTTTTGCTCAAATGTGTGCGCATAACGCGTTGGCAGCCTTTGTCACTGGCAACTCGCACTTGTGTCAGATGTGGCGCATCCTTGAGGTTCTCTATGCGAACGAGGAAGCAGATACATCAAAGTCCAAGCATGGTCAGCGAGGAAACAGTACATCAAAGACGGATCAACACTACACTAAGGGCTTCGACTCTGAAGATGGTCAAGTTGGTATGCCAATGGATGAAGAACTCGGCCAAGAGAGCCAAGACCGATCACGTAGCGACAGTCACAATGACGACCAAAGTGACGATCGGCAAGATATTGACGAATTTGGTCATGATGATCACAGCCACGCGAATCATGGGCATAACAATGCAAGCGAGACAACGATGCTGCTGGAGCAACTCGACCACGTCAACCCGCAAGCAATGGAAGGATTCGACCCATATCCGTACGACCCTAGAGGAAGACATGCTAATGAGAATGGACGCGACGGTGGGGATCGTAATGGAACCTCTGGAATGACAAGTGTTCGTGGCAACTCGTCGATGATGAATGGAAGTGCTGTCATGGGCGATTTGGGTCATTTACGAGACGATGTGCTGAAGGAATTGCTAGAATACTATACGGAGATTGGCGATCTGCAGTCGTGTGTTGCCATTACCGTCGTGGTGAATAAAGTCACCAGTGTCGAGAAGGTCATGGGGAAAGCGTGGCTGCAACATATTTACATGCACTACATCGATCTACTCCATCAGCTGCAAATCTACACAACGGCAAACGAGTTGGTCGCTAATTGCTCAGACCAATCTATTCGACAGATGAACATGGTACGGAACACTCTTCACGCGAACATATTTCTGATCTGATACTGATCATATTTTTTTTCAGAAATCCACAAGTGTTTACTTCAATTGTGCAAGATGTTCCAAGCCTCTGGAATCCTCCGGTCCCAGCGAATTTAGTATGCCAGTCACGCTGTGTGCAAGTTGCAGCAATGCCGCTACTCTTTGCTCCATTTGGTACACATTCTGCTTTGGTCGTATGTGAAGTTGACTCTTCTAATGCGCTTTCTTTTGCTCATGTTTCACAGTCAACTGCCAGTCCGAGGTCTCTACGTTTGGTGTCCTGTGTGCGCGCATGGTGGTCACTTGGAGCACCTTACGGAGTGGTTTGCACACGAAACTGTCTGTCCAACTGGGTGCTCTCATCACTGCTCGTTGAGCCTAGTTGACGCTGGAATGATGTAATGACTGCTGTTATTGAGCGCTGTGAAAATACCATACACTGATCGAGATACAAACGACCGCTGTGGTGGAGATAATCATGAAAATGTTGCTGTAAAAGAAGTTTGTAGTGGCGTCAAACATTGCTGATGAGTCTGTCGCAGACGTGTTCGTATCTGCACGAGTCTCCAGTGGATTTTCTCGCCCAAGAAGAGTCTCAAACGGAGTGTTCTGCACCCAATTTCTAATGGCCAACCTTGTCATGGCGAAGCGGATTGCCACTTGACCTTCAGCTGCTACCGAAAGCTCCAGCGATCGATCGTAGTATCGCTGTGCTCGTTTCAAATTCGCTTCCACACCGTCACCAAACTCGTACATTTGGCCGACATTGAAAGCCCCAACTGGGTCACCCTCTGCACTAGCACGACTATACCATCGAAGAGCAACTTTTGGGTCTTTGTGCAGTCCTGCAAGTCCGTAGTAGTGATAATCTCCAATTCGTACAAGAGTTTCTCTGTCTCCATTTTCACCATTTGCCAGTAGTAAGTATTTCAGCGCTCGTTTCTCACTTTCCATGTTCCCTTTCTGTAAAAGACGCTGGTCATATAGGAACGCTAAATTGCTTATAGCTACGGGGTATCCGAGTTCGCGAGCTTCGTGATACAGAACAACTGCACGCTCAAATTCTCCATCGCTGTACAAATCGAAGCCCTTTCTCAGTAACCGCCCCCACTGTCCATTGTCCGATGCCGCTTTCAAGTATTCCAAAGCCCGCTCGCTATTGCGTGACACTACATCAGGCACTCCGAGCATCCACATCCTTCCCATTTCAAAAAGGGCATCGAAATGCCCAAATTTTCTCGCCGCCACTTCATAAAACTCCATCGCACGACTGAGGTTAGCTCTTGTGCCAAGCCCCATAGCATGGCAATAGCCAGCGTTGAAGATACTGTCACCATCTTCTGCATTTCTTGCAGCACGCTCGAAGTATTCAAGAGCAAGTGACTTGTTGGCCTCAACACCACCAGTACCGTGGAAGTGAATGTAGCCTAAACCATTCAGCGCTCGGGTGTGGTTTTTCTCCGAAGCCTTTTCGAACCATTTAATAGCTGTAGCATCATCTTGAGCAGCTCCTTCTCCTTTCAAAAGCATTCCTGCCACTGCTGATTGAGCGTTTACGTTACCAGCGTGAGCTGCTCGATTGAAGTAATTGTACGCCTGAGTATGGTCACGGGAAACCCCGTGTGCTCCCCAATAGTACAAGTCACCCATGTCTGTCATTGCTTCGGCGTCTCCTTGGTCTGCACGTAACTTTTGGAACTGGATTAACTCGTCATCATCCCCTCGCTCACCAGCAGTGACATCTCGCTCAAACGAGTCAAATAAACGCGTCATTTCATGCAATGGCTGCATTCCAAGTTGATGGTACTCATTTGCCGCTTGTATTGCAGCATGGTAGTAGTGATACGCGGCAATTTCCACATCAGAGCTGTTCATTGCACTATATCTGTGACCTAGCATAGCAAACGCGTCTTTTGCACCACTGGATGCGGCAAAATGAAGCAGCCCAGTTGTTAACTTGTCGAGACGGCTACGTTCATCCGCCACCGCGCTGCTGTTTACTTCCAGTAAGAGCGCAAGAGATTTTCCAGTGCTGTAAATTCGGCTCGTGAAAGCTTCTCGAAGAAATTTCCCCGCAAAAATCAAGTTCTGCTCAAAGGCTGCTGATGCCGAACAAGAAGCTTCGCGTGCCCCGTACAAATACGCATCACCAGCCTCACGGCAAGACAGAGAATGCCCGAGCTCAGCAGCTTCCACGAGATAATCCCAGGCATCTGGTTCACAGGAATTCTTTGCCAATAGTGATCGTTCAAATGCTTTTTCTTGTGTCTTGAAGAAAGCCGATGAACTATCCGCATTTTCAAAGACAGAGTTGCCAGAGCCCTCGGAATCCTTTTCTTCGAGATTGAAGCACTGAGCTAGATAGGAGATCTGTATGGTCGTTTCCTCCTCATCCGTTTTTAAGACGGATTCTTCACTACAGTCTGCGAAATTCTTGTGAAATTGTCTCTCTGAATAAAAGAGTTTACGCTGCTGCTCGGCAGATACTGGTACTGGAAAAACCTTCAAGTTGCTTGTGAACCCCTGCATTCCATCCGTCCATGGACCCTTCCCAATGTGCAATGGGCCTGCATTTGGAATGACACGCTCGTGGACTCGAACATCTGTGTCAAGTCCTCCATTCACGAAAAATGAAAAAGAATACGACCAACCTTCCACGTTATCGCTAGTCTGATTCTGTGGACATGATTCATGCTCAGCAGTCTGAGTGCAATCCACAAATGTAAAACCCATATGAATCCATTGATCAAGAGGGAGCTCGGCAGCACTATCTAGACCAACATCAACATTCGTTTCAGTGGTCAACCGCAGTACCAGCCGCCGTTCGTCAGGTTTCCACCATGCGGAAGGTGTTCGTTGCTGATTCTCGCCATCCCCATTGAAAAACAAAGTTCGAAAGTTACCTGTAGAGTCCTCCGTTAAAAACACCCAGAAACTTAAGCTCCAGGAACCTGGAGATTCCATATCAATCGTATCGTGCGGTAACACGAATCCTTCATCTCCTCCATGCGTCAACACGCCATCAATCGCGAAACTAGGAAGCGTATCGCTCAGTACCTCATTCGTCAAATCCGAGGAACTGGATGCAGCACGTGAGGGATCCAACACTATAAATGACGCATCACAAGTCACGATAGAGACGTCAGGCGACCAAAATGCCACACCACCAGGTGCAACAATCCGTATAGCATAAGTTCCAGGTGGCTGAATACGTAGACCCTGCCATCCTTCATACAGAGCCACAACATCTCGATCTCGAGCTGCTCCGTTCGCTGCAATAACAATCTTTGTCTGCAGTAACCCCTTCATCAACTCTACCACTGGTTTCACTACGTGTTCATCAATGTTCGCGATTCGTATTTCCAGCACTCGTCCATCATCTGACCACGTGCCGTCCAGTTCCTCACCAATATACTCCGTAAACTGTACGAATCGACTCAACTCCTCCTTCGAAGCCACAGCAGGTCTGTTGGTCGGCTGTTGGAACTCCAACACAACAGAGTGACCTTTCTGCAAAGATGACGTGTCTTCTTTGGGGTTGACGTCCGGTAGACGAATGTTCGTCAGCTTTGGAACGCAAAAATCCGGGTCAAATTCGCATTGCAGCCCTTCTTCAGTCTGTTTCTCAACTTCCAAAGCGATTTCGTCTTCTTCTGGTGTATCTGTGTCCACCACCGCCACTTGAAATTGTCCAGAAGCCACTACAGTACCATTTCCCCACCCTTGTACGCTTTTAGCAACGAGTTGCCACTTGAAAATGTCTTCATTTTGGTATTTTAACCCTGGAAACCTGACGCCAAACCTAAAAACGTCGAGAGTGCACGCAGAAGGCGGCTCTACGACATCCCACGTAGACGTAGGAAAGCCCGTGAACCATACAATGTTTTCTGATAGAGAAAGTGACGCACATGCGCCCAGGAAGGCTGCTAGGAAGCCCAAAGAGACGCAGGAGACGCGCATGCTGGTGGATTTCTGCAAATGTGCACTTCAACCCATGTTTATGGATAATGATTGGCTCAAAAGAATTTAAATAATTGACCAATGAATTGAAGGTTTGAATCGTGAAAGGCATGGTGCTGCTCACGGTGGTGAAGCTGCACTGCAGGAAGAAGAAGGAGATTGAAGAGGTTAGAACGGTTTTATGAAGATATAAGAGGGTGTAGATGAATGACCGACTTCTTGCGCGTATTTTGGTGTAATTTTTGTTGTGTATGTAGTCTGGGAAGGGGGAAAAAAATGAGAAGAAGAAGCGCCGACGATTGAACAATGGGAATTCTGAAGTTTCAGTGGAAGACGACGCGTGTGCGGAGCTGTATGAAGCTGCACAAGCACAGTTAGAGAGCGACATGAAGGCAGCAGGCATGGAAGGGTGTTTGCCCTTGAGTTTCGGTGGTGGAGCGCTGTCCAAGGCTTCAAGGAAACGCAAGAGGTTTCTGGAAGATGAAACAGGGCATGTTGAGGATGGAGAGGCAGAAGATGAGCATGAGAATGGGTTTCCTGAGTGTGATCAGGTGCAAAGTGATGATGGAAAGGCAGCTGCTGTTGATGAAGAGGAAGAACAAGTCGAGGGACAGGGTCCGATAACGAAAACGACAATTGTAGACAAAGTTCGTGTCGTGTACAACTCGGATGGCGAAGTGGCGGACCGTGTTGTTGAGAAAGTTGAAGTAGTTGAAGAAGTGAAGCCAAATGTTGCTGAAATTGAGAACCAAAGCACGAATGGCAAAACCAAGAAGAAAACCAAATATCCAGGTGCGTGCATCCAGTCAATAGGCGGTGTTGTCGAGACTGACCTTTGTATTCGTTACGTCGATGCCATGCTGCAGTCCCAAAGGATGTTGTGAAGTTTTACCTCCAGAGACATGTCCTCTTCGATAGATTTGAAGAAGGTATCCAACTTGATCACGAAAGCTGGTATTTGGTGCGAATCTTTTAAGTGCTATTCTCTTTCTGCTAAGAAAAAAATGCTAACCTTCATTGCTATGAATCTAGGTCACCCCGCAAGCGATCGCAGAACATATAGCCAAGCGTCTCGCTTGTGATATTGTGGTGGACCCTTTCTCAGGCTGCGGTGGAAACGTGATTCAGCTTGCCAAGACTTGCAAGCATGTTATTGCGATTGATATCGACCCTGAAAAAATCCGCATGGCGAAGCATAATGCCGAAATCTACGGCGTCGCGGACAAAATCGAGTTCATTATCGGCAACTCCATCGATATTCTGCCTAATCTCAAGGCTGATGCTGTCTTCTTGTCACCACCATGGGGAGGAGTAAAATACAGTCGGAAACGCTTCAGCTTGGAAGACATGCTTGTGAAGGGGGTCTCTGGACTGGATCTGTTTGCCAAGGCTCGCCAAGTGTCGAAGAATATCGCATACTACCTTCCAAAAGGAACACCTATGAATGACTTAGCGGCACTAACCCCAGGAGAACCCGTGGAGTGCGAGAAGATCTTTCTGAACGAGCAACTTAAGGTTGTTACAGCGTATTACGGCGACTTGGTTGCACCAGAAGATCAAAGCATAGATACGCCTAGTCAAGACTCGAAAAACGAACAAGCAGCAGCCACAGACACTTAAGCTATTGAACTGTTTCTCGATGGTGCTTAGGTGGCGTGCACAACTTTAGAACGGGTCCTTCGGGAGCTCCAACAGTCCATATTCTTTCTTGTACATCTCAGCCATTGTGTTGTAAGCCAGCATATCACCAGCACGAATCATATTTCCTGAACCAGAAGCAACAACCCACAGAATCAGTTCGATGCTCGTCATCCTCACACACGCTTTGTTCACCTACCGGCGTCACAGTTGAGGGGCGAGTCAGCTGCAGGGTCCGACAACAACGAGATCACAGCCAAACACGCAGCCTATTACACAATTAAACAAGTCAGTACCTACACATAAGAACACAACCCCGGTATTAAACTCACCCTCAACGTCCACGCAGGGGACCACTCGCGTTTGAGAATATCCAAGCAAATGCTGCCGTCCTGCAGCGATTGACACGTAGCCAGAATCCAAAACGTTCTTAAATTATTACAATTTCTCAGGAAATGCAGTGTCATACTACTTACCTTGAAGTGCACATTAGGATGGAAGATCTTTGTAACGAATTTCATCTTGGGCGGCTCCATTGGGTAAAGTGGCGTGGTATGAATGGCCAACTCGAAGCAGCGGTCCTCAAATGGGGTGTCTTTGGGTCCACGGATAAAGGCCTTCCAGCGCATGATAGTGTCCTCTTCTGGGTACAGCACAATGTCCTCCTCCGGATTCTTCTTGAGCTCCTGTAGCTCCTTGCGGAGACGTTTGACGTTCGTGTTCATGATCGGAGCTTTCTCGAAAATGAAAGAAAACAAGAAAAACCTAATCAGTAAACCGATAAATTACTGATATACCGATATCACATGCAAGTTGAAGAAGGTTTTGAACCGTCGTGATTTGAAAAAGATCAGCAAAATAAATATGAGTCGAGGAGACAACCAACTACCAAGCGTCTGCTTTGACGATGACTGCCAAGTGCGTGTATTGGACAAGGAGAATATTACGCACACGCAGGAGCTCGAGCAGGAGAGCAACCAGTTTGCCACAAGTACGCAGTTTTTCGATTTTTGAAGGAACACGGCGTCTGAACCAGACGGTCTGATTGTGCATTGTAGAGCTCGAGGAGTTTCATGATATCGTCAAGGGTGTCCTGGAAGTGATGGAGGGCCAGGCGAAGCGTATCGAGCGTGAGAAGCTGAAGGTATATGTGTTGAATTTGAATGCAGTAGTGGTAGACAATGAACTGATGGGCAACGTGACAGGCAATCGGTCAACGGAACCGCGTAGATAGCGAGGTGGAGAATAGAAATCGCCAGAAGCAGATGCTGGAGCTATTGATCAAGGAGAAGAAGACCGAGCTGGAACGGTGCGTTGGATTGTAACCATTATCGTGAAATATCTTCTCTTATTTTTTGTCGATGCGGAATGCTTAGATACAATCTACAATTTCAATCACTGACGAAGATAGCCGACGAGCAACAGCTACTTATGGATAAGCTAAGCAACAACGAGTCGTAGAATGTTTTCCATTCAGGTGCTGATATCGACAAAACACATTTACACAGTCTACAATGCAATGAGTGAAAGAAAGAAGGAGAAGTAGAGAAAAGGTTTTCTTACTGCAAATAATAAGGCTAAAATACTACGGGTTGCGTGCTTGAGTACTACGCCCCATCACACACAGCAAGCCAAAGAAAGCTACTGGCGATAAGAAAGAAAAATATGACGCTGCATGCAGCTTATGAAAGAAGTCCACCAGCCCATTCAAAGACTTATGTGCGCTCGCCACGGATGCGGCGTGCCAACTGGATGTCCTTCGGCATGATGGTCACTCGCTTGGCGTGGATGGCGCACAGGTTCGTGTCCTCGAACAGACCCACCAGGTAGGCCTCTGACGCCTCCTGCAGAGCCAGGATAGCCGTCGACTGGAAACGCAGGTCCGTCTTGTAGTCCTGCGCGATCTCACGCACCAGACGCTGGAACGGCAACTTGCGGATCAGCAGGTCCGTCGACTTCTGGTACTTGCGGATCTCACGCAGAGCCACCGTACCGGGACGGTAACGGTGCGGCTTCTTCACGCCACCAGCAGTGGGCGCCGACTTGCGGGCGGCCTTGGTGGCCAACTGCTTGCGTGGGGCCTTGCCACCGGTGGACTTGCGGGCGGTTTGCTTGGTACGGGCCATTGTGCTTGGGTCGCTAAAAGATGCTTGGAGGTCGCTTGGAGCTTCTTCTTGATTCTTGACCCGGAGCTTGGAAAAGAGGAAATGAATCGACGACCGGCAGCGCAGAGAAAGCGAGTCGCTAGCGCTCGAAACGCAGCATACAAAGCGCAAGTGGTTTGCCAAAGGTGGTGTTCAAGTGGGGGAGATGACGCCTTTCGAGGGCTGGCGCACCCTTCAGGATTGTACTTGGAATTTGTAAGGAGAGCGTCTGGGGAGAATTTCCGTCCGGGCGGGGCGACGTCGCCGCCCACCATACCCAAACGAAGCCTTTTTCCTTCCCTTGTCGCGGCTTCGTGTCTCTGGACCAGTCGCTGCGCTGGCTCCCGCGCGAGCTCAAACATATCGGCTTTTGTAAGGGCAGTCTGGACCCCACCGGCTGCACCAAAAGCTGCATTCAAAAATCGGAAGGGGGCGTCGAGATTGACTTGCTTTCAGTATGCTGGCGTCACCGTCGTTACGGGTAAACCGATCCACCAATCAGCGATCGCCCTTCCCCTAGATTGAACATAGGAAAGGGCGGTGTACATCAGCGAGCATTGCAGCAAACTTTGCTATCCTGATACTCAGTATCATACTGCGGTTGTTCACCAACTCTTTGCTCTGGCCATCCAAAAAGCTCTTTGTATTGAATCGCACAGGAGCCAGTGAGAGAGCTCCACGTGCTTGTCGTGACTGAATCCTTTGAGGTTGCACAGTGTGCACAGCAACAACAACGTTCCAATTTGCTCTGTGCCATACAGTGTACTAGTACATGACCGGTATGATACACGTGTCGGGTGCTGCTACCAGCTCAACGGCCAGCGACAAGAGCTCAAGGCTGGGTTAGAACAAACCCAGGCTGTGCGATGTAGAGGTGCCTGAAGTTGCTGCTCGACTTTATTTTGGACGGACGATTGAATTGACCAGATAGACGAAGAACGACGGTGTTTATCGTTATTTATTCTTTAAGCAAGTTGCTGGTCCGTACATGTAATGGAGCAAACAACAAGACATTGCTTGCTTGGTGCGTTGTGGCACAACTTGTGCTTCATCTCGTGGCTTTGCCCGTCGTTTGTATCGTTTATACCAGCTTTACATGTGGACACTCGGTGGACAGCTTTGACCAT
Organism: Phytophthora citrophthora; assembly: GCA_031305395.1. Taxonomy (NCBI): domain Eukaryota; phylum Oomycota; class Peronosporomycetes; order Peronosporales; family Peronosporaceae; genus Phytophthora; species Phytophthora citrophthora. Next base: position 449,637 of record JASMQC010000024.1, read on the forward strand.
CACTCTGCACAGCTTCAACCCAGCATCGACGCGTCACTATTAAATGTGGTGCACATCATACATCATCTAGCACAACAATGGACTTCCAAGCATTGGCGGCGGAATGCCGCAGCTCTACGTTCCGGTACGCGCAAAATCCTCGTAAATACCTAGTAGAAACGATGCACTCAACACGACAGTATTGCTCTGCATATGCTAATTGAATGACTCCTTCCTAATATCTTTCTCTTGCCTTAAATTACGTCGAATAGTGAGTCTCTCAGTGCGTCACCCACATGGACGCAGACTGCTGAGACCATCGCTGACTACGTACGGCAGCTTCAGATCTCAATCCAGTCGCCAATTTCTGGGCAAAGTCCTGGAGATGATGTTCAAGAAGCAGAAGCTGCTGAAGATGACGGACTGGGTTATACGTTCCGCGTGAATCACAAGAACCCGACAGCCGAGTCGCTGCAGGACGATTTCTCGCCTCCGAAGCCTGTAGTGACTGACGTCGACCGTGTAATGAATCAAGTCGAAGCTTTAACGGACGTGTTTCGCTTCCTGCGTAACGCGTGTGCGGCGTGCAGCGACAATCAAGACGCGTGCAGGGACGCTGGGCTTCTGAATCTGGTAACGTCATTCAGATTGCAGACTCTGCTGTAATTATGGCAAGGTACTTATCATGGAGTTGGATATTATTATGTAGGCACATGAGGTGGTGATGCATTGCTGTCTGTGGGTGGATGTGGAGGACGAGACACTCACAGGGTAAGTCGTTGCTTTCTCTGCGTAAATGTTGTGGGTTTTGATTGAATTGTTTTTTTTTTTTTCTTACTGTGAATATAGGAAGTTTGTTCTTCTTTCCCAAGTTACCCTCCAGTTTCTCGTGAACAGCGTCACTAGCAACTCGTGCAGTCAAGCGGCAGCATGGGGCTTATTCTTCCCTGACGATTTTCAGGTGCGCGACTAATATAAAACTCCCAACTACCAGTAGATGTATTAACGTGTAGCTATGGCGTATGAGCAGAAAATCTTGGTGGAGTGTCACCAGTATCGCAAGATCGTTGCTTTTGCGGTGGCTCTGATCCTCAATTGTGTTAGTTCCAACAGTACAGATGCCTCAACCATAGAGGAAGTTGCAGCTCGCCGTGATGACCTAGTACGTACAATGCTGGAATCTTCGCTGAATCTGTGCAGCTCATTGTGATGTTTGGGCTGTCACTGTTGACAGGTATGCGCTCGCAATTTGGTGATCACGATTCTACACCGCTGCATGGTAAAACCCTTGACATCGGTGGAGTCGGAAACGTCGCTGCAACAGGGGTCACACATCGATGACCAGGACCCAGCTTTTGAGTGGATCTGTACGTTGTTTGGATTGCTCTTCAGTGATGGTCGTGCCAAAGACTTGTACAATGCTGTTGGTGCGCATATGCTGAGCAAGCTTTGGTCTCGAGTGACTCCCGAGCAATTGATCTTGATGCGGATGTTCACGATGTGGGCTGTTTTAACGCCCAAGTCAGCGTCTCCATCTGCCATTTCACAAGAAGAGGTCAGCAGAAAGCTGCCACTTCCTGAGGGCACGTTCGAGTTTGTGAAAAGCACGTGGACGTACGTTATCACTGTTAGCGACGAAGACAGACCAGACGAAGCTGACAAAATTAGGCAGAAGGTGTGGATTGAACTGGAAAACGATGCCAAGTTGATGCTGCTTGATGTGCTGGGAGAAATGACAATCACTCACACAAAACTGGATGCTAGTGGAGCTCGAGATCTGTTGCTGTCAGTGCTCCAAGAGCTCCAGCGCGTGTGGGAACTCGGTCGCCAGAACCCAAGTACAGGGAATGCTCGATCTACGCTGCAACCACAGAGGAGCGGTGAACCGTTTGGGTACAGGTCTGCTCTGATCCGAGTCATTGGCAATCTCAGTTTTCGCCACACAGAGCACCAGGATATGGTGCGTGAGGGAGGATACTTGCCCTTGTTCCTGAGTCACTGCAACATTGACGAAGCAAATCCACTGGTCCGTGAATGGTCCCTCGTTGCTCTGCGTAATTTGTGCGAGGGCAACGAAGCAAACCAGTCATACATCAACGCACTACGGCCGCAGAAAATGGATGCGGCACCGCAAGTCAAGTAACTCTGGCCATACGAAGTAGAGACTGCGATTTTTTTGGGGTTGAGATTCTGGTTTTCAAGGCTTCACATGTCGCCACCATTCGAATGTTGTTGCAATAAGTTGATGGCGAACCTTGCTGCTGGCTCCGGTTGAAGTTGTGGGATCAGTGGCTCGATGCTAATAATTTTAAGATCGCGCTGATACAGTTGACCGTGAGCTAAAATCTTTTACGCAGTGTGAACAGCAACGCACCGTGAAGTTGAGTTTCGGTGCTTGGCGTTGGAACGAAAAGGAAACACGTAGTCCGACCAGCAGTTCTTCCAGTACGTGCGGTAGGTTTGGATACTTTGGCAAAAGCTCATTCTGAATCTTTGAAGCTGGGACGCCGAGCAGCGCTTCAGCCACTTCGTCGAACAGCACAGCATCAGCAACAGTCGATTCATACAAAAGCTGGAGCTAGTAGCATCGAGAACAGCGTTTAGAGTCCCAGACGTTTTCACCTTGGTATATATACTGCCAACCTTAAGCCGATACTTGAATGGCAATTGATCTACGCGACTGAAAACGTTGCAGGACGAACAATGAACTTGTTGATCCAAACCTGGATTGGAAGTTAGCCGAGCACTCATAGAAGTAGAGCACCGAGGACACGCAGCATATCTGTACGCATAAGTTGCAGTCAGGAAATGCACCAACAATGCAGAAATCTACGACAACTTTACATCATATCGTGAAGCGAAGCCTTCTCGATCACTCCACTTGGCACGAACTCCGTCATAACGTTAGCGGAGGTTTACAATGTTGTGTGCACTACGCAACCGCATAGTATGCGAAACCAAAGGATACCAATCGAAATGGTAAGGTCTCGAGTGCTCCAGCGCTTGGGTGGATGTCTCGGCCGATCGTCATTATCCTCATTGCAGTCACCGCTTAACGCTCGAGGTGGTTCGAATTGGGATGCTTCTGTGACGTCCGAATTGGTAAGTGGGTTACTGCGAGATGGCTACTACGTGGTGCGCAATGCCTTCCCTGTCGAGTATCTCCGTCACCTTCGAGACGAAATGGAGCTATTGCGTACAAGTGGCCAATTGTATCCGAATTCGACTCACATTTTGCTCAATAATACACCTGAAGGGGGTGAATCCACCACCAAGACGTTGCTATTAGAGAAACACGATATTCTCGAGACGGAGTTGGCACTTGATTCCATTCGGGATCAGACTTCGGTGCCATTTCTAAAGGATTTCTTCGAGCAACAAGTGGTGTTCGGTCCTTTACGACAAGCGTTACCGAACTGGCTGGGGTTATCTGGTCACATGGTCAAAGTGCAACACAATGCTGGACGAGGGGCTTGCTTCCCGATGCACTTTGACACCTATGGCGACGACGGCAAGTGCGTCACAGCTGTGCTGTATCTGAACGAGGAGTGGAAGGAAGGAGATGGAGGTGAAATCGTGCTTTATCCGTTCCCCAAGCCACGCGTCGTAGTCCAGCCACGTTTCGGGGAGTTGGTGCTGTTTTCCTCGCAGCAAATGCTGCACCGTGTGATGCCTGCCACCAAACCGCGATATGCTCTTACAGCGTGGATGTACCATTCCCCCAACCCAACAGCGAGGGCTGAAAGTGCTGCTTACTATGAGAGCATAGTGAACCCTCCAGATTCGAGGGACATAGCGTTTAAAGCTATGATGACCAAGGTTCTGCGGTCTCCATTTCGTAGACACCTACTCAAGTTGGTGTACCAGGACGAGTGGGTTCAGTCACTTCAGGAATCTCATCTTCAAACGGAAGCGTTTGAGCATTATATGACGACGCACCACCAGGAGTTGCAAGTGATTGAAGCTGCAACTACTCGAATGCTAGGGAACTTCAGAGCCAAAGACGGCGGTGTAAACAGTGACTTGCCCCAAACGAAAGAGGAATTGATGCAGCAGATGAAGGAAGACGTGTATCGCGATTTTGTTCAGAATCTTCAGTTGCAGTGGTTTTAGTAAAGCTAAACAGCTTGCCATAGACTCCTTGTGTACGCCTTCTTTCCTGCTTTGTTTTGGCTCAGCTCGTTCTTAATTCGCTCAGTTTCTAACTGCAAACACGCTGTTTGCAATCGGACGAATGCAATTTTGTTCGCTGGGTTGAGTTGTACACTCTTACGCAGATCGTTGGTCGCTTTGGAGAGATGTCCAAGTTCAAGTAGCGCGTTCGCGTGGCCGAATAGTAGAGCAGAAATTTGCTTGTGGTCGGCAGGATCCACCATAGTTAAACATTCCTCATAGCCTTTCGCAGCCTCTGCGTATTCTTCCAGACGCAAACAATCATCCGCTTTCTCACGACTAGCAAGCAGTTTCTTAAGCTGATCACAGTAAATCTGCAATGCTTCAGTCGCAGTTGTATTAACCTCCCTTGCGTGTTGTGGAAACGACTCGGAGATAGCAATAGACTGTCTGTAAAAACCTCCAAATGCCAATGCCCGTGCATGTATCAGCGTTAACGCAGTATCCTCCCCATAGAATGGCGAATGGTCCAGAAAACGCATCACCAGGGCGAATTGACGTTGCTTCATCAGATTCTGGGCCAGAAAACACGCTATTTCCACTGAAAGAGGAGCTTTACGCAGTAACATCCAGAATTCTTTGCTGAGAGAAGCTTGTACCAGGGCAGGCGCTGCTTGCCGTTCAAGCAGGGTTTTGTTACGAGCCGTAGCAATTTGAAAGGCTACGCAATCCAAAAGAAGCTTCTTCGCTGCTATTGCCGTAGCCCGTAGCCCTCGAGAATCGTAGTCTTCGAGTTGCTCTGGATCTGCGAAGGGAATTTTAAGGTGCTGTCTCAATACTTGGAAGCATTTTCCTAGAGTTGAACGAGCGTTAGCGATATCACCAATGATCTTCCAGCCACCAGCTAAAGCCATAAGCTCCTGGCAATAGTCAACACAATCGATAGAAGTCAACGTGCTTTCATCCAAAGAAGTGAGTAGATCTTGCCACTTTTGCAAGAAAGCAGGTAACCACCTCAACGGTGTATGAGTGTTTAGGATCATCGTCAGTATTTGTGTACGGATTGGCGGCATTTCTGCAATTGCCGACGAAGCTTCAGAGTTAAAAGTGTCTTCAAGACGAGAAATTAGGTTGTTCAGCTCCTGGTCAATCGCGCGACTGTCTTCGTCTCCTTGTGGATAGAAATTGGACTGGCTAGAAGGCAATTCGGTAGCTGGGAATTGATCTGCCATCGCCTCCTCAGAATTAACAACAAACTGTCGCTGCTCCCTTCTCCATTCGATGGAGATACATGTAGCTCCTTTCATCTTCCCCATCTGTCCAGAAATATTATTATTGTGTGCACAACACAAGTTGAAGTTCGACAGAGTGATGGTCAATGTCGTCCACTGACTGTCCATTCGGTATAATTGCAAAACCAAAAGCAGGCCTTCATGGCAGCGATCGGCAACGTGCAGGGATGCAATGTATCAAACGGCAAACTCTATCGTCCATGGATGCTTGTTGTCGACTTCAATCGTTTGATCGTTCAATTGCTGACAGTAAATTACTGTAGGTCGATGTAAGGACAATGCTTAACACTTTTGAACCTCGAAAGCATGAATCTAATTCTAGCAGTGCTAGTAGCACAGCCTGGGTTCATACTAGCTAGCCAGTTCCCGCTCATGAGCTCTTTTGATACCGTTAACGAAACCAATTTGTGGTCTGCAGGCTATTGCACATGTAACACATCGACCAACACATCAGCCAAGTGGTTCAGCCAAGAAGAGCACGTGGAGCTCTCTCACTGGCTCCTGTGCGATTCAATACAAAGAGCTTTTTGGATGGCCAGAGCAAAGAGTTGGTGAACAACCGCAGTATGATACTGAGTATCAGGATAGCAGTTTGCTGCAATGCTCGCTGATGTACACCGCCCTTTCCTATGTTCAATCTAGGGGAAGGGCGATCGCTGATTGGTGGATCGGTTTACCCGTAACGACGGTGACGCCAGCATACTGAAAGCAAGTCAATCTCGACGCCCCCTTCCGATTTTTGAATGCAGCTTTTGGTGCAGCCGGTGGGGTCCAGACTGCCCTTACAAAAGCCGATATGTTTGAGCTCGCGCGTGCCGGCGACCTGGGATGGGGGAGCCAGCGCAGCGACTGGTCCAGAGACACGAAGCCGCGACAAGGGAAGGAAAAAGGCTTCGTTTGGGTATGGTGGGCGGCGACGTCGCCCCGCCCGGACGGAAATTCTCCCCAGACGCTCTCCTTACAAATTCCAAGTACAATCCTGAAGGGTGCGCCAGCCCTCGAAAGGCGTCATCTCCCCCACTTGAACACCACCTTTGGCAAACCACTTGCGCTTTGTATGCTGCGTTTCGAGCGCTAGCGACTCGCTTTCTCTGCGCTGCCGGTCGTCGATTCATTTCCTCTTTTCCAAGCTCCGGGTCAAGAATCAAGAAGAAGCTCCAAGCGACCTCCAAGCATCTTTTAGCGACCCAAGCACAATGGCCCGTACCAAGCAAACCGCCCGCAAGTCCACCGGTGGCAAGGCCCCACGCAAGCAGTTGGCCACCAAGGCCGCCCGCAAGTCGGCGCCCACTGCTGGTGGCGTGAAGAAGCCGCACCGTTACCGTCCCGGTACGGTGGCTCTGCGTGAGATCCGCAAGTACCAGAAGTCGACGGACCTGCTGATCCGCAAGTTGCCGTTCCAGCGTCTGGTGCGTGAGATCGCGCAGGACTACAAGACGGACCTGCGTTTCCAGTCGACGGCTATCCTGGCTCTGCAGGAGGCGTCAGAGGCCTACCTGGTGGGTCTGTTCGAGGACACGAACCTGTGCGCCATCCACGCCAAGCGAGTGACCATCATGCCGAAGGACATCCAGTTGGCACGCCGCATCCGTGGCGAGCGCACATAAGTCTCCTTCCTGGTTACCTTTTTTCATAAGGTTTTAACGTTCTTTAATTATTTTTGCAACAATTTCTTTCAAAATGTTTCATGTTACGGTATCATCTCCTGCGTCGTTCTCGGGTTGAGATGGTCGAGTCGAACTACTATCTCTACATCTAGACTGAACCACCTTCGTTTGAACTGGCGGAGGAGCAATATCGCATGCAGAACTGCGACTACCAGATATCGCGGACGTAGCGGTGTTGCGTTCCCAGCCCTCTCAGTTTCAGCTCAGCGTCGTCGGCAGATAATCCAGCGTGTTCCGTCAAAATGCCAGCAAGAGTAGCGTGAACGTCTTTCGCCATCGCCATACCATCGCCACAAACGAAAACGTATCCGTCCGAGCCCAGTACAACGTCGACCACCAACTTCGCGTTGGCGCGTAAGTCGTGTTGGACGTAGTATTTCTCCTCCTGATCGCGTGAAAAAGCGGTGAAAAGTTGCGTGAGTGTACCGTTCGAGGCGTATTCTTGCATCTCGTTCTTAAACAACCAGTCCTCGCTTTGGCGACGACACCCAAAGAACAGGAAAGTATCACCACGAAGTGAGGTAGCGTCTTTAGCTTCGTGGTGACGGTGCTGAAGGAATCCCATGAATGGAGCAACACCGGTACCCGGACCAATCAAGATCATGGGCGACTGAGCACTTTCCGGGAGATGAAAGTCCTGCGTACCACGCAAGAAGATCGGGATCTTCACGCTCGCACGGACAGACTCACCAACACCAATCCAAGGTTGGCAAATTGTGTTCAACCACGTAGTGCAAAGTCCACGGCGACGAAGACCATGCTCTCCAACAACGTGATCGACGACAGTGAAGGCCACAGACAGTCGGGTGGGATCCACAAGTGGGGATGTTGCAATCGAGTAGTAACGCGGCATCAACTGAGGCAGTAGAGTCAGCAAGTGGTCGAGTGGAGGCTTGCATGATGGGAATAAATGCAAAAGCTCCACAACGTTGAGGTGCTGCTCCGCGATGAATGTCTGGACAGTAAACGAGCAAAGGTCAGTCAATGGCAATTGCCGCATAACGAATAAATACACTCACCTTGTACTTTCCAGCACCGGACTTGCTGCTCAGCAGCAGCATGCGAGCACGTTCTTCCTCGTCCAAGCAATAGGTCGCGAGAGCACGAACTGCAGCCTTCTTCGGTGAGCTGAGAAGATCAACGTGATGCAAAAAGACGTCACGGACACTGCATGGTGACGGAAAGTGGACTGAGGTGTTCTTCCGCTTCGCAGCTCGGCCATTTGCAGCAGCGACTGGCTCCGCCGTGATGATTTTGTTGCCATCAATTCCCAAGCAAACCAGAAGTGCATCCACATCTTCCGTCCGGTTAGGGCACTTGATACCGATTGAGTCACCTGGGCTGTATTGAATGCCAGAGCCATTCACATTGATGTCGACACGAAGAACTTTCCTCTCGGCGTGTTCAGCTGTCAAGTACTCAGCACCAACCACCGAAGCCAAGAACGGGTTTGTCGAGCTAATTTCCTTGTCCGATTCGTCGGAGGTCGAGGTGAGGCTTGTCTCCTGTTGCTCTTCATCATTCAAGAAACGGATATTCAGAAGCGATGACTGGAGACGAGGAATGTCCTCAGATACTTCAGTAGGGGACTCGAGTGGGCCAAACATCTTCTCGTATGAGATCAGGTTCTCCAAAAGGTACGACTTGTCCACTGATTTCGATGTCGAAGGAATTTCAACCGGAGACGAGTTTGTAGCATTGCTACCATCCATGTTGCTCTCCTCTGCACTCGAATCGGAGGTAGAAACATCAGTAGATTCACTCTTATCTCCAGTAGCCTCGTCAAAAGCTTCCCAAAGACCATTCAGCCAAGGTTCCACACTGTCCTCAAGACCCATCGCTTCGTCGGCAGCGCCTAATCATCAACAACATTGTCAAAATCCGCTGGTTATGGTTCAAGGCTGCAATAAAACATACAAAACTCGTAGAAACTCTGTGCACCCAGCTCCCGCATGCGTTTCTCAATGCTTTTGCCCATGAAACTACATCAATGCACCACAATTTAGCAACTCCACTCTTTACTATCTGCCAACTTCCTAACTTACCAGAACTTGTCGTAATTGGTGTCTCCAAGGCCCAGTACAGTGTACTGCAGTTTCACCAGCATGTCTTCAGGCTGCGTTCGACGCTTCACGTACCGCCAGAACTTGCCGCAGTTGTCGGGTGGGTCGCCGTTGCCTGTCGTGGAGCATACAATGACCACGAAATGTCCGTCGCGAGTCTCCACTTTGCTCTACAACCAGGTAGCCAAGTGTCAATATTTTTTTAACTCCACAACGGACTGTAAACTATAGTGCAACTCACTTTCTGAAACTCGTTAAGCGGGTGTAGCTCCGCGTCCAATTGCTTCTCCATTGCCTCATCATAAATGCGCTGTACATGTAGAATGTCAGCAATTTAAACAGATTCAGCTGCTGCAATGAAGTGGGGATGCAGATGAAATTGGGCGACGAACCTGGGCAATAGACTCAGCGCAACCGGTCTGAGAGCCGTAGAAGATGGAGACGGCGCGAGGCATGGCGCAAGAGTGGAGCAATGAGCTCTTCGATGGCCACACAAATGTTAAACGCCTATTCCGTTGCTACGTGCACGCCTTATTTGCCCAGTCTAGTGTATTACACACCATTTCTAAAACTTGCAAATTGGCTCGGATGACCATGGTTAACCGATATTCAGAATCCGAAGAAATCGGAAACGCAGTTTGAGTTAGACGAACTCAATGACACTAGTTTGTCGAGCTGCGAGTTTGAAATGAGTTTGGCTAACCGCGGTCAACTGTACATCCGGCTAACCAACCAGTACAAGTACTGTAAAGTTATTGAAGACTATAAAAGTCGATGTAAGCTTATCACTCTTTCGAAGTAGCAACACCCCGCCTTCAAGGCTCGGAGCAGACTGCTTGTGTGGTCGCTCGCGTCGTTTGCTGTGATCCAAGGTGAATACCATCGTACAAGTATATGATGTACACTATACATTATACAGCGTCTTACACGTCCCTCATCGCTCGAGAAGGTTGTTGTCGAGTTGACCAAGATTTTCCGTGGATCAACCCGATGGCAAGACAACCTCTTGCCTTTCCAAAGTTGAATCCAACCCTGACTCACGTTCAATTGACAACGATAGTTGGGATAAGGCGGATTGGAAAGTTCATCATTTTTGTCAGCGATGATTAATTATCTCACTGTGCGCGAGGGGAGAAGACAACAAAACAAGGTACACACGAACTTACACGTTTACATGTGCATGTATTCAATTACCCCGCTCCTGCGTTCGAGACTCTTTTGTCCAAGGCTTGGACTCCAAGCACTATCGATGTTTGGTCCGACGTACAGTGATAATACCGTTTTCGACGCGTTTGAACAGTGTGCCTATTGGTAAACCTACCTGTATGAACTGTGTCGCACGGCGGCGTGTAGATGGCACGCGGTTTGTACGCAAAAATGCTTCACACATCGCAGCAAAGCTCAAATTATCATCTTCTGTCGGATTGGGGCGTCCAATTGCAAACGAATTTATGAAGCCTTCACTGGTGAGAGGCGCGTTGCCCTTGCCCAATTGGGCCAACCAGTGCAGGCAGTTCATTTGAAATGAATCATCTCGCAAGCAAAGCTTGTATGAGGGTCAAATTTCATGCAATTGTTGCGTGCGTGCATCGAGAGGTTGCTTGGCCACACTTGGTTGTGAGCTCCAGAACAAGCAAATCTTGTCGCCCCTCTCAACAAGAAGCCACAATCTAGGGAAGTGAAACAATTCCAGATCAAAAGATAATTTTCATCAAATGTTAAACCTACACATTGGAAAATGCTGCTCTTTGCCGTGCCAACTGCACATTGCTATCGTACATGTTTTCAGCCTGCTACAGTAGTATGGTACGAGTCCGCCAAGGGGTAAGCCTATCGTAGATTTTGTTAGATCCTCACCCCCACGAATTCGAGCAACGTTAGGTAACTTTCCGACACATTTGAACAAAAAATATTTTGCAACCAAGTTGTCCGTTTGATACATTCCCCAGCCTTCAGCGTAAGCATGTAGACCATTATTATGCCGACGAAATTCCAGCTGATGCTAGAGAAAGCAAGTTGGGGCACTGGTTGACGAGCGAGATCTTGGAGGCAGGATGAGCAGTCGTTGTCGCGTTCGGACAGCGTTTGCCATTATACAATTTGCCTTCTGGTACACACCCAGACTAACTAACCACAACAAACATGAAGGTTTTCTTTGTCGCCGCCATTATCGCCGCCGTTGCGGCCACCGCTTCGGCCGACTCAATGGGCAACATGCAGACCCAGCTGACACAGCCTCCGACCGCCACTTACGCCGCCGGAACTGATACTCTTGGCTCTTCAACTGGAACTACTGGCAGCAGTGAGACTACTACTTCGGGCTCCGGTACTACCCAGTCGTCCGGTACGGGCAACGGCTGGGGTCTTCCTTCAACATCGACGGGTGGTTCAACTACGACTGGCGGATCCAGCGAGACGTCCACAGGTGGTTCTGCCCCGACTGGAGGTTCGAGCGAGACGTCCACGGGCGGTTCGAGTGAGACTTCTACTGGCGGATCGGCTACAACGGGTGGTTCTGCTACGACTGGAGGTTCGAGTGAAACGTCTACGGGTGGTTCGAGTGAGACTTCTACTGGCGGCTCGGCTGCAACGGGTGGTTCTGCCCCGACTGGAGGTTCGAGTGAAACGTCTACGGGTGGTTCTGCCCCGACTGGAGGTTCGAGCGAGACGTCTACGGGTGGTTCGAGTGAGACTTCTACTGGCGGATCGGCTGCAACGGGTGGTTCTGCCCCGACTGAAGGTTCGAGTGAAACGTCTACGGGTGGTTCGAGTGAGACTTCCACTGGCGGCTCGGCTGCTACGGGTGGTTCTGCCCCGACTGGCGGATCCAGCGAGACATCCACGGGTGGTTCAAGCGAGACTTCGCCCGGCGGATCGACTGAAACTGGCGGATCGAGTGAGACATCCACGGGCGGTTCTGCCGAAACCTCGACTGGCGGTTCGTCTGCGGACACTCCTTCGACTCCGTCCACGGGCTCTTCTCCGGGCACCACCCCCAGTACTTCGTCGACCGGATCCAACAGTTGGAGCACGCCCTCGACGCCTTCGGCTCCTTCGAGCTGCCGTCGCCGCCTCCGCGCCTAAGCATAGAACTAATGTTGCTTCGATCGATTAACCTGCACAGAGTTAGCTGCCCCCAAAGGAGGGGTTCCGCTATACACGCGAGACTACGAGCTTCCTGTGCACGCAGTGAGTGTCTATCTGGTGTATGAGTAAGTTTTATTGAGCTAAAAGGAAAGTCTTCTCAATAAAAGTAGCTTTGATGTATGAAAACTTTTCAAACCCTACAGTAGTACCAGTACATGCGTCTGTGTTTATACGACTGTCAAGTTATCGACGCTATACTGCACGGTGCTGTAAAGGTTGTTCAGCTTCAAAGTGCTTGCAGGTCTCAATGCCAGGCTTTCAATTATCGGCGACGATCGTTCCCGTATGCATTTCTAGTGTGGCCTCGATACTGTCGATTAAGGAAAAAGGGATATGGACATAGCAGCCCACTCAATTGCAGTTGCTTCTTGGCGAGCTGCACACGAAAGCTGTTTTGCAGGATTTCAGGTCGACTCCTCTGTGGATTCAATAGTCTGGCACTTTCAAGAAACATCCTAGCCTCGTTGCACCAGACACTGTCAAGTATCGCCTATTACCCGTCCAGATGCATATCAAGACCTGCGATCGCCATGATAGTCTCGGATAAGTGAAACTCACTACCCACCAAGGTCTAACTAACAAAAGTCCTTACGTGGGGGTCGCTCCAGATCAAGTGCTGAGACGGCGCCATAGCAACGAAGCTTGACCACTTCAACAATCGTGGTCAGCCAATCAGAATGCGTGAAAAGTGTTCAGAATCTTGACGAGTTGGCTTGTCACCAGAGACTTGACCTATGTATGACGAGATCCTTTACGTAGCTAAAGCAACAAGTATCCCGGCTGATGTTCACGAAACCAGGATGAGGCAGACGCTCGCCTACCGAAAGATCCGAGTCAACGAGGCAAATCAGCCTCATTCAGCAACTTGCCGCGTTCCAACCACATCGTTCACTCCATTGCTAAACTATGAAAGTGCTTTTCACTGTTGCCATGACTGCTGCAGTGGTGACATCAACCTACGCTGATGTTTTCTGCGACCAGTGGGGCACAGCTACCACCGACGACTACATCATCTACAACAACCTATGGGGTGAGAGCTACGCTACATCCGGCAGTCAATGCACAGGCCTGGATAGCAGCAGTGGCTCTACTGTCGCTTGGCACACCAACTGGACGTGGACCGGAGCTTCATCCAATGTCAAGTCGTACGCCAACGCTGCTCTTCAGTTCGACGCCGTTCAGCTCTCCAGCGTCTCATCCATCCCATCGACGTTGGAGTACTCGCTCGACTACAGCGGCACCGTCGTCGCTGATGTTTCGTACGACTTGTTCACGAGCTCAACCTCTGACGGTGACAATGAGTTCGAAATCATGATCTGGTTGGCGGCTATCGGTGGTGCAGGCCCTATCTCAAGCACAGGGTCTGCCGTTGCGACGACGACTATCGCTGGCACTACGTGGAGTCTGTACAGCGGAGCAAATGGTGACACGACGGTGTACTCGTTCGTTGCCTCCGACACTGTCAAGAGCTTCTCAGGTGACCTCATGGACTTCTTCACGTACCTAATCGAAAACGAGAGTTTTTCCACAGCTCAGTACCTGAACACTGTCCAAGCTGGTACGGAACCTTTCACTGGCACTGACGTGACGCTGACTGTGTCCTCCTACTCTGCTGTTGTCAATACGGGCACGTCGAGTGGAACCACGACGACCTCTTCAACTACGGGCTCATCCACGACCTCGACTTCGACTAAGGAACTTGTTGCGAGCAGCTCTTCGATCGAGACGGACACCGAAACCACGGCACCTATTGCTTCAAGCGCTAACTCTTACAACCAAGAGGAAACCACCGCGCTGTCGACTTCAACGACCAGCACGGCTTCTTCTGTGGGCGGTGAGGCAACGACGATCGTTGCATCGTCTTTGAGCGGTGAGGGCACGACCAGTACGACTTCATCTCAGAGCGTGACGAGCTCGACTTGGAACGAACAGGAGTCAAACGCGGCATCTGCAGCTAGCACGACCTCGAGCGGTGCTACTTCAACGACCACGACCACGTCGACGACTAGTTCGTCCTGGGCCACTTCCCCCTCAACTACAGATGCTAGCACGACTGCTGAGACCACGACTCCGAGTACTAGTACCGCCACCACAGCACCCAGCACATCGACGACCAGTGGCCAGAAGTGCGCTAACAGACGCGTTCGTCGTGCGTAAACTGTAGCGAATGTTTTTCGCACAAACCTCGTTGGATAAGCTGCCATATCTAGGCTTCTCCGTCGACAATCAGTGAGTGGACATGCAGTCGTATGTAGTTATCGTGAGTGGAAATAAAGCTTAGATGGTCAAAGGCTGCTTGTTTAGGCTGCAAGTTTGAGAGAATGCTGGCGTCCTAGAATGCTGTCATTGGACGATCCACGTTGGAAAAAAAAACATTAACGGATATACGCTCTCTTTCATATGTATGTTAGCGGGGGTAGTGGGGAAAAGATCCTTGATCTATAACGTTTCTGATAACGAGATGATAACGTCATTATTCACTTTGACTAGCGCATTTATAAACGGTAGCACATGTATGTTTACAAGTACTTGATTGACGAATCTGCCATTCAATTACCGTGTACTTGTTGCGACGCATACGTTTGCACTACAGCTCCATATAATTCATTAGTCCCTAGACTCTGCCAGTGATTGATTCGAGTGTAAGCGCATTAATCAGATCAACACTACTGCACAGCCATCAAACTTGTTGCCGACCTAAACTGTCAACACCATTCGATCGTGGGCGAGCTGTCACGATCATACGTTATCCAGTACGCTTACAGCACATGACCTTGTGTTAGCAAGACGTGTCCATGTACATGTTCCATGTCTGGATACACCAGCTACATATCCATCAGCTGCAGCGCTTGCAACCAGCCAAAGCGTTCGCTTATCACCGAGTGCAACACGGCCCAGGAGAGTCCAAGAGAACCATGAGCACGGCACAAGTGACTTCGCACTGGTTCCTGAAGGTGATGGGGGAATCTGTCCTGTGAGACGCTTCCACAATGGTAACGATTCGGCAACAACGAAAACCTTGAGCTCAATCATCAATGAGAGAAGCAGCGTAAACGAATGAATCTACGGCTTTCGAGCCCCCAAAACAACAGATTGGAATCGGTAAACTACGTTATAAGACACCTTGACTTCATGCGGAGGAGTTCGCGTATTGCACAGTGTTGTCCTAATGTGTTCTTGGCCATTGATACCAAGGAAACGATGGCACGAGCGCTGAAAAACGAGCACAGCACGATCGAACAGAAAATTCCGGCTTCAAGTCCATCTGACCAATCAGCGTGTGAAAAATGAGTTCAGTTCCTGATGCTTGGTTTGACAAGTAAATTATACTTACTTTTTGTATGAAGTTGCCCTTTGCACCTTTTCGTCAACACCAGAAAAATGCTTATGCTGAAGCCTCACCAACATCCCATCTGCCGAGCAGGAACAAGCTTTTGCTAACAGTGTAAGATGAGCACAAGTTGTCGCTTTGATGCGTCTGTTGTCTATCCTCACGAGCAGCCCAGCAACATAGGCAGCATTGATGACCAGCGCTTGCAATGGAGGGCTCCATTCAGCGATTTGCCACGCACTAACCAGCCAGTTCGGACAACTTGACAAGTATGAAGGTTTTCTTCGCTGCTGCTTTGACTGCTGCGGCTGTGTCTGCAGTCTCCGCCGCGGACTTCTGTGACCAGTGGGGCCAGGCCAAGTCCGGTAACTACATCATCTACAACAACCTGTGGGGATCCAGCGCTGCCACGGGTGGTGGCAAGCAGTGTACCGGTCTAGACAGCGGCTCGGGTGACACTGTCTCGTGGCACACCAAGTGGTCGTGGCAGGGCGGTGACAAGAGCGTCAAGTCTTTTGCTAATGCTGCTCTTGAATTCGACCCCGTTCCACTAACCGAGGTCAAGTCCATCCCGTCCACCATGTCGTACACGGTCAAGTACAGCGGTAACGTCGTGGCTGATGTGGCCTACGATCTGTTCACGAGTTCCACTGCCAAGGGCGAGAAGGAGTTCGAGATCATGATTTGGCTCGCTGCTATCGGTGGCGCCGGCCCGATCTCAAGCACCGGCAAGGCCATTGACACGACCACCATCGCCGGCACTGAGTGGAGCGTCTACAAGGGACCCAATGGACAGATGATGGTATACTCGTTCGTGGCCTCCAAGCAGGTCGAGAACTTCGAGGGTGACCTGATGGAGTTCTTCAACTACCTTACCAAGAGCCAGAGCTTCAAGACGAGCCAGTACCTGATCAAGGTGGAGTGCGGTACTGAGCCGTTCGTCGGTACTGACGTGAGCATGACTGTCTCTAAGTACTCGGCCACTGTGAACACTGGCAAGGGCGGTTCGACTACCCCTGCGCAGTCGGGCGACAGCAGCTCCACTGGTGCTCAGACTACGACTGCTCCTTCGACCTCCAACACTGGTTCTTCCAGTGAGCAGACTACTACCGCTCCTTCCACTGGTTCTTCGAGCGAGCAGACTCCTGCCACTTCCAGCACTGGATCCTCCAGTGAGCAGACCCCGGCCACTTCGAGCACAGGATCGTCGACAGAGGAGACTCCTTCCACTTCCAGCACTGGCTCAAGTGAGCAGACTCCTGCTACGTCTAGCACTGGTTCGTCGACCGAGGAAACTCCTTCGTCGGGCTCGAGTGAGCAAACCCCTGCTACTTCCAGTACCGGTTCGTCGGCCGAGACCCCTTCATCTGACGCTGGTTCGTCGGAACAAACTCCTAGCACGGGCTCAAGCGCACAGACCCCTACCACTTCCAGCACCGGATCGTCGACTGAAGAGACCCCGGCTTCGTCTTCGGGCGGTGAGACTACTACGTCGGGATCGGACGAGTCCACGACGCAGGGCTCTGGTGATGCTAGCACTCCCACCACTTCGTCCTCGAGCGAGGAAACACCTAGCACGGGCTCGTCCACCGACCAGCAGGAGACCACAACTGCCCCTACGACGTCCTCGTCCAGTGAGGAGGCCCCTTCCACTGGTACCAACCCCAAGTGCACGCTTCGTCGTGCTCGTCGTGACTAATTGTCAAAGCAACAATGACTCCCAGCCTTGCGGACCTACTGCATGCAGTCACCCCATAGTCATAATGTTGAATGTTGAGTTTAGCGGACACTAGTTCATATAATGCCGTTGTTACCGATCCTGAAACTTTCCATCATGCAAAAACGTTCACGGTTCAACAAAAATTCAGTGAGTGAGCATGTGCCTCCGTCTCCAGTCAACCAGTTTCCAGTGGTTATCTAGCGTCGAAACTTGTGGAGATACATGCACATGTGTGCCATTACATGTACAACGGCTTGTATTGCTGTGCCCCCTGCGTATGACCTGCTTGGCGATGGCAGTCAAAGGAGTAGCATCGAGGTTGCTCCGTCTACTGTGCAACTTCGGTCATCGCCTCTGCCGCGACCAGCACTCGTCTCGGTGATCGACAGCGTCACACACTCTTCGAAGATGTTGTAGCTGCGACTCAGCGTGAAGCAAGCAGCATACAAACGAATGCCTTCATGTGGCCTTTGCGGCCATGTTGGTGCAGTAATAACAGCTCAGACGACCACCCAGATGCCAGCGATGCCTAGTCACCAGCTGGGCGCACTCTTGTAGCGGTCGAGTTCCACGGCTGCAAAATGGCCAAGGCGAACGAGATCCAGAGGATGACTTTAATGAATTTCCAGCAGATTCCTCTGAAAGGGGTTCAACCCAGACCAGCATTGGAGCTTCAAGCTGGCCGTAAGCCACGGCCGCTCTCAAGATATTTGATCAAAGTTTCAGCAACCCCAGCAGGGACTCGGATACTCCCGTTGATCCCTGCAGGAGGCAGCAGAACCACCGAAGGCCGCGTGGCTGGAGTAGAGCTCTTGAGACGTGGGTTACTAACACTGACTCGATCTCTTCAACACCAATCCAAAGGTTTCTCCACAGCCCGATGTTTTCCGCCGTGACGAGTTTCGCGGCGAGAAAGTCGACAATCGGCTTGTGCAGGACTCGGTTCGGGATGGGGTGACCAGGAAAGTCAAGGTTATTGTCTTCTCTCGCTTTTACATGTACGGGCATGTGTGAGAATTGGCAACAAAATAAACGTAATACTTTGAACAGGGCAGGACAGTGGATTTCCGTTTGGGCCTCTCCACAGCGATCGCCATGTTCCAAGAGCACGCAGCCACAAAAAGTTTCGTAAATAAAAAACCAAGTGGATCAGTAAAAGTCGGTAGAAATTCGGTGCGACTTAGATTTGTATGGGGAAAGGTCGGGCTAGGGGGTCGAATTAGCCCCAAACGCGACATTTTGCGGCCAATCGCCCAAGTGTCAGAGCGGCTTCTTCTCCCGGAAGAGCGAGCGGTTTACTAGCGAGTGAGCGCGCGCATCAGCTTTAACGTAGCGGAGGCCGCACCAGGCAGTGGCAACACAGGAAACGTCGGAGAGAACTACGTGATTTTCGTCTTTTTCAACGACGTTTTTTTTAATTCTTTTTTTCTCTTCGGGACTGAAATTTTTGGAGAGAAAAAGAAAAAAAAAACATTTTTACATGAACAGCGTGGTGTCGCCTCTGCGCATGAACATGACGACTTCTGGCCATCCACAGGCGGCCCCAGGCCCTAACCAGCCGCAACGTCGTCACCACCGAAGCAGAGGAGGAAGCAGCTCCATGGACATGGCACAAGACCCGCGTTTTGCGGCGATGGCAGCTCAAGCTCAGATGCAGGGATACATGGGGTACACTCCTGGAATGTACCCCCAACAGCACCAAGGGATGATGAAGCAGAACCGAGTGACGTCAAGTTCGTCTTCACGCCACAGAGGAGAAACGAGAAGTAACCAGGTCCGACAGCCGAGACTACACAGATCCACAACGAACGAGAAGAGACCGGAATACTTTTCAGCTCGAGCTATGGAGAGGGATGAAGATCTGGCTGGACGTCCTGCTATGATCGCTATGAGTCAGGATGATCTACCGTTCGATGTACTGAGGGAACGTCACAGCGCTGACAGAGTGGAGAGTCGCAGTAGACACCGCAGCCAACGCCAACCGGAGGAACAGCGTGGAAACAACAAGTCGGCGTTCACAGGAAATTGCAGGGGTGGACGACAGGTCAATGCAGGTAACAGTCAGAGTCGTGGTGTCAGTCGTGGACGCTCAGCGACAACTGCTACTGAGGGAAATGCTGCTTCGCGGGGGTTAAGCAATCAGGTTCCGGCTCGCACTTCAGCGCCTGGACCCCGTAATCAGGCTCCTGTCCGCACTTCAGCACCAACACGCAGCTCCGTTCCTGAGCCTGTAGCTTGGCGTGTGGCTGTTGACCCCAAGTCCAAGAAACCCTACTACTACCACCCGATTACTCGTGAAACAACGTGGAAGAAGCCTGAGGAGCTCGTTGCGGCTGAAACGCGTGAGAAGCGCCAGTTTTTCTCTGTTATGGAGAACAATATTCGGCTTAAGCTGCGTGACGGCTACTATACGCGTGACAGCGAGACGCCCAGCTCAAGTCAAAGCACGCCGGATGCGGTTCACAAGCCCCACGAGATGTCCCCGCACCTCTCGACCCGTTCATCTGCTAGTACTGTGAGCTGCAACAGTGCGCGCAGCAGCTTCAACTCGTTCACAAGTGGGTCGGCGCGTTCTCTGCCCGGTTCAGCTCGTCAGATGATTTTGAACTCGACGCGATCGCTACCCACGACACCCGAGGGAATGGGCGTGCCGTACATGCGTCCGAGTGAGAACCAGCCTCAACAGGAACCAGAGTCATTGGAACGCTATTCAGAGGACAATCAGGACGGGAAAAAGCGTCCATCCCTATTCAGGACGCTGTCGTCGTACGAAACTCCGGTGGTGACCTCGTCACGCAAGGGGAGCGATGGTCTTGATGTGGATGAAGTCGGCCGTGATGCCTCAATGTGTCTCGCAATGCCGTCGCCTATTCAGGAACGGGTTCGTCTTGCTGCTCTAGTGCCAAGGGCCTCTGACTTGGAGGCGTATGCTCGTGCTGTTAGAGCTGCTAACGGCAAAGGAAGACCATCACTACAGGCTCCGATGATGGGCGTTGCTACCGGGAGAGGCAGCTCGGCGTCAGCTCTTATGAACACGAAAAACCGTGAGCTGAAGAGTCCGGCCACCCCAACTGACAAGCCACGAGCTCTGCGACGTCGTTCCAACAGCACTAACTCCATTTACTTACGTATGGGAACGATGGACGCGCCGGACCAAGATGCCACTATTCAGTGTGTGGCTACAGTGTTGCGTGCGCATATGATGGAGGCGCTGGAAGATCCGATCCGTTCGGACCCGCGCTTTGACGTGTTTGTGACGGCCCGTGACCGCCAACGTCTTGCGTCTATCTCGGATGAACTGGATGCTGAAGCGTCGACCTTCGTGGAGGTGGAGGACGATGATGTTATGTTGGATGTGGTCCCCACCCTTTCGGAAATTGCCTCGTTCGTCAAGCACGTGTTCTCCCGTGCACAGATGGAGTCCGAGTGCATCATTATGAGTCTCGTGTATGTGGAGCGTCTCCTGAAGAACACGAGTGGCTGTCTGCAGTTACGCGGAGAGAATTGGCGTCGTCTGGTGTTCTGCTCTATGGTGATGGCCTCCAAGGTCTGGGACGACTTGAGTATGACCAACGCCGACTTCTCCAAGATCTGGCCAGAGCTCTCGTTGAAGCAGATTAACGAGCTCGAGCTGGTGTATCTGAGCGCTGTGGAGTACAACGTTCGTGTGTCCGCCGTATCCTACGCCAAGTACTACTTCCACCTGCGCTCGATGTGTGCCACCATGGGCTTACTGGAAGCTTTTGATGAGAGCGCGCCTCTCAATTTGGACGGAGCGCGAAAGATGCAAGTGCTGTCGGAGGAATACCAGGAGCGGTCCAAGCTGATGCCCGTGCCTCGTCGTCGCAGCGTGACCATCACGACCACGTCAGCTGCTGAAAGTATGCAGGCAGGGGCCAATGCCGGCCGTTCTGCTGTTGGTGGGGCTAAGTCCAAGGTGTCTAAGGCTTCACCTGCCGCTAGTCTGGAGCAGCTGGTGCACATGCAGGTGCGTGTGGCTGGTGGGAGCTCGTTGGGGGCTTCAATGCACCGTTTGTCCACGAACAGTACGGTGAAGCAGTGAAGGAACCAAAGCGTCCAAAGCCGCCCAACCAGCAGAAAGAATGTGGATTCAAGACGGCGGTGAGAAGGAGAGCGGGTGATGGTGTGTTTTTATTTTGATGAGTGAGTCTAGTGATTCGTGCAGTGCCTAGTAGCTGTTGAAGATGAACTTCTTGGAGGCAACGCAAGCGACCTCGATGGAGAGAAAGAGAAACATGTGAATGTAATGAGTGAAGAACTCTGGATGCTGTAAGTACCAGAAAACAAAACAAAAGCCAAATGTTTGGAAGCTGTTGTCATTTGTTTACTGCAATAGAGCTGAGAGGTAGTTCTGCATCCAGGTAAGCGTAGTCTGGTGTGTTGGATCCACTGTCAATTGTTCTTCTTTTACTTGTTCGTTTGCAGGAGCGTTTGTCTTGTACTGCTGCAAGTGTTTACCAAGAGCTGAGCGAAATTTTGGGTCTTCCAAAACTGAAATCGTTAACGTTTCCAGTGAATGTGTTGGTGAATACGGTGGAGGGGGTTCGTCGTCGTCCTCATCGTCGCTGGCTGTCACGTCCGCGTCTACGACGCTTTTTAGCTGAAGAACCATCCGTTCAAACTCCAAATTGGCCATCGATGGCAGCGAAGTTAGATCGTTCTCTTCGCTTTGAGTGGATTCCGCGTCGTTAGCCGTTGAAACCTTTGGTTCCGGTCGAGTTATTGGCGCTGGTGGGGGAAAAGTTGGAGTTACTTTAAAGTCTGGGAGCTGTTGCACCAAAATGATCGGGTCATCGAGTGGAGAAGCTTTTGAGTGGGGCTTTTCTCCCTGTTTTCCCTTTTGGAACTCGAGTCGACGTTCTCGAAGTGAAATTTTACTGTTGCGAACTGATGGAGTTCGTGCTTTAGGAGCAGATAAAACGCTTTTCTGCTTGGCAGGTTGGCGTCGAACTGCCACTGGAGCTGGAGGAGGACCCTTGCTAACGGCAACTGGCTTGGGATATGCTCGTGCAGGCTTGATGGAGATATTCATTCTCTTGGAGATTGGGGCAGGAGGAGGCAGATTCTTCACAAGTTGCTCTTTCTGGGCAGCCCACTGCATCAACGACAGCATATTAAGTACAAGTTGAAGACAATATTCAACACTACAACTACCCACCTGTGCGTTGAAAGCTGCCACACGCTCTGAAACTCCACCGTGGGATTTGGGAGGGTCTGGGAGTGCTGCAACTGCTGCAGCTTCTTTCGCTTTGATCTGAGCTTTCAACTTGGCTTTCATTTGAGCAGCAGCATTTGCATCGAGTCGTTTGGCTTTAGGCACTACCCGCTTAGCAGCTTTCTCATCTGGAACTCTGGCCGGTTGAACTCGTTTCGGAACTGGCCGATTGCGTCTTACAGCTCCAGACGGAAGACCTCGAGCTTTTCGACTAGCTCCTAGAAGAGATCCCACTCGTTTGACCTGAAGTTTAGCAGCAGCACGTGCAGGCTCAGCTTGACGAACATCCAGCAGCATAACTTTATTTTCTACTGCCACTTTCTTGTGGAATACATTTTGTCCATGCAGAACTGTGTGGTTCATTTCGGAAGCGATCGCTCTGTTCGACAAGAAAGTCTGGATCCGAGCCAACACTAGCGGTCGACGGATAAGTTGGTTAACACTTGGACGTTGACGTGGTTCTTTACGTAACATATCGTCCACTAGAGCTTGCAGCTCCTTCTTGATGGAGCTTAATAAGCCCCCACAAGCGGGTAACTTCGGAGTCGCTCCACTCACGATGTTCTCGAACAATTGGCGTTGACTACGACCGTCAAAGACATGGAGGAAGGACGCCATTTCGAACAGGACACAGCCCAAACTCCAAATGTCCGCTTTGGCGTTGTACCTCTTTCCGAGACAAATTTCCGGCGCTGTGTAGTACGGAGTCCCAATTGAAGTCTTTGCACATGCCAACGTGTGACTTAGCACAGTTGCGACGCCCAAATCTCCGACTTTGACGACTCCAGATTTGGTGAGGAAGATATTCGCTGGTTTGATATCTCGATGGAGGATTTTCCGGTCGTGAAGGTGTTTCAAAGCTAGACAAACCTGTACGAACAGTCCCAATAGCTCATCAGGGTTGAAATACGCTCGACGTTTAGTTCGTCGCTCGATTTCGTCACTTAAATCGCCACCGTCTGCGAACTCCGTCACGATACACAAGACACTCGGGTGACGACGCCCTAGCAACACACTGGGAGTCGGTGGCTTGAGCATGAAGCTCTCTTTGCACGCGATGATGTTCGGATGATCCAATGCTGCTAGAAGACGAGCTTCACGTTGAGCATCGGCTTGATCTCGAGGATCCAACTGGATCTCCTTAATCACGAGCTGCTGCTTGTTCGGATCAGACTTCCGAGTTGCCAAATAGGCACATCCGAAGCTTCCTTGGCCGATTTTACGCACTTTCACGTACCTGTCCATTGCTGGGATAGAAGGAAAGTGGTGAGTTGATACCTCAAAAATAGGGAATGGAGTTGAGTAGGAGAAAAACCTGTACCATCCCATTTCAAGTTGGTTTTTATCCGCTGCCAGCTTCCATCATGGATTCTTCTCAATCCTCATCGGCTTTCAAGTATAATGATCCCTCTCCAATGTCTTTAGCAGGTCGATTCCCTCGGGCTTTAACCGGTGAAGACCCTGGTGATGGCTTCCTCTACAAGGGCAGCACTTCTCCAAAGCGAAGTGGCCATGGGTTCCAGCGCAAACCTCCACATATCGACATGGCTCGGGAGTACGAAGCTGCTGGGAAGAGCTACAAAGCTGCTCGAAATACCATCGCAATACTTAACGAACGCCATCGACAGCTTCAAATTACCCAAGAAGAAGCATTCGAACGCGATCAAAATGACCGGAAATTCACCGCCAACTTCGCTGAAACGAGGCTCGCAACGTGTGGAATTCCAACACTCAACTCAATGAACGTGCGAATCGATCGACAGCGTCTTAAAGCCAAAGATTCTTCTCCAGCGAAGCTTCTGACCAACAAAAAGCTGCGTGAAGCTGCTCATCGAGCGCAATTGGAGACTCAAATACGAGCTGCTGTTCGTCGATCCTACGGTTCACAAGAGCTCGACCTTAAGTCTTTGGAACTTGTTCATATCCCACGAGCTGCAGTCTTTTCGACACTGTTACTGCAACTTGCTCGTACGATTCGAACTGTCAATGTCTCTCGAAATGCTCTACGTGAACTTCCTGATACTTTTGTCCAAGCTTTTCCAGAAGTTGAGACGCTAATTTACAAGGAAAACGCCTTAGCTCGATTGCCAGCTCAAGCCTTAGGGGAATTGCGGTACCTCCGCATTCTCAACATCTCCGGGAATCAACTGGATAGTCTTCCTCTTGAGCTTCCAGAGACATTGGAGGTGTTAGATGCGAGTCGGAATCGACTGCAAGAGATTCAAAACCTTCATTTATTGACGAAATTGGTGACGTTGGATGCAAGCTACAACCATTTCCAACTACTTCCGTGTGGTCTTGTGTCTCTACATAAGCTTCAAACGTTGATTCTTGCTGGAAATCGACTGGTATCACTTGCTACCAGGCCTCAACTCAGTCAAAAGCCAATGGAGGCAAACCCTCAAGATGAAGAGCCTAATGAAGATGAAGATGAAGCTGAACGTAAGCAATGGCGAGTTGAAATGGATCCCATATCGAAGCAGACAGTGTATTTCCATCTCCAGTCGAAACGAGTGACCCGTACAAAGCCCAAGTGCTTTCAATTGCGTATTCCGAAGCTCCAACTCCCTGGTCTTCAACAGAAACAGGATACTCGAGCACTATTAGATCGTTATCCTGGCGGGTGGGAGATCGTTCTACCCAAAGCGTCAGATACTTCCACAGCTTTACAGTTCGTTAACCACTGTACAGGTGAGAGCTTCTCCAATCTCCCTCCAGATCTTGATCGATGGGATGGAGTAGATTGTTTGCACACTCTCGTTTTATCAGGGAACGAACTACTGGAATTCCCACCTTCGATTGGGAAACTCAAGCGGTTGAAGCGTCTGGAGGCCGAGAACAACAAGTTATTAACTCTTCCTGATGTTTTACAAGGTCTATCAGCACTTGAGACGCTTAAACTTGGCATGAATGGGTTATCATCCCTTCCTCCTTCCTTTTCAAAGCTCCAGAATCTCACAGAAGCAGATATAAAGCTGAATCGCCTTGAACAACTACCAGCAGCTCTGGGAGACTTGCAGCAGCTTCGTGTACTGGACGTAAGCGCTAACGCTCTAAAGACCCTCCCAAAATCATTCCTCGCTCTCAAACGTATTGTAACTTTACGGATATCGGGCAACACGCCATTGCTCGCTTCAGGCTTCGCTATTGAAACTCTACGCTCCGGGAATCTCGCAGAAATTCGATGGCAACTTGAACATCAGATCGAATGTGAAAAGCACGGAGGATTCCGACCTCCAGAGCCTAAAGCACGGTTAATTGGCATTGGAGCTGAGGTCTGGAGTACTGACTTACATATTAATCGAGAATTCGTTCGAGCTGTGGAATTAGCCCAAGAAACACACACATTATCGATGCATTGGCGAGGAATTGATGTTCCTGAGCTGCCTCGAGTTTTCTTCACTGCTGTATCGGATTTACGGGAACTTCGACTTTCCGGACAGAAATTGGAGGTGTTAACTGCTAGTTTTGGACTTTTTACGAAGCTGAGGCTGCTTCAACTCCGTCAGAACGGGATCCGAACTATTGAAGCGGCAGTTTTCGGGGCAATTGGAGAGGATTCGGTACATTTGGGGATTGGAACGAGTTTGGAGAATTTCGACCTTCGGTACAATCGATTGGAGCTTCTTCCAGATACATTTACAAACTGTGTGAAGCTCCAAGTCCTTCGTGCCAGTCACAACGTTCTCAATTCGCTTCCTGATTCTCTGGATGGCCTGTCAAATAGTCTGGTGGACTTACAACTTGCTCATAATCAACTTACCACCGGACCTCGAGCCATTTCTGCCCTAAAGACACTGGAACGACTGGATTTGTCTTTTAACCACATTGACACACTTGAAGACTTGGATTTCTCGCAACTAATTCATCTTCAAGTGTTGCGTCTGAGTGGAAATCGACTTACGGAACTTCCAATGTCGTTAGGGGGTGTAGGAACTTCCGAAAGAGGGGAACCACCCCCTATTCGAGAACTGTCATTTGCTGGAAACCTTATCCAAGACTTCCCACCTGCGGTTTTACTTCTTGGAGCTACACTACAGCGCTTGGAGATGCAGAGTAATCGCTTTGAACGGCTCCCGATGAGCTTTGGCGCTTCTCTTCCAGCCTTGGAGAGCGTTGAAAGTGACGGCAACCCGTTTCGTTCTCCACCGGCTGAAGTGATGCGTCTTGGAGCGAGAGCGATTCGCTTGTACTTGTACAAACGCGATCAAAGAGTGGAGGAACTCGCAGCTCTTCTAACATCTCTCGGTTTGGATGTCAATCGGGAAGTTTTCGACAAACCGATCATTCGTCATCTTATACCTGATGCACTACCGCTTCCCAGTTTTCCCTTCTTGACGTCCAAACACCTTTTAACTTTCGACCGAGCGGTGGATCGCTATGTGAACGGAGCATTTTACCTCCCGAGGCCTCTAGGACCTGAATTCCATCGAGGAGCTGATATTTTCCATAAGCTGTTGCTTAAAACTCACTTCGAATTGGCACAACAACATCATCGTACAGTTCTGGAAGAACTTCTACAGTTGTTGACACTTGTGCGTCAGAAGCGCTGGGCTGACAAGAGCGACCTGAGATACGATATGTTGAGACCGTGGGGGAGACATGGAGAACTTGTAGGTGTCTATATGGTGCGTGGCTCTTTGTTATTCCCTGAAGAGTATCAAACTGCAGATGAAAGCGTCTTGAATGACCTTCCGAGCGTCTTGAAAGTCGTTGAGACACGAACTCAACGTGGTTTTCCGCCGGAACCTTTCATAGAGAGCAAACGCACATTACGAGATGTTGAACACGCGTTGGAGCAATATGCAGGTCACTACGGCCCTGTAGGTGTCGCTCATGCTAATGTACCAATGCGATGTGCGTGTGAAGAGCTTCTACGCTTCGGGAAGATGCACGACCCGTGTGAACAACCAGGTTGGACGATGGTGCGTGTATTGTACACTGAAGAGGAGGTTCTTCGACGAGAACAGGACGAGAAACGTCTTCAAGACGCTCAAGACGCGCTGTTACCTCAAATCCGAGCTTTCCTCGAGACTCCCGAGGGTGAGAAGCGCTTTCAACGTGAAGTTCGACTTGCAAAGGAAGGATTACGAGCTCATCTTCGTCTTCTTAAGAAACAATTAAAACGACATCAAGCCAAATTGAAGCCACTGTTGAAAGAGCACGAGAAGGAAGAGAAGATGGAGAAAAAGTTGGAGAAAAACAAGAACAAGAGCGAGAAGGAAACGAAGAAAGTGGAGACGCTGGCTGAACTAAAGGCGAGAGTAGCCAAGAAGGAGAAGTTTGAGTTCGCTCAAGCTCGCGTTCGTGAAGACACAGAGGAACTAGAAAAAGGGAAGATAAGGCTTGGACAGGGCCACGCTGCGTTTCGACACGAGGTGGAGCAGGTTTTACTGGAGAAAGTGGGAGCTACTGTACGGCAACATCTTGTACGACAGCAGAGGGATAAGGCCATCGCTATGGGCTGGCGAAGACCTTGGGACGGTGTTGGTGGACGTGCGTTTGAACGGTATCAGCGTGAGATTCTTCGACACAAGCAAGGTGGAGTGAGTGAAGAAGGAGCTGCTGCTCCTGACACCAAAGTAAAAGCTCCTGAACCTGACGAGGAAGAGGAGGAAGACATGGAGAGTGACAACAACAGTGAGGTCAGTGACGTATCCTTCGATGGCTACGAGGATTTAGTGGCCAACTTGGGTCGGGAACTTCTGGAAGCTGAAGAAGAGAGCGAAGAGGAAGATGAAGAAGGAGCAGCAATCGCTGAAGCTGCACGAGCTGCTGCCTTGGCAGCCTTGGAAGCAGAGGAGGCGGAGAGAGATGTAGACGACCTGGAGGACAGCTCCGAAGACGAGGAGCCTCGGGAGTCTGAGGACAGTGACCTGTGAGCAACAGACAGCATATGTTGAGAACTCGTGAAGAAAGACACTGGGACCATCTATTCCGAATACAAGCAGAGGTTAGTAAACGAACAAGAGGTGGAACCTGGAGCTGTACAGCCGAGAGTTGAGGGTGAACTGGAAGCTTGGATTCGTTGGATGGACTGCCCACTGGATGCTATTCTCACAAATACAGCGGCTGCTGTCCATGCTGCTGATAGTGGGGGTTGTAACCTCCCGTGGTGGCTTGCTGGGCATGTTCAGCTGCGATTCGATTGGCGTTTCGGATTGAAGGCGACGTGCTTCGCTTCCGCGGTGCACGCATCGAGACTCCATCGATAACAGGGTATCGCTCTGCAAATGAAGGAGTGCGCGGCGTCTTCAGTAGCGTCTGTAGCACTGCATCACGTCGGCCCGGATTCTCATGGAGATGGCGGAATTGCTTGAACACTTTCATGGCGTACCGAGCGTCGATAACCGGATCGTGGTCCGCCTCCTGGATGTCGTGACCTAGCAGATACTTGGCCACGTGCCGCAGGGAGAAATAGCGATAGCGCACCACGCCGTTGGTCGACTGCATGGGCAGCCGGAAGAGATCAGCCACATCGAATTCACCCTTGTAGTCTGTCGGTTTCTGTAGCGTAAGCCATTCCAAGTCCTTCTTGATCGACTGGCCCACAATGACGCTTTCAACCGGTAGGATCGCCTTCAACAGAACCAAAGCCTCTTCTAGGTCTGGTGCATCCTCCAAGTTGCTGACCATAAAGAAAAAATCACAAACCATTGAGCAATGCTAACAGAAGCATCAAATAGAGAAGTTCACCTGCACATACCTCTCTGTAATACCCGTAAGCTGTGTGAGGTAGCTTATAATGGGCTTTGTGGGCTTGACGTACTGGTCGAACACCACCTTCTCGTCTTCGTCCACCACTGCAATCCGGGCTACATCTCGATCACTACCATCAACGGAAAAACCAGTTACCAATAGTCCGTTCGGTATAAAAACTCTATCAACACGCACTTTGTGCCATTCCCGGTAGCAACGCACTCGACGTCAATAGCGAAAAACTACGAAACAAAGCCATTCGTAAGAAAAAAAACATCAAGTAAAAAAAAAACATTCTCCTTCCTCACCGGTCCTTCAATGTCCCTGGTCAACACTGGCAGGATCTCGCTGATCGTCTCTTTCTTCTGCGGGTTGGCCTGAATCTGCAACTTCCTCCTAGGTGGCACATTCGGTTTCGTCACGACATTCGCTGCATTTTCGTCCCCTGCATCCTCCAACTCCGTAGGAACCATTACCATTGGCGGGGGGAGTCCCGGGTGGTTATAGAACACAGCACCGCCGCTTGCCATCGCCACAGGATAGTCCTGAGGCAGCGGAGGGGCTAAAACGTCGTCATAACCGGTATACTCAGCCGCCTCGGAGCTTCCAGACTCCGTTGCAACGTGTACAAATGGACAGCTGCTACCATTGCGACAGCCTCCACTAGCTGAGAAGAAGCGACAGGTACGGGCCTGGCTGGAGGCTCCAGGTGCGGGAATGGAGCCGTTCGCGTACGGATTGGCCGGACTGAGCGCGACGTCTTTGGTGGTCGAAGCACCAGACTCACCGTCATGACGGAAGGTGCAGGAGGAGCCGCGGAAACAGCCCTGGGGCGACTGGAAGAAGCGGCAGGCGCTCATGACGACGAGAAGACTATGCTCGTGCGTGGTCGGTCTCCAATAAGGTCTCTGGCTGGAGAAGAAGCGCCGATTGGGTGATAATGGGCGGTATACTGGACACAAGAGAGACGACGTTGGCCTCTCCCGAAGGCGTTCGGCTGGAAGTGTAGCGGCAGATGGCGTCCCACACACTACGCTGCTTATGGATGGTCGCTGTATCCACGATAAAGTAGCTTTGACTATTAGATGCTGGTTGGCTTTTGACAAGTCACAGGCGTTGTTGTGGCTAAGGTATTGACATGCAGTATCAGATCCAAGGCAGATTTTGATAGCATCGTGATATGAGGACCTTCAATGGATAGAGTAGATGATGAAACAAACGAGTTGATCCGTTTTGCTAAGGCTACTACTAACCTTAGGACTTGTCATCTTCCTGCGATTATCGCCTCGTACTGGTACGTCAAAGTACAAGTGCAGCGTGCTGATCCCATGTTTTCCCACTCACTATTGAGAGCAACCAGTTTTCCAAGTCGTAGCGAGCAGCATCACCATATATAGCAAAATCCAAACTGTGTTAACAGTTCTGTTGGTGCGTAAATGTTTGTGGCTCTACAGAGTCTCTCACCTCGATACATGTAAACTTGCAATCGTTCACTCCACACTACGAGTTTCATCTTTTCGCTTTTTAAAATGGATACAAGTTACTTAAGTGATTCCAACTTCATCGAATGGATTGCAGCGTCCACGTATGCAATACCATTGAGCGACGCCTCTGCGATCGGCCAGGCAGAGTTAAACGCGCGTATCGTTGTGTGACTCACCGAGAAAGCTCAGATTGCAAGGTCTCGTCACATGTGTGTGCCACATCTCAGATAAATTTACTTTTTCAAAAAAGAAAGCGCTTATTTTGCGAAAAGTGCTTTGCAGAAAGGGGATGGGGTCAAATGATTTGACGGGAGAGGAGCAACGAACAGAGAAAGAACGTTCTTTGATCGAGTTAATCTTATTTTAGTAAGTCGTTTGGCATGTTTTGACCAACTTCCCGTTCACTTTGCTCTAAGTATACTGACATAGCGTAATGAAGCTGCGACCAATCGATCGACTGCCAAATCACGTGTCTTTGTGTCACTCGAGTCGCTGACGTCGCCAACGTCACCGCCACAAAATGATCCTATGCAACGCAATGCTGGACTTGCACTTCTGCCGGAACTTCCGGCGGTCTCCTACTACAATTGCCGCTACATTCTTCACCAACCAAGTTTCATGGCAAGCTTGGCTAGGTCTTCGCCTTCGTGCCTTTCGTGCATTCTGGTGGTCCTTTGCTTGTTAGAGACCACCGGAATACTAGTGCAGATACAGTAGCGTAAAGGTCCGAGCGTAAGATCCTGCTGGAGTCAAAGCTCCTTCTACGTTGCCGTTGACCGTTGACAGGATGACAAGTTGTTATCGACAACTCGTCAGGTTTCTTTCTCGTTCCCTGTTCTGGTGGTTTCGTGTTTGGGCGCAGCGTTTTCCCTGCTGCTACCCTGCAAGCCTTGCGGTTTTTCACACGCTGGCCGCTCGCTGCAGGCGGCAAATGCCGCTCTGCGCTGGGTGTGTGTTCACCTCTGCGATGAGTTATATTTCTTTCGTCCGCGATGTCTTCGGCTTCGGCCACATTGCGCCGAAACCAGCTTTGTCTACACTATCATATCATACTTGTCTCGCCTCCATTGCGGAGCTTGTACACATCCTCACACACTCGCGATCATACGCGCGAACGGTAGTGCTGCTGCACTTGTAGCCGACGCTGTTGCGGGCTTAACCACTGAAGACGCGGCGGAGTTTGGTACACACGATGCCACCACTCGGGGTACCGCAGCAACCTGCGGCTTTGGTGCCATCGCCGGGGGAGCCATTGGGCCGGTGGGAGACGTAGGAGACGCGTACCCAGCGGAAGTGGAACTCGGCGGCGAAGCAGTCTTCGCATCGTTCGAATTCTCCAATACTCGCACGAATCGGCCCTTGATACGCGGACGATCGTCAGCCAGCTTCTTCCTGCAGTCGTACTTGATGCTCTTCTTCCACGTGCGGTTTTTGCGCTTCTCGTGGAATTTCTGCAGCCGCAGCTTGCGTGCAGCTGGGCTGTATGCACCGATCTTCTTCTCTGACTTGGACGACGATCCAACATTGAGAACGCTGAGAAGTGAGTCACCCGACTCGCTGATTGACAGCGAAGACGAAGCCGATACACGAGCCTGTTCCTTACGTAGCTCCTCGGCAGCAGCTGAGTTGGCCGCTAGAGAGCTAGCAGTGCTGGAGGCACTTGTAGCTGGCGTAGCGGTGGGCTCAACCTTGATCTTCACCTCTGCGTCCTTCTCAGAGAAGTTACTGGAGCGCTTCTTGTTTGACGTGCTTGTCGGCGATGGGATCTTGAAGTTCATGGTGTCGAAGCTCATGAGGAGCTTCTCTGCGTCCTTGGTAGTGCTTGACTCCAATCGGATGTAGGCAGGATCAACTACAAGCGCAACGCATCAAACGGCAAAGGATGAGCACGTGTTCGTCTCAGCCACTAGGCACGCCATGATCACGTGTCGATTTCGGTTTGCATTGCACAAGGCAACACCAAACAGAAAGAAGCAAAGAGCAAAAAACTAACCGAAGGTCGAAGCCATCTCCACTGGATCCTCAAAGGCCAAGCCGCCGCGTAGGAACGAACCGAAGTCGTTCGTGTCATCACCTGTCGAATGGTCCTGTGCCAGCACATCCATGCTCAATGCTAGGTCCATCTCGTCGTGGGCGACCCAGTCGATGTCCTGGCTCAAGCGTTCGTCGATGTCCATTGCGCGCAGGTAGTCGTCGCTGATCCATCCGTCCAGGTCCAGCTCGAACTCGTTCTTGAACATATCGTCCAAGCGCGCCTTCTTGGCGTCACTGGCACCCGCCAAGACACTCGTGGAATGCGAACGCTTGTTTCGCTGTACCACGGCGCTCTTGAGCTTCTCCTGCGGTGATAGGCACATTGCCGACTTGCTCTCCTCGATGGGACTCAGCGGATTCATCGTACTAAATGCAATTGCGATCTTTTAGGCAATCCGCACAAATGCGATCCAAAATAGGAACGACTAGTCACGAAGCAGAATGAATGCAATAGCGACTGTAAGGCTATGGTCCAACACCAGGCCGTCTGTCAGTAGCTCTAGTCGAAGCGTCGGGGTCGAGTGTGCGTGGCAGCTCACTTGACTTGGTTGGTTTCAATTGCAATGGCTGGTACAGTGTCTCGGAGATACGAAACACAGCTGCACGGCACGATGCAAAGTGGTCACTGTGGCGAAAGAAGTGGAGAAGGGTGGAAGATCGACGGCCTAGTCACGGAGCCGCTCGCCCACTGCAAGTAGCTGGTCGTCTCTGGTCGAGGAGTTCCGCAGAGGATTTCAAAATGGCCGAGTGAAACGGAGCTTGCGGAAAAAAGCACATCTTTGAAGGGGAAGGCAAAAGAACAGATATAAAAAGCATCTTGACTGGATCTATTCTTTAATTGGTTGAAAAGAAGCCAAAAAATGCTGATTGGCCAGGTCTGAAGTCACGCAACCTGTGCGCAATCGGACGAAAATGGTTTCTGCGGATGATGGCAAGCCAATCCAGCCAATCGTAGCGCTCCATAGGCTGAAGTTCAACAGGTGGACACTGGGTTAAGTATCGCTCGTTACCCATAAAAAATGCCGCATGCCTGTTTATTATATGCGGCGAAGATCAGAGGGTCGCGGTACGTCATACTTAAACGGGAGCATAACCGAACTTAACCGGAGAACATGGTCAGACAAAAAGAAAGTGAAACTCCCTCCAAGCAAGCAAAGCGAGGTGGTCCGACGGGTGTCTGACCTTCTCGTCCCGGTTATTAAAGCTGCTACTGCTACTGGAGGCTGCTGTAGACGTAGAGAGAATGCCAGCACCCTTGACCAGCCGTGTTGACAAACGGTGTTTGCGAGCGCAATTGCTCTCCGCTGAGTTTTCGGCGTCTGAATTTCCGACGTTCAGGATCCGCGCGGGAAAGGCACCTGTTTGCCGTTGGTGAGCATGAACGCTGCGGATGCCCTTTATAGCCCCGCGCCCCGGCTTTCGCAGGGGCCGAACCCGCTCGCTCCGATCGCAGGGCCGGTACAAACTGTCGCGCCCGGTGGTGGGTGTGCTGGCCGACCTCGTTATCCAGCGTCGCGTCAGCAAATTAGGGTATTGCTCACACTGCGACAGAGCTCGTTTTACATCGTGCTGACGCCAAACCTCGCGCTTGTAGACCGCAGTAGCAGAGATTGAAAAACTGTTAAAGACAACTCGTAGCGGAGACGTTGAGAACTTGCTTTTGTCTGATATCTTCAGAGCTTTGTTTGCGTTTTCAAGGCGGAAACTGAAGATTGGAATGGCAGGCAGCCTCGTCACGCACAGGCTCGTCGCGTGCCAACTTGCACTCGTCGCGGGCTGGGGTGCAAGCAGCAAAACGTAGCCGCAATCGAGTCGTTTGCGGTTCACAGCCTGACTTCAGGTCGGGCGCCGACACATCGAGGCTTCGCCACCAGTCAAGTCAAGTTGCAGCGAGCAAGAAAGAGGCTATGGTAAAAAAAGCTGTTTTCTTGAAAGAAAGCGGTTTGTTGGGCTTTGAAAGCACCGACGGAAAAGAGATTGGCGAGGCCATCATCATTGCGGAATAATCAGATAACATTGCGGCACCGACGTTGACCCCAAGCAGCTTTGTGAAACAGTGTCGTTGCCAACGCTGACCTTCATCACTTCAGCCCAGGCACCTTGCGTCGGCCTGGCTGAGCGCTGTTGCTTCAATTGGGCGTGATGGGCGGTCGGCTTTGATAGGTGTGTCCGACCGATTACGGCCCAAAAAAGTAGTTTTTCACAAACCTAGCACTTCAATTGGCTGGGTCTGCCAGCTGGTCCAGAAGTTTGCGCGCACCAAACCCGTCGCGGACCTGTGGACGAACACGAGCAGCTCTATGCGACCAAAGTTGTCGATCATCCGAGCTAGCACTGCGGTTCTCATTGACGGAGTGCGGCTGTAGGGCTTTATTTGATCACACACCTGCAATTTGTCGTCCGAGGAGTGTTTTTGCTTTGCATGACCACTGGGATAAGATGTTAGCCTTATTCCCGCAAGAAGCTGCTCGTTCCGGAGGTCCGGAGAGCCGTAAGAAAGCTGCGCGCTTGATTTTACACAGCAGAAGAGAGGTTACGTTTGACGCTCACTGCAATTTTAAAGGTTGGACCAGCAAGCGAAGAACGATGCGTGTGGGGAGGCCGACGTACTCTGCCAGAGTGTCTGAAGCCACGGTCTCTCTGTCGCGGAGAAGCAGATGAGCCGCATCGTGGACACCCGCAAGTTGCGGGCCGCAACGCAAGCAAGCTCACACCGCGGCGCGGCACTGCGGCGCATGGATTGTGAAGAGAACAACCAGGTCGGCTACTATTTCTTGCAATAGTACCGGTTCCACGATCGGTTTTACGTTTCTCCGGCAGTTGACGGTGGTCGTTACGGGCGCACTGCTAGCAATGCGAAGTACTTACGTCTTGTCCCCCTGTAGCGCCATCCCCCGAATCACCCGGGACCCTGGTCCAGGGACTACAGTTAAGAGGTGACACCAGCGGTTACATGAGGATTTTCACGCTTCGCGAGACAAGTTTATTGCCCTTCCTCAGTCTGTGGTCGCGGAGAAGCTGGTCTGTTGGCTGGTCGGGCATTTGCATGGGTCTGAGCTGCAGTCGTGTGTTCTCGTTCGTGCTTTAACAGAGACCATCCGGTGTTACAGCGAGAACGCGGCCGTCTCTGCCATCTGCCACTCGTGCAAATATTGGAGCGAGAACACTGCAGCTTCCGGGACATTTGGTTCTTCAGGACGTAGGGCAACCCATCTGGAAGCGCAATTCATGCACAACCACGACCACTTTCTCTCCCGACTGTCGTGCAAAAGCTTGGTATCTGCTGACTCCAAGTCGGCAGATTGACTAAAGTCCTGGAAACCTTCCCGCACCAGCTGAACTCGGTCGCTGATCCTATCCATTTCGCCATCCCAGCTTGTCCATTTCTACGTTCTAGTAGAGATACGAACAGCCAAGGAGTCCGTTCATTCACTCCAGGAAGGCATGTCGTCGCCTGTGCATTTATCGCGCGACCGAGCGCAGACTCGCCGGATGCATTATCGTGCTATGAGGCAGATCACGGACGTATTAGGCGTATGTTTAAACTCAACACGAGCGAAAGAACAATGGACGTGTTTGCGTCGGGACAAACAACAGGAGTTGTATGCCAAAAGGACTGGACAAGGAGTGAGCAATGGGTCGTCCGTGTATTATTTAGCTGTGAACGAGGCTGCTTGCGGCTTTGAGGAGGCTTTCGATCTGCTTCATTTCGACTCAACGGCGCAATTCCGTCTCATGATGAAACTACTGCATGGTCGCGACTTTAAAGATGGTACACTGCTTTCTATGCGGACGAAGGAGCATTCTCTTGGTGACTGGACCATGGACACACAGCATGCGGCCGTTTGGTTTATTTATCAAGATCATCGAAAGTCCGTTTTGATGCGTGAACAGCATTTAACGTTTTTCCAGACCCTCAAGATATTCCTCCCGGACAACCAGCGCCGCCACGAACACGATTACCACAGCGCTGTAGATTCCATGTCAGCAGGCTCATCAATGGCAGGGTTAAGTGCTCGTCCGTACGATGGCGTCCACAAGAGGACCATTGCGTTAAGCTGGCTGCCGTTCCCTCGCTCACATGAAGCAATGCTAGAGACGGCGCAGCAGGTCGATCTACAGTACACGCTTATCGTGGAGGAAATCGCTCCTAACCACCTGCGTCTCTCGTGCGTGACCAGCTCATTTCATGACGAGAATGATGGCCCTTTGGCCGGTTCACCTTGGGCTGCACGAACCATTGCGAGGCAATTGGCATTGAGATCCGTTGGGAAATTGGAGGCGGCAGTAGCAGCTTCCAGAATTGGGGATTGCCAATTGGTAGCTCCGCACCAATGGGTCAAGAACGAAGACCGAGCGAGCTGCGTCATTTGCTGGAAACGATTTAACGCCATTTTCCGTCGACGTCACCACTGTCGGCTCTGTGGAGAAGTCATTTGCGGCTCGTGCTGTTCGCTACGCACCATTAATATTGTCAGTGTGAAGACGAAGGAGGTCCAGAAGACTCGGATCTGCCACCTTTGCAACAATAAAGCTCGACTGAAGGCGAACTCTCATGGATTTTCAAGCAACCACCGCAGTAACAACTATAACAGTCGAGCTCCACCTTCCAGTCAACTCTGGGGACAACCTCCACTGCTCGAGTCGAGATCCGATTCCGAGTTGCCTCTCTCGTTACAGGTTCTCCCAGCCAGTTTGAAGTTTGACAGTGGAAACTTCGTGTTACCTCCACCTTCGGTGGACTTATTATTGACGGGGAAAGTTACGATGGAGAATTTTGGATCAAGCGATCGAGAAAATGGTGTAGAAAGCGACGGCTACATTGGAGCGTTGCCCGACCGTATTGTCGCCTCTGTCAATAGCAAGATCATCTCAATTAAATCCATCGCTCGTAGCACCAAGAATTTATGGCAAGCAGCTCCAGCGTCCGACAGGAAAAGTATCTGGTCAGTTCAAGCACTTGACTCCAATAGCATCGATTCCAGCATCCGTTCCGGTGATGGAGGTTACAGCGGAGGCACAGAGGCTTCGAGTTC
Source organism: Phytophthora citrophthora (assembly GCA_031305395.1). NCBI lineage: Eukaryota > Oomycota > Peronosporomycetes > Peronosporales > Peronosporaceae > Phytophthora > Phytophthora citrophthora. The sequence continues at coordinate 487,438 of JASMQC010000024.1, forward strand.
TGGGTTGAACGCTTCAAGGTCAGGGTTTAGCGCCTCGAGATCGTTCTTGCACCCTGCAGCTATGGCCTCCAGGTCCCGCAGAATGGCTCAACCGATCCCTCTTGCTGCTGAAGCGAGTAGTTGCAGCTCAGCTGATAGATCCTTCTTGTCTTCTTATCGTTTGGTTGACTCGAAGGAGCGAGAAGAAGAAGATTTGAGGAGATTTGACCATCGACGAACGTCGTTGATGAGCTCAAACGTGGGGTTACTGGATCAGGACTCGATCGCTGATGAAGGGTATTTCTTACCGAAGTTAGATGACAGACGGGAAGAAGAGCGACTCAAGCTTCTGGAAGTGATTGTGTCCCCGGCATGCACGTTGATTGATCGCACTCTCATGAATCGGAGCTGCAAGCTGGCAGCCGCAGCTTTTGGAGTGAATGCAGCCTTTATTGCCCGGGTGGATGAAGAGTACGTGCTGATTGAACACACTGTTGGCACTCGTGATCTCGCGCCACAAGATGAGATCTTGAGGCGCGAGTCTTTGTGTGACTTTGTGCTTTGCCAGCCACAGTATCAGCCTCTGGTGGTGCTGGATTGCCTCGCTGATCCACGGACGCGAGAGATCCCGATGGTTCAGCATTTGCGCATGCGGTTCTTCGTCGGTATCAGTGTGTGCGTGCGTGGCCTTCCCATCGCGTGCCTGTGCGCATTTGGACAGGACGAAGACAACAAGAGTTTGGAGGAAGACGCTCAGTTGACAGCGTCGTTCTACGATTCAGGGGTCTTAGAAAACATGGCGCGTCAATTGGAGGACGAGCTCGAATGTCTTGTCCATGGGTTGGAGCTGTGCTAAAACATCGAGAGCTCTTTAAATGGGCTCGTCTCGCGGCTCAACCAGGATCTCGTTCACGGCCACGTACGACGGTTGCGTGACAGCGTACAGCACGGCTCGACCAATATCTTCCGGTTTGAGGACGTCGCACTCTGTAGAATATTCAGCGGCAATGAATGTAAGCATTAGAGATCGCGCAGTAAATAAAGATCGAAGATTGCGACACAAAAACTCACCGGATGGACCTCCGTAAAGCTTCATAGCCTCTTCATCCACGCCACTAGCAGCATTCGCGTGCTTCACCAGGTCCGTAGCAACGTTTCCAGGCTGCAATTATAACAGCAACCACTTGTCAGTCTGTTTCATCTCCAAACCCCTTGTCAACATGACAATTCACCTGGATAGAAGTCACACGGAGCCCACTGCCGACATTTTCAAGGCGCAGTGCTTGCGAAATGCCCTCGACGAACATTTTGGAAGCCGAATACACTCCCAAACCAGGGAAAACCTTGCGTCCAGCATCCGAAGAGATGTTCACAATGTGGCCACTCTTACGAGCCAGCATCTTAGGCAGCACTGCAGCTACACCATTGAGCGTTCCTTTGCAGTTAATGTCGATCGTCTGCAAAAAAAAAACAAAGCAAGCGTATCAGTTGTATTATAAGTTGCACCAACTCATCAGTTCACTTTACCCGGTCCCAACTGTCCTGGTTCACGTTCTTCATAAGCTCAAAGGGCATCACTCCAGCTGCATCATATCCAGAAGTATCAGCCACTGTAGTAACAGTTTAAATGTACTGGAAGGCAACTTTACCATTGTTCACGAGGATGTCGACAGCACCGAAAGTTTGTTCCGCTTTGTTCACGAGGTTTTGTAGGTCTTCGCGCTTGGTCACATCTGTTTGCACGATGAGAACATTGTCGCTGGACCCGATTTTCCCCTCAATGCTGTTCTTCACCGTCTCCAGCGCTTCGAGTCGTCGAGCACCCAGTGCCACTTTCGCACCTGCTGTTGCAAGCTCCAGCGCGATGGCTACAGAGAATTACAAGAAGAGAATTTAAGAAGAGGTAGCAAAGACATGCATCTTTAAGGAGGGAAACATCGCACCAGCGCCGATGCCGCCTGAAGCGCCTGTGATCACCGCCACCTTGCCGCTTAATTGCGTGTTGCTCATGTCGAGTTTTTTTTTTTTTTCGCTTTGAGGAGGATACATTTAAAAAATATAGCGGTATACCGGTACGATACAGGTTGAAGTCATCAAAAAGGAGAACGACCAACCCAAAAAGGAGAACGATACGTTTTAAACGGATCTGTCACGCGGTTGCACCAGAACTTCGTTCACGGCCACTTGGGGTGGTTGGGTGACAGCATATAGTACGGCACGACCGACATCTTCAGGCTGAAGCTCTTCGCACTCTGCAGGTTGTAGTGAGAGCGTTAGCTTTTTTTTTCTTTTCAATTGCACGTAGATAGATATCCCCTACCTGGCTCGTCGTCGAATAACTTGGCGGCTTCATCGTCGATGCCGCTAACAGCGTTCGCGTGATCCACCAGGAACGTTGTGACATCCCCAGGCTACAACAACAAAAACGTTAGATACTCATACTAACCATTGATTAAAAAATGACTTGCCTGGATAGAAGTCACGCGCAAACCACTACCAATGTTCTCAAGACGTAGTGCCTGTGAGATACCTTCAATGAACAGTTTGGACGCTGAGTAAATGCCCAGTCCAGCAAAGACCTTACGTCCAGCATCCGAGGAAATGTTGACGATATGACCACTCTTGCGAGCAAGCATCTTTGGCAAAACCGCAGCAACCCCGTTTAACGTGCCTTTGCAGTTAATGTCAATCATCTGCGCCGTCAATAAATGACCTCAGCCACAAGAACTACTCGACAAACCCATTGAAACGTAAACCAACTCTCACCCGATCCCAACTATCTTGATCCACATTCTTCATGAGTTGAACATGCATCACACCAGCTACACAAATCAACGCAAACAAAGGTCAGCACTCAAGAACTATGGAAATTGTCTGCATGTAAATTATATCTCTGCTCACCGTTGTTGACTAGGATATCCACCGGTCCGAAGGCGTCCTCAACCTTATTCACAAGGTTCTGCATCTGTTCAATCGATCCCAGTCAGTTTTTTTTTTCTTTTTCGAATCCTTATCGAACGACCTACTCACCTGTTCACGTATTGTAACGTCGGTTTGAACGACTAGAACATTCCCCTTGACTCCGGTCTTCTCTTCGATATCAGTCTTGACCTCCTCCAGTGCCTCTAGTCGACGAGCTCCGATCGCCACCTTAGCACCCGCTTTCGCCAACTTCAGCGCAATAGCTGCAAATGACCGTCTAACATGAATAACACCACACCCACATAACACCAAAAGCCTTCATCTACCAGCGCCGATGCCTCCGGAAGCGCCAGTGACCACAACCACCTTGCCACTCAACGCCATCGTAAAAAAATGGTTGAGGTAGATTATCGGTATATCGGTATAAATTGAAGCGTATCAAACAGCCCTCTGCATTCAAGCATGAGGTCGGTACGGCTCGTGCTGGCTCTGTCGGGCGCTGGTGGCCGTCGCTCCGCCTTCCCAGCGCATTCATTGCTGTTACAGCCTCGTGTATGGCGTTGTTTCTCCTCCTCAACGGGGAAACCTCCTTCCAACCCGTTCGAGATCGACCTGAACGTGCTCAAATCGCCGGTTTCGACCACCGAAAAGCTCTCCCTGGACGACGCCAAGCATGCAGCAGCATTGCAGCAAGCAGAAGCGCAGCATGACATTGACCTTTTACACGATGAAATGTCGAGGGTCTTTGGAGAGGACGTGGCTGAATATGGTGGAGATACATCGTCGTCAAGTGTAGAAGAGACTGTGGCAAGCTTTAACGAAGGACCCGAGTTTCAAGAAACTAGCAAGGCAGAAGTAAGCACGGTATCTGCTACCGTACAAAAGGGGCAATTCTTGCCGTCGAGACCTGCTGGAGCTGTTTTGAAGCCGAAGAAGATGAAGAAGGAGATTTCAAGTGAAGGAGTGTCGAGTGGTAACACTCGAGTGGACGTGCTGCTGCTACAGGGAACATTCACCTTCGTTCGTGGAACTTGGATGGGGTAAGTCGGTTCATGTTGAGTGACTAAGACATTTCACTGACACTAAATCACTTGTTTTGTGCAGAGGAGACGTAAAGCAACAGGAGCTGCATGAACAGATTCAGACAGAAGCTGCCGAACTGGGTATCGTGGTCAAGGACTGTGAATATTTTTCAGAGAAAATCATTCTGCAGATGCTACTTGAAGCTCGAAAGGACCAAGTGGTCGTCTTATGCTGGAACAGTAAGTTTTTTCTTAATTATTCATAGTGGTGATATCGATTCTCATGCTGTTCTTGTTGTGCTTTTCAGTTAGTTTGAGCAAGTCGCCATTCATCGTTCATGCGCTGGAACTCGCTCAAGCACGCGTCATCATTGTGAGCCCAAGTAATGTCGAGCATGGACCTTTACCGTCGAATGTTGTGGGCGTACTGTCAGGTAATTTGTCACCCAAACAATCGTTCGACGATTTCAAAGCGAGCTAACGTGATTCTTTTATCCCGTAGGCTTTTGGAACCAATCGATGTCTCTTGCATTAAACGCTGCTGCCAATCTTTTGAGCCCTGGAGCGCAAAGAGCAACTTCGAAGTCATCTAAGAACAACCGTGATGTTGAGAGCGTGAAAAAGGGAAAAGTACCGACAGCTACCTCCAAGAGAAGAACCCCCACTTGCTTTTTGTGTGGGAAGCAGGGTCATATTCGGAGCAAGTGCCCAGAACTGCCAAGAAACAACGTCTAGAGGATGGCTAATGTGCATCATAATGATAACACAGTTCTCACAGGCTCCATCTTTCTGCTTCTAAGCCAGCCTTATACTGCGAAGCTCGTGAGGGCTTGCCGTTGCATGAGCGAGGCAGGTTTTAGTTGAAGTGCTTTTTTGCCGCCGGTAAATTACCGGTACAATAAGGTTTATCGGTTCGGAGCATACCGGTGTAACAAATGGGGTGGCACACACAAAGTTTACACTTGACTAGTTCTTTGTATGGAACAAGCACTTCCATTGGGGTTTACAGCAATGAGTTCAAACGTCCTGAACTCCATCGACGAGCACGTTGAGCACGACGGCAAGGGCAAAACGCGCACGACCCGATGCCGTCACTGCAACAAGCTCTTCACTTCCAGAAGCAAGGATCGCTGGCGCCAGCACATGCGTGGTTGCAACAGTTTACCGTCTGAATACCGCCTCTCTTTCTCCAGTTACGATTGCAAACCGTATGCCCGAATGTCTTTGAATACGCCACAAGCAATATCGGAGCCGCCTGCAACCCCTGCACTCAGACCTGCGTCTAAATCGACTCCTCACAGTCCCATGTCACCCAATAGTAGTATTACTGGAGACAACGATATACCAAGTACTGATATTGCTATAGCCTCAAGATCTTCGCCTCCACGTATCGAGAACAGTTTACTCAGAATTGATGAGCCAACAACTGATGCTGCTTCAGGGTCTATTGGAGCGGAAACGACAGCATTCTTGCGGCAAAATTCTGACGAAATGACAGAAATTCTGCTGATTCATGGGCCTTGTAGTTTCGTGCGAAGCACTTGGACGGGGTACGCAGCTTTACACATTTCTAGCGGATAATTGCAGGAAGTTTACCTATAACTCTGTGCAAATGTGAATGTAGTGGGAATATTACCAAGGCAGACTTGTTGCGTGAGGTACAAAGCTTGGCGGTGGAGGAAGAGATATCGCTTGTCACCCACGAGTCCAACCACGAGGGGACCATTCTCGACTGGTTGCTCAATGCCAAAGAGAACGAGATCATCGTGCTGTGCTGGGTTGGTACGTTCAGTCCTACTTGAAATGACTAAATGGGATGTCACCCTTGTTGCTTGGAATTACCAGGACGCCTCTCGGACTCGCCGACCATTGTGCGTGCTTTGGAGCTTATCAATAACCGTGTTATCATCGTGAACCCTGTAGGGGTAAATCACGGTACCCTTCCGTCTACAATTGTCGGCGTGTTGTCAGGTTAGTGTTGTTGCTGATGACTGGGTTGGTGTCATGAAACTTTACTACTTTGGTTCACCTCTGTAGGCTTTGGACAGCTCTCGTTCACTTTGGCACTCGCTGCAGCAAAAAATCTCAATGCTAAATCATAGATCGCCAAGCGATGGAACTACATAATGGAGTCTGTACCGCGCCATGCAGCATGCATGACTCATGCTGCCACGCGATCGAATGCAATCTATCTTCCTCTATTGGGCGGATTCACGATTCATGGACACGTGCCTCGAAGGTTGTCGCACAGAGGCCAGCATCCGTACACAGTACCGTGCAGTGTACGGTACACCGTGTACTACACGGTAGCGGACTGAGCAACAGTGTCTTTAGCTGAGCATCATCAACGCGAAGATGACACTGTTAAACCTGCTAACTTGACCGTCGCTGCCATGGTACTAGCGAATTGAACATTACCATTGTCGATGAGATTCCAGCTTCAGCTAGTTCACATGCCATGATGACAGAAGAGCGCCGTACAGTGTACGAATTGGAACACGAGTTTCGTCACGACCTGTGGCTCGCAGCATCGGGTTCGAGAGCTTCACTGCCCGCGCTATGCATGCCAAGCGGCCAGACATGACATGAACAGCCCGGCTGGTTCGTGTCACTTCATTCTCGACACGCGCGCCACGGCACGGCCCCACATCTATCGCTGCATTGCCACGGAAACGTCCACCTCGGACTCCGAGTCGGAGCGGCTGAATGAGGACGTCACGAACCAGTTGGCGAGCTATCAGCGACATCTGGCTCAGCGGTTCTATGCGGAGACACTGCCCCGCGCTTCTATAGCGGTGCATGACGCTGCAGAATCTTGCACCGTGCAAGCAAGCAGCAATGCTGCTGTCAATTTTTGCAAAATATCTTCGCCTCTGTGCGGCTGAGCTCGCGTGGGGGTTAATGCTAGAGTTAGGAAGATGTGCAAGTCGTGGCCACTGCAGCCCATGGCAAGTGCCGGCCACAAGGACCTGTACGTTGTCGGTCTAACAGCTCACGAGCGACGAGACCGATAGTTGGTGAGCCTACCATGTCTGTGTGTGGGTCTGGAGTATCTCGTCATACTGAAGATTCTTCTTTGTCGAATCCTGTACATGCATCGTAAGTTGCTGCCTATTGTACAATTCGCCATGCCGACGGCCGCGTCCATCGTTGAGAGGATCATCCGTCGAGCACCAGTGCTTTTAGCATACGAAGCGGACGGCGTGCGGGCTTGTGCTTGTGCATCTTGATGCGCCACGTGTGGTGGAGCAGATTCGTGCGTTGCGTTGCATCGGGTGGCTGCAACGCACCAAGCAGAAGAAATGCCACCAAGCAGCCAGCGTGTGGTCGTCACAGAGCGTCGAAATGAAGCCAGAGCCAGGACGCACTGCGATTGGATCCTCAAACGGCGCGCTGCGGAATACAAAAATCAAGTCGAATACGGACGTGGCTTCACTTTGTCAAAAGGGCTAAGTCCCCAATACTTTATTTTATTTTAATTTGTAAAATATAGCAGGATCTTGTCAACAAGTATTTGATTGATGGCCGTAGGCTAGCTGCTCAAGCATTCATCGGATCGATAAAAGAGTGTTCTGCGCGTTTCGGTGCATGTTCGAGTTACACTGTACATGCATGCTGTAAAAACACCATTTCATCCGATAAGGTTACGAAGGTTAGATGCTGTGAAATCTATTTTTTTTTTTTTTTTCTATCTTGCTGTGCACCTGGAGAAACACTCGATGTGCGCTCACCCTCGGCTTCAACTGTCGTAGCTCTTACGTGAAGTGCTATTCTCTACAGTACATGTTTGCTCACAGTCGTCAAGCACAAACAATCCGAGGAATCGGCGAGGACATCGTCTTCCAGGACTGAGCATACAAACCGCAAGTGAACTTTGGGGAAATATAAATAGTTGGAGGCAAAGCGTTTCTGTGTAAATAAAAGAGGGAGCGTTTTATAGCACGGTGCAGTGTCTAGGGCACTGAACGCCCGGAAACGTCGCCGAGCCAAAAAGCTTTTAGCACTGCGCCACACACTCGCTTTTCCAGAGAAACGATCAAGCGCTCCCCACACCTAAACGGAGATGAACATGCTGCTGTCCAGGAAGAGAAGCCGCGAGGTGGAGACGCCCCCGCCTATGCTGCCCGTACTGCGCCGCCCGAACAGCGACGACCGCTGCTGGCTGTTGGGCGACGTGGTTGACAAGATGCACCAGCTGCCACGGATCGAAGCCCCGCGCCCCCTGTCGCGCGCGCGCCTTAGTTCGCAAGAGCTTTTCCTGAGCGTCGTCATGGAGTGGCAGAAGGTCGAGCCGCAAACCATGGATACCGTTTCGGATGGCTACATGACACCCAGTTCCGAGGACTCGGAGTTTGAAGGTGCATCTCCTGCGCTACTGCCCAAGAAGCAAAAGCGCGTGGACGAGGAAAGCCCCACGAGCGTGCACAACCCGCCTCGTGATATGACGCCGCTGCGTCTGGACTACATCACGGAACCCATCAAGATGATCGGCATCTACACACCCGCGGCTCGTCGCGTTCTTCTCCAGAAGTACATGGCAAAGCGCGCTCGCAGATTGTCCCAGCACAAAGTCCGCTACGGCGTGCGCAAGACGCTGGCTAACGCGCGACCTCGCGTCAAAGGCCGCTTCGTCAAGACTGTGCAGCCACTCACAGCCGCTGCGGTTAAGGCGCAGCAGGCGCAGCAAAAGCAGCAACAGTAGGAAAAAATCTTCTTCCCCAAGTCCAGTTTGGCATCGTTCACTGCACGCTCGACGCCTGTACTCTAAATTACCATAATATATTGCCAGCTTGCCGCTTTTGAAGCAACCACCTCGACTACCATAGCTACTGCATCCATAATGCACCCATGAACCGTAATTTGACAGAGACCGTTACTCGAGCCGTTAGCAGCCCAGGCCCTCTCAGTGATCTCTTGTCTAGCATCATGTCTAGAGGCCATTGAGCGCGGCACTTGGACTCCGAGTCGGAGCTGCAGCGCCGCTGGTTCTGGTCCGGTGCCACGCCAACGTCGCCAGAGTTCAACGTGCCCATCTCACGGAACGTTGCCATGATGTCCGCACTGCACGACTGTGTAAGATAGAGCACCAGCCAGCCATCTAAAAGCTCCATACAAATGCCAAGTCAGCATTTGACTCGGGATTTGTATCGTGACGCACATCAAACACCACTGCCGCTATGGACATCGCGGATGCATTCGATGCCATCTCTGGCTACGAGGAGACGCTCGTCGCGCAGGGTGAGGCCTTGGGCATGGAGCGTGGACGTGAGTTGGGCATCGAGGAAGGTCGTGAGCTCGGGTGCGTGTGCTGCTATGATGTCGGCTACGGCGCTAGCACTAACTTGCTACTTGTCTGCAGCATCATGAAGGGCGCGGAGATCGGAAGTGAACTGGGCTTTTACCAGGGCTGCCACTTGGTGTGGAACTATATGCTGCAGAGTGAGGAGCTTAAGAGCAAACTCCCGTACGTTTATGAATTAGTTTGGGTCGATCGTATTGATAGCTAACGGCATGATACAGGACTCGAGCGGCCAAGTCAGTGGCGTCCTTTGGTGCACTTCTTGAGGCATTTGAACTCAAGGTATGTGCAATATAGTAAAGGTATTGCATGATACCATTAACTGAAATCTTGTGGATTGAGCAGAACCTAGTGGACGAGGACATGGTACAGGAGCTACTTCGCATTCGCGCCAAGTTCAAGGTTATCACTGCAATTGCAGGCCTGCGTGAAAGCTTGGTATACAGTGAAGCGGACATCAAGGCACATAAGGATATGTCCTTCTGAGCTTGAAGCTTCGTCCTGGAATCGGAAGTTGATTTGATTCTCGTTGTATAAAGCATTCCGTCAACATTGTGGTCGACTCATGCAGCGACTACGAAGCTACTGTTGAAAAGGCAGGCATGACTTTGGTCTGCAATTGGCGGTTGCACAGCAAACGCACGGTGGAGCAGGCATTTTGCTACGGCAGCAAGCAACCGAAGTGCGGGTGCATTATGCAGTGCATCGCCCATCATAATCTTTAAGGTCGACATTGCAGTTTGTATCCACACACACCGACCATTACATGTACGACCACGTTGAAGTGTTCCCATAAACCCAACGACTGCATAATCTTGATGGTGCATCAACCGCAAGACTGTGAGCCGATGCATTAGCACTTGCAGAAGCGTTCTCACTTTTCACTTTTCCCTCTACCTCAAACAAGTATCTACAATGACTGCCTCAACCCCCGCCAAGATGACCTACCGTTTCCTCGGTAACTCGGGTTTGCTGGTCTCCAAAATCTCACTCGGAGCGTGGATGACCTGGGATGACCGCTGTTCCGACGAAGGTTGGTATGACATCATGACCCGAGCGTTCAAGAGCGGAGTCAACTACTACGACAACGCTGAATGCTACATCGGAGGCAAGTCCGAGGAAATCGTCGGAAGGGCAATCCAAAAAGGCATCCAAGAAAAAGTTTGGTCACGAGAAGACCTCGCTATCTCCACCAAGATCCACGTGGGCACGAAGACGGGCCCTAATGACCAGGGACTGAGTCGAAAACACATTGTGGAGGGTCTCAAGGCTTCTCTCAAACGGCTGCAGCTCGAATACGTCGATGTGGTGTTCTGCCACCGATCAGATGACTTCACACCGATCGAGGAGACTGTCCGAGCCATGAACTACGCTATCAACCAAGGCTGGGCCTTCTACTGGGGAACCAGCCAGTGGATGCCCGCCGACATAGCGGAAGCTTGCGAGATCGCTGACCGCCTCGGATTGATCCGTCCAGTTGTGGAGCAACCGAAATACAACATCTTCGATCGTCCTCGCGTGGAATACGGCTTCCTGGATCTGTTTAAGAAGTACAAGCTCGGCTTGACAACGTACTCGCCTCTGGCCTATGGCGTGCTGTCTGGCAAGTACACAAAGGATATCCCAGAGGGATCACGTTTCACTCTGGAACTGTACAACAACTTGGTGCCCGATTTCCGTGACCGTGTTGTGAAGACGTTCGAGCTGCAGAAGATCGCGGATGAGTTGGGCTGCTCACTAGCGCAGATGGCCATCGCGTGGTGCGTTTCGAACCCGAACGCGTCCACTGTCATGCTTGGAGCTCGTACAACAAAGCAGTTGGAGGAGAACCTGGAGGCGATCCATTTCGTCGAGAAAATCACTCCAGAGATCAAGTCTCGTATTGACGCAGCGGTGGACTACAAGGTTCAGATCCCGGAGAAGGAAGCATTCGCCAGTGTCCGCGCTCGTCACTTGTAGGCGTGTGTGGCTATTAAACTCAACTGCGAGCGACTGCAAGTGCCGTCGTTCCCATAAAACATCATTCATGCTAGCTTTGTGAATAACCCCCCTACTTGTCTGTTCTTCCTTTCGACAACATGCTTTGTTCCGACTTCAACTTGTCCGTCTAGCAAAACGTTTTCGCCATATCGCGCTACGCTCCACGCCATGTACATGTGCAAGTACCACATCCGAACGGTCCACACGCCGCTTTCTCTGCGGTGCCGACCGTGCAAGGCGAGCAGTGAGTGCTTTTTGTAGAGAGCACCGTAACAAACGCGACTAGCGTCTGTATCTATCTCGGTGTGCGTTGAGCTGACCTTGATACCTACACCGAGAGATGCAACCACTTTAGCTGCATTATACTCTTCGGTAAAGGCATTTGGCCGATGTGTTTGTGGCCAGGAGCACGCTGTGGTTGTTGTCCTAGAGATCGTACTACGATCTCGTAGCGCAGGTCTCAAAAGCGGGCGGATTGTTGCCATTTCGCCAGCCAGCACACAAGGATCACAGATTGCCATGCTTGCCATACGGTTGTCTACGTGGAAAGGCTCAATTCACGGCGTATCGTCGCCTGAGATGTGAACGAACAAGCGCTCGTCTTAGCTAAATCCACGCTGAAATGGCCGCTGCCAAAGCGCCGACGCTACAAGTTTCACGTTGCACGTTGGAGTGTGTCCGCTCAATCCTGCACCTTCGTCAGCAATGGTGTCCGAACGCCAAAAGAGTCAGCTTTAGACTCACTGTCTCTACTCACCAAGTTGCCAATCTTATTGTGATCGTCTAGTCGCACACATACAAACACCAAGTGTAGATGACACGTTTGTGTGCAGGGTACGTGGCCAGCAGATGGGCACGAACAGCGGACGGTACAAGTTGCCTTTGTTCCCCCCCTTGGCACTTGGCTACTCTATCGATTGGCCTGCACCGTGTGCACTTCTTGCTTGTCTGTTTGTGCGCAACTGGCAAACCTTTGCGCTTTGGCGTGGCCTTATGGGCGGATTCTTTCTCCCGCCGTCCTGCGGCTCTTATCCATCCTGCGTTTGGTCCTTTCCGCTGTCTCATTCGACAATTTGCTTCGCTGCCAGCAAGCAGATACAACCTCCCGGTCTCACTTCCCCTTAGTAACAGCATGAAGGTGTACGCTGTGTTCCTCATGGCCGCGGCCATGGCTAGCGCCGTCTCGGCCGGCAATGGCAAGATTTGCGATATGGACCCCACTCCGGCCGCCACTCCGGCTGCTACCACGGTGGCTCCAACCACGGAAGCTCCCGTGGCTCAGACGGAGGCTCCGGTCGTGCAGGTTGATACCCCCGTGACGCAGGACGATACAACGCAGGGTAGCGCTGTGGCCGGCGAGGCTTCGGCAGGTGATGCCACCCAGCAATCGTCTGCTTCCCAGTCGACTACGCAGCAGTCGACCATCCCCGGTGGCGAGCAGTCCACTGCTGGTACGATCTCCAACGCCTACTCGTACACGGGTGTGAACGCTGGTGGCCCTGGCTCGTACGACCAGGTGACGGACATTGCGTCTTGCTCCAAGTCGTCCGTGACCACGTCGAGCCCCGTGTCTCCTCTGGACACTGGTGTGACGTTGGTTCTCCGTGGTTCGATGACCGTCTTCAACATCGCCGTGTTCGACGGTACCAACGGCACGTGGAGCAAGGTCTCTTCGTACGAGAACGGCGGAGCTGCCACCAACATGGTGTTCCTTAACAACGAGAACATCGACTACACCGGTGCTGGATCCCCCGAGGGTTTCTGTGAGGCTGACGGTACGGGTGTCGCTCAACAGTCGACCCCTTTCAGCGGTACGTTGGCATCGGCCTCGAACCCGTCTAGCCAGGGGATCCTCGCTTCGGAAGTTACCGGTGCTGAGGTGCACATCATGACTGAGAACAAGTGCGGCGTTGACGTCGAGTGCGAAGGTGCTTACGACACGGACGGCACGGCGTTCCAGGGCTGGACTGGCGGCAAGAAGATCTTCCTGACCAAGGTGTCCATGGAGGAGGGTGGTGCTCCCAACGTGCCCGCTATCTGGATGCTGCCCGACCAGGTGACCCACTCCGGCCAGTACGGATGCAACTGCCGTGGCAAGGGCCCTGCTGGTGGCTGCGGTGAGCTTGACATCGCTGAGGTGCTGGAGAAGGACACGAGCTACGTGGCCACCCACTACTACTTCTACGACGGCACGTACAACCCGGGTAACGACCAGTTCGGAAAGCGTCCTACTTCTGGCCCGACCACCTACATCACCATCATTGACGAGGACTATGGTGTCAAGGTCATTGAGATCGGCGCGGACGACTTCGACTTCTCTTGCGGCACGATCACCCAGGACGTTGTCTCCCAGTGGGAGGCCGCTGAGTAAGTTTTTTGCTCCACGTAGTTCCTTTTTGTTTCTATCTTCGATAGGCTTTTGTCATCTAGTTTCTCCGATTGCAGGCGGATGATAATAGAGCTTTTTGATCCATCTTGATGTCATACGTTTGAATTCTTTCGTCACTTGATGGCGACTTGGTGCTCTACTGAAGTAGCTTCTCTACATGACCGAAGTGAAGTCGATCACGACCTTGGAGGTTTGGAGCTGGTGCTGCACGTACTTGACACCCGCCATGTCCAAGAGCCGGCGTGATGCCACGAACTTCCAGCTGCAGAATGAGTCAGCGTATTGGATTGGTTAGAGATTGAGTAATTTCGAATCTTAGGATCAGACTCGGAACGTACTCTTCATTGTACTTATCGGAACAGTAGACGACGCGCGAGATGCCGCTCTGTAGGAACACAGGACAACACCAGAACCAGTTACTTGCTGTTCGTAGGAATGATACTCGCAGAACAATAACCAGCACCTGAATAATAAGCTTGGCGCATTCATTGCACGGGAAAAGCGCCACATATATCTGTATGACATTGAACAAGTTAGAGTAGTGAAGGGAAATCAACACATGACAGACGCGCTGTACCGTACCATGCATCCTTTGACGTCAGTCGAGTTCTTGTTCAATATGGCATTCATCTCTGCGTGGCAAACATACTGAAGAAAAGTTAGGGAATATACCAGTGGTAGTGTCTAGATAAGGATTTTTACCGGGTACTTGGTGTCGAGGGGTGAGTTGGTCTCACTCTCACGTGCCCAGGGCAATTCATCATCTCCACAACCATTAGGGAATCCGTTGTATCCGATTCCAACGATCTTCCGCTCTGGATTCACAATACTTCAAACAGCAAAATTAGTACTAAAAGCATCAACACTCCTTCAATTTCCACACACTGTCTTACCATGCCCCAACTTGAGTTGACGGATCTAGTTCCACACCACAACCCACCATCAGCAACAATTTACAGCCCAGAAGCTATTAAACATCCACGAACCTTTCGAACGCATAGCACTCAAGAAGGCAACGCTCATGAAATAGTCGTCCCACGACAAATAGTCCAAACGCTTTTGCACCGTCGACGATACAGTCGACTGTTGTGCACTCACCGAACTTTGCTCCGAAACAGGGTCGTTGCTGGTCACTTCCCCATTCATTTCCTCTTCATCATTCGCTCCAGTCTCTACACGCGCCTTCGCCTTCCCATTTTTCTTTGATGGTGGGGACTTGGTGCTGGCCAACGCAGGAGTGGGGCTCGGGTGAGCTTCGCGGGTGGCGGCCACCACCCATTCGGGGTGTTTTACCAGAATATGCTGCACCAGGTTGGTATATCCGTGTTTGAGTCGCTGAGCGCGTGTCTTACCGCACTTGCATCGGAACAAGGTGGGCGGGTCCGAGTCCTCTTCAACACCATCAGCAGGTGCAGGCCGCTCTACCTCCGTGTAGAACAGCTCCATCATTTGCCGTCCGCTGAGCTTCCTGTCCGCCATGTTGCTACCGATTTGAGCGCGAACTCTGATGTCGTCTGCAGCTTTTTATCTAGACTGATTGCCAATCAGCGAACGGGTGAATCTACATTCTGAGGTTCTTTTTCGATACAAACATTGCTGTTATTGGGCAGGTTGTAACTCTATCTACCTACAAATGTCAAACAATGACCCAAGTGGCTACATTCAATCTACTTGAAAAGTGTCCACCAAGCGTCCTCCTAGCTTCAAGAATGTTACACTGGTTTGACTACACTACAGTGACGTTGATCATGACTCGCTCCATGGCCAATTGGAAAGCCTGCATCTCCTCAGCGCTGTAGAGTTCACATTTGAAGCGGGACTGTAGAATCCCCATGAACAACCGGATGCCTAGCGGAATGGCCTTGTCGTTGAAGTCGTAGTGGTTCGAGTGCAGCGCACGCATTTTCTCCGTATCTCCGTCCTCTTTCGTGCCCAAAAAGAAGTAGCAACCCTTGCGTTCCTGCAGGAAGTACGAAAAGTCTTCAGCAGCCATGAGAGGCAAACCCTCCTCACTCACGTACAACCCCGCATCCATAGCAATCTGCTGCACTTGACGCGTCTCCACGTGAGGGTTGATCACAGGGGCATAACCATCCAGGAAGTGTACACTGGCTGTAGCTCCGTAGGCTGCACACGTTGAATGAACCAGCTTGGCCACACGATCCTTGATTTTCTCGGCAATTTGGAGATCAAAGTCACGAATTGTTCCGCCAAGGAACACACGAGACGGAATCACGTTGTTTGCATCACCACCGCGGAACTGAGTGACCGACACAACGGCCGTGTCCATTGGCGATAAGGAGCGACTCACAACCGACTGCAGCGCCTGCACCACAGCTGAACTAGCCAGGATTGGATCAACGCATTGCTGCGGCGCAGATCCGTGGCCACCAATACCGTGAATATCAATAGAGAACTCGACTTCGTGAGCCATGACCGCCCCAGGACGCACGTGAATGCTGTACAATGGGAAAGGAGCGTTGTGGCATCCGTATACCTCATCCACATCGGTAAGTGCGCCATCCTCGATCATCTTCATGGCTCCACCTGGTCCTTCCTCGGCGGGCTGGAACAGGAAACGCACGAAAGTATCCTCTGGAAGCAAATGAGCACTGCGCACCACCATCGCACACAGTCCCAGTACCATTACCATGTGACCGTCATGACCACACATGTGTGCAGCAGCGGTTGAGATCTGGAACTCCTCATCATCATCTCCCCCGGCACTGGGCGGGGGTGGGGCACCGATCGTCGTGGTAGTGATCGTTGATGGCGCAGGCAACAGACTCGCGGGTGGGGCGCCCATGTTGACATCAGGGCTCACGTCACAGGTTCCAGTGGAAGCAATACCATTGTTTTCAGACGGCGTCTCCTCCGTCTCCTCCTGCGGTTTCTTGGGTGAAGAAGGTTGCGGGTTCGAGCTCTTTCGCTTCTTGCGCTTGCGTAGCTCTTTGCGTCCTCCTTTCTGAGTGGAGCAGTACGGCAAATGGTCGTTCAGTTCTTCAATGGGAAGTGCATCCATGTCAGCACGGAAGGCGAGCACTGGCAGCTTCCGGTTGTCTGCAGTCGAAATCGTTGCATTCTCATAGCAAACGTCCACAATGAGGCCGGTAGACGCCATTTCACGGATGTTTTTGCCCGGGATATGCAGTGCCTGCTCGCAGAACCGGCGGATAAAAGCCTGTGTGCGGAATTCCTGGTATCCGGTCTCCGGGTATCTGTGGAAAGCACGTCGGATATCCCGTAACATGCGTGAGAAGCCGATCCAGTCCAGATCCTCGTTCTGAGCGACGCTAGCTGCTTCTGCTTCAGCTACTGCAGCCGCTGCCATATCGTCCACATTAACAGTCTCTGCTTGGCCAGTAGATGACGCAGCTAGCGCCGCATCAAGTGCATTAGCTGCAATTTGCACCGAACTTTTACTCTGTGTGAAGTTTTTAAGAAACGGCGTGACTTTAGCCAGCATAGCGTGAAGACCTTGTTTCCACGGGTCATCAGGTGGGTACAGGCTTTTGCCATATCCAACAGCATGTCCACTGCTAGCAGTGGGCGTTGTAGCGGCCGAATGCGGCGCAGACCCGTTACCGGTTCCAGCAGTATTAACCGGTTGTCCACTATCTGAATCATGAACTGCCGAGCGAGTGCTCTTGCCACGTAGTCGCTGGTCGCGGATCTCCTCTGGTGTATCATAATAGCGACGTAGGAAGTCGTCCTTCTTCAGTAATAGCTTACGGATAGCAGCTTCACTCACACCGAACTTATCAGCCAGCTGTCGCTTGGAGATCTTGCTGTTCTCAGCCATTTGGATGATGTCCACGCGCTGGCGGTCATTCAGCCGCTTCCCTGAGCCCTGTTTGCCCTTCTTGGGCTCATTATCGCTGTGCTCATGCGTCTCCTCGCTCATATCTGCGGTAACGTCTTGAAGAGGTCGAGGAGGAATGATAAGTACGCGGTGAAGTGCTGTCCAGACGTTAATTGTCGTACTTTAACGAGAAAGAACAGTAGATTGAACCAATCGACTGCGGTTCAAGATTTTTGCCATAAAACGCCATTTTTGGATCATCGAGTGGCAAAGAGACAAGAATGGCTCGACAATTGGACGGGAAGACGGCGGTGGGCTCTTGGGCGGGGGAGAACATCCTGTCCATCGCGCAGTTCGGCAAGGAGAGTGCGCAGTAAGTGTGGTAATTTTTATAGTTGAAGTGTAGTTTTTTTTTTACTTTGCTTTATTATTGTTGTAATATTCAACAGACGCGTGCTGAATGTGGCGGATGAGATGAAGACAATGGTTAAGACGCAAGGTGCCAATGATCTTCTTAAGGGAAAGGTATCCGCTCTGAATTTGCAACATGTAGGAAGCTTTAATTGCTGACATTGTGCTGTTTATTAGCTGCTGGCCAATGTGTTCATGGAGCCGTCTACACGCACGAGTAGCTCCTTCCAAGCAGCGATGAAACGTCTTGGAGGCCTCGTCGTGTGCGTTAATGAGACGTCGTCTAGCAGTCAAAAGGGAGAGACGCTGCACGATACGATCCGCTGTCTGGAGTGCTACGCTGATGTGGTTGTGCTTCGTCACCCGATCAAAGGAAGCGCTCTCGTTGCTGCTGAAGCTACAAAGAAGCCCGTGCTGAACGCAGGAGACGGAGTGGGCGAGCACCCGAGCCAAGCGATGCTGGATCTGTACACGATCTACAGCGAGTTCGGAGACCTGGAGAACCTCAAGGGCAAGGTCGTCACCATGGTGGGAGACCTTAAGTACGGTCGCACGGTGCACTCCCTCTCCAAGCTGCTGGCCATGTACGGTGCGACGTTCAACTACGTTTCTCCTGAGAGCTTGAAGATGCCGCGCTACGTGTACGACGAGCTAGCAGCACAGGGTATCCAGCAGAACGAGACGGCGGACCTGGAGTCGGTTATCAACCAAACCGATGTGCTGTATGTCACTCGTGTGCAGAAGGAACGGTTTGAGAACGAGGCAGACTATAACGCTGTGAAGGACAGCTTCCGCATCACTCTGGACAGCATCAAAGACGCTAAGGCCAAGATGATCATTATGCACCCGTTGCCGCGCGTTGGCGAGATCGCTGAGGAAGTGGACAACGACCCGCGCGCTGCCTACTTCCGCCAGATGGAGAACGGCATGTACGTACGCATGGCGCTGCTTGCTCTCGTGTTGGGCAAGGCATAAAAGTAGCCAACCGGTAGATTCACTCTCCTGTGTGTTAGTTCATGGAACAAAAGCGCTTCGGCGCATCCTTTTTACACTTATCTGCTCGCACAGCACAGCGCGTTTGTACACTCGGCAGCATTTTCACACCGATACTCCACAGCAGCGTCGTAAGCCTCGAGATTCAACCTCGAACCCAAAAAGTAGGCCAGTTCTCGCACGAAATGTGCGGCGTCCTCATACAGAAACGGTGTGAGCGCTTGCTGCAGCTCATCGTAGCATTTCTTGGCTCCACACTGGCCGATCTTGTTCAGACAGCACTGGATAATGGCTACAAGCACTGTGAGATCGATATCCCGTCCAATACACGCCCGCAACTCCCTCTCCATCCAGACTTCGTATTCTCCTTTATCCTTGTGCATCTTCGGAAGAGTGTGTCCATCTTCAACTTCCTTTCCAGCCACACGAACGAGTCTCATGTGGCGTCGATAGACAAGAGAGCGACGTCTCAATCTCTGTCGGTTGCTGTCGTTATCTCTCTGTCTGTTTCGGTCTCCTTGGTCCTGTATCCGTCTCCCTGAAAAGCGAAACAGCTCAAAGTCCGTCTCACTGCGGACATTCGCGTACACTTCTTGGAACGAAGCTTTACACAGTGGACACGTAGGCGGTTCCACGCCATGTAGCACCAAACTGTGCACCCATGTGCTCAAACACTCGAAGCAGTACACGTGGTAGCAAGCTGTAAGCATCACAGGGTCCTCCAGCGTCTGTAAACAGATCGGACAGGCGTCTCCCAACACCGCCAAGTCCGCAGCACGAGTGTCTTCATTCTGATCGTCCGTTGAAGCGTCCACTTGGCCATTGGAGGACGCCGGAGGAGCTACCGCTGTCTGTACATCATGTGAAGTCAATACGGCGTCGTCATCCCGCGCAGCCCAGTCGTCTTCGTCCTGCGCCGCCGCGTCCGGGTCCGTGCGGTTCCCCAGCGACATAATCTTGACTTGAATATGGCGGCCGGTTCAAATCCATGCGCCAATCATATTCTGTCATTGAATTTGTATTATCCAATGAAAACCGTCAGTTGGATTGGTGCCTGCCTTCCAGTGCTTTCAAAGTCGGAAGAGCTCCGTTCCACTTGACGTCAAGCAACGGACTGCAATGGCGGGCGACGATCTGCTGAAGAAGAGCAAGAAAGGAGCTAATGGGAAGGCAGATGCAGGTACGACGCATGGCAAGAGCAACGGCAAAGGAGCGGGTGTAGGAGGCTTCCAGCACCTCGGACTAAGTCCGACGGTGTTCCGCGGTGTCATGGCCATGGGATACAAAGTGCCAACGCCAATTCAACGCAAGTCGCTGCCTATTGTACTGTCCGGTAAGGACTGTGTGGCTATGGCACGTACTGGTTCCGGTAAAACCGCTGCCTTCTTGATCCCTATGGTCGAGAAACTCAAGGAACACTCTACTAAAATTGGTGTACGAGCTGTGGTGCTTTCCCCCACGCGTGAACTGGCGGTGCAAACGCTGCGGTTTGCTAAGCAATTGTCCAAGTTCACGTCCCTTAAGATGGCGCTGATTGTTGGTGGTGAAGGAATGGACCAACAGTTCGAAGCTATTGCAAATAACCCGGACGTGATCGTAGCTACGCCTGGTCGTCTCATGCACCACCTGCAAGAAATCCCCGACTTTAACTTGAAGGCAGCGGAGTACGTAGTCTTCGATGAGGCTGATCGTATTTTCGAGATGGGTTTTGCCGAGCAACTGCAAGAGATTTTGAAGAATATGCCTACGAGTCGACAGACGCTGCTGTTCTCTGCTACGTTGCCAAAGGCTCTGGTACAGTTCGCACGAGCTGGTCTTAGTGACCCGGAACTTATTCGTCTGGATGTGGAGAACAAGATCTCGGAGAATTTGAAGATGGCGTTCTTTACGGTGCGATCTCTGGACAAACCTGCACTGTTCCTGTATATGGTACGAGAATTCCTGCCTAAGAACGACCAGACTATCGTCTTCGCTGCTACTCGCCACCATGTCGAGTTCTTACACGCTCTGCTGGCAGCCAACCACATTGAAGCTTCGTGTGCGTACGGTGACATGGATCAAGCTTCACGCAAGATTAACCTGGGCAAGTTCCGAGCCAAGAAGACCAATCTGCTCATTGTGACGGATGTGGCTGCTCGTGGTATTGATATTCCGCTGCTGAATAACGTGCTCAACTACTCATTCCCACCGACAGCCAAGCTGTTCGTGCATCGTGTCGGTCGTGCAGCTCGTGCTGGTCGCAGCGGTACTGCGTTCAGCTTCGTGGACCCAGATGAATCGCCGTTCATGGTCGACTTGCACTTGTACATTGGCCGTCGTCTGGAAGAGTCGTCGCCAGAGGAAAGTGCTGGCACGAAGCCGTACTCGCTCAGTACGATGCGTGTGGAGGATGTCCACTATGGTGCGTTCCCGAACGAACTGATTGATCAGGAGAACGAGGCCATTCAGGAGCTCATGCGCAGCCACCCGCACGTGTCACCACTTGTGAAGGTCTGTGACAACGCGTACAAGGCATACGCGCGCACTCGAGCAGATCCATCGAAGAACTCGATCCGTCGAGGAAAGGAGCTAGCGGTGAAGAAGGTTCATCCTCTATTCCAGCAGGAGTACATTCTGGACGAGAGCAAGGCTGACAAGGCTGCGTACATCGAGTCGCTCCAAACGTTCCGTCCTCCTCAGACAATCTTTGAAATTGCTGCTGGCGCTCACGCTTCGGCGAAGCGCTCGTCACCTGGTGTGCAGATGATGGTAAAGAAGCGCAAGCTGCACGGCAAGATCATTGCGACGGAGACGACGAAGGCTACTGACAAGGCAAAGGCGAAGGAAGAAGCTGCTGCTCTGAACGCTGTCGCCGAGATGGAAGAAGCTGCTGACGCTGCTGACGATGGACTTACGGGTACGAAGAAGGAGGAGAAAGAGGAACAAGTTGAGGAAGCTGTCCCGGTGCAGAAGAAGGTTTTCTTGTCGAAACACGAGCGCAAGCAGCTCAAGAAGCGCGTTGCTGCTGGTGAAAAGGAGGAGGAAATTATGAAGGAGCTCACTGCTGCTAAGGAGTCTACAACCACCAACAAGGAGCAGGAGGAAGGTGAAGGCGCGTCTTTCAAGGATGATGACAACTACATCGCCTACATGAAGGACGGTGACTACACGACGGAAGGATTCCTGGCTAAGAACGCGGACGGAGGCAAGGTGAACGCGTTCGCTGAGGCACGACTGGAGGAAGCCATCCTTGACGTGAACCCTGACGAGGCCATTGAAATGAACAAGAAGAGGCGTATTCTTCACTGGGATGTCCGTAAGAAGAAATTCGTCAAGACGACTGCAGGTGAACTCACGAGTCAAGGAACGCTCAAGCGCCGTAACGAGAGCGTTAACGTGCGCAAGAAACAACAGGTTGGTGAGGTATACCGGAAGTGGCAGCAGAAGCAGCACAAGCGTGTGGCGGGCGGCGGTGTTGAAGTGGAGGACGACGACGATGCTGGAGGCCGGAAGCTGGACTACCGCAACGGCAGGAAGCCGCGTGGTGCCGCCGTCATGGGCAAGCGCAGCAGCGTGAATAAATTCGCCAAGGACGAGCTGATGAGCGAGGGCAAGATCCGTAAGGAGGAGAAGCGCAAGGCTCGCTCCCGTGGTGTTAAGGTCACGTCCGGTGCGAGGTCGAAGCGCGGTAAGGGCAACATCAAGGGAAAGAGCCATGGTGCACCCACCAGAAGCAAAGCCATCATCAAGAAGCGGTAAGCGACTGCAATTTGGCTTTAGTTGAGCAGCCAAATAATAATATAGACGACTTGCGTTCCGATAGCCATGTCATATTTCTTCAACGTCTTACCAGCCGATAGCATCCCCATTACCAAAGTGACGTAGTGCAAGGGGTTCTCCTAGTCGAGTACGGGCAATCACCTGTGCCATTCCAGCCACACTCTCCTCCGGACGGACATCTGCCGCTGAAGGAACGTCGTCCGGCTTGTCTTCGATGCCTGAGTGCAGCAACACACAGCCGATTTTGTGTGGTAGCAAGTCGGCAACCAACGTCTTGGTAAACATGTGAAGAGCGCTCATAGAAGCTCGAAACCCGTAACAGCCTCCACCTAAATTCTCTGAAATGCTTCCCACCCGTGACGATACATTAGCCACGAACGCCATTCCACGATCACGCACGCCCAGTCTCAGATTCTGCAGAAATGCTCGTGACACAATGAAAGGCCCCAGGGCGTTCACTTCGTACATCCGAACACAATCTTCGGGGGTGGTGGAGTGCATATAGCCCTTGGCGAATACCCTAGCATTGTTGATCACTAGATCAATGGGGACGTCTTTTAGCACCTCTGCAGCAGCATCCACCGACGTTTTAATGCCCGGGTCCATAGACACCACTTTCCAAGGCCCCAACTGCATCACTTTAATACACATTTCACCTTCGGGACAAGCTGCAATAACATCCCACCCTTCTCTCAAGTAATGTTGCACGAAAGCCATGCCCGTGCTGCTTTCAGCTCCAGTGATCAGTACCGTCCTCTTCGGGCCTGTATACACTGGCATAGGACCTTGTACCGTTGGCGCTGGAGGTGCTACAAGACCCAAAGGAACTGGACGAGCACGTCGTTGAGGTGTTTTACGTCCACCTGGACGAGTCGGTGCAGCCACTTGGACTCTGGTGGACACCATCGGTTCCAATTGTATTTCTGCATCACCACCTTCCCCGTCTGTCTGCAAGGACCGAGGCCGTAGCCCCATCCCGTGACGACGCATGAAACTCGTGAGCCATCCGTCCGAGAGGTTCAAAGTGGGAGCGTTGGGGATTGATACAAGGATCTCACGCGCTTTGTCCACCAACAGGCGACGCGTAAGCTGAATCTGATTCTGTACGCAACTGTCCACGTAATTCTTAAGCGCTAGGTCCAGTTCAGGGCAAGTTACGCCGTGGCCTTTGCGTGTGATACCGTGTCGTTGCTTGTCCTCAATGTCTTCAGCTGATTTCAATACACGTGAGACGGTGGCGGCCGTGGGGCCAGTGGGCAGATTGAACGCTTCATGTGCCCATAACGCGAGCTTACGCGTGGATAGCGACGGGTTCTGCCGGTGCTTCTGGATGAGCTCGAACTTCTGCGCAACGGTCATCCACTGCACCATTTTGACGGGGGAACGGTACGAACTCGGCAGAATGCGCGCGAAAATGTTACTCGAATGGAAAACTGTGGTGTGGACGACTTGAATTGTTGGAGGAATGTTGCACGAACACTTCAACTTGCTTGGTGAAAGGCGAATGTCAGCTAGAAGAGGTCATGTCTGCGTTAGCGAAGGTTGATTACAAAACACTTGTTCATAACGTGGTCTGGAGTCCAGATTGATCCTTTTTGCAAGTTGCAAGACATGCTGGATTAACTAGTTAGTGTTAAGCCTATCTCAGAGCGAACAACCTGATCCAATAGCAGCTTAGCAGCTTACCATGGAAGAGCGTCACCCTTCTCGAAGTGGAACATTCTGAGCTCGTCACCGAGCTTGGCACGCTCAATGATACGCACCATACCAGCCACACTGGCATCAGGTTCCACAATGCCCGTGAACTTGACGATAGCCGTGTTGACGTAGCCTGGATGCAGCAACAGACAACCGATCTTCTCCGACTGGAGGTCAAGCGCCAGACTCTTCGTCACCATGTTCAACGCAGTCTTGGACGCGCGGTAGCCGTACGAGCCACCCGATCCGTTGTCTTCGATGCTGCCCATACGGGAAGTGACCTGCGCCACAAAGGCCTGGCCACGGGCAGCAACTGCAAGACGCAGATTGGGCAGAAGCGCGCGTGCCATGAGGAATGGACCAACGGTGTTAACCTCGAACTGGCGCATCATATCCTCCTTGGTAGTCACGTCCAGGCCGCCGCCCAGGGAGATTCCTCCGTTGTTAATCAGCAGATCCACTTCCACACCCTCAATCGCCTTGGCCACTGCCAGAATGGACTTCTCATCTCCCGTATCCAGCGACAAAGTCTTCCACGGCTTGAGATCTTTAAGCTCCTGGGCGGCGTCCACATTACGCGCCGTAGCGATGACGTTCCAGCCCTGCTTGACATAGTGTTGCACGAACGCAAGGCCGATGCCCCGGTTGCTTCCAGTAATCAGAACAGTCTTGGCAGCCATCTCTTTCTGGTTTTTTTTTTCGGTGGTCGAATGTGCTTGAGCTCTTGGGTGGCGAATTCTGAAGTGCTGAGACTATGCGCACCGAAAAGCACATCCAAGCAGAAAATAGTGTGCGCCACATCATAAATCAGCATTCAACTTCATGTTTGTATTCAATACAGATAACAAGTTACAATGGAATGTCGCTTGAAGGTTAGCCTAACGTCTTTGGCCGGATACGATTGCCACGCAAGCCACTTCACCTTCCTGAACGTCATGAGGGTCGGACTGCTGCTGTTCTCTGCGCTTCTAAGCGCTTTACCCCACGTCAGAGCCGACACGCACTGCGTAAAGTGGCGCGCGACCTCAAGCTGCGATCCGCACGGCATTCGCGAGGCACAGAACGACGCTGCATGCTCCAAGCGCATCCCTTCCGGACTCTCCGGATTCTGCGAGTGCGAAAACCGTCGCCGCGTACGTGAAGTTGGCTGCGACCACCACGAATTCACGTGTGAAGAAGCTTGTGCTGAAGATTCCTCAGCTGATCTCAGCTGTACGTCGGTACTGGTTGATTTATCGGCAGTGTAAGATACTGATTTTGTTTTAATGCACTGTAGATCCGCAGGGCTTCGAGCATGTGACGTGTGGCAGTTCCATTAAATTAGTGCACGAGCCCAGTCGTTACCGTTTGCATTCGCACGAAATTCAATACGGTAGTGGCAGTGGACAGCAGTCTGTCACTACGCACATGGCGCGCAATGACGTCAACAGCTACTGGTTGGTGAAGGAAGGAGACGGTGCTTCTGTGTGTGAAGTGGGCCAACCTATCGAGTGTGGAGCTACGATCCGTCTTGAACACATGCAGACGCGACGTAACTTGCACTCGCACATGTTCAAGGCACCACTATCGTCGCAGAACCTGGAGGTCAGTGCTTTTGGCGTGGCTGGAGAAGGAGACAGGATGGATTCGTGGGTCGTCGAGTGTCAGGAGAACCAGCAGTGCTCGGCGGAAGGACAGTGCGAAGACGACCAACTCTGGAAACGTGGAGAACTCATTCGTTTGCGTCATCGCTCCACCAACCACTTGCTGTCTACCAGTGCCAAGTCCAGGTTTGATGACAGCAACTGTCCACGTTGCCCCATCAACGGCCAGCAGGAAGTGAGTGCAAGCTCCAACCGCAACGAAGAAACGCTCTGGTTTGCTGGAGAAGGCATCTACGTGACGGAATAAATGGCAATTTTAAAGTGCAGGGGAACAGTGTTCCCCTTAACATTAAACGCGACACCACATCCGTACTAGATTGTTCTGGTAAATACTTCACCCGTCACTCACACTTGCGCCTTCTACTCGATAACTTCGAAACCGTCGTCATCAAGATCAAACTTTGTCGTCTCGTCACACTCAAGAAATACCGGGGGTACACCTCCCTGGTTCGTTGGCATCTCGAACAATGCCTTCTGCAGCGCTGTCACCTCCTCTAACACTTTCCGCACGAACGCACAAGGCTCAGCTTGGAAATTGGAGTTGTTTGAGGCAATGTGCGCGCAACAATTCATGACGTCGTGGCTCTGCAGTACAACGTCCAGGCGTCCAGCGAGCTCCAACATATATGACTTCGAAGCCTTTTCATACCACCGGATAGTCTGACTCTCGAGCTTTAAAAGCTTGGATAACACCTCACGAATATACATCTCACCAGCCACTTGATCAATTGTCAACTGTAAAAACTTCTTCAAGTACGATGCAGTTGAATCGGACGATACAATGACAGACTGAAAAAAGAGTTAGGAATGAGTCTGGTTCATGGAAAATAAAGTGCGTACTTACTGTCGGGAAGAGATCCATGAACTTTTCAGCTTGAGCTAGCGTTTCCTTCTCCTTTTTCTTCACTCTCTGCTCCTCGTCACGTTTCGACTGCTCGGATTGAATCGACGCTCGGTTGATATCCTCGTTAAATTGTTTCTCCTCGATCCTTGAAATGATCCAAAGCATACAGGCATCTGGGTCATCACCAATTGCTTGCACGCTTGCTTCTGCATCTTCTTGAGTAAAACCCATACCAATTAGCCGGTCAACGGTAAGGCTATGTCGAGTTCGGTCGGTAACCCCAGGACGTTTGCCCTTAGATAAACGGCGTGCAGCTTTTGTAGGCGATTCGTCCGAATCGGAAGAAATGGGGTAATATCCGCACACATTGTCCGCGAAAACTACAACAAACCGGCGTTAGTGATCACATCGTTGGGTAAGTTCGTACTGTACTTACCACCTTCCATCAGGTCGTCGTCCTCATCACTCTCTAGTCGGGGGTTCGGAGGTCTTTTCGCCTTGCTCTTCCCTTTTCTTCCCTTGGGCATTGCTGGGTTCTTTCGAGGCCTCCGCTTCTTTCCTGATCTCTTCGGGGCTGGTGCCTGTGCAGCGGCTTCTACTGGGGCAGGATCCAAAGGCACCGGAGCAACGATCATGGAGGCTGGACGCTTCCTCCTTCTAACTGATACTGCTAGCGGTTCCGGCGGATACGGGACTGTTGAATGCACAGGTTCAGTTTGTTCAGCAGGTGCAACAACGATTGCAGGCACTGGCCTCGAACTCCGCGCTGACTGATTTACTGTGCTTACTAATGGCTCCAAAGGCGTCCCTGCTCCAGAATCTGTTGCTGCTGCTACTTTTCTCTCGGAAGCAATAGTCCGAGCTTCAGACGTCTTATCAGGCGTAGGTAGGCGCGCTGGATAATGACTTGTAGCATCTTCTGCAAGTGGCGCAACCTTGGCTTTTACACGGAGTGGGGCTTGCACGGTGACAGGTTTTTCCTGAGCGACTGAAGGTGTTGGAGGCGTCGGCGTCACTTGTGCTGTTGCCTTCGGTGGGGATGGTGTCGGTGTCACAACGTGTGCAGGTTTAGCTGGAGCTCGTGAGCTTTTGGTTTGTGTAACCTGAGTCATTTGGCCATTTGCAACACTTTTCGTCTCCTCAGTTGCTTGGACAGAGGTTGGTGTAGCAGATTGCGCTACGGTACAACTTTGCTCTTTCGAAACACTCTTCGCTGCTGGTTTAAGATTCACTTGGGGTGCAGCAACCTCTTTTTCTGGAGCTTTTTCAGGCAGTACAGGCTTGGGTTTGGGTCCCAGCCGGAGAACAGAAGTCACTGCCTTACTCACTAGTTCAGTACGCGTGGTACAGCTCCTCGATTTAGCGTCAGCGCTTGGCACCGACGTAGAATTTACCACAGGCGAAACACCCCCACTGTGCTCCAAAGCTTTCGCAGCTGGCTTCGCACCCAGCCTTAACACTGGCTGCTTTGGAGATGCCATTGTCGGAACTGCCAATGCCGACCCTGGCGCTGCAATGGCCCTCCCAGATGAAATAGTAGAGAAACCAGCTACCGGTGCAGCCGCTTGTTCAGTACTAGCACTGCTTTCCTGTGTTTTCGGTGTTGCTGCTTCTTCGAACGTCGCTGTAGCAGAAGTTGTTGGCAGTACTTGGCTCGCTACAATCTCCAGTGTAATATTCACCTACAAAAATATCAAAATCATCAATCAAAGCACGGTTTTCCTTCTCAAAACAACTTAACTCCTTACCTGCGGTACATTACGGAAGTTGCGGGCGACATCCGCCACTGTTAACCCTCCCATAGGCTTCTCATTAATATACCGCACCGCATATCCTGTCATTTAACGCATTAGCTTGTTGTATCAGCAGCAAAACCACAATGAAAAAAAAAACCTTTGCAAATGCCTGCTCGAGCAGCTGGGGAATTAGCGAAGACGCTGGACACGACAGTGTATCGATCTCCAAACGCAGTTCTCCTCTGTGCAAGAGACATACCGAACGATCGCTCACCGTTCAGCAGCGTCAGATGCACATTGAGCTGACGCTGCGAGGCGTCTTGGCCTGCGGATGCCATGAAGGTGATAGCTATACCAGACTCAGGAAATATCGGTACATTGTACCATTAACCTACGAAAAAACATACCGGATATTAAAATGGTACAATGTACCATGTTGTTCCACTGACCAATCGATTTGTCTCATTCTTCGGAATTAGCTCTAGGTTTAAAACCCTAGGAAGAGCCTCTTGATCATGGGCGTCCCGGCCTTCTACCGCTGGGTACAGGACAAATATCCGAAATGTGTTGTGGACTGTGTGGAGAGTCGCGCTGTGGTGCTCGAAGGGGAGCGCCACTTTGAGCTGACGGACACTACAGGCCCCAGTCCAAATGGATTCGAAGTGGACAATTTGTATGTGGACATGAACGGCCTCATTCACCCGTGTGCACACCCGGAGAATGGTGAAGCCCCCAAGACCGAAGAAGAAATGTACCGACGTGTGATGGCTTATGTGGATCGCCTTGTGGCTGCTGTGCGTCCACGTCGTGTGCTGTATCTGGCTATTGATGGTGTCGCCCCTCGTGCCAAGATGAACCAGCAACGCGCTCGTCGTTTCCGTGCAGCTCAGGAGGCGGAGCAACGTATGGAAGTGGAGAAGGAAGCACTTGAGTATATGAGTGCTCTGGGTCACAAGGTTCCTAGTAAACAGGAGAAGGCGTGGGACTCGAACGTCATTACCCCAGGCACCAAGTTCATGGCAAAGCTGGCAAAGTACTTGCGGTTCTACATTCGGGACCGAGTCAATAACAATGCAGCGTGGAAGAGTATCAAGGTCATTCTATCGGATGCAGGTGTGCCGGGAGAGGGAGAGCATAAGCTCATGGAGTACATCCGCGTGCAGCGCTCACAGCCGGGTTACGACCCGAACCAGCACCACGTGCTGCATGGTCTAGATGCTGATCTCATTATGCTGGGACTAGCTACACATGAAGTCAAGTTCTCCATTCTACGAGAAGAAGTGCTGTTTGGCAAGCAGAAGTACGAGCGAGAGCGTCAAAAAGAGCAGCAGATGGTGCTGGACGCCAATGGAACCACGCTTAACAAGCGGAAACGTGGCGAGTTCGGAGAGCACGACGCTGACCTTGTGGCGGATGATTTGAAGCCGCTACAGTACCTGCACATTGCGACGTTGCGGGAGTATCTGCAGATTGAGTTCGAGCCTCTTTCCCGCGTGCTGCCGTTCGAGTACGACTTCGAGCGCGTAGTTGATGACTTCGTGTTCCTGTGTTTCTTCGTCGGTAACGATTTCCTGCCGCACCTGCCGTCGCTGGATATCCGTGATGGTGCTTTGGACTTCTTGATCTTGATTTACGCCAAGTTGTTGCCGGCTATGGGTGGATACATCACAGACGGAGGCCACGTGGACCTCTCGCGCGTAGATGTGATCCTTGCTGAGGTTGGACAGGTGGAAGATGTGATTTTCCAGCGTCGTGCACTCAAGCAGGCGGAGAATGAAAGGGTACGGAAGTCGCGCTTGTCGAACGAGAAGAGAGATCAGATTGGAGCTGCGGCGGCTAAAGACTCAGCCGTCGAGATTCTGAAGAAACGCCGCATTGATAAGGATATCATTGCTGCAGACAAGAAATACGGCGGTTTGACAGCAGAAGAGGCCGTGAAGGCTCGTGTGAAGGAAAGTGTGGAGAAGAAACTGGAGAAGTACCGCGAGGAGGTTCAAGATGTTGTGCGTTTGGGCGAACCTGGTTGGAAAACGCGATACTACAGCGACAAGCTGAAGGCAGATGATATCGAGGTTGGTGGAGGCCGAGAACGGGTTTTCCACGCCTACATTGAAGGACTGTGCTGGGTCATGCGATACTACTACACTGGTTGTGCTTCGTGGCAGTGGTTCTACCCGTTCCACTACGCTCCGTTCGCGTCCGACTTGCGCAACATCGACCGGTTCGAGATTAACTTCGAGGAAGGTCTCCCTTTCCACCCGTTTGAGCAGCTGATGGGCGTGTTCCCTGCTGGAAGTGGCCACGCTATTCCGAAGCCGTACCGGTGGCTGATGTCCGATCCGGAGTCGCCCATCATTGACTTTTACCCCAAGGATATCCCAGTGGACCCCAACGGTAAGGCAATGCCGTGGCTCTGGGTTGTTCTGCTACCGTTTATTGATGAAGGTCGGCTACTCGAGGCCATGAAGGAGCCAAACCAGAAGCTCAACGACGCTGAAAAGAAACGGAACGCACGATTCGGTAAGGAGGTCGTTTTCTACCACACCAAGTGCCCAGTGACGAAGAACCCGCCCACTACAGAACTTGCAGAGGCTCAAGCTGACCCCAAAATCTCCCAGTCCTTTAACGGAACACTCATTTACATCGAGGCGCTTTACTTCCCGATCGGCGGGATTGTGCCCAGCCCGGAGAAAGCCCAGAGATACTTGCTTGACATCCCGAACAACCAGTGCTACAGTTTCCAGTACCGCTTACCGCCGACGCTGCCGCATCTATCGATGATCTTGGATGGTGCCCAGCCACCGAGCCCTGTGCTGATCACCGAGAATGACAAGCGCATCACTATCCCGTTCTTTGGTAAGGCCAACATCAACATTGTGGATCTAGCTGGCAACGCCTCAAACCACACGAATGTGCGCCAGAACTACATGTCGCGTCACAACGGCGGAGGTAATGGCGGCCGTGGTGGCTTTGGCGGTCGTGGTGGCCGTGGCGGTGGCCGTGGATATGGCGGCCAGCAGGGATACCAGCAGGGTAATCAGCGCTTTGTGAATAACAACCTGAATGTGGATCGCTACGGTGGCCCTCCTCAGCAACAGCAGTACAACCAGTACATGGCCAACGGATACGGTAACTGGGGCTCTCAAGAGCCACGGAATAAACGCGGGCACTACGGTGAGTCGCACAACCAGTACGATCAGTCTTCGTACGGTCGGCCGAGCTCTGATTACCGCGGGGGCTACAATGGTGGCTATAATGGTGGCGGCTACAACAATGGCAACGGCGGTCGTGGATACCAGGGCGGATTCGGTGGACGCGGAGGATACCAAGGTGGATTCGGTGGCCGAGGAGGTCGTGGTGCCCCCATTCAGTCGGCATTCGGAGGCAGCCTGGAGTCAGCTCAGGCCTACCCGTCGGCCCACATCGGCTCTACCCCTGCCGCTCCTGCACCGCGTGGCTTGGAGGCTCTGAAGGCTGGACTTCGAAACATGCACCAGCAGAGACAGAACAACGCCAATGGCCCAACCAGAGACAACACCACCCGCTACGACCGCTAAGCTGTATGCATGCGTGCTGCCTATGTGCAGCCTGATAGTGTAGAGTTCCGTGACGGACGCTAGGAAGAAAAGCAGCAGCGCAAAACACCTAACGATATACTATGGTACATGTTGCACATGCTGACTTTGACGTCTGTTCTTTATTTTCCTTGCTTGCCATCATTCTCGTCTTCTTCTTTTTTTAACTTTTTCTTCATTTTCGATTGGCTGAAATAAAAGTCAGAACTTGCTATTGTAATATTGTGAAAACCAGGCAACAATTATTGCAAAATGAGGTGGCTAGACGAAGAAGTTAGCGAGGAGAAACTGGAGCCGATGCCGCCGCCGCCAGCGCCCCAAGCCCATCCCGACTCAAGCAAAGTACCGTCTCCACATCCACGAAGGTCTCACCGTGTTATTAGCAGCGTTAATGAGCGTTTGACGCCGCAATCTCCTCCCGTTCCGCACACTCACCCGCTAGTGGCACTAAGTGATGAAAGTGCTCGCAATGTGAAGCTCCAACGAGAAGCTGGGGGTATGGCAATACGCAGCAGTGAGAGGCTATTTCGTCGTCATCCTATCGTCACGGGTAAACGACTGGATCGGACGTTCCTGAGTCGGGAACGAATCAAAGCATTCACGGACAGAACTGAGGAACCACAGCACAGTGATAACCTCTTTGCAATCGAAACGGAGCATTCCAGTCGCGCCATTGCATTGCAGTTGCAACGACAAGTAGAAGAGATGGAGCAGACACCGGTGATGGAATCGTTAAGTGAACAGGAGAAGACTATTGCAGCGACGGAAGCCAGTACCAGACGCCATGAACTTCTTCAAACTGCTCGACGAGACGTGAGGGAAAGCAGGTGGAGCGATGAAGACACAGAGAATGATGCAGCAGTGATGAATGGGGTAACAACAGGCAGTGCATTGGCGCGTGCTAGTGAGAGGAAGGTGAGGAAACAGCTCAATGCTAAGTGGGTACAGTCTCGACAGGACCCTTCCAATCGTCCAAAAGGGCCACTGGAACGACCGGAAGAGAGGGATTTAAGAGAGACGCTGGTTCGAACTACTGCGAGTGACCTACTACGATCAGGTGTGC
Source organism: Phytophthora citrophthora (assembly GCA_031305395.1). Classification (NCBI taxonomy): domain Eukaryota; phylum Oomycota; class Peronosporomycetes; order Peronosporales; family Peronosporaceae; genus Phytophthora; species Phytophthora citrophthora. Next base: position 520,553 of record JASMQC010000024.1, read on the forward strand.
TGTATGACGAAGCGGATGTGGCACGAAATGCTACGTTTCGACCGATGAATAGGTCGCAATTGCCTGTTGTTTCGAGTGGAATTGTAGGTCTAGCAGGATGTTGCTTCGAGAAATACGAGTATTGACGCAGTACTTTAATTCGGAGTTTTAAGCTGATAGAAGAGTTAATTGGATGTAGTACTCATAGCTCATTTGAATGGTTATGCTGGGAGGTTAGTAGGAAGGTAAGAACGCTGCCATCTCCCGAACGTACTCCTTATTCTCCTTGGTAACCAGCACAGTATTGAACACGAGAATTGCCAGCACCAGGAAAGAATGAGCGACTTGTAGCGACGACGACCACGCCACGAACTCAGCCAGCATCACCGCTGTCTCAATTGCTACCAGCACTCCAACAGTGTACAATGCCTTCCCAGTCAGATCGCTAACGCCCAAGACCATCACAGCAATCAACAGCAATAAATCCGCCACGACTACAAACTGCAGCAAAACGGTTGTCAGAGCTTAATTACAGTAGCTCAGTATAAGCATTCCTACCGTCTTCACTGAGCTGACATTTGCTGGTGAATTCCCTGCGCCTCGAAGTTGAGGCGAAGGAGTGACCGGCTCAGAATAATTGTCGCCTTCCAAAGCTGCTGCACTGTAGCTCCATACACTCAAACAGCACAGTGCCAACACTAACGGTACATTCATCCACACCACACTCCGAACTTTGTGCTACGACACCAAACAACATATCAATCAGTTTTCCTCCACTACAACATAATGAATAATAGTTGAAATTGATCACCTGTCGTAGCTTTAGTCGAAACACTTCACGTTCTGCCTCACGCAGTCGGATCTGCAAAGCATTCGTCGGGTCGTGCACATGTCGAGCATGGATCTGTCCACACAATAGCTTCAGTATACACTACTCTGTAAAATAACACAACAACTTGATCTAAAACCCACCACTCGACGGAGCTTCTCCTTCGTCGGAAGGTCATTGTCGAACCGCGATTCAAAATGTGGAAGAAGGAGCCTCGTCACATGCTGATTAAGCACCCGATCATACTGCGTTTGCCTACACCAACAGTGAGTTTTAAAGTCAATTGCATCAATCCAAAGGCACTGGTTGTACCAGACGCGGTCGTTGTCCAGAAGTTGTTGCAGTCGTCGACAGGTTGAACCCAGACCCACGATATCCCGCGGCGTGAAGAAGACTGCGATACGAGGCCAGATCTGCCGCAAGCGCTTGGAGTGGAGCTTCACGCGCTTGCCGAGGTTCCGCGCCCGTGCCTCCTCCACTGTCGACGTGCGCGGCAGCAACGGTGATCGCTCGTTCATGGAGAAATGAGGTCTTGAACCGTCTGATGCTCAAGTTCAACTGAATTTGTGTTTATCAACATAGATGAGTGTTTTATAAGCAATTGCTGACTATTTCCTGGTGGTGATCCGCTCCAGACACGTTAACTGTAGCCTTCCTGTCGATCCTTTCTTCTCTTCAGCTGCGAGATACTTGGACACGCGTTGGGTAAGCAACTGTGATGGATATTCGACGAGGTAATAAGTCCCGGTCGAAATGGCGAGGATGAGGATCAGTCTGGAGAAGAAGCGGTCGAAATAGTCGTGTTGGGCGTTCACCGTCGGGTTGTAGATCACGAACGAGTGCATCAAGTAGATGGAGAAACTGATTTTGCCCCAGAATCGAAGGACACTCCACTCCAACGCAGTTGACACGCACGACGGATGGACCATCTCAATCACGAAAATGATCGCCAAAAACGCACTGATGTAAGGAAAACCTTGCGGAGGAGGCGCTGGGTTCTCGTGCACCCAGTGGAAGAGTTCACCTCGGAAACAAACACTTAACAGCATGGATATCGCCACAGCTTCGACCGCTCGAACCACTAACGTATGCCACAAACCGAAAGTGAACTTGGTTTTCTTGATCCACAGGTCCAGTTTTACGAAAACAAGAGCAGCAAGCGAACCCGTGAGGAAGGTTGAGATATGCGGCCTCATTGGCATGTGGCTAGCTCGGTAGGTGTAGATTCCTTCGTGCACAATCCACACAGTTAATGGGACTGCAGGTACCCACCAGAACCGCTTCATACCAATGGCAGCCAAGACCAAGATTGGGATCACGAAGTAGTACGAGATCTCAAGTGGCAGCGTCCAGAAGACGTGATAACGGTACTCGTACTCGAAAGTGAGCGTCTTGAACATCTCAAATGACGGTCGTTCCCCTACAAAGTAGCGCTTTTGGTCCTCAGTCGTCATGAAAGACAACATTATCACCGTCACGAAAAACAGCGGGTACACGCGGAAGAACCGCTTCTGGAAGTAGTCGGCCATAGTGAAGGCCCACGTGCGAAGACTCGCGCCTTGAGCCAGCAATTTCATGCTCTTCTTCATGAAAATCCACGTCAGTAGAAACGAAGAGAGCACGAAGAAGACGTCGACACCGACAGATCCGAGATGGAGATCCGGCATGAATTCGTTCGAGTGTTGGACGACGACAAGCATAGCTGCGAGACCACGAGCTCCATCTAGGAACAGAACCTTGGTTTGAGGCGCTGATGGTGCTGCTTTTCCCTTCTCAGGAGTATTAACTGGTGTCTCCGTGCCGTTGGTTTGCTTTAGTAGCCTCTGGTCCTCTGACACGGAAGCTGGAGAGGAAACTGCGTGGTCCGAAAGCTCGATGACGTCAAGTTGAGTTGCATCCAGAGGAGAAGCCACCTGCAGCCCTCCAGGGCCGCCACTTGCCGTACGCTTCAGCATTGGCGTTCTACTTGAGTTGTGTGGTTGCGAATCTGAAAATGCAGCCACAACTGAGCCACAGCCGTGTGGATGGACGACAAACACGTGTGGGTTGCACGTGCAGGATGTCACGTGATACGGACCGTACCGTACGGACAGCGAATTGTCGTGTTGTCGACAAACTTGTCGCCGGTATAGTACAACCACCAGGCAAACCCTGGTTTGGAAGAGCTGCAACGCTTTGTATGGCGTTGGACTTTGGGTCTGAAATTTTCTACATGTGCGGTGTCTACTGTTCAAGACATTGCCAAGAAGGATCTTTGCAGGAAGAAAAGTGTCGAGGCTAGAGCTGTAGAGCTTCTTCTTCAAATGTATTTCGATTAATTCTTCGCTAACTTGAGGAGGGGGTAGCCCGGCACAAAACCGTTGCTGAAACGTAAAGTCAGCACGGTCTCAGATCGACGGTCAGGCACGAAGAAGGAGTGGCATTGCCATGTCTTCTTCGAGCCATGACGGCAAGCCTACAAGTTCAGGGTCGCTCTTACTTAAGTAACCACGAAGTCTTCTCTACTGATACATGTACTGCGGGAACTCGATATCGTAGTGATGTCAAACATGAAACTTGTGCTGATTTCAAGACTCGAGTCAGTAAAGCTGCGAACTCACTGCTCAAATTGTGTTCAAGTCGAGATGTGTTGCCTTCCTCACCGGAAGAAAAGAGAAATACAAACATCTACCGGTAGTACTATAATATGGAGAACAACTTGTTCTCGTTCAACAAGAAATACGTAGGATCTGCAAACAATGAAGCTCTCATGAGAGTGCTTCAAGTACCACGTAATCTGTCCACTGTTGACAAGTTTGTTGGCAAGAAATACCCACAAAAGTTGGTAACCAGCAACTCACAGGAAGTACAAATCTATTAACCGTAGCTAGAAGAAGAGGTAGAGCAATGAAAGCGGAACATCACCACCAGAAAAGCCACACTCTGATCATGCATTCCGTCTGCATATCCAAGTCCAAAAGTGTTTATGTGAAGGAAATGTGCTGCTTCTTGGCCGGCATCTGCGCCTCGTAGCCAGGGAACTCGTAGTCAATGCCCAGAGCCTTGAGCACCTTGCGCTTCTGTCGCTCCTTGGTCACAAGTCGCTTGTTGTTGATCACAGTCTGCTCGAACGACTTCTCCGCGTTGTGGCGGTTGCGGTTGATAGCCTGTCGGGGAAGCGGCTTGAACTCCTTGTTAGCACCCACGAACATGTGCTCGTGAACGGCGTGCGAAGGCACAACGTGACAGGAAAGCGTGTGGTCAAACAGTCGGTACTGGTTCATGGTGTTGGCCACAATTTGCGCCACCTCCGGCTCGTCGAACTGAATGAAGGCGTAGTGCTTCGAGTTACCCGTGCGCTTGTTACGCGAGAGACGTACACGGCGCACGACGCCGAATTGCTTGAAGAAGCCCAGCATTTGCTTCTCGTAGAAGCCGTGAGGGATGCGGCCGAGATAAATAACGTTGGACGGCTGGTTCTTCTTCTTCTCCTGTTGTTGCACCTTGGCCTGTGCAATCGCCTCCTTCTTGCGCTGCATCTTGCTCTTGCGCTTCTTGCCGGTGACGGTAGTGGCGGCAGCTTCCGCGGCTGTGGGAAGCGTCACCAGGTCATTGCTCGAGTCGAAGGTGTTGGCAGCAGCGGTCGTCGTCTCGCTGTCGCTGTCCGAGTCCCACTCGTCACCCTGCAGCTTCTCCAACTGCGCCGCAATCTTCTTGCTCACCATGTTGCTGAGGGAGCTGTGTACGTGCACCTAGAGACTTGAGTGACGGATGCACAGGAGATGATTGTCCAGCCAGTCCGGAATTGACTGGAGCGCAGGCCTGGCCGTGTATAATGTATACAATTATACATATGGTAGAATTGTATCCGGATAGCTACATGTCGAGATTTCGTATCCGGATGGCTACATTTAGAGCTTGAAGAGCTCTATTCTTGTTGAGCTCATTAGATGGATGTTATTAGTGGTGCCTTTGCCAGTCATTTGGGAATAGCAAGACAGTGGATTGAGGCAATTATGACCAAGGAACTCCACCCGCTGAGTATGCGCCGGACGATGGTCAAGAGCACAGTGGGAACTGTGCGACGCACAACCTACGATTTACCTGACGCTAAGAATCCGAGCCATGTCTACGGGTATGAGATCACACGAGACCCGGAGAATGCAGGCCAGGTGATCAGTAAATGGGTGCATGCCACGCCCTCACCTGCTGTTCAGTCCGGACGCAGCTTTATCGAGACCAACCGCCAGGCTATTGTGAACGGGTAGGTGACTCTCTTGATGATAACTTCGTGTAGAAGACTTCTAACTTTTTTCGTTTGTAAAAAGATATATTAGCGCAGGCGATACACGCAAGTTTGCGAACGAACATCCAGACATTGTGGTGAGACCCGTTGCCAAGTGCAAAGGAGGCTTCGTCCCAACAAACGACATCACGTATGGCATTAAGTCCAAGTAAGTAATCAACGAAAAAGCAGTATTATTTTTCGTAGTAAGGTCTTTGCTAACTGTTGTTTCTGTACCTACAGGGCGTCTGAAGACATTTGGGGGTTGGTTCAAGCCCGGTACACTTCATTCAGCAACGACAACGTCGACTACCCAGATCTCAGCTCCATGAAGACGAAAGGAGTGCGTTCTGCTTGCATCACCTTGCACTATTGATCTCCTACTAACTGGCATTCACTCTTGATTTTGATAGAAATTACCGTTGCCTAGAGAGACACGATGCTCCATCGGTAAGGACATCCGCAATTATCCAAGAGTACCTGTGCGGGAACAGTTCAAGATGTCCAAGTTTAAAGCTGTCGGAGCCACGATGTACACGCAGCCGAACGCACGGAACTTTGAACAAGAACATGAGGGCGAATGCGAGTGCCAGTGCCAGTGTGGAGAGGACGCTTGCAACTATTCGGAGGACGCTTAATGTCCTCCTTTGTCTTCAACATGATAACCTTCATTCATTGGCCAATAATAAAGCTTCATTTTCAACCAATCCGAACATTATTGTGCAATTCCGCAACGTGTATCAACATGACGTGCTTGCTGCGCCACCTAGCGCTGCTTACGCTGCTCCCTGCCGCCTCCTACGCCTCCTCCTCCGTGCAGACTCGTGGTGTAGCTCCATCTGATCACGCTAAATACCTTTCAGCCGAGTTTTCGTGCGTTGTGGATGGTAAATCCACCAATTTGCCCATTAGTCGAGTGAACGATGAGTTCTGCGACTGTGGTGACGGCCAGGATGAACCAGGCACAGCCGCCTGCTCGCATTTGATAAGTTCTCAATTCCATTGCGAGAACGGTGGGTTCTTCCCTGGAAAGGTGAGAGAAGTGAAGCTTTTTTATCATAAAAAATGTCATTGACAAAATGTTTCGTGGTTGTTTAGATCCACACATCACGGATTCACGACGGTATTTGTGACTGTTGTGATGGGTCAGATGAAGAAGTGCAGGGCAAGTCTCCCTGCCCGAATACATGCGTTGTAGCTGCAGCTAAATTCCAGAAGGAGGCAGAACAGAGACTGGAAGTCGTGAAGGCTGGTTTCGGGAAGCGGGAGGCAAGGATCAATGGGGAAATTGCACCATACTTCAGTGGAGCGAAAGATGCAGAATCAGCGACGCAGAAGGAGCTTGCAGGACTTCAGTTGCTGAAGGAAAGAGTGACGATGCATAAGGATCGGGAGGAGTTGAAGGAAAAGAAGTACAGGATGGAAGTAGCACGACAGAAGCAGGCTCAGGGTCATGAACAGACGAGCAAGCAGCAGTTCTCGGATGCTGAAGAGAAAGAAGCTGTCGAAGCGTTGGATTTCGAAGGCCTCGATGCCATTCGAGTGGCGGATGATGACGTACCGGTGAATCCAGCGGAAGACGAACGTGCGTCCGAGATTCTCAACTCCAGGAAAGACACAGTGAAGAGCCTCATTGAGTTGCCTGATGGCACGCGGATTCCTCTGTCGGACTACTTGCGGATGAACCACAACAAACAAGACCCTACAGAAGTTGTGCGCGTGGATTTCATTCCAGGTAAACGGAATTTTGTTGTTGACTAACAGTTATGGTTTGTAAATGTGCAGGAGAGCTCCTCGCACTGCTGAAGAAATGCGACGAGAAGATTTCCTCGGCCCCCTGTTCAATGGAGGGCCTGAAGGCCGAAAGAAGATTGGGTTGTATGCACTGCGAACGATTGGTACGAACCCCTACCATACACAATGATGCCAGGTTGTTTGATTTACCAAAGTCTTGTTGAAGGTATCGTCATTTCTCCTGTCCGTGCGCTGGTTGAGCTGGTGCTATTCTCTCCCAAAACCTTGTGGAATGTGTTGTCCTCTCCTGAAATTGCTGGGTCCGCTATCAACAAACTACCGGGCTTTCCGTACCTGTCGCGTTCAGTATGGTTCCGCCAATTAGGAGGAGGCAGCGTCTACGATGGATACAGCTCGATGATGTGGGGCGCACGGGTTGTCTGGGATGCACCAGTGTATGCTTACCACTATTTATTGTAAGTTTGAGCTGTTGTGTCCTGCTCTCGAAACTCTGCAATGGCTTACTAACAAGAGCTGTTGTGAACCCAAGCCCGAAGCTAGATGACGAGTTGAAATTGCCGGTGGCTGAGTCATTGCGGAATGTTCTGCGCGAGATCGACGCCGAAATTGCCAGTTTGGAGAAAGAGCAACAGGATAAGCGTGAGGCTGTGCAAATGGATTACGGCCCGGACCGCGCGTACTTCGCGTTGAAGAACAAGTGCGTTGAAAAGCGCATTGAGGTACGTAGTTCCTGTCTTCTGTGCATTGGTACACTTCTTCTGACACTGTCTTTCAGAAATACAACTACAAATTCTGTGCCTTTGAAGAAATCAAGCAGGATCATACAAAGCTCGGCAAATGGGATGGCTGGGCAACTAAGGAGGGTGAAGATGCAGTGGATCACACAAAGATGCATTACTCAAAGGGTCAGAAATGCTACAAGGGTCCAGAGAGGTAAGTTTGAAGTGGAGAATTGTTAATTCCCGCATGGTTTGACTAACTAGCAATACTGTGCTACATAGGTCTGTGTTGGTAAAGTTTGAATGTGGTGATGACGAGGAGATCCTGGACGTGGATGAACCTTCGACTTGCGTCTACGAGATGACGATTCGCACGCCGTTGGCCTGCACTACTCAAGTGCTAGCCAAAGCCCAAGAGGATGTCAAATTCTGGACGCGCACGCACTAGCAGACTCCATCAAGACGCCAACTCAACGTGAAAGGTTCTACTTCCTACTGTAGCGCTCATCTGTCTTCTGTGGCCTAGTAGAATATTTTCCTTTACAATCACGTGGACGTGACGTTATAAAAGTACATGTAGACCACCAACAAATGCGATGTCCGAACAAACAAAACTACACGTAGCCGTACATGTACTGTTCAGGCTAAAGCAGTTCCCATTGCTTCACCGATGCAAGAAGAAATTCGGAACACTCGAATTCATGCGGATCACCTCAACCCAATCTGTTATCATAGCTGAGCAGATCGTTGCAGACTGAGTAGATTGCGCTCTCCTCGCAACGGAAGTAATCAACATTCCCCCGTGAACTTCATCGCCCCAGTTGACAAATTGGACTCCGATGGTGTTCATCCATGGCTGCAAGCCTCTGCTCTTCTTGGTTTGCGTAGTAGTGGCGCCTCCTTCTTCAGCTTTCTCCTTCTCCAGCTTATTCGGAAATGATGACTCTGAAGCTTCATCCACTCATGATAACCCGGAAACAGCGCCTCGACAGCCTCTTCTCGACGCCGCAGATTGGTTCTTAACAGAACAGGAACTCACAGATTCAATAGGAGGTTCGCCTCGAAGTGACATGGCGACATACACGATCGGCAACGCAGTAACGCCATTCACAGCATCAAACGAGTACTTCAACGCTGTGTACGGCGACCTGATGGCGACGAAAGAAGGTGATCGCGTCTTGTTAACCGCTTGGGCAGCCGCTTTGCTCCCTCTTAAGCCTGATGTAGATCCTACAGGCTCTAAAACACGTTTGGACAAGGTTATAGTTGGTGTGGTAAAGCGAGGAGGAAGCTTCAACATCCTTGCGTGGGCCAGTATCAAAGAATGATCGAAGTTCGCAAAGCAATTAACGACATTACCGGCCAAGTGATGATGATCCTGGATGACCGTCTCCCGTATCCGTTGTCTTCCCACCATCAGAAGACACTGATTATTGCAGCGAACAGCTCTGGTGATGAAGAAGACCAGCCTGTAGCGTACATTGGAGGGGTTGATTTCATCACTGGACGATGGGATACCAAGTACCATAACGAGACAGCAATCCGTGACACAGTGTATAACTCCGGTGGCCACAAAGGATGGATCGACGGCCATCTTCGTATCCACCGACCAGCAGCGAAAGACGTGGCCAGCAACTGCGTGGCTCGATGGAATTCCGACTATTTGCCTTGTCAGGGGCTCACTGATGAACTGGTGGACTTTGAAAATCCATCCTACGATCATGTGTCTCCTTTGGACTATTCCAGCAGCAAAACCTCGGCCAAACTCGGCAATCAAGCGTCCAAATCCTGCGAACTTTCAGTTGTGAGTACGAGCACTACAAATTCGCTCCTCACGGCGAGAACTCGATCTTTAGTGCACATCTCAAGGCCATCCTCGTACCCGAGCTACAGGATGCGTTGCTGGAAGCTTTACCAAGGATCCAGCGACTGATTGTCGTCACAAACCCACAGACGGAGGTGTTTAGCACTGGAGGATACACTAAATACCGCTACGAGATGGTCAGGCCACTGTTGAAGGCTTTCCCGAATAAATTCAACCTGTGCACGACCAAGACAGAGCGAGATATCTACGTACACAGCAAGCTGTTAATTGTAGATGACGTGTATCTGTCGATGGGCTCGGCCAACTGGAATCGCCGTAGTATGACGTCCGATTCGGAGATCGCTGCGAGTATTGTCGATGGAGATACAGTGAGGGGGTTATCGTGAACAAGATGGCTCAAGAGTTTCGTGTTAGCAAATTTCAGGAAATGACAGGGCTGCAGTATGACAAGTTGAACGCTATGACATTTCTCGAAGCTGCAGGCAAGTTTGAGGCGGCCGCATCAGCTTCCGACAAAGCGAGTATACTGCAGCATCTGGAGATCAAGTATCACGCTTACTACATCGCCATCACCGATATTCTTCGAAAGGTAGCAGATCCACAAGACACTTGCTTCACAGAGAGGAGAAAACGACACTAGGACGCCCATTGAAAAGAAGAGAACAGTCAGTGTTCTCTTCTTTTCTTTCGAGAGGACCATCTGGGTGTGCAGCACATGCCGGGAGGTCCGAGTTGGACTCCGACCAGGCCTCACATCCCAGTTTTATCTTGACATCGCTGCTCGCGAGCTTCCTTTGGATTACGATACTGGTGGGCATGGGACTCGGAGTATACAGTAAGTACAGTGAACAGTGGAGAGACTCTCACTTTACTGCTACACTCTGAGACGCTGCCGCTCACCTCACGAAAGGAGTTGTGGCATGCCAGAGGAATTTCCTAGATGCCCGCCCGCAATTTCGTTTTCTCAGCGCTAACGCTCCTGTTCACCTCCACTCCGACGTTGGCCTTCTCCTTCTCGTCTTTGTTTGCCGACGACGGTTCCTTAAGCCCCAATGTCTCTCAAAACACATCAGCCGACAGTCCCAATGTCCCCGTTCGACAGCCTCTGCTTGACGCTACCGACTGGTTCCTAAGTGAAGACGCCATCACAGAGTCTCGCGGTGGTGTTCCTCGCTCTGATCTGGCTGTCTACACCACTGGCAACAACGTGACGTCTCTCACCGTCCCGAACGAGTTCTTCGACGCGACTTATGACGATTTTCTCGCAACAAAAGAAGGTGACCGGGTACTGCTTTCAGCGTGGGAAGTGAGTCTCGTCCCGCTAAAACCTGACGTCGACCCGACCGGTTCAACCACTGGCGTCCACGAGATGGTGGCGGGGGTTGTCGAACGAGGCGGAAGCTTTCACATTATGGGCTGGACCAACATTCTCCATCGAAAAATCAACATCGAAGCTCGAGACGACATTAACAAGATCCCAGCGTCCGCGGTGAATGGTGCTGAAGCAGTCTACATCTTCGACGATCGAGTTCGTACTATGACCTCGTCACATCACCAGAAGTCTCTGGTATTCGCAGTTAATAGCTCCAAGGACAAGAATGACCAACCTGTTGCGTACGTCGGCGGTCTTGACTTCAGCAACGACCGATGGGATACGATTTATCATAACAACTCTGCAATACGCGACGCAGCAGGGATCACGTATGAACGCAAAGGCTGGATCGATGCTCACGTGAGAATTCATGGTCCTGCTGCTAAAGATGTGGCCAACAACTTCCTAGCTCGATGGAATTCCGCCTATTTGCCGTGTCAAGGGCTCGATGACGACCTGCTTTCTTACGAAAACCCACCGTACAAGAGCCTACCACCACTAGATTACGTTAGTAGCAATACTAGTGCGAAACTGGGAAAGCAAAGCGTCCAGATCGTCCGAACTTTTAGCTGCAAGTACAAACACTACAAGGAATTTGCTCCAAAGGGTGAAAACTCGCTGTTCCAGGCTCGTCTCAAGGCTATCAAGAATGCGAGGAACTACATCTACATCGAAGACCAATATTTTATCCTGGTACCGGAATTACTCGAGGCTCTGATGGAGGTCATGCCCAGAATCATGCGCCTTGTTGTCGTTGTGAACGTGCTGGAATTCAAGTACCAGGCTACTGGGTACGGTCGCTATCTGTACGACATGGTTTCTCCAATTCTGAAAGCTTATCCGAACAAGTTCAACATCTACACGATCAAGAAGAAGCTGAACATTTACGTCCATAGTAAGGCTGTGGTTATTGACGACGTGTATTTATCTGTGGGCTCTGCAAACTGGAATCGACGAGGGATGACGTCCGATTCGGAAATGGTCGCTAATATAGTGGATGAAGACACCATTGAGTCCCCTGATGGCGTTACAGTGAACAAACTTGCTCGCGGCTTCCGCATTCGGAAATTCCAGGAAATGACGAGTAGAAGTTATGAGGACTTGGACGCTATGACACTTGCGGAGGCTTTCAATGCGTTCGAAGCGGCTGCATTCAGCGGTTCAGCCATTCTTCAGCATTTGGAGGTCTCGCATCGCGCCTACTATTTCGCGTTCACGAACTTTATCAGACAAAACGTTGATCCTCAAGATACCTGTAACACGAACTGACTTTGGTGCAATTTGCTTCGGAGGGTTGTCCTGAATTCGAAGTGCCGGATAGATACAGTGCCGCGGAGGTCTACAGTGTTGGTGTTTACGACTGCCGTTCGGCAGTTCTGCGGTCGCAAACACTCTCGGGTCTGCAAAGCATAACAGCACGACCACGGGCAATCGTCCCGTATACTTCTCGCCATCGTATACCGGTACGGATATTTAACTGCATGGTAAATAAAAGAAGAAGAACAAGATGATCTTCTGAGGATACAATTCTCCTCCCTCTAAGCTAAGTATCGTCTGGATGTCAAAACACTTTACAGTGCACAGTATTTATTACGGTAGTATCCCTTACAACTAGGTCATTAGACGAATCTCGCAAATCCTGGAATTGTCATGTATCGGCCACTTTCCCGCCGGTGCAAAGTCTGTCCTGCGTGTGTAGACTGGTAAGGAATTAATAATTTTGGTAAAAGATGGAGAGTAGCTGTATTTGCACTAAAAAAATGGTGCTTGTTAAATGCACTACAGTATGGATTCCCAGGCTGAAATGACACGCTTTATCGTAGCCAAGCGCTTTTCTTTCGCCGTCGTAGCAGTAGCGTTTTCAAACAGCCATAACGCCTTCAGCGGCTGAGACTCATGGCGTGCATCTTTCATAAAGACGATAAGATCCCCAGAATTGGGATAATTTCGGGGCGACCTGGCGCTTGTGACAGTGTCTTCTCGCTGCCTTTAAACGAGAATGTGCTATCCTTGCTCTTGCGCCACGTATTGATGGTCCACGGCGGAATCTGTTGCGCTTGTGCAGCTTTGCGTTGGCTGAGCCCCTCTATCGCTAAGAGGACACGTCGTTTTTCTTTATTGTGTAGTGCATGCGGCGTTTTTTTGGCTGGCGCGTACGCCTCGTCAAGGAGGCATGTGATGGCAATCTCCTCTGCATCCTGCAATGCTGTCGCGGGTGCGAGGACTCTTTGTCCGCTGCCTCCATTTTATCGAGATGCTGGTGGAGACCTCCGTTTTATCGAGTGGCTGGTGGAGTTTTATTTTTGATTCTAAATCACATGCGCCCTTTTTACCTGGCATTAATAAGGCGTGAGCGTATACACTGTACGTTGATGGATCTCCATTGAATTGGAGAAAGCGTCACAGCATCAAATGGTGGAATTCCCAGTCTTGAAGTTTCCTATGAAAGCGCTGGGCTAGTAAGACTCGAGTTCGGGGAGTCTCTAAGATCGTCGTGGTTGTTCTTGAATGCATGTGGGGGTCGCGTGGACCGCTGCAGTGCTGATGCTACAGCAGAAGTAATCTTGAGCCCATCTCGAAAGTTATCCCGGATCAAAACTATCATCGCACAGTATTTCCGAGTTTCTCCCAGAAGCCGATGATGTTCCCAACCCCAGGGGTATTGATCGTCTTGGTTGTGGTAGTGTCGGTGATCCCGACACTTTCGTCCGCGTTCTCCTTCGGTTCTTTGTTCGGCAAGTCTTCTGCTTCGAAGAGCAGCGATGACCAAGCTCAAGTTGCTCCTCGACAGCCCATTCTGGAAGCCGATAAATGGTTTCTAACGGAGCAAGAACTCACTGCATCACGGGGTGGCGTTCCAAGGACCGGCATGGCGACGTACACGACAGGCAACAAAGTGACGTCGTACACAGCCTCAAACGAATATTTTAACGCCGTATACAAAGACCTCAGCAAGACGAAAGAAGGGGATCGAGTCTTACTGAACGCCTGGACGACAGCACTTGTTCCGTTCAAGCCTGACGTCGACCCCACGGGGGCCAAGACTGGGTTCAAGGAAGTTTTTAGTGGAGTAGTGGAGCGAGGAGGAGACGTGAACATCCTCGGTTGGGCCAATATTGCAGGTGGGTACATGCCGTACAACATCAAAGCTCGAGACGCCATCAACAGTATTCCCCCGTCCCCAGTCAACGGAGCGAAGGCGATCTACATTTTCGACGATCGCGTTAAGCTCATCTCCTCTCAGCACCAGAAGAATATGGTCATTACCTCGACGGATCCGGAGGGCCAGCCTGTGGCTTATGTTGGTGGAATTGACCTTGCCAACGACCGGTGGGACACCATCTACCATAACAATTCAGCCATTCGCGACGCAGGTCACATAACGTACCAGCAGAAGGGCTGGGTGGATGGCCACATCCGTATCCATGGTCCAGCAGCAAAGGATGTCGCGGTAAACTTCATTGATCGGTGGAACTCGAAATTCCTGCCATGCCAAAACCTGAAACAGCGATTGCTTGACTTCTCGAATCCAAAATATGACGATATCCCGGCACTCAACTACTCGAGCAGCAATTCGACAGCTAATCTCGGCAATCAGAGCATTCAGATCACGCGAACGTTCAGCTGCAAGTACGAGCACTATAAGGAGTTTGCTCCTAAAGGAGAAACCTCATTACTTCAAGCAAGAATCAAGGCCATCAAGAACGCGAAGAACTTTATCTACATTGAAGACCAATACTTCGTACTGATGCCAGAGCTACTTGACGCACTCATGGAGGTGATGCCACGGATTCAGCGTGTCATTGTCGTCACAAAAGAGCAGACGAACCCATTGACGAACGCTGGTTACATCAAGTATTTGTATCAAAATGTCCACCCTCTTCGATCGAAGTATCCAAAGAAATTCGCCATCTACACGACCAAAGCGGAGCTAGACCTCTGCATCCACAGCAAATTCGTGATCATTGACGACGTGTATTTGTCTATTGGTTCGGCCAACTGGAACCGCCGGAGTATGACGGCCGATACAGAGCTAAACGCTGACGTCGTGGATGGAGACACGGTTGAATCCCCCGAGGGCGTGACAGTGGGCAAGTTACCTCGCGATTTCCGTATTCGCAAGTTTGTGGAGATGACGGGTCTGAGCTATGACAAATTAGACGCCATGACGTTCGTGGAGGCCGCAGATCGTTTCGCTGTTGCTGCAGCAGAGAAGACGACGATTCTAGCCCCCAACGTTGTCAAATATCACCTGTACTTTATCGCCATCAGAGACTTCATGAGAAAGATTTCGGACCCACAAGACACGTGCAGCGCAGACGATAGGTGAAAGCACGTTCAGTGTATTTTGTCGTGAAGTTAAACACATTGATGTATCATAGAGAACATGTCTTCGCGTTGGAGAAGAGTACAGTTGGTAAAGTGAGATTATCAACGTTGGTCAATTAAAATCAAAAGTCTAGGTTAGACACAAAACCCATGGGTCCTCCCAGCCCACCCACCCATTTATCCTTCCTAAGTACGATTATAAACTTGACTGGCTGACGGCTACCGCTTGATCGATACAGCTTTAACGCCCCTCACTATTGGAATTGTCGCCGTAACCTCGCGTTCGCCTACCCTTCCTCAGCCTCTTTCAGCCATGGCTTCTGTCGCTGCCAACCGCCCCGTCGTGTCCGTCCTCTCCGTGGAGGGCGAGACTGCCACTGTTGCCTCGCAGGTGGTGCTCCCGGCCGTGTTCACGGCCCCCATCCGCCCGGATGTCGTCAACTTCGTGCACACGAACATGGCCAAGAACCGTCGCCAGGCGTACGGTGTCTCCCGTGAGGCCGGCCACCAGCACTCTGCCGAGTCGTGGGGTACGGGTCGCGCTGTGTCGCGTATCCCGCGTATCCAAGGTGGCGGTAACCAGAGCTCCGGCCAGGCCGCTTTCGGTAACATGTGCCGTGGCGGTCGCATGTTCGCCCCCACGCGTATCTGGCGCAAGTGGCACCGTAAGATCAACGTGAACCAGCGCCGCTTCGCTGTGGCCTCGGCTCTCGCTGCTTCGGCTGTGCCTGCTCTTGTGATGGCCCGTGGTCACCGCATCGAGAAGGTGCCGGAGGTGCCCCTTGTCCTTGACGACGCCGTTGAGGCCACCCAGAAGACCGCTCAGGCCCTCAAGGTGCTGGCTAAGATCGGCGCTGACGTTGAGATCGAGAAGGTCAAGGCCTCCAAGAAGATCACCACCGGCCGTGGCAAGTCGCGCAACCGTCGCTACACCACCCGTCGTGGTCCTCTGATCGTGTACGCCAACGCCAACGGCGCCGAGAAGGCCTTCCGCAACATCCCTGGTGTGGAGCTCGCTAACGTCGAGCGCCTGAACTTGCTGCAGCTGGCCCCTGGTGGTCACCTGGGCCGTTTCATCATCTGGACCAAGTCTGCGTTCCAGAAGCTGGACTCCCTGTACGGCACGTACTCGAAGAAGTCGGCCTCCAAGACTGGCTACCAGCTTCCGCGCCACCAGATGAACAACGCCAACCTTGGCCGTCTGATTAACTCCGACGAGATCCAGTCGGTTGTGCGTGCTGGCAAGTACCAGAAGCACCGTCGCTTCCAGAAGAAGAACCCGCTCAAGAACCTGGGTGCCATGGTCAAGCTCAACCCGTACACGCTGGTTGCCCGTCGTGCCGAGCTGCGCGCCGAGGCCCTCCGTGCCGAGAAGAAGGCTGCTGTGGTCAAGAAGAACCGCAAGAACACGTGCGAGACGGACTCCAAGCGCAAGGCTCAGTCGCGTGCTCTGTTCGCCAAGAACTCTTCGGACTAAGTGTTCTTCGGATCTTTTCGGAGACGCTCTGTTGCAGAGTGTTGCGTTTGCTTTGAAGGAGCTGCTTGACTGCTTTGCTTTGTTAGTTCTGCTAGGAAAGTAAAGTTCTTTAGCTGTTTTGGAGGAGTGAACGATGCAATCAATAAACGAATGCCATTGAAAGAGGCAATTCAATCTCTTGTTGTTTCTAGTTTGTTTGTAATAAGCTTAAGGATCCGCTTGGATGGTCGTGTAGCTTGTGATCCAATCCTGCATAGCTCGTGGCATCGCTACTGCTTTCTTTTCAGCCTCGTCCCAAAGCAGCAGCTTCTGCTCAGACCTCGTCTTCCTTGTCATCTCCATCATAGTCCCGTATCTCTCGAGCAAGTGATTCAGGAAATCCTCTGGGGGCTTCACGTGGTGATAGTTCACATAGTGCCAATATCCTTCAGGCCAGCAGTAAACACCGTCCGTCATTGTACACGCGCCCATAACTCGAGGCTCCTGCAGCGCTAGTGAACAGTCCGGGAACCGACAGAAGCTGTAGGCCAGTTCGTGACTCTCAACAAAAGATCGAGTGAGATACCATTCGATCGTCTTCAAGAAAGCGGGGTCGCACTTGGTGAACCACACGTCGTCCACGAGGTGAAGGGGGTTCGGACGGTCAGTGTCTAAAGGCTCCGTGCTTGCCAGCTCTTCCTCGGAGCACCAGAAACCCAATTCCTGAACGAGATCCTTCAGCTTCTTCATTTTAAGTGCTTCACTGTCTTCTAGCGAACTCGTCGTGGAATGCGATGGCTTCCTAAGCCTGTAAAGGTAGGAATCTACAGTGGATGGCTGGGTGTATACACTTGATGGCCAGTCGGAGCCCCTGCTCTTTTGTATAAGCATAAGCATATTTAGGTTAACTCCGGTGATGATTCGGGGAAATCCCCCATTCATCCTGCGCGCCGGCAAGTGCGAATTCGACGGCGAGACTTGCTAGATATATACAAGTCATGTTAGCGAACACACCATGTTGCTTTCGTAGCGGAGGCGCGCGTGTAGCGATCGCACTACAATGATATAAGCACAAGGAAACGGCGGGTTCTGGTGAATCAAGAGCGCCGCTGGTGACCCATTTTTTGGGTAGGGTAAGTGGGCAAATGAAACTAGTTTATGCTGAACAAATAGGGTTAATATATTGTTATCGTGAAAAATACAGTATACAAATTCTATCGTGAATCCATATTCTCTTGGAGCATTTTCGTTTGATACCTATGAAAAAGCATACTTAATTTGCTAATAATTTTGAAAAAATGTAGTAAGCTTCTACTACTGAAGAAATTATGGTAGGTATGAATCGTTTTTTAGTGGAGTGATCGGCGCAAATAGAAAACCTACACAGAGCTAGTGTGCAGTATTCTCGAGATCCATTGTCATCGAAAGTGGTAATTGTAATCGTAGTGTACGGAAGGCCTACCAAGCTTGGCAAGCAAGACTGTATGTTACCTTCAGCATTCCATAAAGTACAGCGTGCAATATGCCCTATGAAGCTTGTACCCTCCTACGTTACTTACATTGTAGATTGCGGCGAAACTACTGGAGACGTAATCCAGACACTTTCCCAGCAATAGCCACCCTTGGCGCAGTTCATCCTAGCGAAGTAAAGTGGGAAATGAGCGTGCTAGAAGGTGGGGTGAGGCGTTGAAAGGTTCATTCAACGCGTAGTATGACTATTGCCATGAAGTAGTAATACTTTCTTTCCCTGAAACAACACCAAATAACACCCAAATAACATTTTAATAGTCAATCATATGCGACCATTGCAAAAATCAGTATTGACCAATAATCAACGAGGAACAGTGACCAGACGCTCCGACTATATAAGTCGTAGAAATTGGTCGGACAATGGAGAGCAGTGACGCCGCCCCGGCGAAGGGCGAGTGCCCCACATGCTCCAAGCACGTGTCCAAGTCGAACATGGCCAAGCACCGCAAGGTGTGTGGCAAGAAGAAGCCGCCGAAGTCGCGAAAGGCGATAAACCGAGACTCATTGGCCCGCAATAAGGTGAAGGTTCTCCAAAAGCGGGAGGAAAAGCGCATGTTCGACCAATTCCGACGCCTCGAAGGTATATAATTGTAAATATTTGCAAAATATTGTATTGTTTAACCCATGTAACGTTTAGTGGCTCGGAAGCAGCTCGCTGAACTCGAAGCTCAGCAAGTCGAGGTGGAAGAACTGGAGTGTACGGCTTGGACAGCTTTCTCGAAGCGAAATTTGCTCTATGGTGTCAGCTTGGACCCAGAGCTTTTCGCCCACTTTCTTGAAGAACTGAAGGCACGTTGCAAGGCAAAGTACAACCACGGGCCTATCATGACCACACCGAAAGAGCTTTACCGGGCAGCAATCTTCGTTCTCCATCCGGAAAAGCTGCGCGGACAGAAGAACAGGTTTGGAGCGCGCATTGAGGAAGTGATGGCGCACTGGGATAAGACTGCCAGGGCCTTCAACGCTTTTGGAGATGGACTGAAGGCCGATATCGACATGAAACCCCAAGCGGAACTCGACGCTATGACGGATGTAGAGTATTCCAATGAGCGCCGGCGTGTAGCTTTGGCACGTAAAGCAAAGGCCCAGACTGAAAGCGACTTTGAGACGCTGACAGCAAACTTTCGAGACTATCGCAAGATTATGGAGCGCTACATGAGAGCAAGGGACCGACACCTGGCTGAATTTCAAGCTCGGAAGGACAAGGCCGAAGACGAGCGGGGCGAGCAAGTGACCAAGTTGAAAAAGATCATCTCGAAACTGGAGAGCATTGGGACATGTGCTACCTTTCAGCAGTACAAGGAATCGTACCTGAAGTCAAAGCAGGCGGCTTGAAGTAGTTGAGGCTGTAGTGAGACCGTGAGGCCATAAGACTGATGAATTCTACGACGGTTTTTTCATCGCTATGGTGTTCATTTAACCATCGAGTTCATACCAAAACGTACGAGTTCGTACCAAAATGTACGAGGTCAGACCAAAAAATACGAGGTCAGACCAAAAGGTACGAGGCATACATACCGAAAAGTACGCTCAGATCAGACTGGAATATACGACTTCATACCTTTTACTACGAGTTCATACCTGGAAGTACGAGGTCATACCTAAAGGTGTGTCGAGTATTCGGGTAGCTCTTTTGCTGGGCAGGCGACATTCGTGCGATGTTTGCGGTCGTTTCTAATAAACGAGGCCAGCATCGACGCAGTGAATGTGTGCTCTTTGCTCGTTTCACCAGCTTCACCATAGTGATTGGCATTGTAACTGCGATAGACTGGAAATACCGCTTTCTACCAGCGCGTCTTGTCGGACTCCCCCATCATGTTTGAAAACATGGCGACATCTTCACCAAGCAACTTTGCAACGCTAAACCAGCTGCGCGTCACTTTGGCATTGGATCGATCAGCTTGTGTCCATTCCGAGAGAGGCTTGAACAAGTGCACCGAATCGTCGGGAAGCCACCACATCAGGCAAAGATGAGCCCAGTCTCTAACAGCGGGAATCACGGGACCAGTATCTTGCGCGGTCAGGGGAGGAACGACGTCGTGTGGCTCTCTTTGCGGCGGTCTGTTCAAGTTTCCTGCCGTTAATAACCCTTTCAGCTCGGTCATTTGCGACTTAGTTTCGAGCATCAGCGTTTCAAGTTGTCGAAGGCGCTTGAGGACAGGTCCTTCTTCCACGTTTTTGCTGGTTTCGTAAGGCGCACTAGGACACCCATGTAGATAAGTCTTATCTGGCGTCAGGAAGTCTGCAAGTTCGCTGTCCTCCGTTTGAACCGTGAGATCAAGTAGATAGCGTACAAGCGTTTCCGTCGATTCTGAAACACTCCAACCGGCCCACCACTTGATCATCCGTAACGACCAGCGACGCGCTGGGTTCGCCTACATGAAGCGGTACTGGGCCCCGCCGCGACGAAAAGTGTGCGACGTAAACCAACTGCTGTACCAATGCTTCGCCACGTAGCCAGGTGTCTTTTGACCCTTTCGATTCAATGAACTCACAATGCAGTTCAGTAGCGTGATGAAACTCTGCTCTCCCATCTTTTTGCCCCAACCAACCGTCACCTTTTCGCAGCCTGTAGCGTCACCATTGCCCTTGATAGCCTTCTTACTGAGACCTTTCAGCGCCGGAAAAACATAGTCATCGTCTCTCCAAGTGTGACCATTTTCCTTCGATGCAAATTCCACCCAATCGCACAAGTGCTTGTAGGCGTTGATCGGGGCTTTGTCCTCTGCGAGATTGTGGAGATTGTAGGAGCGCCCCTCTGCTACCTCTGTCTTGCGGTTGAACAGTGAGTATGTACCGAACTCAATCATCTCATCAGAGGCGACGACGCTGGACCGGAACTGGCGCAGCGAAACATCTCTCCACTTCAGCGTTAGCACTTCGTTGATTCGGCACATACCGTAAAAGGCAAACGAAGACACAGCCTTAAACCACACGCGGTATTCCTTCGTAAAGCCTCCGACAACGCACGGTGAATCCAGAAAGGTGTGCAAAACTCCAATCATTTGGAGGGAGACTGGAACAGCTCTGGCTGATACGTATTCCGTCGCTTTTCTCTTCTTGAGACCACGCATAAACTGGCGGATGGACGGATCACGGGCTGGATTTCCGTATCCACGTTTTCTTCCACTTTCATCCTCCACCACGCTCCACTTGTTCACATCCGTCCCATTGCTGTTTTCGTGTGCGTTGTAGTAGCTAGCGACAGCAGACCTTGCCTTCTCCGCTGTCTGTAGCGACACAGTAGTGGATGCGGAAATACTCTGAAGGTATGCGACCAACACTGCTGGAAGTTCATGATGGCGCTCCGTATGAGGATCTGGATAGCCATTGGCAAGGCAGAATTCTGCAAACTTTTTAAAGCTTGATTCGTAAACTGTCTGCGTCGCCTTCTTGATCACTCCGTTTGCTGTTGCTTGGCCTTCCTTCACCAGATCGCGAACACTTGCCATCTCACCTGAACACGTGGCAAGAATCTGCGCCCATATCATACATTCTGGTATGAACGCGTTCTTTTTGGTGTGAACTCGTACTTCGAGGTATGACGCGTACTTGGAAGTATGTATGAACCCGTACTTTCTAGTATGACTACACTCTCTAATTCACCAAAGTCACAATAACAAAGATTTTCCATTTTATTTTGAAAAAGTGTCTGCCACCTTTTCTGAAGCGTGACGGTCGTTCATTGGTCAAATAACACCAAATAACCCTCGGGTGTTGTTTGGGCACGAAGAAGTTGCTTCCCACGACCACCATACAAATCCCTAATACAGAGATTCGACTTCCTTAGAGTGAATCAACACCTCAGGCCGCACGTAAATGATTATATAGGGTTAGGTGAATTTACATACAAATAGCGAGATGTCTGCTTAGAGGGTCTACTATTGAGGTGCTGTTTCAGTCAGAGTAAGCTCTGCTTCTTTTGAAGTATATCTGTCCAACACTGCAAGCGATTAGAAAGGGATCGACTTTAATAAGACACGATGTATTGAATTTTGAAAATCTTTCTAACAGATATACAAGGAAATACAAATATAAAGGTGAGAGACACTGGTATGACTGTATTTACTCTTCGTCGAAGACACCTGCTCACATATGGAAAGGACTGAATGCTACTTTCGAGATTACAAAACTGGCAAATAAGTTCCGGCTCGAACTGCTCATCCCAATTACAATCATGGCCAATTGATAAAGAACTCTTGCGATGAAGGAGACTCCCTTTTCACGTCCACCGGACAGCTAATTCGCGTTAATCTCTACTGTTCTGACCAATGCGCTTCATCGCTTTAATCGCTGCGCTGGGGCTTGCGCAGGCCCCAGCGTCGGCGCTTTCCTTTTCGAGTTTGTTTGGCGACGACGACGACTCGAGGTCGGCGCAGACCAACGGCAGGGGAAGTGCTGACTTGTCCGATGGTACGGACATCAAACCGCGCCAACCTATTCTGGATGCCAAGGCCTGGTTCCTTACTAAAAAGGAGATCACACAGTCACGCGGTGGAATTCCTCGCGATGACATGGCGGTGTATACGACAGGCAACAAGGTGACCTCGTACACGGTTGCGAACGAGTTCTACGACGCAGTTTACGAGGATTTAAGTGCGACAAAAGAGGGAGACCGAGTGCTGCTTGCTGCGTGGTTAGCAGCTCTTGTGCCTATGAAACCTGATGTAGATCCAAGCGGAAAGAAAACCGGTGTCAAGGAAGTCATGGCCGGCGTTGTGAAGCGAGGTGGGCATGTTAATATTCTGAATTGGGCGAACATTGGAGTTGGATACACGCCTTACAACATTAAGGCTCGCGATGCTATCAACAGTATCCCTCCTTCCCCAATCAACGGTGCCAAAGCGATACTTATCTTTGACGACCGGTTGCCTAAATCTCTGGCTTCTCACCACCAAAAGAATATGGTCATTGCTGCTAACACGTCGTCAGACCCTGACGACCAGCCTGTAGCCTATGTGGGTGGATACGATCTTGCCAATGATCGATGGGACACAATGCACCACAACAACACTGCTATCCGAGACGCAGGACACATTACATTCAGGGAGAAAGGGTGGATGGATGGCCACATTCGTATTCACGGCCCTGCAGCGAAGGATGTGGCCAACAACTTCCTAGCGCGATGGAATTCCGACTATGTCCCTTGTCAAGGACTCGATGATACCCTTCTTGACTTCGAGAACCCAAAGTATGACCCACTACCACCGCTGGACTACGCTAGCAGCAATACCACAGCGAAACTCGGGAAGCAGAGTGTCCAGATCACGCGCACTTTTAGTTGTTTGTACGAACATTACAAGGAATTCGCCCCTCGAGGCGAGATTTCTCTGTTCAAAGCGCGTATCAAGGCCATCAAGAACGCCAAGAACTTTATTTACATCGAAGACCAGTATTTTGTTCTGGTACCGGAGCTTTTGGACGCACTGATGGAGGTGATGCCCAAGATTCAGCGTCTCGTTGTCATTGCCAACCCGCAGACCAGCCCGTTCACGAATGCCGGATACATCAAATACTTTTACGAGAGCGTCGAGCCGCTTCGGTCCAAGTATCCAAACAAGTTCAAGGTGTACACGACCAAGACGGAACGAGACATCCTGATCCATTCGAAGCTCGTGATTATCGACGACGTGTACTTGTCGATTGGATCGGCGAATTGGAACCGCCGTAGTATGACGTCCGACTCGGAACTCAACGCAGATGTGGTCGACACAGAGACAGTGGAGTCTCCAGAGGGGGTTACAGTTGGAAAACTGCCACGAGACTTCCGCATTCGCAAGTTCGTCGAGATGACGGGGCTCAGCTACAAGAAGTTAAATGCCATGACGTTTGTGGAGGCTGCAGACCAGTTGCCCATCGCTGTTACCAAGGAATCCACGATCCTAGCCAACAACAACATTCAGCATAAAGCATATTTCTTCGCCATCACGAACGCGATGCGAAAGATATCGGACCCGCAGGACACCTGCACATACAGTGGAAGTGAAGTAACCAAGGAAACAAAGTAGAGTCGTAGCGTTGTCAACGGTTGAGTGCCCAGTAAGTTCTATGCTATAGTCTTGACGCGTTTGTAGAGTGAAACCGACTCGCTAACCCCAGCAATGTACTGGGTTTAAACTGAGACGATACCTAGAACGACTTTTTATGAAAAGCGAGTTACCGGTACGGTACATCCTTTGCCTTAAACGGCACGGACTAGACCCAGCTGTAAATTCAGGGCTATGGAGCCGTTTGAAGAACCTGGCCCCTTACTGACGTACCTCAGTGAAGGTACATCACTGACAGGCCGGCTGCATGCGGAAATCCTCGAGAAAAATGTCGAGGAACTTTTTTGCCTAAAGGTGGCCTTCTATGATGTAGTTACTCAGCGAGCTGTAGTTTGTTACCTCTTTTGAATACGCTTCCTTCGACGGATATTGAGATACTACACGCAGGTAGCGCGTGTGGACCCCTCAACAAGCACGGCGCACTCACGATTCTCACGATTTTAGTTTAACTACGTGACCACTAGGCATGCCAAGGCTTATACTACCCAAAGTGTCTTCAATATGCTGCATTCTAATTGACCGAGCATTGCTCGGTTAAACTTACTCAGTGGTTCGACAATTATCACTGGAGTCAAACTAAATTTGCTTACGCTTATACAAAATAACAGGGGCTCCGACTGGCAGTGTACTAGTATACACCCAGCCATCCTACCTTTACAGGCTTAGGAAGCCATCCCATTCCACGACGAGTTCTCTAGAAGACATTGAAACCCCTATCAGCTATGAGGGGAGGTTCAGCACATGTTGATGTGGAAACTTTCCACATCTTAAATGGCAATCCTGACAGCAAACTGGTGCATGCACTGCATTCCATTCCACTTTTCATCCTGGAGGTGAAAGCACACAAAAGCGATGCTTCTCTCGAAGTTTGTTATTGCACTGGCAGTGTCTTCTCTTCCTTCGTCGGCATTTCCTTTTTCGTCTCTGTTCGACGCGTCAAGTGCTAGTGGCAGTGGAAGTGCCGATCTTTCTGATGGATCGGACCTCAAGCCACGACAACCTCTCCTCGACGCGGAGGACTGGTTCCTAACGGAAGAAGAGATCACAGACTCTCGCGGCGGAATCCCTCGAGATGGCATGGCGGTGTACACGACTGGCAACAATGTCACGTCCTACACCGTGGCCAACGAATTCTTCAACGCAGTTTACGACGATCTCAGGTCGACCAAGGAAGGAGACAGGGTCATGCTCGCAGCTTGGATGGCAGCTCTCGTCCCTTTAAAACCTGACATCGATCCTACAGGAGAGAAGACGGGCTTCAAAGAGGTGTTTTCAGGCATCGTGGAGCGGGGAGGAAGCGTCAATATTCTAGCCTGGGCCAACGTCGCTGTTGGTTACACGTCCTACATCGTCAAGGCTCGTGATGCGATTAACAGCATCGCTCCGTCGCCACTTAACGGCGCTAAAGCAGTCTTCATCTTCGATGATCGCTTACCAAAAGCGCTTTCATCCCACCACCAAAAGAATATGGTTATCGCGTCCAAGAGTTCCTCTGATCCCAATAAACAGCCAGTGGCTTACGTTGGAGGAATTGACCTCGCCAACGACCGATGGGATACGATTTACCACAATGCGACTGCTATCCGAGACGCAGGGCACATTACGTTCCGAGAGAAAGGGTGGATGGATGGCCACATCCGGATCCACGGCCCTGCAGCGAAGGATGTGGCCAATAACTTCCTCGACCGCTGGAACTCTGCCCACCTGCCCTGTCAGGGACTGGACGATGATCTCCTCGATTTTAAGAACCCGAAATACGACAGTTTGCCTCCTTTAAGCTACGCTAGCAGTAACACCACAGCGAAGCTCGGGAAGCAGAGCGTCCAGATTGTTCGAACGTTCAGCTGTTTATACGAGCACTACGAGGAATTCGCCCCTCGAGGTGAAACGTCCTTGTTCCAAGCACATATCAAGGCCGTGAAGAACGCCAGGAATTATATCTACATCGAGGACCAGTACTTCATTCTCGTTCCGGAGCTTCTGGACGCAATCATGGAGGTGATGCCCAAAATCCAGCGTCTCATTGTCATCGCCAACGAAGAAACAGGCCCATTCACTAACGCTGGTTACATCAAATACCTGTATCAAATGGTCCAGCCCATCCGAGCACAATTTCCCAACAAAATCAAGATTTACACCACGAAACCGGACCGGAAGATCTACATTCACAGTAAGATCATGCTCATTGACGACGTTTACTTGACCATTGGCTCCGCAAACTGGAATCGCCGTAGCATGACGTCGGATTCAGAGCTCAACGCCAATGTGGTCGATACTGAGACAGTCAAGTCTCCCGATGGAGTTAGAGTGGGCAAAGTCCCCCGTGATTTCCGTATTCGCAAGTTTGTCGAGATGACGGGGCTAAGTTATGACGAACTGGACGCGATGACTTTCCTTGAAGCTGCTGACAAATTTCCAGAAGCGGTTGCTGAGGATTCGTGGTTTGCTAACCTCGAAATCGAGTCCCATTCATACTTCTTCGCCATCACAGACGCCATCCGAAAGGTTTCAGACCCTCAGGACACGTGCACATTCAGCAGTAGCGGTAGTACAAGAGAAACCGAATAACCAGTCGATTTTCTCCATCAAAAGTATCGGATAGCACCACCTTTCTTCAGCCATTTACGCAGAGCATTGTGGCGTACGAGCAAGACTCCAGGGTTGGTTGGATGGGGCGACGGCCATAGAGGAGGACGATTTGACTTCGTCAGCAACTCAGTTATTTCCTGCCTCAACACAGGCTTCATAAATGTCTGACTGCGCTTTCCAACACCTGTGATAATCCGGAGATCTTGCAGCGGTGCGTTACCTGCGAGAGAAACGGCGCTAACTCCCTGTTGGGAGCGTGTGATCTCTTCGAAAGCGGACACAACAGCACACTTGGCTACACCACGAGAGAAGGTGTGCAAATCGATCTCAAACCCGTCTTTGAGGCGCCATGGGGTCTTCTGAATAACACCTTCATCCAGTACGCGCTTGAACACTTGGCGGGCTGCAGTGAACAGTCTGAACTCATCCAGCGTGTCAATCAACGTCGAAGCGTGGCCAACGTTCCGCAGATCCACTGTGCGAAGCTGTTTCATGACGACCGACAGGTCCTGCTTCAACTTACGCTTTTGGTCTTTCAACTGTCTTGCCTCTTTCATCGAATCATTACTTTGATCCTTATCCTGTTTGTCAGACTGCTCGGCTTCGTGCAGTTTGTGTAGCGCTCGAATCACAGCGGAGCACGACAACGCGTTGATCACCGACTCGTTCCCATTCTGACTTCTTGCTTGGGTCTCTAGCATCGTGTTGAAGAGGTCCAGCACCTGCGTCCACTGGCTGCGCTTCGCTAACTCCATCATGAGGATGGAAAACGTGAAATCGTCTGGAACAGCTTTCAGAGCTTCCTGCATGCGATCAAAAATGTCCCTCGCACTTTGAATACTCGACAAGCCTTTCCTATTCGAAGGTTTATCCCCATTTCGTAGTGCAGCAAGCAGAAAATTGTTAAACAACATCGTGCTAGCTTCTTCACGAATCCAATTGTCGTCCAATTTGCGGTAAATCTCCATTACTCGTTGATTCTCACCAACATCCACAAGAGCCTGACACATTGCAGTTAATGTGGCTACATCTGTCCAAATTCCAGGGAATTTCTTCTCCACAAATTGCACTGTAGCCATCAGCATATCTTTCTGCTTCGCTTTCGCAGCTGTGAGCATCAGCACTCGAAACGCACGCAAATTGGGTGTGATCCCCAGTTCATTCATCTGTGCAATAGCAGCATGCGTCGATCTCCAATCCCCTTTCGCTTTAAATACCGACAGCAGCGAGTCATAGACGCTTAACTGGTTTGTAGTTAGTTGGAATTGCTTCCAGAGTTCCGGTATTTTGGCCAATGCACGTTCCGCTTGTCCCTTTCGAGCCCAAGAGCAGCATATCTGTACGTGAGACTCCAGCGGAGCTGTAATGCCGCGCTTTTCTCCCCTTCGGATCGCATCTAGAGCCTCCCGCGTGCGATCGCTCTGGGTGCAAACATGGACGACGCTCGCGACGTCCTTGAGGGTCAGTGACCTACTGTTGTCACTAGCTTTGCGCTGGAAGGCTTCTATAGCCTGCCGCCAATCAGGAGACGCCACACTGGACTGCCAGCGCACGTAAAGAGGCGAGGACGGCGCGGGTACACGTAGCTGCAGGAAGCGCTTCATCTGGAATGCGGTTGGAGAGTGAATGTCACTTCTAACAACCAATCAAAAGTTCCATGGAAAAGATGGCTACAGTCGTCAGATGGCTACATTGAAGCGGTAAGATCGTTGGCCATGAGCTCAGCGCAACAGCTCTCCATTACGGTAGTACGTGCAGTAGCCTCTACTGCCAGTAGATGCTCGCTTGAGCTCAGGAGTCGATAGTCTCCACCAAAAGTGTTCAGCCGTAGCTGAAATGCTGTCCTTGGGATAGTGACTCCGGTCCGTTTCCGGTTGCTGGCCTCATGAAAGAATGACAGCGAGCGAGCGAGTGGCTCGACCAGTGTGCCGAACGCAACGTATGGCGGCATGCAACGGCATTCAACACCTCGCGTTCGTCAAAAGCTTGCCATCAGAAAATCCGGTAAATTAGCCAAGCGGAGCCGACCAGTTGCGCGTTTCGAATCACTAGCAAGTGAAGCGAGACGCTACGCGCTAACGTTGTAAGCGACACCTGCATTCTTTTAAAGGAAGACGCTACGCGCTAACGTTGTAAGCGACATCTGCATTCTTTTAAAGGAAGTGCAAGAGATTTCCAACGCTATTCTCTGCCTCGACACAATCGCGTTGGTTGCGCTATTCATACGCATCCCAAAGCTCAAGTCGCTGGTGATGGCTCGAAAAAAGGTGCGATGTACCAGTGTCACCCTCAAGAGTCCAGCGTCGTCTGTCCTCTCTGAAAAGCTTGGCCTATTCCACCACTGGCACTTCTCATTCTACTTGAACCCTCGCAGTCCAAACTTTCATTCACGTTCTTGTTATGAGGCTGAGCGACGCCACGTGCGCAAACGCACCAATGCGTTCAACTGCCTCGACCTGCAGCTCGTTAGAGGAAGCGCTGAGGCAGTCGATCTTCCCTGCTGACCCGTTCGGACTTCCAGTCGTCAGAAATCGCGAAGCCCGGGTTTCGACGACTTCTAACCGTCGTGGCAAGATCCCAAGACTCCTTTGGCGCTGCAGCCGGTCAGCTCGAAACCTCCTGTCCCGTGAACGAAGCGGTGATGTCCAGAGGAACAGCTCGAGACGACAAGCGCATGGTTCCCCCTTTTCAAGGCTGTCCACATCGGGAGATACGCAGTCGGCGCGACGGATTTCCACGTCTCGGGAGCAAGTTACGACACCTAGATCGAGCTCAATTCTCGTGCGAGACAGCAGTGAAGACCTCCAGTTATTCCGTGAAGAAGCGGAGTACTCAGACTATTTATCAGCTCATGTGACTGGGAAACACTTGGAAAGTCCAGAGGACGGAGTGGTGTTCTATGAAATGGAAGTACACTTGAGCAAGCAGCAGTGGCTCGTGGTGCGTCGCTTCTCCGAGTTTCGTACGCTTCGACGTCAACTGCTCAAGCACTTCAGTCACGGGAAACGCCGTCGTCGACCACATTGCGCTATTTGTGATAATGTGCTGTCCTCAATCGTAGAGACTACTTTCCCCTCACGGCGTCTGTGGGGGTCACATCTCTTCTCCAGTTCGTCTGCGGATGCACTTGAAGACGAAATCATCTCGGAGCGTAAAGTTCGACTTCAACACTTTGTGGCTATGTGTCTCCACACCATTAGAAGCCTTCGTCAACACATCCGAATACTGCCAGACAGCTCTGCCTGCGAGATTAGCGTGCTGTTGCGGATGATTGAGGAGTTTCTAGGTTTGAGCTTTACCAGATATCTGGAATTCCTAGGTGACCGAGGAATCGTCGAACAATTGTCCGAGTCAGCTAGACAGAGGCTTTCATTACGAAGACGGCCAGACGATAGATCAGCATCCGAAGCGAGTTTATCCCGATCGTAAGAGTTTCTCAAGAATAGCAAAAAAATACAAAAACTGGTTGCATTCTATTGATTTCAACATACCAAATCCAACCCATGGAGAAATGGACACTTGGATCTAGGCAAAACTCAAGAAAAGCTGCCGTAACGAGGCCAATTCGTCGTAGCGAACTTTGTGCTGGGTGAACTCAATCGATCTAGGGCCGTTGGGGCTGGTAGGGGGCAGCTGCTTGATTTTAAACATCAGTGGCACGATCTTGAGCTGGAGGTTCTTGTCAGCTGTAAATTCAGTTCGTTTTCTCCATTCTGCGTATGAGTCTGTAACTTCCACACGAATCATCCGAGCGTTCTTTGGTGCGTAGGTATAGAAGGCGTACTCGATCGGTAACTCCGAGTACCGACAGTATGGACACCATGGTCGGTTGTTAGTCCGGAATCGACCCGAGACCATCATCAAGAAAGTAGGAACCGGGTTGTCCTCCTTCTCGAATTTAATCATTGCATCCACATACGCGTCATATCCATTCACTGTAATGATCTGCTTGTTCTTGACGTCTTCAGCTGCAAAAAGCAGGTCCGGCTGATCCGTGTTCTTGAACAAATACCTCAGAAACGGTTCATCATACAGAGACCTTTGTACCAGCATTCCAGAAGTCCGGCCACTTCGTCCCTCCCACTGCATAATGGAAGGTACGCCCTTGACTCGCAAATCGGCATCGTTATAAAAGTCGTTTTGGTGTCTCCAGTAGTTCTCCGAACCTGCAAACACCGTCACCAGACGGTTGCGTCCTGGGGATTTGGAGAACACGTCGTATACGTGCTGCTTGCCAACTGAGCACTCTTCAGACCAGTCATTCGCCTTGAACTTGTCATCGCTGCACAAGAAAAAGAGGAACAACGACTCATCCGGATTGTACTGGTAGTTCGCCAAGAATTTCTTCGCCTCAGCATATCCAGATATTTCCAGGCGTCGAGCTGCAGTTGGCGCCGGTGTGGCTGCTGGTTCTATCGGCATCGGGACAGCCTTCGTAGCAACGTAGTCTGGTGTACGCGTAACAACCACAGGTATCGCAGCAGTGGCCGCGTCCGTAACTTGCACCACTGGTGTCTCCTTGGTTGCATCCTCCACTACCTGCACAGGCATCCCCGGTACACGTCCTTCCAAATTCTGGTCAGCCACCAGTTTCTCGAGTTCTCTAGGCTTCTCAGTCATTGGAGTTGCAGTAGTTGCGACTGGAGCGTCGGTAGGTGGGGCAGTCGTTGGAAGCACCACCTTGATGGGAATTTGACGCGCTCGCTCTTCATTCCTTCGCTGTTCTTCGAGCTGCGCTGCAATCTCCACGTCTAGCGCGTCATCACTTTGCACATGCACGGGGTTGCTAGCTTTCCGCAGGTTGCTGAGCTGTTCAGTGGGCGATGAACCCTCGAGATTCGTCACGTCTCCAAACCGCCAACTCACCAGGAAAATGAAATACACGACGAAGAACGCGCCCGCCAAAATGTACCACGGGTTGGTGCGCTTACCAGGTGCACCGCGGCGTCGTGGCCACTGCCGGTCACGTCCATACCGAGGCGACGCCATTGCTACGTCAGCGTCTGAACTCCAAATGGCGCTACTGAAGACAATTCAATTAGAGAGGGTTTTAGGTATTGAATTGTAAAGGATATAGAAATACGAAGCAGCGTCTTCACTTCAAGGTGAGGTGAAAAGTATTTGCTAAACTTGTTAACGTGGAGTTGCTGTTTGTGTTATTTTTCTGCTGCAACTCGAATGTCTTTTTCTTCTTCTTTGCAGTCGAGAAGCTTGCGGTCTTTAGCAGTAGAAAAACCCGCCGAACGAACGTCCGAAAAAGCAGTTCGAGCCGTAGATGGAGCGGCCGAACGAGTTCCAGTAGCCGATAGGGTAGCGCCAACCATAGCGGAATCCTCCGGCCCACGGGTACGTGTAGCGCCAGCGGTAAGTGATTCCTCTGGTCGGGATGAAACCACCTCCACCTCCACCTCCGATGAATTGCTCCAGTTGCTCCTTGTTGGTTGGCACAGGCTCTTGGTCTCCGGTAAGTGTCACTCCGGGCGGGGTCTGCTCTGTTGGAGCATCTTCAGCGACTGGAGCTGCTGGGGCCTCATCAGCGTGAGCAAAGCTCAGCATAGCGACTAGGACCACCAGCAGAAGGACAGCGACACGCTTGATCGTCATGGCTGAGATCGGTTCTTGTTGGACGGGTGTTCACAACAGCGTAAAAAGCCGAATGACAGGCACACTGAAGTCTGCTTCTTGGTTCTCGTTTGTGTCGGTCTTAACCTGGAACTTACCACGAAAGCATCATTCTCGGATATCCCATTGCAGCGTGTTTCCCCGATATTGTTCGGAACTCGGTAGGTTTTGGTTCTCTATTACATGTAGATTTTTACGTTTTGGTTAGACTGGGTTTTTCCAGCCTTGGAAGATCCCCCGTAGCGCGTCTGGATGGTCGAAACGCTCGCTCACACGTTCGAAGCTGAAGCTACGAGCTCCCTTGTCTAGATTCGCTCGGTACATCCACGGCACGCCACGAACCATCAAGTCAGTGTCTCCCTTCCAGTCGTTCGAAGGATTCTTCCAGATAGCGTACGAGTTCACTGTCTCCACTTTGATTAACCTTGATCCTGGTGGTGCAAAGGCCTTGAATGCGTACTCGACTGAAATTTCAGAGTACCGGCAGTATGGACACCAAAGACGATCGTTGCTACCCAGACGCCCAGCAATTAAAAAGAGGAACATTGGGCCTTCCGGGGCTGTAAGCGATCCAGTTGCAATGGCATCGATGTACTGTCGATAATTCTTGTACCCCTTCAAGACAACAATGTCCTTGGAAGCGATCTTTTCAGGAGCTAATAGTGGGTCGGGGATGTCTTCGTTCTTGAAGAGATAACGGAGCAGCGGCTGATACAAAATGCTCTCCTCGATAATCATACCAGACGTAGCACGTTTCGCACCACGATGTCCTCCATGCCATTGCATAAGTGCAGGAATCATCTTGACCTTGAGATCTCCGTCTTTAAAGAACATGTTGGCAGCTGACCAGTCCTTCTTGGAACCGGCGTGGATCGTCAGCAGTTTGTTACGGGAGGGAGACTTCGCGAATACGTCGTACACCAAATCTGCTGCATCTACACATACTCGCCGCCACGCTGTCTGTTCACCTTTCTCGTCCCCGCACACGAAAAACAAAAAGAGTTGTTCATCAGAACCCTCGGGGACTCTGTAGCTAGCAAGAAACTTCATAGTCGCATCATATCCAGACACAATTTTGTGCCGATCTGCCAATGAAGGTGCTGCTTGTGTAGTCGCGATCGGCACAGCAGGAACATCAAACCCTGCAATTACCGGTGAAGTCGGTTTCGTCGTTGAAACAATGACAGCACCTGGAGTCGACAGAGGGGAATCAACAGCACGTAAGTTTTGCTGCTGAGTTGCAACCTCCTCCACTTGAACATTAAACGGTTGTTGCGTCACTTCAGTGTCCTGTCGAGTGTCGTGCCGGGGCCTCTCGTCCTGCTTGACTGTCGGTCTGTCGATAACCGCGGGGTCTCGCTCAGCGCTGATGACATTTGCACGTAAATCCGCCTGACTCGCTGCCGACCACAGCCGCATCTGGAACAGAAACATACAGTACAGCGCGAAGCCACCAACCACCACCACAAGCCATCGCTGTCGTCCGACACTACGCTGTGCTCCTGGTTTCGCCATTGTCAACTGCACAGTTTACTGCCACGTACCAGAGTGCCATCTGCTTTTTGAGCTACCTGCTTTTATTGTGAGTTCTACTTGAAATATTGGTAGACCTTTAAACCGACCAAGCCTTCTAAACAGACTACGAGTCATTACATAGGAAAGGTTTTATCCTCAGTCCAAGTGCAAGAATGGCAGGATCGCGCAAGTCATTTCACGCCACCAGGGTGAGCAAAAGAGACTGGTGGTAACTTCGAGCAGAGCTTGCTCGTCCTGAACTTCGTCCATGAAGACACACCATTACGCGCATACGCAGCTCCTTCAAACCGTTCACCGGACTCGGCGCGCGGCCCTTGATGCGATCGATACATGGGTCTTCTTCGGCGGACTGCAGGTAGAGAGTCTGGGCGGGTGGAACTCCGTGCTGGAATGAAGTGTTTCCATCGTGGCAAATTGCGGATTGACAGGATGGCACCAAGGCGCCAGGACTTGCACTTCGGCCTTCGATATTACATGCAGCCAGCCAAGTTGGAATCACTGTCTAGCGTCATCAAGAAGATCCCTGATTGAATCTTCTTGATGACGCTAGACAAAAGCGGCATGACAACATGCTCATTCCATCCACTCTTCGCATACTACAAGCTTCCTTGAAGAGAACCTAGCGCATGGCTTCTACTACGTACAAGTAGTATAAGACGGAGCGGACTCTGGTTCAACCAGTGGTTGCGTGTACGGTAGGTCTTCGGCAAAAGAGCTCGCTTGGTCGACGACACGGGCATGGAACAATGCGTGATTGGCTTTGCTCGCGTGTAGTTCGTTCAGACGTCGATCTCGATGAGAGAGTAGGTAGGCCGTACACATGAAGCTGCTCAAGCGTCGAAAATGCAAAGGAGTGGTGCTCCCCCCGCAACCGAGCCGAAGTGCTGAAGGTTTGCTGGACGGATGGAGCCCTTCGTGCGGACGTAGGTAGATAGAATCGTGGAGATGGGAAAGTCTCCACCCAGGTTATAGACCTGGATATTGTCAAAGACTCGGTTTAACCGAGCTAAATCGGCAAATTTGCCCGGAATTGACAATAAGTGTATCGGATCCCGTAGACGAACGTTGAAGTCTCCGATATTTTTTCACAACTCACTGGAGTCCTGGAAAACCTGTTGCAAGGCCTCGAGGATGTAGAATTTCTTCTTGACGCGTTGG
This sequence comes from Phytophthora citrophthora, assembly GCA_031305395.1. Classification (NCBI taxonomy): domain Eukaryota; phylum Oomycota; class Peronosporomycetes; order Peronosporales; family Peronosporaceae; genus Phytophthora; species Phytophthora citrophthora. Next base: position 555,563 of record JASMQC010000024.1, read on the forward strand.
TATGTGAGAGGTGCGCCAGGTGGGCCTGGATATACCCGATAAAACCATGGTACGCCCTTCATCGCGAGCTGGGGGTCTTGTTTAAACTCGTTTTCAGGATTTCGCCATTCGCTGTACTTGTCGTAGGTTTCCACCAGCACCAGCTTGGCATTAGGCGGTGAGTAGGCGTAGAACGCGTATTCTACTGGCATTTCAGACTGCCGACACCAGGGACACCAGAGACGGTTGTTGCGTTCGAACCGGCCCGACACCATCATCATGAATAGCGGATAAACACTTCCGTTGCGCGCGTACGTTTCCATGAAGGTCCGGTACTGTGCATAACCTCTTAATGTGATGATCTCTTTGGTCTCGACTTCTGCTTTCGCCAACAATTTGTCCTGTTTATCGCCATTGCGGAACAGGTAGCGCACCAACGGCTCATAAAGAATCGAATTGTCCACTAGTACACCCCAGGTTGAGCGCAAAGCACCGGGTGCGCCTCCATCCCAACGCATTAAGGTAGGAACAGCCTTAAGACGAAGATCATCATCGTCTGTGAAGGCGTTGCCGCCCCGCCAATCATCACGAGGGCCTGCGTGAATCGTTACAAGGCGATTTGTAGACGGCGACTTGGCAAATGTAGCGTACACCTTCTCACGTGCTGTCGCACAATTGGGATTCCAGTCATCTCGACCTCCTTTGCTGTCACTGCAGGTGAAAAACAGGAAAAGCTCTTCCTTTGAGTCTGCAGGCTTCATGTTTAGTTGAAGATACGCCAAGGTAGCGTTGTAGCCGAAAATGACATGGTGTCTCTTTTCGAACGGAATCGACGCATTCGAAGACTCCAAATTCAGCCTGGACTTGTCAAATCGTCTCGACTTGAACTCACTTGGTTGCACCTGTGCAATAGTTGTCGGCACTTCAGGAACGCGTGCTTCGAGACCGGTATTCTCATTACCGGCCACAGGTAGTTGGTCCATTCCAGTCCACAAATGATCACCTGTCCTCGGTGTCAACGGCGGAGGCCCCTTGTTCTCTGTAGACTGTGTTTCTATCGGCGGGATTGCTACTTCCTCCTTTTCATTCTCTGCTTCTGCAGCTGTAGGTAAGAGGTCCAACGCCGTCCATTTGTCTTCTGCAGGTGCATTAGTCGTTGTCTCCACTTCAGTCGCTACCGTCGCACCAACATTCGGGATATCTCCAACATCTTCAAGAGGAACTTTATCATCATACGCCACTGTGTCTTCTTCCTCCACTGTACGGAGTCGTGGCCCTGTTGTCGCTGCAGCATGAGCATTGTGCGCTTCCTCTTCACCAACAGCCTCCTGTTCTCCTTCTCCTTTGACCAACTGATCTCGTCCATCCTCCACAGCCTCTTCAGCTTGTTCTTCTGCCTGTTCATGTGTGCTTTCCCCTCTGATTGCACCCATCTCCTTTAGTACAGCAAGCGCCTCCTTCATAGCGTCGCCGTCTCGAGTCAATTTATCTGATTCCTGCGCTCGCTCCCGTTCCTGTTGCGCCTCGAACGCGTGCGCCCACATGGTCGTACGCACCATAAAGACGCAATAGACGATCACGAGCGTTACGGCCGCCACAAGCCACACGTTGCGGCGCACCCAAACACGCACATCGCTGCGATGAGAGCGACCTCGATGGCTGCTCGAAGACATTTTTTATACTTCTAAGAGTTGATGTGCAAATGCACCTATGAAAACGTATAATTCTTTAAAATTATCAAACCTTCACGCAACTTAGATACAAATCACTAAAACACAAAACCTCTATCAATAAAACATGAGTAAGTACATTGTCTTATTTTCTTTAGCTGATATTGCCTGCTGCATTCATCGGCTTGATGGCCAAGCACCCGTTTGAATCTAGGTGGGTCGTGCCACCCGTGGTTTGTTCTTGAAGAATGTCTGCAGCTTGTTGGTTTCCGGATAATCTGGCATAAATTGGTGGACGTGGACCTTGTTGGCTGGCACGTCCTTCTTGACGAAGCCCAGGTACGGCACACCACGTACAGGCGCCACCTTCTCGTGGAACTCAGGCTGCTTGAACACGTTGCGCTTTTTCTTCCAGCCTTTGTACGTAGCACTGACCACCACCCGTACCATGACTGCGTTATCAGGTGCTGTGTAGTTGAAGTTGTGCATCACAGTCACATCCGCACGATCGCAGTATGGACACCACAGACGTCCGTTGAAGTCATGATAGCCGGACACGAAGAACAAGAAGAGTGGGTAGCTATTGTCGTAAGTCTCCAAGTAATTGGTCACCTCTCCTGGAGTGTACATGGTCAACACCTTGTTCTTGTTCGGTTCTCCCGCCAATGGCTTGTTCACTTTAAAGACGTAGTCCAGCAAGGCCGGGTCTGTGCAAAAGGATTCCGTGAGCATCGTGGACGAATTGCCACCTCCTTCATACCGCATAAGCGTCGGGATATGATCAATATAAAAAAGCTGATTCTGTCGGAACTCGTTCATATAGTCAGCCCAATAGGCCACTGGTCCTACTCGGATCTCCACAAGTCTGGAACCTCTCGGGGCGCGTTTAAACGCGTCCATAACGGGTTTCTTGGCCTTTTCACAGTCCGGACACCAGTACTTGCCCTCTTCGTCTGCGTCACTCATAAACAGAATATACAACGGTCCTTGGCTCTCCACGTCATATTCGCTAACAAACTTGTGTCCAGCCTCGAAGCCCTGCAGATGCAGTATGGAGTGGCCAAGCACTCGATTGCGTACAATTCCGCCGTCCTCGTCCTCAGAGTCCGTCTCTGAACGCAACGTCACACTAACAGACACGAACTGATACATGTACGCTAGGGAGAAGAGCACAGTCGTGGCCAGCGCCAGCTGCATGAAGCGCATGGGGCTGAGCGAGCGGCCTCCCGCATTAGCGGACGCCTTGGACGCCTCTGTCTTCGCCATCCTCTTGCTTGATGTAAAGTGTCGGACTCTTCCTATATGACGTATGGCTTGAAGCAACATAATTTCTCATTTAATGTTGCGATAATGTTTTTAAAGTTGCAGCAGGAAGTTGAAGTGCATGCTGTACTACATGTTGACTGCAATCTGCACGCCAACGATGGCACTGGCATATAGGAAGCATACGATGAGCATGGAGAATTGCTCCGAGTCGCGTACTTCAGTAGGAGAGCGGGAGAAGCAAAGTGCGGAGGCGGTCGAGCCGTACAGCACTGTGACAAGGTAGCACTCCATCCAGCGGACCCAAACACGAAGCACGTACGAGCTCAAGACGTCGCAGACAGCAGCAAGCACAACGCACTGACGTCGAAGAGGTTCCAGTTCATTGCGTGTTCGTTTCCAGTGTCTTGTAGTTCGAGGAAATGCGCCAGGGACGGCTAGCCACGTGCAGCTACAGGTGAAGATGAACTTGATCATGCACGCGTACAGCAGAGGGAAATCGGCGGATGTCTTGGCGAAGATATATAGCAAGAGATACGGCCAGATAGCGAAGTCGTGCAAGTAGTCACTCCAGTTGCCCTTGATGGAAGGAGAAGACGTCTCGTTTCCCGTACTGCCAGCCGATGACGATCTGACTCCGTTGCGCTGGAACGCAGCAATGCGCGTGGAGCTGCGTCGCTTGGCCAGTCGAGGACTGCCAGTTCTTGAGTTTTTGCTTTCAGTCACAGGAGAAGGATTGGCGTCTGCTGTTGCGGCTGCCAGAGGTTTGGGGAGGTTGCCGTTCTGTTGGTCGAGGAAGTATTTGTCCACAATAGGTCGCAACCACGTGTAGAAACCACTGGGATCACTGGTGATTCGACGAATGTGCTCATTCGCAGCGCTGGAGGTGGGTTTCTTGTTGTCGTTCTCGATCTTCTCGGCCTCTTTGCGAATCAGATACAGCAGGATACCCGCCATCTTCTTGATCCCAAAATTCAGCATGGGCTTAGGGATCGCGCATTTCGGGTCGATGTTAGCTACGATGCAAGTACGGGCTTGCATACGTGTGAGGGGCTCAATGAGTGCACGGAATCCCTTAATCTCCATGCGTCCAGCATTCCATCCTTGTAACGTAGGGACTGGCACAGCACTCGTCACCGACGTCACATCCACGGACCCTCCCAGCAACAGCAAACAGCGGTTCTCGTACACGGCATTGATTCCGAAAGCTCGGATGATTGCATCGCGCTGTAAGAATGGGGATGAGATCGCCAAATATGCTGCAAGTTCCACGTGCCCCATGTCCTGAAGCAGCAACGACTGCGAGCAGAACGGAGTCCACACGCTGTAGAGATCCACCTCGCGGATGACGGAGATCGTGTTGAAGATATCCACGCCGTCAACGAGGCCTTCCAGTTTGATCCATACGGATCCATCTTCATCCGGTTTCCAGGACGTGGTCACTCCCAGCATTGTTTGACCGAATTGCCACTCATCGTCGCCCTCCTTATCGCTAAACTCTTTTAGCGCTGCTACACCTTGATCCCGTCGGGCTTTGACATGGTCGATCATTTCCTGTTCATCATGCATTGCTCGTAAAGCCTTCGTCTTGGCAGCAGCAATGATTTTGTTAGCGCTACTGTCATCAGCTAGAAATGCCTCAAGCCGATCGATCAAAAGGCCAGCAGAGAAGATCCGCTCCGCAGCTTTCAAAAGAAGAACCTGCTGCCACACCCAGTCGATGTTGCTCGCTGTGACTGTGACCGACGAATAGTCCGTCAGACCACAATTCCCCACATTCACATCGTCAGGGCGTCCTGTTTCACCGTCAGAACCTCCATTTCTGTCTTGAGACGACAAACCCCTACCGCTTGCCCACTCTTGAGACGAAGCCGAGATCATACTCGCGGTAATGCTGGCGTCAGAAGCTCTGCGCTTCCTTCTGAACACGCCTGATAGGCGTCTTGAGATTTTGTGTCTGCTTTTGGATTTTAACTTGCCTCCGCCTACAACTGCCATCGCCGCCTTGAACGTTACCACGCAAACGTTGCCACTACGACGCAGCAAGTGGGCGATCTCAGCAAATGGTACATCCAGGACGTAGGAATCGTTGATCTCGTAGACTAAGTAGCCGGCTGGTACGAGTACACGCTCCACCCCCACTTGATCTGGCAACGAGACGGAGGGTTGTAAGGAAGGTGGTGGGGAGTTCTTTAAAGATGGAGACTCCAATAGCGCCGGGCTGCTTCCCGTCGGAGACAACCTCGTCTTAGTGGATGCACTCGTAGCTGCAGGGGCGACGAAATCGCACTTCAGAACGGCACTCACTGACGCGTCCTCGTCGAGTGGGCGTAGAGCTCCCAGTAGATCGTTTTCATCTCGGGATACGAGACAGCGGAGAACATTTTGTGGCTCCTTGAAGCGCCGATACTGAAGAGAAGCTTCGCGGTCGGGATGGGTAAAGCCCAGTGTGAGCGGACGTGGCGCTCGTTGGATCTCGTCGAGAATATCCGTGAAGTTGAAATCGCTGGCCGAAATTCCGTTCACTGAGGTCACAAGAAATCCTGGTTCGATCTGCTCCTTGCAAGCCGCCGCTTCACTATCTTTCTCACAGAAAGCTACGAGCACCTTGCTCGAAAAGAGATCCGTCTCCAAGTGTAAGCCAACCTTTTGCTTCCGGAACTCGATAGTAAAGTCATCATCCAGTGGTGTCAACAGGCCGTCAACACTGCGAGGGCCAGTTTGTGACGATGCTACCGAGTTTGCTTGAGAATAGGAGAGACTGGTCGAAGATCGATGAAGGTGAGCTCCGACATCGTGATAGCTGGTATCAATATCCGTTGAGAGAGACCGGGGGGTCGAGAACGGTCGAAGACTTCGCGATGTCGGGGGTTCGCTTCGTGGAGCATCGTCAAGATCCCAGTCGTCGCTCATACTGCTGTGCTGGTCCGTTTCGCGTCGCACGAGACCTGGCTTCCTCTTGGTTCTAAAGAACAAACTGTTCCGTGGACTTGCACGCACAGGCTTCCTATCTTCAGTAGAAGACGCACGAATTGTGCCCTTACTGCCAATAGAACTCACACTCCCCGTGACTGAAGCTGTAGCTGCAGCTAAAGCAGCAATGCGATGGCGAACGACCTGGGACGGAATACTTTGAACACCATTGTCGTCTAAAGTCTTGATGTAGTCCGCATACCCTTTGCAGGCTTTACGTAACTCGGTCATAAACGATGGCATCATCGTATGCAGCAGCATATTCACCACATAGTTGGGAATACTGAAGTTCGTATCATCTTCATATTCAAGGTGAAAGTCGCACGAATCGTTGGAGCTCGACACGCCGCGAATGCACAGACGCAGTGTACACGTCTCCACTCTCACTCGAACTTCATTAGTCGGTGCGTCAGCATGATGAGCAGCTTGGCATAGCACCACGTAGGCATTTTGGGCTGGATAAAATTGGACTCGACGTCGGTACACGTAGTCTCGATTGGCCAGCGGCCACGGCAGATTCAAAGCGAAGTACATGACGTCGCTGACGTGTTGGTGCTCCACCACATGCACCTGTTGCACATTCTTGTCCCAAGACTTGCGGTATCGTGCATCCATCAGTGTATTGAACAATGTGTCGGGTGGAAAAGGTAGCCATCCTTTGCCATAGTAAACTGGGAGACTCGAGTCTTTCTGGGTTGGTCGGAAGATCTCCACATCCTTCTCGGCGTAAATGGGCTCCTCCAGGTTGGCCCAGACAGCATTTTCGCCCATATCCACGGCATCTAAGGAGTGAATGAGCAGTAAATTAGCAATGGATCATAGGAAATAAATTAAAAAGCATTTTGCTAGTCGTACCATCGAGTTCAGCGCTACTGAATTCGGGGTCAGAGCTGCGGTGCAAGAGCGGTGGGCGTTTGCCCAGCGCCGCCACGCGTGAGCCGGATCGTGCAGCTTTAGGGGCCTCGAACGAGCTCATGACGGGGCGGAGAGGCTTGAGGTGTGCCCCTGCAGCACCAGATTATAAGACCAGTCGCTACGTTTAACGCCTATTTTTAGGAAACTGATGCGATGAGACTAAAACGCAGAATATACGGTACTTCTTCACGTTGAAGTGGTTTTGGGTGTCTGCAAGAGCTTAGAGAACCAGGTCACCTGGCAGGTGAGACGAGATTGTTTGTTAAACGGTGAGGTATATGTAGGATCCGGTGCTGATGAGCCCTGGAGTTTTCTGAAGTTGACGTTTGAGTTGCAGCTCATCATTTTTCACATCGCGAACCCTCTCATGGAAAATGGAACCTGGATTATGCGTCCAAGATGCCACAGGTTGTAAGCTGGAAGCGCATCGTTATATCGAACGTACCGAACCAGTTTGCCGTGTTCAAAGGTAGCTTGGGATCCAAAAACCGCCTTTACTGGGTTGGTTTACCCGTGCAAACTGTGTACTGCACAAACATCAAGCCGAAGTGGAACATGCAAGGATCAACACCGAAGCATTAGTTCGTAGTGCACGTTATCTTTAACGGGCGCAATCTCGGCACCGGTAGCAGAGCTTCGATCAGTCCGATGTGAAGGTGGCATCCTGGACACTGCGCTCTAGATTTCCGATCGGTTTGTCCTCACTGCATCGGTCACACATTCAAGACACAACTACGTGTACCAGGACGCACGTTCGCGTGTCGGTTCCTACACAGATCAAATCGCCGAGAAACATTGAATCAAAGTTCGTTAGCGAAGGTATCGAGCAGCGCAGATCGGTTGAAGTGGTGGATATTGCAGATATCTTCGCGTGCGCCATGAGTTACGCCGATGGATAGCCTGGATCCAGAAACTCTCTCGTAAAAGTACCAAAAGTATCCAACCAACAATTTCCATACATTTTTACAGATGTTGAGGTTCGGACAATACTCAGTGGTGCATTTGATAAAGTATCGGGTAAGGGTTCAGCTGATCAGACAGATCATCAGTGGGTCAGCAACAATTGTTGGGGCACATCAACACTCCGAGTAACCCTGCCTCCTTTGTCCACTAGAAACACCAATCGTCTTTACCATGTGTCGGTCCTTTTCAAGGTGACATGCCGCTGTCGCAGACTCACACAATTAAATAACCCGGCCATGAGCTTGTTACTGGACTCCAAAGCCTGCGTTGCACTCCATTTCCTAACTTTCGAGGTCGCTGCAACGAGCATCAAAGTACCTACCCATGGTTGGTCCAACATCCATTGCATTCGCGCCCGTGTCGCTCTCGCGCTCTCAAGCTGCACGACTTGAGACGATGATGAAGCAGCAAGTGCAAGATGCTGTTCTTGCTCGTACTGCGCAATTATCTAAAGACAACCATCTCGATTCGGACTGGCGATTCGTGAGTTCACTCGGTCAACTCAAGACTTACAAGCTGCGAGGTACGGACTCGTTCTGCTCCACCTCGTCATGGGCAACGACACTTGAGCGGAGTAACCGGGCAACAGCTTGCAACGTCAACGACCGAATCAGCTCGGGGTCTCACACTTGGGCTACACGCAGTCGAAGCAGCGTTCGCAGTCGCTACGGGAGGATGTCGCTCTCTCGTAGAACTGTTGGGGCCTCTATTGGACGTCGGGATCCTCTTAACCCACGACCGCCACTCCGATCCTTCCGTACGTTCGGTCGTGTCCAGGGAAACTATCGGGATATTGTCGACGCGCACCACTCGTCCAATTCGGTCGACTTCATCCAGCAGCAGAAGTTGTTATCGCCTGTAGTGATCGATGGTGCAGTCTTACACACAATCCGAGCCACCAAAGACAGCTATTTGGGGCTCAAGTGGATCGCCGAGAACTCGTTCGCTGGTAAACGTGATGTTTGTTTTGTTGAGATGGTGGGTTATACGATCAACACCAATGGCCAGGAGATTGGTTTCGTAGCAATGGCTTCCGTGGACGTCCCTGAGTGTCCAGAACTTGGATCCATGAAACTTACGCGTGTGCGGATGAAGCGCACGATACTGGTGATACCGTCCTCTGACACTCCCAAGGCAACTTCGGACGTCTTCGTTATGGGTGCTAATGAGACGAACGAGTCGTCATTGATCGCTCACGCTCATTACCGCTTGAATATGGCTGTTCTTAACGACATTTCACTTGTGATCGACTCGCAGAACATTGCCAAGGAAACCCTCGCTCTGCACAAGAACTGGGTGCCGGATGAATGCCGCCCGGCATGCAACATCTGCAACCGCAGCTTCCACTTCATGTATCGACGGCGACATCACTGTCGTCTGTGTGGTGATGTTGTCTGCAAAACCTGCTACGTTACTCGTGCTGTTCCTGGAGCAGATGTGGAAGAAGGATATAGCTGCAAACCCACAGATACGATGATGATCTGTCAGACCAAGTTCTGTGTGCGCTGCGTCATGGGACTCCGAGCAATGGACAAGCGATTGGACAAGTTTTCGCAACAGATATCCAAGATGCTGTCGCTTAATGTGGACAACTTGAACCTGTCCAGGAGTAACGTGGACAATGTATCACCTGCTTCAAAAGTGCGAGACTCGTCGATCACATACTTCAAACGCGGCTCCAAGCAGAAGCACACTTTAAACCTGGATCAGCTCTACAAGATGTCAGCCGACAGTCCAGAGGTCGATTTCGGGTCCTATACTCGCACTACAGTTGCTGGAGCCATGCCTTACGGTTCAGGCGGTTCCAAGTATGTCCGGTCATCACTTGCTGTGGATCCGTCGCACTCTGATTCGTACGGTAAACTCCGAGCACTGTCGGGACTGAGTCGTCACAGCTCAACCGCGAGTCTTGGCTGTGAGTTCGACATCTTTGAGGAGAAGGTGATCCTTAATATGGACAAACTTGGTCGAATCGTAGCGATCTAGCTACCATGAACGACAAAAGAATCAACCGTTGTAGTTGCCGAACGAAGGCAAAACAACATGATCGTTTAGCAGACGAGGTGTAGACGAAAGCAAGTCTACCTTCTAATGAATTTTATTTTATATTTTAAGCGGTTAACGCCGGTAGCACTCGGGGCGAGCTCTGCATCAGCCCCGCATACCGGGAACTCAGTACCCAGCGGCTTCGGCTGCCGTCCTCGCGATCTAAACTTTGACTGTAAAAGCTTCCTACCGGTAGTGTTTCCATGCAGTAGATCACAGTTCGGCTATCTGGTTATGCATTAGATAGTAGATCTGCTCAGCAGGTCCACATGGTCGGAGTCTCTGGGTCTCCTTCCTTTCACTTCAGTTCCTCATCTTGCCGGTAGCTACAGCACAATGCGGTCCATTCAGATCCAGCAGCTGGATCCAATAAAGCGACAACACCGTTTAAATCTGGTCGCGTTGGAAGTTTTTTTTTCTCGAGTCATCGCATCAAATGATTCTGAGCACAGTCAGAAAGAAAATGAACTCGCTATTGGTAAAAGGCCCTCAGCTTCGTTCGCAAGGGGTAATACGACTTCAGCTTTCACAGCACAAGGATCCATTGTAAGAATCATCCGAAATAAGTTATTGTTTTAAAAAGAGAAAAACTTAAAATACATTATTGGATAAATTCCATATGTATTAACTCAGCTGTTAACCAAACTTTTCACCCTTTAACCCAGTCTTAAAGCGTGTTTTACACTCTTTAAACATGATTGGCAAAAATAAGTAACTGTCGCAATCCACAATTTCGCAAAAATAAGTTATTTAATGAAAAATATTGTATTGTAAACCCAATACAACGATTATTTCGGAATGCCTGCTCGTGAATGACTTGGAATGCACCGAGTTAATTGGCATTGACGAGGTTCGCCTCAACTTACTCGAACTGTAAGGAACCAAAGCTCTGATCCCCCCAGATGTGACTGTCACTTGAGATTTTTCTCGATCTGCCGCTGTGTTCTATGCGAACTCCACGTCCGTCCGTCTTGTATGAAGCTGCTCTTGTGGATTGTTGGAGAAGGTGAAGAAGGACGACGCTCTCGGGTTTAAATCAGGGTAGTCGAGCTCCAGAAACTCCTCAAGCATTTCAGTTGCCGACATGTCAATGTCGACCGGGAGCCTTTTCGAAACTTGTGGTGAGAACATCGATTTATCGACCCCACGAATCCCCACAACGCAACGCAAACAAAACTTGACCTGACGCAAATCCGAAACCTCGTAGATTCTCGTCTAAAGCCGAATGGCGCGATTGACGTAATAGGTTCTGCAGATGACGTCACCACACATTCGATAGTGGCGACGTCTTCGAGAGATGAAGCGGAACCTCCGACTGCAAATGGTGCACGATGGATGAATGTTGTCCGGTATCCAGTCCTTCCGTTGTGCAAGGCTCTCTCTGATGATGTTCTGGGAGTCAATGATCCGTGAAATACCGTTGAGGATGGACATGCGTAGTCGATACTGACTGTTGGCGACAGTTAACTCGCTTTTGCCCATGACGAAGACTTCGGAGGTTGCTTTGGGGTCGTCTACTGTTGGAACGACCAGCATTGTGCGCTTCATCCGCACACGAGTTAGCTTCAAGGACGTGAGTTCCGGACATTCAGGTACATCCACTGACGCTGAAGCTACAAATCCGATTTCTTGGCCTTGGTTGTCAGTGGTGTAGCCTACCATTCGACGAAACATACATCGCGCTTGCCTGGGAAGGAGCTCTCAGCGAACCACTTGATCCCCAGGTAGTTCCCTTTAGTGGCGTGAATGGTACGTAGAACAGCTCCGTCGATCACTGTAGGGTTCAGTAGTTTCTGCTGCTGAACGAAATCCGCAGAGTTGGCTGCGTAGTGGACCCCGACAATGTCGTGGTAGTTGCCCTGGACACAACCAAAGGTGCGGAAAGACTGAAGGGATTGAGGGGGTCGACGTTTGTCCTCCTTCCGACAAACACTACCAACCGTTTGACGAGTCCTGTGGTTGGCCCAACTGACTCGACTGCTCTGTCCTCCCGTACTGGCACGTTCGTTCAAATTGCACGCTGTTGAACGTGTGGTCGTCTCAAGTGTCGTTGCCCAGGAAGAAGTGGAATTGAAAGGGTTGGAACCTCGGGACTTGAAGGTTTTAAGCTGTCCAAGGGAGCCAACGAAACGCCATTCCGAATCAAATTCGTTGTCTTTTGCTACCTGTACGGAACGAGCGAGAATCGCGTCTTGAACCTGCTGTTTCATCATGCTCTCGAGCCGTGTAGCTTGCTGCCCTGAGAGCAATACTGGTGTAAACGCCTTCGATCTGGTAGTTGCCATTTGACTTGTACGAGGAAGTCACAATTAGAAATGAAAGTTTCAATGCAGCGACTCGACTCGGGCGTGTACTCGTGGTAATAGTTCGGCGTTTACTGTTTTTCTAAGCGGATTGTCGCTACAGAAGTCAATCAAGTTTTTATCTGCGGCGCCACTATTGGTACTGTATCTACCTGCAACTGAAAGTTCATACCAGACAATTGCAATGCACTCGGGCATTTCGAAATAATCGTTGTATTGGATTTACAATACAATATTTTTCATTAAATAACTTATTTTTGCGAAATTGTGGATTGCGACAGTTACTTATTTTTGCCAATCATGTTTAAAGAGTGTAAAACACGCTTTAAGACTGGGTTAAAGGGTGAAAAGTTTGGTTAACAGCTGAGTTAATACATATGGAATTAATCCAATAATGTATTTTAAGTTTTTCTCTTTTTAAAACAATAACTTATTTCGGATGATTCTTACAATAACATTGCAATACTATGGACTCTCCATCGACAATCAGGTCCCTGAAAAGGTGAGACGAGGAGGAGCTCAGTCGCATCCTTGTGCTGTGAAAGCTGAAGTCGTATTACCCCTTGCGAACGAAGCTGAGGGCCTTTTACCAATAGCGAGTTCATTTTCTTTCTGGCTGTGCTCAGAATCATTTGATGCGATGACTCGAGGAAAATAAAACTTCCAACGCGACCAGATTTAAACGGTGTTGTCGCTTTATTTAGCGGCTACGTCTCGTTCTAATGTGTGCGCAGTAGTTGTCTGGTTGGGGCGTTGTCATCTCTTTGGTCTAGGGCATAGTGTCTACATTATAAGGCATTGGAGACTGGAGGTGGGTGAATTTGACCGCGGAATTCCTAACCGCGACCTGATTGAAAACGTGACCAACATTCAGACCAGTCATGCTTGCGGCGAGAGCTGCCGCTAACCGGAAGGTAGCAGATGCAAAACGTGCAAGAGAAGCCAGCGAGTGGAATGTTGTACATGATAATGGCGAAGATGGAGAAATTGCTGCACCATCGCCTCTTATTGAAGGTGAAGAAAAAACTGAGGTAGCGACGACTCAAGACCAGACAAAAATCCCACCAACAATAACAGACAAAAGCAGTTCAGTCGACAAGGCTGGGGGCAGTGAAAACACTGAGGAAGATAGCGATCTCATTCACAAAATCCCTTTAGATGGTCTCACGGGTTACAGACTCCTTTACGTTCGACTGGCGAACGTGGCGATCTCGACCCTCAACAACACGTGGTTTAACTCGCTCGTGATGTTATGTATTTCATGGGCTTCACTATCGGTTGGTCTTCAAACGTACCCTGTACTAGGAGAGAGTATCATTCTGAACGATATGGACTTTGGGGTTCTCGCAGTTTTCATCCTTGAGGCATTTATAAAAATTCTGGCAGAAGGACTTTATCCTTGGAGATTTTTTACAGGAAAAGAAATGAGGTGGAACTGCTTCGACTTTACAATTATTGTCATGAGTTTACCGATATGGGGATCAGCTCTCGGAGGTAGCAGTATCGCCATTCTGCGTATGCTACGTCTCATGAGAATTATGAAGCTGGTCAAGCGGGTTCCGCAGCTTTATATGATTGTCATGGGGCTAATTGGTGGTTTGAAGTCTATCGGCTACATTATGCTTCTACTTTTCCTCGTATTTTATCTCTACGCCATCTCGGGGATGTACGCGTGGCAAGATAATGATACTTTTCACTTCCGTAGTGTTCCGATCGCTATGGTTACGCTCTTCCGAATGAGTACACTGGAGAATTGGGCGACAGTAAGTTCTTTTTATCTCTTTCATTTTTTTTAATCTAACATTTATCTACATAGATCATGGATATCAATTACTTCGGTTGTGATCGCTTCGATGGCGGATATTACTCGACAGATCCGGCTGCTGCAGCGAGTTTCCAGTTCTGCAATGCTACTCGCATATACGGGGCTAATGTGACCGATAGCTCTCTTACTTCTCAGCGAGCGATGAATCAAGTGATGGCTACATTATACTTTATCACTTTCATCCTCATTTCGGCCTTCGTCATGCTTTCTCTCTTCATCGGTGCCATTACCATGAGTATGACCCAGAGCATGGAACACATGAAAAGAGCGCAAGAAGAAGCAGAAGCTAAGAAGAGAGCTGAAAAGGCTCGGAAACGAGCTTTGGAGGCTGAACAACGAGCTCGTGAAGCAGAGAAGAAACGTGCGGCCGGTGAAGCACGACTGAACAGCGAGGACCCCAACAAGACAGGAAAACTCTCTGCTGCTGAACGTAGAGAACGGCAGAAAATGCGTGAAGTCCTGATGCAGACGTGGGATGACTGTGATCTGACCGACATTTTATCCCAACATCAAGGTGACACCAAGAGTATCAAAGGGGCATACCTGACATTGGCTGGATATGCGACGAAAATCGTAGAGCATCCTAAGTTTTCGCTCTTTGTAACGTGTGTGATCATTCTTGCTGGAGTGATGGTGGGGCTTCAGACATCATCCGAAGTCGTTGATGTGCTTGGAGTTCTACTTACCGGTCTGGATACAGCCATTCTCGTGGTTTTCACAGCTGAAGTGATTTTGAAAATACTTGCGGAAGCTTTGGAGCCTTGGAACTACTTCCGTGGAGCCTGGAATGTATTTGACTTTATCATTGTGGTCGGTAGCTTTACGCGTGGTTCTGGTGGGATGCTTACGATGCTGCGGCTTCTTAGACTGTTGCGTGTACTCAAACTCGTGAGAGCATTTCCACAGTTGCAAGTGATCGTTTCTGCCTTGATTAAAGGTGTGGGCTCCATTGGTTACATTGGTTTGATCTTGTTGCTGTGCTTCTACGTGTTTGGCATCGTCGGGAACATGCTTTTTGCTGAAAACGATCCGTTCCACTTCCAGTATTTGCACTTTGCTATGATCACGCTTTTTCAATTGGCGACGATGGATGGCTGGAGCGATGTGCTGTATATCAACTACTACGGTTGTGATCTGTATGGCTACGATGCCTATCGAACACTTGGATACACGTGTACGCACCGACCGACTGGTTTTCTAGCTGTGCTGTACTTTTGTTCCTTTATTGTTCTTGGTGCAATGGTACTTATCACACTATTCATCGGTGTGGTAACTACCAGTATGGAGGAAGCTACACAGGAAATGGAGGCTGAGAAGGAGCTACTACGTCGTGTCGATGTGCTACGTGAACAGCACGGGATTGAAGCCAAAGTATGTGCTTCATACATGCAAGTGTTCCACATGCTGGACTTGGACGGCAGTGGCTCAGTGGAAGAAGCAGAATTGCGTACCGGATTGGCAGCTATTGGCAAATACCCGAGCTACGAAGAACTGAAAGAAATGATGGACATCGTGGATGAAGACGGTAGTGGGCAGATTGATATCGTGGAATTCGTCGAGTTCATGATTCACGTACGGGAAAAGTCCACTCAACAGCACGCGGCTCGATTGGCTGCAGTGGCGGAGGAAGATGCAGCATTACCTGAAGAAGAGGAAGCGAGACGGGATTCAATTTCAGAGGCAATTGACGCAACGGAACCCTCCTCAACTACGTTTACCAAACGGAAAAGCACAAATGACACAGAGGACGTTGTACTGGGTCAAGAAGCTCGAGTTATCGCTATCAGAACAAATACTGACGAGGATATTGACGGTACTGTCGCGCCGTTCATCAAGACGCCAAGTCGGTCGTGGTCATCTCCTCGATCCCCGTTATCTCGGAACTCGCCAGGTTGCAACGTAATGCCTTATCTATCCGATAAAGAGTCTCACGATGCCACAGAGGTACCTCATAGCTCAAAGTCAAGCATTTCTCTTGATATTGATACTCAATCTCAAGAGGGAAGCGATACAGCGCTGCTACCTCAAGAACGACCGCGCTCTAGTCGAGTTTCGAGTAAAATAGTCCCATCGGGATAAATCACTACCTTGAGTCGTAGTACTAGATGGTTAGCACAAATATTAAATCCTATCTCCACAATTGTTTAGCAATTTTCTTTAAGAAGACTGGTACTGCTCGAGACTCATCTTCTGCATTAACGTGAGCTTGATGTTCTCAAAGCCGCCAGCCTTGGCAGCGTCGTAAGGCAGACGACCCCGTTTATCCGTTAGCGTAAGGCTTGCACCGTTTAGAACGAGGTAATCGCAACAAGAAGCAGCACCGGAAGAAGCACTCACATGAAGAGCTGTTTCGTTCTGTTCACCAGCACGTACATTGACGTCCATTCCGTGAGCTAGACACCACATCAGTTCTTTCAGATCTCCACGAGATGCTGCAGCGATGAATCTCTTGGCCAGTTCTAGCTTCAATACGCTGTCATCATCTTCCAGTGCACTAAGCGTTACATCTGGCTCAGCAAAACCGTGGAAATGGTACTTCGCCTTGATGAAACGAGCCTTCTCGTCTCGAATCGTTGTTGGACTGGGCTTGGTCCACCCTTCAGGTATTGTATGTTCCCACACTGTATTTACAACATCATTGCCAAGCTCATCTCGTAACAGGGTCAGGAGTGACATATCCCACGAATCCAAAGCCAGCGAT
Source organism: Phytophthora citrophthora (assembly GCA_031305395.1). Lineage (NCBI taxonomy): Eukaryota > Oomycota > Peronosporomycetes > Peronosporales > Peronosporaceae > Phytophthora > Phytophthora citrophthora. The sequence goes on from JASMQC010000024.1 coordinate 572,201, forward strand.
CGCACCTTGGATTCGTGTACACCTAAGCTTCGGTGGATCCCCGAACACTCAATGCACAAGAGACACCCGATATTAATTGAAACCCATTCAGCTGGCTCCTGTCCACAGTCTGCACAGCACGGGTTCGCTTCCGTAAGTTCATCAATGACTGACTGTTGTTCCGGATGCACTTCCTGACGATGGCTTTGTTTTTCCAGCGCGCTTTCAGTACTGCGTCGTGAAGCCTCAATCCACTCGACCATATCACGAGCACTTGCTGCCTGTAACAACAGTTTAGCGCGGTTGGCGTCGATAACTTCAAAGCAGAAAGGTAGACTCGATCCTTCCAGTTCACGCACACGCGCGAGTAATAGGTCACACACGAGCGTCAAACTGCTTTCTGTTGGATGCTTCCCAGAGCCACCACGCGAGGTGGTTTGAAATAGCTTCCCTGCATGAATCTGGAACCAGCGGCGTTTCCAACTTCTAGCTGGGAACATCGAATTGCGAACGAACAAATAACCCTGTTTAGCGACGCCGCCAGGAGTAGTTGCTACAGTCTCTCGGCTACTTGACGTGTCGGTCGAGATGACTTCTACAGGTAACTCGAGCGATGGGAACGAGTCGCTTGAAATGGTCGTGTCGACGCTCAGTGTACCCGCTGCAACAGGAGATGGCGATTCATTTCCGTAACTTAAGCTGACGATCTCGACATCTTGCAATAAGCGTTTATCCAGTAGCTCTCGTTGCGAAGCCCACATCAGCTCGTCCTGCTCGAAATCTTTCCGTGAAATCTGCATCATTTCTTGGCGTTTACGAAGCGTAGGCTCCACAGACTTCACGAGTTCATGACAAGCGTGGAAGTGTCCCAACTGAGCGTACAAGATCGAGTTAAAGCACTCGACCAAGACGAATTTCTTCATACAGTCAATCCGGTTCATGTAGCGAACTAGGTCAAACCGAGCAAGTTCAAATCGCCGGCGAATCATCACAACTTCTCGTTCCAAAGCTCGTTGATGTTTATCACTTCCATTTTGCACTGGTCCCGTATCCAATCCAAGGATGTTGTTATTGCTTCCACCTAACACCGTAGAGGCTGGTGGTGTCCCTGTGATAGTATTTTCCCCAGCTCCACTGTGGCTCCCCATCGGCAATGCTGGGCTTCCAAGCCCCATCATTCCAGTAGCCTCTCCTCCACCAGTAGGAGTACTAGTGCCATTAGTTTGTTGCCCAGGTTGTCTCGACTTACTCAGCAATTTACCTAGCAGCGTCTCATACTCATCTCCCAACCTCGTAACCTCCTTTCTGAGTTCACCTGCTTCCTTCAACAATTCCTTCTCTGAGAACTGCTGGATTGATCTGCTCAAAAGCGACTCCACTCCAAGCAACATACTCACTCTTGAGCTCTGTACCTGTGCCAACGTATCATGCATATCTCCAAACAACTCGGACAAGCTGCCTAATTCCGGACAACTTGTAGAGAAGATCGCCCGTGCATGTTTGCGCTGAATCAACTCATCAGCCAACGCAGTCTCTTCTTCTCCAAAGTTCCTCCCTGCAGCTGCATACTCCTTTGAGTGTGCCACCAGCTCCTTCAGCAAAGCTCGGAGTCCCGTAATGGACTCCTCGAAGCTCTCCAATTGGCGACGGAACATGGGCGAATCCTCCACGAAGTCCAGCACCACATTCTTGCTACAGCGAATTAGTACCTTCTCTCGGGTCTCGTCCATGTCAGAGGTGACTCTGAACCGTGTGGACGCAGGCGACGTCACGATGCGTGGCGTGGGTTGTTTCTTGTCCTGTTGCAGCTTAGTCTCTTCCCCATTCAGCCCAGCCATTGCTGCGTTGCTTTCAGCTGCTAATTCCTTCTTGTCGCCACACAATTCTCTGCTTCGCTTCTCCTGAGACTCATTAATCGCGTCGAATTGCGCCACTTTGTCAAGATCTTCAGCCGGAAGAGAGCCAAAACGCTCCTTGTACGCGTCCAGCTGCGTCTGTAGACTCAGAATCATCAGATCCTTCTTCAGGATCACCTGCTGCAGCTCTGCAACTGCGTCATTGGACGCCTTCGCTCCCCCGTCGCCGCCTCGCCAGGCATTAAATGCCTTCATGCTCCTTCAAGTGTCCGCTCCGCGTCCGTTATGAAAAATGAATCGATTTTTAGCCAATAGAAAGCTGAAGAAAACAATAATATTGCTAAGAGACAGTAATTTGAAGTGAAAAAAATGGTGTCTAAAAGGATAAAGTTATCATGCTCTGTTGGCAAGAACTTCCTTCTTCTGGAAGGTTGTTGCTGTCCTGTACGTTGCATTGACTGCTATTGCAGAAAAATTACTGCTTGGCTCCAGCGAAAACATCGGCGAACTGATCCTCCGGCAGCTCGCGTTCGGGTTGACGCTCCTTGCGCTCAACCTCCGCGGACTTGCGAGACACATAGCGATCACGCTTGTCGGCCTTGGCATCACGACGGCTCTCATTGGGCGACACGTAGTGCTCGTTCTGGTACAGCGTCTGGCCGCCGAAGCTGCCGTCGAAGATCCGAATGGGCGTGATGACAAAACGAGGTCCGATTTCAATAAGCTGCACGAGGTCTTCACCGCGGTGCAGAGCAGCCAACTCCGCCTTCTTGGTGTCAGCATCGTCTGCCAGCTGGTAGTTGCGGCACCAGACCTTGCCGTCCGCGTAGTAGAAGCTCATGACGCGGTCAATAAACGGCTTGCTCTTCGGGTGAGCCTTGGGCGTGCCCCACACCTGCGTAAAGAGCTTCTTGATCACCTGAAGGTGCGGAGCGTCATCAAACGACTTGTCGAAGGTCAACAGAGGGCGAGAACCGGCAAGAGCGTTTCCTGTCATCTTCAGTTCGTCCATGGTGTGCACTGGACAATTGACAAAAACCATTAGACCCCAAGAAATCATAATGAAAACAATAATTTGTGCTGATATACACACCATTTTGCACGAGGAACTTGGCACTGGGGCCCGTGCCGACGCGGCTGACCCACATGTAGAGATCCTGGCGCTTGCGAGCTTCCAGGAAGATGGTGGTGTTGCATCCCTTGATCTCAGCAATCTCGTTGACAACGTGCAGCGTGTCCTTGGCGTCCAGCTTGACCTCGCGCTTGTGGTGCGGCAGAAGCTTGCGGAAATCGTCCATGAGGTGGCGGTAACGCGTCGTGATGCCGCGCGACGAGAACACCAGCACTCGCTGCTTGTTGATGTACTTGCTGCCACCTGCCGTGGCCAATTTCTGCTTCTTGGCCTCCTCCACTGCATCTGCCTGCGCGCCAGTCTCATTCTCGCGTCTCCTCTTCATCATGGCCATGGCTGCTGCTTCCAGTCTACGGGTGACACACTAACGAGAGCTGCTCAATGACCAAATGGATAATGGCTGGTGCGCAGTGCGAATACACAAATGTATCGTCTTTGCCACATTCACAAAATATGGTCACAGATTTTGGTATGCATAATTATACTGTATACATACCAGGGTATTATACTGTTCTTTTAGCTCTCAAGCTAAAAGCTACGCTGTTTCGGGCCATTTCTAACCGCGGTAGTTCAAGTTACACCGAAATTGTAAAAATCTGAGGCGTTTCTGGAGCCATCTCAACGTGCGGCAGCAGCGCTTATTCACTTGCATTTGTATGCTTTCGGCTTCCGCACGGGACGCCCCCACAGATTTGCGAATCACAGGTAAAGTTAGTGGGACCTGCTTTAGAAAATTAGCGGTTTGTAGCCACGATACCTTGGCGTAACTTCACTGTACTTTGCTGGTTTAGGTTCACGAAGGCACCCCACCCGTTTGCAGCAACAGTCGCAGTATCAAAAAGTCGCATAGAAACGATACTTAAAAGGGAAGTAACGGTCGCATGCGATTCTAAAACGGATACAACGCTTTGCAGCAGCCATTCTGCAAAAGTTGCCAAGGTGCCTCCTCTTGGCCAATAGCAGCAGCGTTCCATATTTAGCCTTTTTGTCCTAACTTGCGGTGACTAAGGGAGAAAGTATCTGAGTGGGATCATTTCTTAAGATCATAGAAATCAGCATTCTCTTTGTGGCCTTGCAGGGTACATGTACCCATGCGATACAAATGAGCTCTAATCAGCACCAAGTTACATTACAAGCTACATCACTCGCGCAAATTTGTCAGCACAACAACATTTGCGCTGATGATTTGTCATGTCATTTGATTTAAAATAATACCCCTAACACAGCAAAAGATCGCCTGCAGTGGAGGAATGTCGGTCTTGGCGTAGATGCCCAAGCGGGAGGTGTTCGTCCATTCCAGCTCATACAGCGCGCAGTTGAGCTTGCACGAGCGGTTGATACAGCGACTTTCGTTGCCACATCTCGCTGCGTCGATGAAGATGTTCTTGGCCCCGTCCCAATTCGCCTTGGTCTTCATGCAAACCTGGTAGCACCGGTCCGACCGTTCGAGCACGTCAGGACCAAGCAGTACTTCGCCCACATACTCAATGATGAAGGCATCATTCGGAATAGCGACATCAGAGACGACGCCGAACCCCACGCGCGTCCGGATCAAGTCGAGCGTGTAGTGCTGCATCATGCGGTTGCCGCACTCGGGCCCAAGGAAGCAGATAGAGTCGTCGCAGACAATATTCCTGATAGGCGTTGATGCACGAACTGGTAGCCCTCGTACCGTTCACGGCAACGCAGCGGTCCAAATCACACCCGCAATCATCGCGGTAACTTGGGGGAGTGCTTGGAGACAGGGAAAGGCTGGAAGCAGTAGAAGACGTTGTGGGAGATGTGGACTACCTCGGACGGCCACGGGCAGATCTCAACTACGTCGTAGTCCCCACCGACAAGTGGCAAGCCCTCGGTAGGTGCCATATACGTGGGCATTCGCTGCTTCTGGCTATCACTGCGTCCATGCGTTCGATCAATAAGCCACAGCCATGCTTGCTGCGCCTTGGTGGTTCGAGACGTTGGCTGGATACGACCTGATGGTTGAGCGACCGAGGAGGTATCCTTGCGCGCATGGAGCTCGGCGTTGTGGGCAGACCCGGCCGCGGACATCAAGGTTGTACAGGTGCAGAGGTGAGAAAACTATACCTTCCGATCGAGAAATGCATGTGGGTGGGTGGAATGATGTAGTTCATATTACGTCGAGCGGAGTGAGCGTGCGTACGAGAGCGTGTCGATGGACGCTTCACCAAGAAGGTACGGTGACTACATTTTCGAAGCATTGCATTTATGGAAAAGTGGAAGTGCGTCTGATGCTTTGGATTATATTTTGACGCTTTTCAGCATTGCGCAGCAGTAGTATCAGTCAATAACACCTGCATTTTTTAGCTCTGGTTTACACGCGCTGGATGGAAGCTACGGAAGATGCCCGGGCTTAATTGTGCAGAGTTCACAGCGACGCGACGAATAGGTGGGTAGATCGGGTCTAAGGTAGCAGGTCCGCAACCGCATCGAACGTCAAGGAACCTTTGTGCTTGGATCTATGGCGTTTTGGCTTCGTTGCCACTGGGTCGAACGTTGAGGGTCGCCGCATTTACAAACAAAGGGGATGCGAAAACGCGTGGGCCCGCTAAAATTTAGTTTGTCGTGGTGGAAATGGTAGCCTGCAGAAGCGAAGTGAAGGCTCATGCGCATTCACGGGGTCATCCATTTACAAATTTACTACGATGCCGACAACCCTCGAGCTACTGCGCGCAGAACTTCAAGAACAGGAAGCCGAAGAAGCCCGACCGGCGCTGCGAAGTTTGGATGAAGTGCGTTCATTCATCAGCAACACCCAGCCCGCGCCGAACGTGAACATTTCTCTCGAGATGTGTCTTCTTCGTATCGAGGAACATGAGGATAAGTGGCGTCTCGAGTTGGTCAACTTTGCAGATGCTGGAGACTTCCCAGTTCTGCTCGAGCAGTACCAGCCGTTGGATGTTTCGCGTCGCAACAAGTATGTCTTTGGGTTGACACTCTGGAAAAGCCGGAACGCCTCCATGAACAAGCTTGAGTATCGACAGGGGTTCTGCTACCGATTCGACAAAGTTCACTCTCTCAAGGTGCTGTACGGGAACTTGGTGGGCAGTATTCAAATTCGCCAGCAAATGCGCGCAGAGCCTGTCGTCACCCCGCAGCCTAGCGACACCTTGATCCCGGAATCGGCAGGTGTTTCTATGTCTAGCAACCTGACCTGTGGAAGCTCAAGCCATGTCAGCGGCGACGAACTGGCAGCTACTTTACAACGGGACCGGGATGGTGCTCGGCTAACACCACCGCAAACCCCATCGACATTGGACGATGAACTGCCGGTTGCCACGCCCGCTACAAAGGCCTCCACAAAACGTAAGCCACACAAGGAAAATGGAGTTGGGGCTTCAACGAAGTATCGCAAACAGAACCCAAAAGCACTATCCTTCGAGTCACCACCCAGAGCAGCCATTATTCCGTGAGCAACAAGGCTGTGGAATTCGCGGAGAAGCTTGCATTCGACATTCATGTTCTTAAGCGCATACTGCATCTCAATGAAAGGCGTTGAAATATTGTGAGCATGTGGGCCATGCTGACTGTTATCAAACGAAGTGTGGTAACCGTCATCGAGCCGTTGAGCCCCATCTCGATGTGATTTGCATCTTCGGCGAACATCATGCTAAAAGTGCTAAAATAACTAAACCTCGCAGCCAACCTGAAAGCGAGCTTTATTTTATTTTGTTCTCCCACGGACAAATGTCCATTCCTAGGCGCAGGAAGAGTCGGCAGTTCGACAGAACGCCAACAGCGGGGGCTGAACCCGCAAGCAGGACGCAAGTAGAAGATCGTCCGGCTCTCCGAAATGGCCTTCGTCATGCTGGCCCAGTTCGGAGTACAACTACAGCTTCAGCTACGAATAGCATCGCCACCAGTTCCTTCTTCGAGAGCGCTGCTGTTCGAGCTTGGTATAATGGATCCAGTGTGCTTCCGGATTTGGATCCCGCCATATTCGGCTCAACCGCTACTCAATCAGGTTGTGAGGGTGACGGTTGTACAGATACAACTGCTACATCGCCAACTCAACCCCCCCCAGACCAACGATGACGTGAACACGGGCACACAATCTACACAGCTAAGGGGAGCACCAAGCGAAGGTGGCGTTTACACGGAAACTGAACTGCGAGAAATGGACAGCGATATGGCGTTCGTCGTTCCGACACCCCACCGAAACAAGCAACTGATCGCTGAAGCAGCATCTATGATGGCCGTTGCATCAGAAGAAACATGGCCGTGTTGTATATGCGAACAGAATTTCCCTCGGAGTCATATCGAGGTAGCACCGGTTACAGACTCATTTGTCTCCGTACGGTAGCCCTAGTGGTGACTATCACTGAAGTATCTGATTGGGTATTTTGTGAAGCTCATGCGTAGGTGCCTTGTTGTCCATCCAGATGCCGAAATTCCAGATTTCATTATGAACCAGTATGACGCATCGGGAGTAGACTCTCGTGTTACCGGATTACTTTTGTATCCACCTGGTACGTAGGCGGTGTTTGCTTCTGGCATGTGCAGTATACACACGGTTCTTACGACTTGGTCTGAAGCGATTTTTGTCGAAAGTGATACTGTCACGATGAATGTATGTGCTGGATGCAGGAAGCACATTGAATCCCAGCAATACACTGTTCCCCCTCCGTGCGCCATTGCAAATGGAAATTATACTGGGCATCTACCAAAGAAGTTCCAAGCTCTCACATCTACAGACGAGCAAGCCGTTGTGTTTCGCTGTCCCTGGTCAGTGGAGGGACTTGCAAGACCATCAAATCGCACCACTATGTGGTTCAAAATACGGAAGGACCGATTGTTGAGATGCTGCCTCGAGATTTATCGTCACGAGTCCGCGTGACAATGGTCGGCAGTATGACCCCTACCCAAGTTGCCGTGTGTAAGAAGAAGTACAAGCTCAATCTACCGTTGTGTCGTCAGTTCCTGAAACTACTGAGTGCTATCAATTCCGAATACAAGCGCCGTTCTGAGTCGCTACAGGTACAAGCCCCCTGGAGCCAAGAGGAAGCAATTCCGACGTCTGTAATCGTCGTCCGAATCTCTTCCCCTGGTGCTGTTCCAGACAGCGAAGACGTTGTTGAAGATACCAGAGACGAGAGCACATATTCGTCATTCGGATCCGCAGTAGACGAAGGTGCGGATAAACAAATGAAGGTTGCTGGATTGGCGTGTCTAGTTTTCTATTACAACCGCAGCAACAGAACTGGGCCAACATACTCGTCCGGAAGTCGAATGTATACGAGTCAACGGCTAGATGGGCTGTGTGTGTGAAGATGTTTCCTACACTCTTCCCCGGAGGGTGTGGAGGCCCTGATGAGCCTCGGTTGAAACCGATGTCAGTCCGGAAGTGGGTTCTTCGGTGCCTTCAAGTACACGGGCGTCAATTCGAAACACACCATGCATTTATGCTACTTGCTTTCGACTATCTGGCCTCGGAGGACGCTAGACGAACGCTTTACGTGAAGATGAATGTGAAACGACAGGCTTTGAAAGCTGCAGAGATCCCACGCAGCACTGTCCAAGCAGCAATAAAATACTTCAACCACATGACGGTCTGTCGGTCGAGGGGTATCAAGCCGCGACCACCGTCGCTCGACGTACAACAGGTGATAGATGTACGGAAAGGCCTACATGTACCAGAGACTGCCTTCTACGGCTCCAACGCCGGGCGGATGAGAGCGCGCCATGACTTATTTGGATTGATGAAGAGGTTTGGTCCGCTCCAGATCTTCTTCACGGTATCGCCGGACTCAGCAGGATCGTACAGCATTGGAATTAAATCAAGAAGGGTATCGCAGACTATGATTCAGGAAGCTAATGTGGAACTTCTACCTACTAGAGCTGAGCGGAAATCAATAGCTGGGAGACATCCTGTAGAGTGTGCCCGTTATTTCTTGCGAGTGATGAAAACAGTTGTGGAAGTTTTACTGGGTTGGGACCCAAAGCTTAATGCGCCAAAGCGCGGTGGTGGAATTTTTGGTGTGGTTAGAGCGTTCGGGGCGGCAACAGAAACCCAATTAGCTGGTGACTTGCATGTGCACATTGCAGTGTGGCTCTATGGATTTCCAACGACGGCAGAAGCGTACGGAGAAGCATTGAACCGGGATTCTGCTTTCAAGTTGCGGATAGTGGATTTAGCTGACAGTGTACTCTCAACGAAGCCCCCCTGTATTATCAACGAGCGAAGATGCCCGAAGTGCCTAGCGATGGATTCGTTGCAAGCAGTTATACCTGGTATTGATGCGTTTAGGAGACCTGCCGCTGGGGCATCACCTCCATTAACAGCAGAGTGTAAAGTTTGTCACCAAGGATTTCGCGACAAGGATATCATGGAACTCTCACTTAAAGCCGTTGCCGACGAGCATCACGTTCGCGTTGATGCCAGTGCTGCAGACTTTCAAAAGTGCCGTCCTGCCGAAGCAACGGATTCGGACCCACTCGCTTCATCGCTGCTAGTACGGGATTTACAAACGCACTATTGGAACCACTGTAAATCGTGTTTTAAGGTAGGTGTTATCGACACTGATGTTGGCTACATGTATTGCAAGATCCTAACTGTAGTATGGCTTGCAGTCAACGCTGCGGACGCCAAAAGCAAGCGTGTGTAGATTTTTCAAGCCAACTGAAGTAAACTGCGGCAGTACAACCATCGATGGTAACACTCAGCTGCGGCTTCATCGTGCGATCGGCTGTGAATATGTGAATCCGTACAACCCCGTGGTGATGACAACGCTCAAGTGCAACCACGATGCCCAATTCGTTCTCAGTGGTGGTGCCAAGCAAACTGCCGCGTACGTCATAAAATACTGCTGTAAGCGCCAAAATCCTGTTGAAAACTACGCGGCATTATCACTAGCTGCATTCGCCAAAGCTTCGAAGAAGACAAGTGTGTTACCTCCTGAAACGTCTGCACTCGAGAGGGGTTACCGGATTTTGGGTTCGATGCTCTACAGTGTGACCAACGGCCAAGAGGTTGCTGCTACGATGGCCGCCTTGTACATCCTTCACGAAACACCGTTCTGGTTCTCTCACGATTTCGTGCATGTCAACCTGAAAAACTTGCTTCGGAATCAACTGGACTCCGTCGAAGTTACGGTTTCGCAAGAAAGACGGGGAGGCGGCCAGCCTGGGGCATCTCGAATAGTGCCGGACAGCGCGCTAGAACGGTACGGGAAAAAAGCTTGGAGAACGTGTCTTTCATGGATATTTGTGAGCGTTATGAATATTCGGGTAAAATCGCTACTGTACGACTGGAGACAAGCTCAGGGTCCTCCCGTGAAGCTTGTGCATTTTCCAAGGCACTCTATCGGAAGGTAATGGTTCTGTGCGGAGAAGAGATCCCAGATATCACGTCGAACTTGGATCCAGCTCGGCTGAACTACTACTACACTGCTATCGTAACACTGTTTAAGCCGCACCGCAGACTAGATCCCTGTGGCAGCGAACAAAATCCGCTTGCAGTCTACCGTGACTTCGTTCAAAACGGTGCCATTCGAGATGTTCAGGCTTTACAGCAGTTTGAAGAGCAGTGGAGAGATTATTATCACACACAACGGAGTGATAAAATAGATGATGAATCACCTGAATCTGTTCTACTTAGAACCAGAGCACCTGCAACAGCATCGTCAGTACCTACCGAAAGGTATCCGGACACAGTTCGTCCAGGAGCCGAAGGGGACGAGCCAATGGCCGAACCGTTACCAGACGACTTCCTCGATATCGCTTCTATCATGTCACCAGAGGCTTCAACTACAAAACTGGTTGATGCAGCAGCTGTTACAGTCAATAAGATTCCAAATCTAGGCGTGGTGATGTCATCAGCTTCCAAGCAATATCTTTCGGTGAACCCTACGTTGGTTCCTCCGGATTTTGATTTTGAATCCTATACATCCCGGATTAATAAGCAAAGCACCAGCGATAATCGGTATGGAACCCAGACGTTTATTGAAACATTTCCAAGGGCAGCAACACGGTTGCAGCGATTGGAAGATTGTTATGGTCCCGTTCCTTTCCCGACACATCCTATGAGGCCTCGATGGTCACCCGAATCGTTACTTCAGTTTCCGACGATCGCGATGGTGTCAGAGGCATTTATGCTTAACTTTTGGCAGCATGTGATGTTCGAAGTCGCCGCTCGCCACTTACTGTACGCGTACTCGTTGGATATTGAGAGTACAATTGGAGACCCACTATTTTTACCTGGAAGCCGTCCAACCCCGTTTGAAATCAGGCCTCAGCTGATTTCATACCTTGGAGGGCAAGCTGGAACTGGAAAATCTACAGTTGTTGATGCTCTGCTATCTTTTGCAAGGCTATGGGGGCGAGTTGGTAGCGTGGAGACTTTGGCATTCACTGGCGCGGCAGCTATCAATATACATGGCAAGACATTGCACACGGCTCGCAATCTGAAACTGAGTGGAGCCGAACCAAACTCTCCGCCGTCCAATGAAATGAAGACTCGGTTTAGCGAGGTAGTCTTGGTTATCATCGATGAAATCTCAATAACCGACCAAGCGCTTCTCGGTGGTACTGACTCTGTTTCACGTATGATGTCAATGTCACCGGAGAAATTCATGGGAGGCAAGCACGTTCTGCTTATCGGTGACTACCTGCAGCTTCCTCCTGTAGCGGGTAACCTATGTATGTTGACGAGGATAAACCAAGTTCTGTTGAAAAAGTATACTTACAAAACGTGTGTTTGTATCAGGTTTTCAAACACCGCCCTGCTCAGCTAGTCGGCTACGCCACGCCGGCTTCCACCTCTATTCTGCAATTAATTTCGTTGTCTTCTTGATGCGGAATATGCGTGCTCGAACGGATCCTCTGTACGCTGAAATTCTTGACAGCCTTCGCTGGGGACGGCTCTCGGATGAACAACTCGCTCACTTGAATACTCGCGTCCAGTCCAATAACTCATCGCAACCGATGGCTGCACCGAGTCGCGATGCGTTTTACCGACCATTTGTCGTTTCCACCAACAAGCTTCGGAGCGCGATCAATAACAAAATGATCTTCCAAATTGCTGCAAAACGAAATGTTCCGGTGTACGAGTGCCTGGCTTCGTCTTCGTCGCGATCACAATCCGTTGTCGACCACCTATACAACGTCACGGATGACCTCACCGACCGGGTGCCGATGAAACTGTTATTTTACATCGGTATGCCTATTATGGCCACGCGCAAGCATCCTTTGCTCCTTGATGCAGACGTCATAGCCAACGGGGTCACTGGAACGATCGTGGGAATGCATCCAACAGCGACGGATCTGGCTATCGCGCGATACACAGTGGATGGTGTTCTTGTTCATCGACTTCTTCAACCCCCACAACTACTATTGATCAAGATATTCGGCTGCCAGAATACTATAATATCTGGGTTCGGAGAGGGTGTGATTGGCCTTCCTCCGCTACACACGCGTGTCCAGCTCACGAATATCCCAAACCTGGCCCAAGCCTCGATCACTGTCGATCAATTTGCCGTTGTCCCCGCATTTTCGTGCACAACCGAAAAGCTCCAGGGCCAGACGTGCCACGATAGAATTGTTGTCACAACGCTGAAACGTCAATGTGGAACTCCGAAGCAAACACTTTACGTAGCTCTATCACGCGCAGTGAGATTGAGTGGGCTCACCTTGACCGAGCAAATTACACGAGAATATCTAGATAGCTTCAAGCCGAGTGACGTGACTGTGCAGGAAATACAGCGCCTCATCCAGCTTGTAGCAATACCGCCATACGCATCAGCAACAGATCGCATTGAGTTTGGTCAGTGGAAAACGCAACAACATCCATAGACCAACATTACAACTGATTGCTCTGCTGTTTACCTTACATGAATAGACTCACAGACCTTACAGCATCAGCACTACATGCCTGAGTGTGACTCCAGATACCTTGACATCAACAATCAAACCCACAATAAGCTGACAACCATAGACTTCTTGTTATCGCTTTATAACTCTATTTTTTCCACGGCATCTAGAAGTAAATGGGATAGCCCGCGATGCGTCGCCTTTTTAAAGTTTCGTTGCAGAGTGCTAAAAGACTTCGTGCGCGAGTTCGCGAGCGCGCTACTGTATACATACCAGGGTAAGAGGAAGGGCATTGAAGCTACACTAAACAGGACGACCATTGCAAGACGTTGATAATACGCTACTTGATTGTCAATGGGGCATGCACTTCAAAACTACCTCCATCGCATTTCTAGCTCTGCATTTCTTTTTGGATAACCTAGTTCAAATCGATACCTTGAGGAGCAAATACTTTCTCTATTGACGACATGCGTTATGGGTTTATGCAGTGGGGATAACGGCTGCACCTGGTGCCTTCTGTCTGAAGAAATCCTGGAGCTTTTCGTGCTGATCCATGCCATGGACGAACTCCCTCAAGTTAACCTTGTTGCTGGTCCGGTTCCTGTCGACGAAGCCCAGGTATGGCACACCGTCGAACGCAACGACCTTCTCGCTAAACTCTGGACCCACGAAATCGTTATCCTCGTCAAACCACTGGCGAGGCTCGCGCGCGACGATAATCCGCAGTAGTACAGCGGTTTCCGGTGCGGTGTAGTTGAAGTAGTGCATCACAGGAACCTCCGCCTTATCGCAAAATGGGCACCACAGTCGGTTGTTGAAAGCGTGCACGCCCGAGACGAAGAACATGTAGAGCGGGAAGCTGTAGTCGTAGAACGCAAGGAAATCCATGACCTGCTTGATGGTGTCGAAGTGCATAATACGGTTGTTGTGAGGCACTCCAGCCGCGGGCTTGTTCACCTTGAACACCACATCCAGCAGATCTTGATTCAAGCAATTTGGGCCAGCAAGCAGCGCCGACGAGTTTCCACCGCCGTCATACCGCATAAGTGTCGGTAGGTAGTCAATGTAGAAGAGCTGGTTCTGCCTGAACGGGTTCATGAGATCGTTCCAGTATTTCTCGGGACCAACCTGAATCTCCAACAGTCTCGACCTCCGCGGGGCACGCTTGAAACCTTCGTTTACTGCATCCTTGACGAGCTGGCAAGGCTGGAACCAGTACGTGCCGTTAGCGTCTGTGTCGCTCATAAACAGCATGAAAAGCGGTCCCATGGTCTCCACGTTGTACTCGCGCACGAACTTGTGTGCCTCCTCGAAACCTCGTACCACGTACTGCGTGTGAGCATGAGAACGGTCTCTCTGTACTGCCAAGGCGGCATCCGCAGCCTGAAGAAGCTTGGTAGCCGCGTCTTTGGCATTAGCCGCCTCGATCTCGTCTGTGGCCGGGGACACGACAGTCTCCGCTGTGAACTGCCACATGTACGACATGGAGAGGAACATTGTAACAGCCAGTGCCAATTGCATGAAGCGCACGGGATTTAGTGACCACGTAGCGGGTGGTTCACGCTTCACATCCTTCATCTTGGTGCTGGGCACGCGGCGGTCGAGGAAGAGTTCGGTTCTGGTACTCGGAGGAATTGTTACAGCAGCATAGCGTAACGGCAAAGCGACAATGATTGGTCAGCTGGTTTTACAAAACATTTCGATTGGTTGAAATCCAAAAGATAGTCAGAAATCTGCGTTTGACTCGCGTGGCGCTTGCATTGAGCAGTACTCATTGTCATTGCCGCCATGCGTAAAGTATTATAGAGGTCATTGTTCATGTGAGGTGGCACTCGTATTTGATGAGCTAGACTTGAGTTCTTCGACTTTCAACTGCTGTGCTCCGGATACTTGTTTTTTATTTGCGGAAAAGCTCGTTACTCGCTTATAATTGGCTGAAATTTAGTTTTCATTTTGTAACGCCAATAAAGACAGCGCAGGCACTTCGGCATGGCTCGGAAGAGCTCCTTGGCGGAGCTGCTAGCCGACCATCGGCGGCAGGAGGCGGTTGAGGAGGGTCTCAACGTCTCCTCAGATCACTCACCATCATCTTCTTCACTTGCACTATCCGTTGTGCCTCCTGCGAGATCCAACAATGCAGTAGAAGCTCAATCATCCACCGTTTTCCCACCGAGATCAGCCTCGTCTCATACTAGCGGTCGCCGTGACCGAGATGCGCAGTACCGAATGGAGCGCGTGTATGAAGAAGTGTCTCGACGTAAATCTCAAGTTATTGCAGGTCCAGCAGTGCCTCGTGGGTCTTCGGAGACGGATAGCAGTGCCACACCACCAACTTCCGATACTCCGCTTCCAATGACTGCTACAAACTCAACAGAGAATGGAGGCCTTCGCTGTACTCATCACGCTAACAGAGGGTCTGTACATGCTGAAGAAACGGAGCAGAAAGAATCAGAGGAGAATGCATTGTTCCCTTTTCTAATGCCAAGACCTAAAGACAGGAAACGTCCTCGAGGAGGTGTGAAGCGAGTGGGTTTTACCACACCTCCACATCCTGGGGTATCTGGGCCACCATCGAGTCGAAATGAACAGGTTGATGTGTTTAATACGGATGAATATCGCCGGAATGAAGAGAGAAACGAGCGGAGGAGAGAACGCCAAGAAAGAAGGAGGCGGAGGCGAGAGAAGGCAAACCGGAGGAGACCCAGCAGTGACGATGATAAAGGGGCTACTCTGTTGGATGTGGATGACGCTACAGTGCAGTATATCGATGCGGTACTGGTGAAACCGGATCCGCAGGTCTTCAACAAGTACACGAGATTTTTCCTGGACCCGAAGTTGGAGACGCTGTACCAGGATTTCACAGCGATTTATTGGTTTGGACGTGCTCGCTGGCACGTAGCAGTGTGGATGGCTGTGCATTTGTTCGTGAACCTTGTGTTCTATGCACTCCCGAGCTCTGGATTTACAGGGATGGAGCAGTTCATTCTCTCCTACGACTCGCTGCCGACGTTTTTCCAGTGGACCTACATTCCCATCGCTCTTCCGTTCGCTGCATTGCCCAACAAGTATAACCCGTTCCAGACTCGATGGCGTAGCTGGGTCTGCCTAATTATTATCTTCTTTAACCTGACATTTCAAGTATGGCTGGCCGATGCCAGTCGTCTGGCCACCAACGCCTACACGGCAAACGTCGACGCTTATTTGACTTGTGAACCTTCGAGCCCGGAACTTGTGTCTACGTTTCCTGTGTTAAGTGGGAACTCAAGTAGCAGTGACGGGAGTTTGGATGAAGCCACTATCAACAACGCCTTCGCGTATCTGAACGACGAACAAAAGAATCTGGCCATCACTGTTACCCACATGTGCTCAGATGCGCTGGTTCAGACGCTTGTGGGGTTCGCGTCGCTGTTCAGTTTCCTGTTCGTGATTTCCATTCGTCTGGAGTTCGTTCAAGTTGTGGTTGTGGCTGTTACGGGTGCTGCCATCTATGCCATTGTGGTGAGTGCCTTTGGTCTCCAGTTGCAGTGGCTCGTCACATTCGCCTATGGAATGGCGGTGGTGCTGCTGCTGATTCTGTCGTACTCGACGGACCGCACCAACCGCCGTTCTTTCCTGTCCAACTTCCTGGTGGAGAAGGAGAACGAGAACCTCAAATCGTCCCTCAAGCAAGCAGAAGCAGCACTACAGAATGACGCTGCACACGCAGATGAAGAGCGTGCAGTGGCCCGGGTACTGGCCGCGCCGGAGATGCGCCACCTCGAAATGGTCCACATCCCATTCGCTGACCTTACTTTTCTGCAGGCAATCGGTCGAGGGTCCATGGGCGACGTGATCAAGGCCAGGTACTTCGGTACCATTGTCGTCTGCAAGCGTATGCGTCGTGAACACATCGTTGAGTCCAGTGTCGGTCGCAATCGGAATGGAATCGGGAATTCATCGAATGGAGACAGTGCACTGGCGAGTTTCCGAGATGAGATTGAGCTCATGTCGTGTTTGAGGCATCCGAATATTGTGCAGTTCATTGGAGCAAGCTGGGACAATGCCTCGAACCTGTGCATTGTTATGGAGTATCTGGAAAATGGCGATATGCACAGTGTACTGCACTCGGGACTGGGAAAGAACTTCACGTGGGCGGATCCACTGCTAAAGATGGCTGTTGATGCCGTACAAGGGATGCTGTATCTTCACTCCCAGGAACGACCTGTTGTACATCGCGACCTGAAAAGCGTCAACATTCTCTGTTCGGCTACATTCGGTTGTAAAGTGGGGGACTTCGGTCTCAGTCGGAGGTACAAGAAGGGAGTCGATGCACTCACAACTCTCGTTGGAACGCCGTTCTGGCTTGCTCCCGAGATCATCCGAAGCGAACGGTACGGCCCTGAAGCTGACGTCTATTCGTTTGGAATTGTCCTGACGGAGCTCGAGACTCGACGTACGCCGTATCACGACCAGGAAGAGACAGGGTTGAAGGTGCTCATGCGAGTGGCACACAAGGGTTTACGGCCGTCGCTACCATCTACCTGTCTACCTGAACGCTGCAAACTGATCGAAGATTGTCTCCGTGATATCCCAGCACACCGTCCGACGTTTGCTCAAGTTTTATCACGGTTGCAAGGCCCAGTCCTGCTGGAGATTGAGGGGCATGTTGCTGCTCAGCCTGAACTTGAACGCCGCGTATTACTTCGTCGCTATCAAGAACGACGGAGTCTTTAGACTTAGTTCATATGACTAACAAGATTTTTTTAATAAACAACATTTTCAGTAACCAAGAAACTCCTGGCTTGCCAGCTCTATCGGCACGGTATCTCGATATTTGTTGCTTCCGTGGGTCTCGCGATGAAGCTCGTGGCTATCTGATGCAACCATTTCAGCCACGAGCTCTCGGAAGCGCACAGCGGGTGTCCATCCAAGTTCACGCTGGGCCTTAGATGCATCACCGCAGAGTAAATCTACCTCGGCAGGGCGGAAATATACCGGATCGACGCGAACCACCACGTGATGAGGGTCAACTCCGTTCGGCCCCTCTGGCTTGCGGTCGTCGTTGACAATAACTCCGACTTCGTCCTTGGATCCTCGAGAGCCCTTCCACCCAATTGTCAAACCCACATTGGCAAACGCGAGCTCGACAAATTCCCGTACACTATGGCACTCTCCAGTGGCAACCACGAAATCCTCGGGACTGTCGTGCTGGAGCATGCGCCACATACACTCCACGTAGTCGCGTGCGTGTCCCCAGTCCCTCTTCGCCTCCAGATTGCCCACAAAGAGACATTGCTCGATTCCAGCACGAATACGCACGACTGCACGGGTGATTTTCCGCGTGACGAAGGTTGGTCCACGTCTCGGGCTCTCGTGATTAAACAGAATTCCGTTCACAGCGTACATCCCGTAGGCTTCCCGGTGGTTTACCACACTCCAAAAGGCAAATTGTTTTGCAATGCCGTAAGGTGAACGCGGGTGGAATGAAGTGTCTTCATTCTGTGGCGTGGCTTTCACCTTCCCGTACAATTCACTGGTAGATGCTTGATAGAACCTTGTCGTGTGCTCAAGTCCGCACGTACGCAAGCTAGTAAGTAGTCGGAGAGCGCCTAGGGCATCGACATCGGCCGTGTATTCAGCTAGCTCGAACGAGACTTTGACGTGGGACATCGCGCCCAAGTTGTAGACTTCATCCGGTCGCACACGCGCCACGATCTGGCACAGATTGGACGAGTCGGTGAGATCTCCGTAGTGTAGGAAGAACCGGACTCCGTGATCGTGCGGATCTCGGTACAAATGCTCCAGTCGCGCTGTGTTGAAGTTCGACGATCGACGCACAAGTCCATGTACTATATAACCTTTGCAAAGCAGAAGTTCGCTCAAATACGATCCATCTTGCCCCGTGACGCCCGTGATCAGTGCCACCCGAGGACGATCTGGAGTTCCGCAGCTGTCCGTCGAGCTCTCACTGGTTGTACTCACTTGATCGATTGTTGGTTTGTCGTTGGGGCTGGTAGTCAACGCGTAGGTAGAGTCAGCGCTCGGTTTGCGGGTCATGATGATCAACCACGGAATTCACGAATGACTCGACCTTTGACTCGGATATCTTTCCATCGAAGTTGAAGCGATCTTTGCCGTAAGTTGATACACAGCACATCAAGAGTGTACACACATTTCGTTCTAGCTATAATGCAACCGTGGTCAACGCTTGTCGCGTGACAACCAAGTTGCTTTAGCGGTGAACCGTTTACGGGTGATGAATTATCGCACGAATTGTGTGACGATTGCTGAACACGGGAGTTTTACGATCTTCGTTTCCAGCAACTTGTTCCAATTGCTGTAGGCGAAATCTCAACACCTCATGACTAGCAACCGCATAAGAAAATGTCCACCTAGAGATTACGAGATGTTGATTCCCCCATTGCCTTGAGAACACCCAACACCAAGAAACAGCGTTCGTAGCTTATATTTCACTACGCCATGTCCATGTCATTGAAGTCGGTCGTAATGCGTACTGATTGGCTGTACGCTCCACCACCCGTCCATTGGTTAAAAATAACCTTGAAACCATTGGCCTTCGGTAGCTGATGCTGGAAGCGCATGAACCGACACTTCCTTCACTTGGGTATTTGCCTCAAAGTAGTACCCCATCCCCCAAAGTTCTGCACCAATGGCTTCTACCTCTCCGATCGACCCTGAGCTGCTGGACGGCCGCTCGGCTATTGACATCTTCGTCAACAAGAACCAGGGCCAAGGCTACACGTACGATGACCTGATCCTCATGCCCGGCCACATCAACTTCGGTGTGGACGCTGTGAAACTTGAGACCAAGGTGTCGCGCAACATCTCGCTGCACCTGCCGCTCGTGTCGTCCCCTATGGACACTGTGACGGAGCACGCAATGGCCATTGGCATGGCCCTGCACGGTGGTATCGGTATCATCCACTACAACATGACCGTGGAGGAGCAGGTGAAGGAGGTGCGTCTAGTCAAGAAGTTCAAGAACGGTTTCATCACCGACCCCAAGTGTCTCTCGCCTGAGGACACCCTGGCCGATGTGGACCGTATCAAGGCCGAGTTCGGCTTTGCCGGTATCCCTATTACCGAGTCTGGTAAGGTGGGCAGCGTGCTGGTCGGTATCGTGAGCAACCGTGACATCGACTTCATTGAGGACCGCCAGACGAAGCTGAAGGAGGTGATGTCCACCAACCTGGTGACCGCCCCCGAAGGTGTTTCCCTTAAGGAAGCCAACCGCATCCTGCGTGAGAGCAAGAAGGGCAAGCTACCCATTGTCAACGCCAAGGGCGAGTTCATGTCGCTCATCTCGCGTCGCGACTTGGTCAAGAACCGCGACTTCCCGCACGCCTCCAAGGACGCTAACAAGCAGCTGCTAGTCGGTGCTGCTATTGGCACGCGCCCGAACGATCGTGAACGTTGCACGGAGCTGGTGAAGGTCGGTGTGAACCTCATCGTCATTGACTCGTCTCAGGGTGACTCGACCTTCCAGGTGGACCTCATTAAGTGGATCAAGTCCACGTACCCTCACATTGATGTGATCGGCGGAAATGTTGTTACCCGCATGCAGTGCAAGCGCCTTATCGAGGCCGGTGCTGACGGTCTTAAGGTCGGCATGGGTGTCGGATCCATCTGTACCACGCAGGAGGTGTGCGCCGTTGGTCGTGCTCAGGCCAGCGCTGTGTACAATACCGCTCGTTACGCTCGCCAGTTCGGTGTGCCCGTCATTGCCGACGGTGGCATTGCCAGCTCGGGCCACATCGTCAAGGCCCTGACGGTCGGCGCTTCGGCTGTCATGTGCGGTTCGCTCTTCGCCGGTACCGAGGAGTCCCCCGGCCAGTACTTCTTCCAGGACGGTGTTCGTCTCAAGAAGTACCGTGGCATGGGCTCCATTGAGGCTATGACTGCCGGTTCGTCCAAGCGTTACTTCGCTACCCACGCTGCCGTCAAGGTCGCCCAGGGTGTGAGCGGTGCCGTGGTGGACAAGGGTTCGCTGATGAAGTACGTGCCGTACCTGCAGCAGGGCATCAAGCACGGTCTGCAGGACCTGGGCCAGGTGAGCCTGGAGTCTGTGCACACCGCCCTCCACAACGGTGAGCTTCGCTTCGAGCTGCGTACCCCTGCCGCTCAGCGTGAGGGCAACGTCCACTCGCTGTACACGTACGAGAAGCGCTTGTACTAAGCAACCCCTGCGGTTTCTTGAGTTTGCTTCTGCATGACAATCTTCTCAAGTCGTGCAAGCAAGGTTTCTATATCTACAGTATATAGTGCAGTCACTGAGCATGACCATGACGCGTTCGAGCTGCCGCTTGGACACGTCGAGCCGAAAACTGCATGGTAATGAAGGCCAATACATAGACATCTTTCTGATGGTTCAACACTTGCAACTAAGTTCTGTATGCCTTTTTCATACCGATAGCTGATGTTGTACACGTGCCGGGAGCGGTAGAACGACCATTCTTGATGTTCAAGACAGCTTCAACTTGGTGGTAATGTTGTACGGTTGTACATATCGGCCTCATCTTGAGGCTCAATCTTATCAAGTCAACGTTCAACATGACTGCTTTGAATATTAACGGAGGACTGCTATCGATCCACGACACTAAAACACATCTCGCTGGACATCCTGGAAGCCTATCAATCGGCCGAATTTGCTGCTGATATCGTCCTCTTTCGGAGGGCTGGATGAAATAACATGCAGCTCATTACCAGGGAAGCAGCTCCACAGTTCAGGAAGAAGATCTCCATACAAACTGCTGTCACGAAAGCTCAGACACTCTTCACGTTCTCCCAGGGTTTTTGCAGCTTCGACCATTGGCGAAGAAGTGAGAACAAGGCGCCGCATTGCCACCCGAAGTGACCCGTGTTTAAGTCCGTCAGCTCTACACACCAACGGGAACCAGTCCCCAAAGGCCTCATTCACAGGCATTGCCAAGCTGATGTGGACCTCTCCGAGCTCTCGTTCACCCCCACCATGCACGAAGATATCGACTGTGCGCTGATCAATGGTAGGAGACGACGGTAGCCAGAGCACAAACCTCTCGTTCACTGCACAGTATTGTCGATCGGTAGGCTTCGTCTTGCGACTCATGCGACCGAGTTGCAATGTGACCCCAAATGGTAAATCCGTTCCGGTCTCATCTTGATCAGGAGCGAGACCGCGAGCTTCCAAGATGTCGATAATCACCAATTCTCCGTACGGACTCCCACGTGCGAATGCCGTTCGACACCGAGCGCTCATATTATGAACGTTGTTGATCGCGTTCTCGGCTGCTTCACGTGGTGGAAGAGTTGATGTTAAAGCGAACGGGAACGTCGATGTGGTCGAGGATGAGGACGCCTTTGAAGTGCTCTCTGAAGATGATCTGGAATTCCTCCATGGAGTTGGAATCGGAGGAGCAAACGAGAACAACGTCGACGACGGAGTTGGAGCAGATGAAGCTGGTGCTGGAGGAGGCTTGTTCATGATACTGGGGAAGACGCAGGCGTCCGAAAAGGTTCTGAACATTGAACTCACGGGGTTTGCCGCAGACTTGTCGGGTAGAGTCTCGGACGATGCGGAAGGAGAGTCATCAGATATGGATGTGGATGAGGAAGTAGCAGGAGACACTGGAACTGTGCCATCGAGTGATGGCTTGGTGACTTGCATCACAAGCTCCAATGTGTATCGGTGGAAGTCTGCATCAAGTGCTGGTGTATGAGGTGTCTGTGGTTCGGCCTCGTTATCCAGAACGGATTCACGGTACTCCTCCTCGGGTTCAACCATTGTCGTCGGCTCTTGGCTTCCAGCGCTCTCGTTACTTTTCGAGCGACCGCCTCGCGTGTGCCACAGACTCTTCACTCGTAGGAAGTCTGTGCCCAACATGATGACAAGCTACTGCTGTTGTCGCGTCTCTTTGGGTTCTGTTGGCATTCACAGTCACTTGGTCTTCAAGTCGGTGCGGAGTCATCTCTACTGCTCGCGAATGTAGAGGTACGAGAGAAATTCCGCTGGCAGAGGGCGAGGCTGGTCATACTTGGCGTAGAAGCCACCTGGTTCCTCCGGCTTCAGAGCCTGATGAGGATTTATTTAGCTGTTCTATCAATTCTCTAAAATTCAAATGATGTATTCGGAACAAGATGGCCAAGACTGGAAGAGCAGGCAAAGACAGGATATCTCTCATTTCCCAAATGGTTCTTTATCAACAGTCTTTACAGCGATAACGTCAAAGTAGAACAAAATGCACTCGGTCGCCTACTGTCGGCGTTTGAGGGGCAGTAGAGATGCTTACTGCGGCAGTAATACTGCCTCTTTAATAACAAAATACTAGTAGCTCAGGACGTGCCATACTTCCGCAGATACTCGTCCATGGGCAAAAAGCAAAATTCGGCCTCGCCATCCACACCTCGCCAGAGCTTCACAACTTCCGCTAGTTCCATCTCATACACTGGAAGTCCATTCACAGCCACTAGGACGTCACCAATGTTGATCGCACCGCTCTGTTGTGCTTGTTCACCTGGTATCAGTCGATAGACTACCACCACGTCTGCTTCGGGGTGTTTCGAAAACTCAATACCGAGTTTACGCTTTGATGAAAGCACCACAGTACACGCTGTCAGGAGCGACCGGATGTACTCCAACGCAATCTCCAAACAGGTCACGAAGTACGCGATCTCTCCCCGTTGATGACCCGAATCAAAGAACGTGATCAGCTCCTTAAGAGCTACGGGATCGCGCAGGTGCGAGTGGATAAGCACGTAAATGAAAGCCGGGATGAAGGCGTCAGCACTCATAGGCGGCTGAGTCGGGTGCTCGGTGTGAAAGATGGCGTAGATCTCCTTGCATGCAGCTAGCAACTGGGCACGCTTCATATACGGGAGACTTACCTTGTCTACCTCTCGGAGCTTTGCACAAGCTGAGATCCACTTCGACGATGACTCATTGTCGGGGCCAATGCCGAAAAACGCCTGAGATTTACTACGCAGAATCTCAATCTTCCCCTTCAGTACCTTGGCATCTTCTCGTGTGTGGGCACGAACATTCGTCAAAATCGTTCGGTAAAGAGGAAAGCACACACGTTCTTCGATCTGCTCGTGGACGATGGTGTGGATGTTATCTGTGACCTCACTGACAACTGCAGCGGTGTGGGTGCGAGCCAAATTCACTTTTCTCACCTTCTCCTTAATTCCATCGTCTTCTGAATCACTGTCCGAGCTGCTGTCTGGCTGAGCGACACCAGCGAGCAGGAGGAGCTCTTTCAAGCGGGTATGGATCAAATAGTCGGAAAGCCCAGACATGAACTCCCGGACTATTGCGTTGGAGACCGGGCGACCTGTGTGTTCCTTCAGAAAAGCCGCAGACGTGCAGCCTTCAGGTGAATACGGAGATGCCAACAGCAGCTGCACTTCACGCGCCACATCTACCATAGCATCTTCCGTGTTGGATATGAACGAAGACATACACCGCCGACAAACTCCGTCCACTGCTGCACCACCTTCATCCAAAGCACCACATTTGCACATCCGGCCGATCTCTGATGCACTAGTGGGCATAGAGAAATCGTTTGCATCCTGTTTTGAAGACACCACACCATTCTGTGTTGTAATTGCGCTGCCTTCACCCACAGAAGCGAGCGCTGCCAGCCAAAGTGATCGCTCTTCTTGAGTGTCAGCATGCAGGAACAAGTTACGGCTTGGGGTGCAGATCTGGAAGCTGTGCCGTTCACCCGTCTTGAGGGTGTCTACCGAGGATACCCGCGCACGAGAAACATCAATGGAACCTTTACGGGAGGCACCCTGCGGGTGTGCGAAGTACGAGAGCGTGCCGTTCGAGAGCTCAAACCAGCGGCGCTTCGTCGATTTAACCATGCGACCACGCTTCCGTAGCCAGCCCGAAAAGAGGATCGGACCACCTTTGTCTGCGTTGTCGCTGTTTTGCTTCAAAAGTTTAGCAGTCTTGGCTCCTTCTGGGAGTAACTGTACGTTGTGCTCTTGCAACTTACGAATCCACAGGTCCCGGTCATGATTGTCTAATGCGTACAGCACCATACCATAGCTACCCTGCGAGAACTTGAAGCCGCTGTGCAGCATGCACTGAACCGTGCTCTTACGTGTGAGATCCAATCGACCACGCACCTCCGTGGCATCGTGAGTGTCATGATAGATAAGTTCGTCGTCCACAATACAAAACAATCGGCGCTTGAAGCCACGTAGTCCATGCCCACGCTTGATAAGCCAGCCAGAGTGGCGTACTACGGGCTTGTACTCAAGCACCCACCGTCGGCTCTGCGCGCTCGTGGGCGTTGGCCGTGTGTTGCTTTCAGTCGACTTTACCATCGTGCTAGTTGCGCGTTCCGTCCACATCTCAATATCCCTGTACAAAACCATTCCTTCTCAGTTAGACTAGGACCTCTGATGCCACTGAAGATACACTGAACATGAACGTACCGCTGGCTAGGGCGCGTCACCAGAACCACACGCCGCGACTCACGAATACTGTCATTAGGCTGCGCTGTAGACGAAGATTTGGGTCTTGGCACTACCGGAATCGGACCTGTAAAGTCCGCAATTTCCACTTCTTCCTGTGCATTCGACTCTGGCGATTCATTACTCTCGTCAAGCTGCGTTACACCTTCAATCGTTCGGACCTCAGCACTCTCCACAACAGTAGAAGGAGATTCAGCTGCGTCAAGACTACAGCGCATCGTACGAGTGCTATCACCCGACGACGACGACGTGATGAGACATGGTTTCTGGGGTCTGTGTCTCTCACTAGGCTCTCGTCCGTCAATATCCTCTTCCACTTCGCTGTCCTCGTCGATTTTAATCTCCTTTCCGGCTACAAACTCCTCGTCACTGTCTTCATCGATATTAACCTCCACTCGAAGACGCGGACGATGGTTCTGCCTAGTGATAATCCCTTCCGCTCGACGAACCGCCTGCTCCCGTCTCTGCAACTGAGGTTGCTTCTGCTTCTCCTTCACTGGCTCCGACTGCTGTTCGCTGTTCTTGGGACTTAACACAATGGTTGGGAATTCCTCCTTTTCCGGAAGACTCAACAGACTGCGTGTACTGTTGCAACCGACGCTCTCCTCGTCGCCACCTTCGTTCACCGTCTCACGCAGTCGCAGTCGGAACACTTCGATACTCGCGCGGCGCTTTGGGGCCGTCGCCATCGTGGAAGACGAACTGGGCGTAACGCTACAGCGCGCGCCTCGCGCTAATGCTGCCGGGTCGTACCGCGAGTAGTACAAAGCACAGCGCAGGTAATTGTAGCCAATCGCGGCCAGGTGGGTTGGGGGAAAGTTTGTGGGGTCCAAAGAGCTGTGTGGTACACACACATTAATTGTAAACACACAATAGATATATCACAATAATGGCGAGGGTTCGAAAACTCGCTCCAATAATTGTGTCCAGATCGGTAGATGTAGTGTTCCCAACGACGATGCATACGCTGGCCGCACTACTTGAGTGTTGTCTAATTGCTCTAAAGAACACGCCCAGCGCCGTGGAAACTACCATATGAATGTCTTGCAATGTGATTGATCGAGTCGCCATCGATTTTGAGGACTTGAGTAGACATACGTGGATCTGCACACACTTCAGTAAGAGCATGATGTCGAATAGTGCCGTCCAAACTAGAGACGTTGCGCGGCTGATGAGCCGATTGAATATGCTGCATGGTGCTGCCACTGGCAGCCTGCCAGTGCCACGCGATTCGGTGGGATGCACGTTTGAAGCGAACCGATTCCTAAAACAGGAGGGAAAAGTGTGAATGGCTAAAATCGCTCTCGAAGCAGGCCAGATTGACCAGACTGCCCGCCACAAGAACGCTCTGCTGGTGTTTGACAAGCTATTGTTTGTGCAAGCAGGTCCTCAACTTGCTTTTGGACTACGAAACCAAATTGCGAATATGTAGACGTCGCCACGTACTTCAGTACCACCTTCGCCGGCATTTAACATCAGTGACCTCGCCGCGTCGATACCCGCGGCTTCGAGGATGGGGGTTCATCGCAGTGAAAACACCAGGCTCGCAAACAGCTCGACAAGTTTCACGTGAATACCCGAAGGCAGGAGGTGTCGGCGCGATTTGACATTTGTCTAAAACGCATCCTAACCAAAAGTAGTACACATAATCTTCTCTTTGAGATCGAAGTGAGAAACCAAACTGCCAGGAAGTTGTCCAGAGCCACCAGAAGCTCAGTACAGATAACTACACCAAGCAAACCTGGCAAAGCGCCGGAACGATGTAAACCTGCGTATGGCTCGGCTTTCCTCGTTGTCAGTGTACTGATCTTTCTCAGTATCGCATTGCGCCTCAAAAGTCGCAACGGAAAACTTCAACATCTGCCTGAAACTTCCACGTCGGGCGCTCGACGCGCAATATAGACTCGGGTTTGGTAAACCTGACGTTCACTTGGCTTCAGTATGGAGCGCGTCTTTTTTACCCAAACGGCGTGCGTGACAGCGCTGTGTAAGCGTCGCGACTTTCCCTTTTTAGCCAATGCACGATTTTCATTTCCTTCATTTCAGCCAATCTCGTGCGACTTGCCTCGTGCGTGGGCTCTGATCTTTTTTGAGCCGCCGCGACCAAAGATTGCTTGCTAGCACAGCTTAGTTCCCAATTTGCCGCCCGGCAGCCAAGCGCCTTTGTCCATCTACTAGCCATGAGCGCCCCACACGCACGCATCAGCCAGATCGCCAGCCACCTGAGTTCGCACGACCCGCGTGCAGAGGAGAGTGACTACGCGCAACGCGTGAAGCAGACCGAGGCCTTCATCCATGGCGATCGCTTCAAGTACGTCAAGCGTCCGTACGGCGCCGAAGACGTGGTGAAGCTCCAGGGAACGATCCCCGCCGCCAATGCTGGTGCCGCCATGTCGCGTAAGCTATACAAAATGCTGCGTGAGCTGCAGGCTGCTCAGAAGACAAGCCACACGTTCGGCGCGCTGGACACGATTCAAGTGACGCAAATGGCCAAGCACTTGTCCACGGTCTATGTTTCAGGATGGCAGTCGTCATCCACGGCTTCTACGTCCAACGAGCCTGGCCCAGATGTGGCGGACTACCCCATGGACACTGTTCCCAACAAGGTTGACCAGTTGTTCCGTGCCCAGCTCTTCCACGATCGCAAGCAGTACGAGGCCCGTCGTCGCTTGACTGCTGAGGAGCGCGCGCGCACTCCGCCTACGGATTTCCTTCGCCCGATCGTCGCTGATGCTGACACTGGCCATGGTGGCTTGACGGCCGTGATGAAGTTGACCAAGATGTTCGTTGAACGTGGTGCCGCTGGCATCCACCTTGAGGACCAGAAGCCTGGTACGAAGAAGTGCGGCCACATGGGCGGCAAGGTGCTGGTTTCGGTGCAGGAGCACATTCAGCGTCTTATTGCTGCTCGTCTGCAGGCTGATATTCTCGGCAGCCCACTGGTCATTGTGGCCCGCACGGATGCTGAAGCTGCTACTCTGCTGGACAACAACATCGATCCACGCGACCACCCTTTCATTATTGGAGCTACCAAGCTCAATGTGGAGTCGTACATTGAAGCCACCCACGCTGGCCGTGAAGCTGACTGGGACAAGCGCGCTCATGCTATGACGTACCCGGAGGCTGTCCGTGAGGCTCTTAAGAAGTCTGGAAGCTCGGACGCACTGGCCAAGTGGAACGCTCAGTGCCTGGAGTTGAGCCTGCCCAAGCTGCAGGCCCTTGCCAAGTCGCTTGGTGTGAACATTTCCTTCGACTGGGACCTGGCCCGCACGGTGGAGGGCTACTACCGTGTTCGTGGTGGTGTGGAGTACTGCATTGCTCGTGGCCGCGCCTACGGTGAGTACGCTGACCTGATCTGGATGGAGACGGCCAAGCCGGGTGTGCCTCTTGCTCGCACGTTCGCTGAGGGTGTCAAGGCTAAGGTCCCGCACCAGATGCTGGCGTACAACTTGTCCCCGTCGTTCAACTGGGACGCTGCTGGCATGTCCGACACGGAGATCGAGACGTTCGTGACGGACCTGGCTCGCATGGGCTTCTGTTGGATGTTCATCACTCTGGCTGGCTTCCACAGCGACTCGCTGGGCATCACCCGCTTCGCTCGTGACTACGCCAAGCGCGGAATGCTCGCGTATGTCGAGGGTGTGCAGCGCGCGGAGCGTAACGAGGGTGTGGAGACGCTGAAGCACCAGGGCTGGTCTGGCACTGAGCTTGTGGATGCTATGCAGAACACTATCACCGGTGGACTGTCGTCGACAAACACGATGGGCCACGGTGTCACGGAGGCGCAGTTCTAAGCAAGCTGCCAGTATGAATCTTTCGTCAAGAAGCTACCTAGGGGTGAATAGCGCGGCCGTGTCATGGTGAGTGGCGAGGGAGGAAGTTGGCACTTTATATTTTCCATGCGTGTGATATTTTACAAGAAGTTAAACCGAAAACAGAAAAAGTGTGAAAACTGAAGAGTGCTCGGTGTTGTGTTTGCCTGGCCACTTGCTCGATAAAGATCTTTGAGGCTTCCACGTAGAATGTCCAGGCCGACTTTGAAATGCAATGGTGATGCTTGCATTTCAGCTTGTGCCTCTCCTCACGAATCGTGATGCACGAGCCATGACGGTCTCATTTAAGTTGCTACATGCGCCAGTGTTTCTGGAAAATAAAACCTGGAAGTCATACAAGTAAAATCTGAGTTACAGCGCTGGAACGCATCGTGTTTCTTCTATTAGTCCACAAGCTCTTTGTCAGCACCTTTTTCTCCTGTACCTGCCTGTTTCTCGAAAGCCTTTGCTTACAGAACGCCGCAGTCGACGATCTCAATGTCCGTCAGCGGCTTGTTCTTCACACAGTAGATGCCCTCAATATTCTTTAACACATTCTTGCCCTCCACGATCTTGCCGAACGCGACGTTGCGGCCGTTGAGGTGTGGCAGCGGCTTGAGGGAGATGAAGAACTGCGAGGCATTCTTGTTGATACCGGCGTTAGCCATGCCGAGCACGCCCTCCTCCGAGAACTGCAGCGCGTAGTTCTCGTCGTCAAAGTAACGCTGGTTCTCCTCCAGTGCAGCGTGGCCGCCCGTGCCGTCGCCATGCAGCACGTCGCCACCAACGACGTACGTGCCCTTGGTCACGTTGTGGAACTTGGAGTTCTTGTACGAGCCGGAGCCCAGAGCCTTCGACTTGAAGCCGTCCGTACACATCTTCAGGAAGTTGGTGGACGTCTGCGGCACAATATCCTTGGCCAGTTCCACCACGATCCGCTCAGCCGAAGCACCGCCAATGCTGATGTCTAAAAAGGCACGAGGACGCGGTTGCGCGGGCGTAGGCACCACAGCGTCATAAGCCACAGGTGCTGCCTCGGGCGCATTCATCTTGGCCAGCGAGCGGTGGTACCAGCCCCATCCACGCGCTCCACCACGCGCCATGGCATCTCCAGCGCTACGCACCAGCTTCGATCGACCGAACGCAGACATCGCAGCTCACTAATTCCTTTGTCCCCTGCTTTTTCAGCGATTTCCAGCCAGACGCGCATTCGTATTTAAGCGAGAAGCTACTCTTAGATTTGATTCCCTGACTTTAGTGTCACTAGTATTTATCGACATGCTGTGGCTTGAAGAAGACACTCAGATACAGGGGGAAGCGAGTGCCAATCCGATCCTACGGCGTCAATACGAGGCGAGAGAGATGGCGCGAAGCAACCGACTGCTGCTCATTGTAGCGACCGTCACAGCGGCGCTGGTACTGCTGCAGTTCGTGTTGATTACCGAAGAGTCGGTGGCATATTTCGAGGAACAAGAACCCCTGCAGTTGGAAGAGAAGGCGGTGAAGAAGGCAGTGAAGAAGACACTGGTGTTCCAGCAGAAAACGACGTTACCAGTCGTGCTGATGCATGGTATGGGTGACGCTGCAGGCAATGGAGGCATGATGCGTATCCAAAAGGTAATGGTTAATTGTTGTTAGCGATGTAGATGAGTATTCCGTTGACGATCTTTGTGGAACGATATCCTAGGCGATCGCGGAGCACCTTGGAGTTTATGTGGCGAGTGTGCAGCTTGGCAACTCGGTGGCGGAAGATGTGCAGAATAGCTTCTTCGTCACCATGAATAACCAGACGGAGATGTTTGCTAAGATCGTTCGAGAGGTGTGCTGCCGTTGAGACTCAGGTGGAACTTCTTCAGTTGCTGATCTCGCTTTGACTGCTTTATAGGATCCACAATTAGCAAACGGATTCAATGCAGCAGGGTTCTCTCAGGTGGGTTGGGGTGACAATTCTGTTAATCCCAAATTTATTCTCATTTCTATGATTGGTGAACCAGGGCAACTTGCTGATCCGCGCATACGTTGAACGTTTCAACGACCCGCCAGTTTACAATTTTATATCTATGCATGGACCACTAGCTGGTGTGGGTGGTCTTCCGCGATGCTCTCCTCTCAATTTTATTTGCAAAGAAATTGACAAGGTAAGCCTCTCTGGTTGTGACACTTTGAGTATGGCACTAACGATCTTGCCTGTTGTTGCAGCTTATTGGCGAAGCTGTCTACACTAAACGTGTCCAAGGTGCGAACTGTTGTATGATATTGGGTGCTTTGCAACTACTAACAGTTTGGGTTCCTACATTGCAGAGCGCATTGCTCAGGCGAACTACTATCGCGATCCTCTCCGTGTTGCTGCTTACCTGAAACATGGTACGTGCATCTACAGTAGTAGTATCACGAGGTGATTTTTGCTAACTCTTTGACTATCCAAACACAGCACAATTCCTTCCGGACATCAACAATGAGAAGAATTTTTCAAACCAGACGTACAAGGACAATTTTACAAAGCTGCAGAACCTTGTACTTGTCCGTGCCAACAAGGACACGCAAGTCTTTCCGAAGGAATCAGAGTGGTTTGGCATGTACCGCGACGGCGATCCGTACAAGGAGATCTTAAATTTCAACGAGACGCGATGGTACCAGGAAGACCTGTTCGGTCTGCAGACACTTGATAAAGCTGGCAAGGTTCATTTCCTCACCACGGACGGAGACCACTTACGATTCTCCATCGAGTTTCTGCTGGGCCTTGTGGATAAGTATTTCGTCCCGCAAATTATGAGCACTTGACCCTGGAGCCTGACCTGATCGAATTTATGGTTGAAACAAGTTGAAGTTAACCTAAATGTTTTGCAAATTGTCAGATACTGTAGTAATTTTACAGTTAGTTTTGTAATTTTGACGAATCAAAATGACAGAAATCACTTGTAACGTATTCTCCCCAAATCGCTCAGTCTCCAAAACGGGAAGAAGCCGAGCAGAGCACAGACGCAAGACACTTTAAGACAGCGCTGTGTACGCCACCCCCACGAGCCCCCGACGGAATCTAAGCCCATCACCACACGAAGAAGATCAAGTTGCATCGGAATCCGAGCTTTGATCTTCATTTCAGCTTCTACAAGTCGAACGTAGCTGTATCCAATCTGTGCATTATCACTGTAGTTTGTACATTTTCTTAATACCCCCCACTACAGTCTGAGACTACATGGCGTCACGAGATCTCGTTGGGCGCCCATTGGTGCCGTTTTTCGACAGTGACGACAATGTCAACGATTCGCTGGAACTCGCAGAGGGAAATGATGAGAGGGAGGATATGGACGTCGATGCGCGCGTCTGGGATAAAGAACTAGGCTACTTCGTGTACCCTTCAGAGCAGCAAGGAGCTGTGTCCAATCCAGTGTCAATTGCAAACCGGGAATCCAGAACGGACAGCAGCAGTAAACTACTGCTCACACCCTCCATGATGTTGTCTAGCAGTGCACCAGAACAAATCAACTCTATTGCTGCAAATGGAAATCCAGTACAAGCTACTGCAGGTATACAATGGCAATGTTTAGCTTGCAACAAGGAATGTCTTTACTGAAGCTTGCTGTTTGGTTTTTAATGCGATCTTCTACAGATGACACTACTACGCGCAGCAGTTCCACCAAACGGGGATCTAAACAAAAGAGTCGACCCAATACACCAGCGCGGCGACGGAAGGACAAAGAAGGAGCCGAAGATGCATCAACAGCGGCCACTGCGTCGACCAAGAAGGGTAAAACCAAGGGTGCCAACAGCAATGGAAACAACAGCCAGCAATCGCGTAATGGCAAGCAGAAGGAGCAGTTATCCTCTTCTGGGAAATGGGCCTGGTCGGCATTCCAGTCATCTCCTGACCCCGCTGATTTACCGATGCCGCCATTTCTCACCAAGCCGATGGGAAATGCAAGCAACGGCAATAGCAATAGCTATTCCTCTGTGAAAGCTCCAGCACCCCCTCTTCCGCCTACGCCACCTCCTGCTGAGTACGGAGGTGTGTCAATTGCACCACCACTTCCTCCAGGGCTACCTCCTTCGCAGTCACCGCAGCCCCCGTTGCCTCCAATGCCAACTGCACCTCCGGAAGTGACGACCCAAGCTCAGATGTCCATAGAGGTATCCATGACTCAAGATCTTCGGAGGATGCTGAATATTGGCGGAGGTTAACCTGGAAGAGAGGTAACTGGTCAGTCAAGGGAACCAGAGTGCGGAGACCAAACAAATCAATTCGTCTCCGTTGTGTTCGTTTGCCAAACGAACACAACAGAGAGAGCAGGTCAGTTTGTTGAAGGTTGAAGTGAGGAAGGAAGGGATCGTCTTGCGGGTTCAAAGGATGAAGGGATGGCAGAAAAGAAATGGTTGGAAGAGGAGATCAATAGAGTGGTGGGGAAGATACTCCGATTGAAACCAGAAGCTGTGCCTGTCCTCAGTTGAACTATCAGGCTACTTTTCATGGTCCGTTGGAGAGAAAAGCATTGTTCTGTCCAAAAGTGAAACTCAGACGAAGTTGAAGCCTCGCTTTCCTGGGTGTTCGTCTTCCGTTCATGTATTTTAGCTGCATTGCTCAGTAACTTACTGAGCCCTAAGGTCAGGATGTTAAACGTTCCTATCATTAGTGTTCACCCTAACGAAAGGTGTCCAGAGTGAAGCGTTTCTTGCTCAATGGCCACTACTGGTCGCAGCTGCGATTGCATGGTCACCTCCTCCCTTTCACTTGGACTCCACTATGTCTCTTCCAACAAAACTTAGGCAATCGTTCCATGCAAATGGCGGCGTTTCGCTCGGCAAAACTCCTTCCAGCCCCCTCCGCACACAAGACTGAGGCCAAGACTCTCGCTTTAGCTCTTGCGACGCCGCTGGATCCGACTAAGAAGAGCTCACGCACGAGGAACAAGCACTTCCCCCGTCTGCCGGCCACCTACGCGCAAGTTGAAGTGGCCATCGACTTCCTCTTTGTCTGGATTCGTCGTCTTGAAATCCAATGGAACTTGCACCTGTTGCTGCCCCGTTCAGTGGACGATCAAGTGGCAATGGAGAAAGCTCCAACGCCAAGCGGAAGCTCGAGACTCACTCGATTTTCTCGCTCTCAGCGTCGTCATCGCCTTCCGGTTCTCCAACTGCAGCTTCCAACAGCTACAAACCTTTTCGGTCCAATGCTGACGCTCTCCCACCAATTGACTCCCACCCTAAGGTTCGTCGTCGTGCTACGGCGGAACCTCCGTCACTTACGCGCTGCTACTCCGACGGAAAAATGTACATTTCTCTAAATTTTTATTGGGAGAGAATTGTGCAACTAATGCTTGTTGTTGCGACTAGTTCAAAGGCTTTCGGAGAGTTGCTGACTGCTGAAGAAGCGACGGACGGACAGAGTCCTGCTCCAGTTAAAGTCTGTCCGATACCGACACTGTGTCCGTCGCCAGCAATGCACCGCAATCCGTTCCTGGATGACGAGACGTGGCCATCAAGCGTCTCAAGAGGTAAGGGACGAGCTGTTCATCATGGAAAATCCAGCTCTCGGTGCCGATCGTGCCTTTCACTGACGTTTGTTGCCGTTGATGCCACAACGAATTTGTTCAGGTCCGACGTCAACGTTTCCAGCATTCGTCTGCAGGAGCTCCAACAACAACACGACACTTCCACGGCAAGCGGACAGCTGTGTCATGTTTACTCCACCGACGCCGAACAAGCGAGTTTGCAGCCAGCAGGGCTTTACGCAGAGCAAGGCGGGCGCCACTGCTTCACCTGGCAACTGGACGCCTTCTCTTACACAAGCGAGAAAGCGCTCTCTGGGCGTGTCTGATGGCACTCACTTCGCTAGTGGCTCTCCATCTGACAAACGAGCGTCACTGTCTATTGAGATGAACCTGGAGACTCGAAGCAATACCAGCGCTGGATCTTCGTCTTCGTCCTCGTCGACTTCATCTACTCCACCGCTCAGTGTGCTTCCTCGAAGTAACGTGAACGCTCCAAAACGGATGTATCCGCCTCAGCAACGCCGCAGTCGGAATCCGGGTAACTTGTCGTTGGACTTATCGCAGGTTGATCAGGCAAACTTCGACCCGGGCGCCACTACGACGGGTGCATCGAAGCGACGGAACGACCAGGCTGCTACATGTTCCAAGCTGACAGATTTCCTGTACATTGGTGGGGCGGTTGCTGCCAAGAACAAGTCGTTGTTGCTCCAGAACGGCATTACGCACGTCATTAACTGCGCGGCGAGTGTAGCTCCAGCGTCGTTCCCGGAGTCATTCTGCTACTTCAACATCAGACTGCGGGACCATTCGTCGCAAGACATCGCGAGATACTTTTATAGTATGTTTGACTTCATCGAGCGAGCTCGTGAGAGCGGCGGACGGATCTTCTTGCACTGCATCAAGGGGATTTCTCGCTCCCCAACAGTGGCGATCGCGTACTTGATGTGGTACAAGAATATGGGCATGTACAAGACACTGGACTTCGTCCGTCAGTCTCGCCCCATTGTGGATCCGAATGCTGGTTTCATCTTTCAGTTGACTGAATGGGAACAGCTCCATCCGGAAGGGAGACTCAAATTCCAGTGCACGATCGTTTATCGGATGGATGTAGCGTACACTAAAGTGGACAAGAGCAGCGACTACAGCGGCTTTGTGGCGGCCACGAATCCACTGTTTGTCGGGCCCCTACCAGCTATCACCGAGAACTTCTTCCGAGATCCGACCAAGGATATCGGCGAACTGTGCTTGATTGTGGCGTGTGCAGACTATATGTTCGTTTGGTGTGGCACCGACGTCAATGACGACCAAGTGGACGTTGCTGAGCGTGGTGCCCAGATCCTGCAGCGCTACGAGGCCTTCCCAGCCAAGTGTGATACGGTGAGGCAAGGACAGGAACCTGTGGCTTTCTGGGACCTCGTTGGCGACGAAATCTGATAATGTATAGTACATGGTACACGTTGAATGCAGCAGCAAAAGAGTTTACTAGGACGCGTCTATCGAATTCACGCTGACACTTACTGTAGTTCACTTGAAGCTCGTGCGATGTGCCAACGTAGTTTACGACCATGACGTGTTTAGTATGGCGCATTGCCATGAGCATTCATTCTACCCCAAACTACCATACTACCTTCGAGACATGGACTTCCAGACACAATCGTCGCAGCTATAGATTACGAGTACCTCGTCCTTCCTGCAGCTTGCAAGTTGCAGGATGTTTGGCTACGTGCCTTTGCACAACTGGTCCCATGAATGGTGGCCAATCATACCGCCGGTATCTTGCAAAGCGGTGGCTCAGAAGGCCGCAAGAGACCTGTTGAGGACCGTCAGCAGTCCGTCAATTTCCCTCGCTCCGAGCCACCCACCAGCGGAACAAGTCAATTAGAATGGCGACTGGGAACTCGAATGCTGCGCTGCTGCTCGTCACGGGTCTGCTCACCGTCAGCATGGCCACCATGGGCTTGTACTACCTGCAGATGAGCAAGAAGACGCCAACTGACAACAACTCTGGAGTGAAGGCAACTGCAGAAGTGATTAAACCATCCACTGCAAGTACCGAAAAGGTTCTCGACAGTCCCAAGAAGGTGGTGGCAGCTCCAAAGCAGGTTGTCAATGAGACGCCCAAGAG
This sequence comes from Phytophthora citrophthora, assembly GCA_031305395.1. Taxonomy (NCBI): domain Eukaryota; phylum Oomycota; class Peronosporomycetes; order Peronosporales; family Peronosporaceae; genus Phytophthora; species Phytophthora citrophthora. The sequence goes on from JASMQC010000024.1 coordinate 608,878, forward strand.
TAGCCCCATAAAGAACGTCGAAAGTCCCAAGGAAGTAGAACCTCCGGTTCTTGAACTACTCAAACCTACACCAGAGAGCCCCGAGAAGACGACTGTGATCCCTGGAAAGGTTGTAGAGAGTCCCAAGAAGATTTCTGAGCCTGTGGATGTTAAACTACCAAAAGAGACCCCTGCTAGCCCGATCAAGGCCCCTGCTAGCCCCAAGAAAGTGTTGAGAGTCCCAAGAAGGCACTGGAGAGCCCCATAAAGGCATCGGAGAGCCCCAAAAAGGCACAGGAGAGCCCCAAGAAGGTTGCTAAGAGCCCGAAAAAGGTTGTTGAGGCTGCACCTGCCGTGAAGGAGCTGGATGATGTGGCAAAAAAACTGAGTGAGGAATTTATCACTGCTCAAGCCGCTTCTGAAACTGCGAGTGCATTTGCCGATGAATTGCTTCAGGAGTCGCTGGAGAACATTGCGTTGGAGCAGGAGGAATACGTTCAGGTGGAGTTGACCCAGTCGATGACGCTTTCACAGAGTACTCCTGAGCTGATCAATATCGAAGATGTCGTAACGAAAGACAAAGAGGTTGTTCGGGTTTCTGCTGCCACTGAAGATGAAGAGAGCATTGTCGAGGAGGAAGAGCAGGAAGAAGAACAGACTCCTGCAGAACCGATTGAGCCCGTTGAAACAGCTACCGATGAGCCTTCAGTTGAGGAAGAGAAGCCTGCGGAGACGCTTGCTTCGCCCAAGAGCCCCAACGCGACGCCTGCATCATGGGAAGCGATTGCATCCAGTCCGGTAGTGAAGGCTGCTCCAGCTGATGAGGCCGTGACCCCGTTGGTACTTGACACATCAGCAGAAACTACCGAGTCGACTGAGTCTCTTTCGATTAACGTCCCAGCAGAAAACATGGAGGCATCGGCCGAAGACAAGGACGCGAGTTCTCCAGTGAGCAGTGGTGGGTCATCACCTGGTAAGCGCAACCGCAACCGATCAAAGAAGGCCAAGAGCAAACGGAAGAAAGGTAAGAAGCACCAGAAGTTCAAGGCTTGAGAGAGACCCGAGCTTGATCCGGTATTCAGGTGCATGTTATTAGTTATTGAATATAGCGACAGCGCGTCTCACCAGCTCATTGTGGTTGGGGAGTGCACTCACTTTTTGATGAAAGCTCAGTGTGGGTTAGTTCTACGTCCTACCATCGCAACTCACACGTAGAGCTCCGTGGACAACTTGAGTCCTAGGAACTCACGAACGTGGTCGTCGTCAGCAATCCCTGGGATCTGCAGCAAGTGATGCAAGAAAACCTTCAGCAACTCCCTGCGTTTGCTCAGAAAGTCCGGGTTCAGATCTCGACAGCAGTAGGTCTTAGGTGGCAGTTCTGGCAGTCGATCACCTGCTTTGAAGCGCACACTAGGAGTACAGTCGTCAGTTCGGAGGTGTCAGTCCAGTGCTGACACCTAGCTGTAGCTTCGTACCTGGACTGTAGGCTGTCGAACTCGCTGAATCGACGTAGAACCTTCCAATTGCGTCGTCCGTTCTGAATCTGTAGTTCATACAGTGCGTACTCGTCCTCTTTCACCAGGTACTTGATGATAGCCACCGTGAAGTAGTCTGGGCCTGTTTGACACGTAGAACGGGTAGAACATCACAATAAACCGACAATACTACAAGGTGGACAATGCACCGGCACGCACCGTAGCGCAAGGACCAGGCGTTCTCAGGCAGATACACGAGCGACATTCGACACCAAAGAGCTTTGACGTATCCTTTTTATCTGATTTTGATCAACTTTTGTCAATAAAGTAGCCAATCGCAATTTATCTTTAATTTCAACCAATTGTCATCGATATGAATGGTCTCTTTCAACCTATCACCAGCCGATCTGTGACAACGCGTTGTAACGTTGGAAAGAAGTAGAAGAACACCTGGAAGAAGGCTGGTAGAACCCAACTTACACGCTCTTCATGCAGGTCTACGTGCGTGTACGCGACGCTGAGGCCGACTACGAATGGGTACGCGGTCGTCTGCTGCGTCACCTTGAAGAAGACGCCTCAAAAGTCCTTATACAGCTCAATGGAAGTGAAACGACGGTAGAAGCGGATGAAGTTCAAGATGTTCGCATTGCCAACGAACTACCGGCCGGTCAGACGCTCGCAGAGGTCGAGAACTTGGATGCACTTACACATCTGCATGAACCGGCATTCGTGGACTATTTGGCGCAGCGCTACGGCGTAGATCAAGTCTATTGTCGGTCAGGGGCTGTGCTGATCGCTGTGAACCCGTTCAAAGAGATCTCGGGGCTGTACGATTTAGAGAAGTTCCACCAGGAGATGCCCAACTGGACGGCGTTACCCCCTCATGTGTTTTCTATTGCTGAAGGAGCGTATAGGTCACTACGGAGACGACTACGTGAACCTGGAGAAAATAGAACGAACCAGACGATCCTTGTGAGTGGGGAGAGTGGAGCAGGGAAGACAGAGACGACCAAGTTTATTATGAATTATTTAGCGGAAAGCAGTCGAGATACAACCAGCAGCAAACGGAAACGAGCGATCAGTGGCAGTGAATTGATGAGTGCGAATCCGATCTTGGAGTGCTTTGGCAACGCTCGAACACTACGGAACGATAACAGTAGTCGATTCGGAAAGTTTGTACGCATGTTCTTCGAAGGACATGAACTGGGAACTTCATTGCGGATGGTGGGAACGTCTGTGGAGACGTATCTGCTGGAAAAAGTGCGTGTGGTGCACCAAAATGACGGGGAGCGGAACTTTCACGTGTTCTATGAGTTGCTAGCAGGTGCAGGTGACGAGATGAAGAAGAAGCTGCATCTTGACAACCTCTCGGCGGAAGAGTTCCAGTATATTAACGGTGGTCAGTGCTTCCAGAGGAACGATGGTATTCGGGACGACAAGCAGTTCCAGTTGGTGCTGCAGTCGATGAAAGTGTTGGGTTTTACGGACGTGGAGCAAGCTGCTATCTGGAAGATCTTGAGTGCGCTGTTACATCTTGGAAATGTGTTGTTTGTCTCGTCGAGTGATGACGAGGAAGGGGACAATGGAGCGTCGTCGCCGTGTCAACTTGCATCTTCCTCGCCATCATCACTTACAGTACAGGATCATCTGGATATCGTATCAAAGTTGTTTGCTGTGGATCAGGAGGAACTGGTCTCAGCTTTGACTACGAGGAAAATCAGCGTTGGAGGAGAGACTTTCCATTCAAACTTGAGCCTTGCACAGTGTGGGGATGCACGAGATGCAATGGCACGCTCGTTGTATGCGTTTTTGTTCCAATTTTTGGTGTCAAAAGTGAATTCGGCTTCACCGCAGGTTGGACAACCCACGAACCCATCAAGTAAAGCGACAAACAAGGAGGAGGCGCCTTGTATTGCGGTTCTGGATATCTTCGGGTTCGAAGAGTTCGAGATCAATCAGTTCGAGCAGTTTTGCATCAATTACGCGAACGAAAAGTTGCAGTACCAGTTTATCCAGGATATTCTCTTGACAGAGCAGCAGGCACATATTGAGGAGGGCATCAAGTGGAATGCTGTGGACTACGACGATAATTCCATGTGCCTAGAGATGGTGGAGCAACGCCCCAGTGGCATTTTTTCGCTCTTGGACGAGGAATGCGTGGTTCCGAAGGGAAGCGATGCAGGTTTTGCTCGGAAACTGTACCAACGGCTGCAAGAGCACAGCAATTTCAGCGCGTCCCGCACTGAACAAGCGGACTTTGCGTTCCAGGTTCATCATTATGCGGGCAATGTGCGCTACCTGGCTGAAGGATTCTGTGAGAAGAACAAGGACCAGCCTAATGCTGAGCTGTTTGACGTCTTGGGGGAAACCAGCGACTCTCACTTGAGGGAATTGTTTGACTTCTTTAAAGCCAACGAATCAGCGCAACTACAACTGGGTCAACCAAAGCTCCGACGACGATCTTCCGTACTTAGTGCTGTCGGTATCGGCTCCCAGTTCAAGCAGCAACTTGCAAGTTTGCTGGATGTCGTACAGCAAACAGAGACGCATTACATCCGCTGCATCAAGCCGAACGATGAAAGTGCCAGTGACCAGTTCGATATGGCGAAGGTATCGAGCCAATTGCGCTATGGTGGAGTGCTGAAAGCTGTGGAGATCATGCGCCAATCGTTCCCTGTTCGCATGATTCATTCCGACTTTGTCAAGCAGTATCGACTTCTAGTGGCTGCGAAATCTGTTTCAGAATGGACTGCTGGAGACCTCCTTGACGCTTTGAAGGTTGACCAAGCTGAGCTTGGCAACACCCGAGTGTTTCTGCGGCAACAGACCTTCGATCAACTGGAAAAGCGGCGGGAGCGTGCCGTTGCAACGGCCGCGGTTAAACTACAAAGTTCTTGGCGTGGCAGACAACAGCACCGAGTGTACATTAAGCAGTTGCAGGTGCTATGGAGTATCCAAATGCGATGGAAAGCAATTCTGGAGAAGAAACGACGAATTGCTCGACGCAACAAGGCAGCAAAAATGATTCAGCGATCAATGCGTTGCTGGGTGCATGTGATTAAATACCGTCGGAATCAGAGTGCTCTACTCATTCAACGTGTCTTCCGAAGTTGGTATCAGGCGCGTATGGAGTTGTCGAGAGAATCTGCTGCAGCTGCAGCCTCAACGGCATCAGAACATTCCGCTAAAACATCAAGAGAAATGCAACAAGACAAGTCAGCTGATCCTTTGGGCTTCAATGGTCGTGAAAGTGAACTCACCATCGAAATCTTGGAGGAAGACGTTCTCTCTACTGCCACAGCTTCGGTTGGAACAAGTGCGTACTCTGAAGATGTCGAGTTTTCTCCTCTACGAACGGGTAGGCGAATGAGTGAATTCGGTGATGATAGCGAGAATGCGATGCTGAAGAAAGCTCTTCGAGAGGTTGAGCGACTTCGTCGTAGAGCTGAAGCCGCTGAAGCTGCTCTGTCTCATTTTGCGGGAGGAGATGTGGATCCTGCCTCTAGTGAGTCTATGACCATGATCACGACCAGAGCCTCGCGCTCAGCTGAGTCGAATGGTTTATCGCGCTACGCGAGCGAAGGCAATGACTTTTTGTGGCGACAACTGAATACGTCAAGCCTCCGTATTGATCGCTACGGTAACACTGTGCTGCACCAAGCTGTGGATGGTGGCAACGTGGAGCTTGCGTGCGCTCTCCTTGTTAACGAGGCAAGTGGGGCACTTGATATGTTGCAGCAAGCCGAAACTCAGCGTGGATACTCGCCTTTGCACCTTGCTGTTCGGAGTGGCAATTTTGAAATGGTAAGTCTGTTCTTCCGTCCGGAGGTTCTGCCACATCTCGACCTGAATTTCAGTGACCGTGAGGGAAGCACAGCACTGCATTTGGCCACTCAACTCCAGGTGAAATTTGCGTCACGCGTGCTGGAACTGCTGCTTTGCTTCGGTGCCGATGCAAATGCTGTGAACTTCCTGAAGCAAACCCCGTTGCATCTGTGTTCCATGGTCAAGCGTAGCGGCTCTGCGACGTGTGAGCTCATGGAGACGCTCCTTCGACACAAGGCAGACCCACAGAAAGTTGATTTCCTCAAGCGCTCGCCGCTGCACTACTGCATGGAGAAAGGTTGGTAACCTGAATATGTCCTTGTGTATCGTATTACTTGTTAAACTGACTTGTGTTTTGTACAGACATGGAGAACGAGGCTGTGCTTTTGATGAAGAATGGGGCAGACATGAATCTGCCCGATGGGGAGGGTGTACGCGTCGTAACGAACCCCAAAGCCACGGGTGTAAGTACATTATTGGTGTTGTTTACACCTCGTTTCGTGAATGAACTAACTCTTCCTGTTGTTGCAGCTCCTGCGTTACCTGCGTGTGACCCCGTCGTGGATCCCCGACACTGACATAAACGAGTGTATGGTTTGTCTGGAGCCGTTCCCGTTCTTCTTCTCGCGTAAATGTCATTGCGACCGCTGCGGCCGTGTCTGCTGTTCCGACTGCGCGCCGTCCAGCTCGTCCTGGAACGGACGCTTCTGCTTTGACTGCAAACATTACGCACACTATTCGTGATGGTTCCACGCACAGCTGAGGAAACCTCGTATTCATTATTTTATTTCGTATTTCTAGACAGGTAGAAGAACATATTCTATTGTATGCATAACCCCATAAAGATGGTAGAACAGAATTGCAAGCCCTGATATCGACATGTTTGTGAAAAGGAAGAAAAGAGCTCTAACTTTGTAAGACTCAGGTCAAGTTGAACTACTTGCGCGTCAACAAGCGAGCTGCGACTAAAGTTGCCGACGCTAACAAAGTGGCGAGTGCTGCAAGCGCCACCTTATCGTCGCGGACTTCGTTCCACTTCGCCGATAGAGTCGATACCATACTATTTCCACCAGCAGCGTGCTTCTTCTTCCTCTGAGGCTCTTTGGCAACTGTTTTCTTCTTCTTAGACTTGGTACCACATTTTCCACCACAGCCCTTACCGTCGCCACCAGACGAGCAACAGGATCCACTGCCACCACAGCATCCTCCTTCTCCGTGCTCGTGTGAGTGATCGTGACCATGACTGTGGCCATGACCGTGACCACCACAGCTACCGTCGCCATTGCACGAGGATGACGCCGATTTCGCCTTTGACAAAGCCTTGGATCGGTCAGCCGCCGACATGTTACCCTCAGTACGGATCTGCTCGCGAATGGCAGCTGCCGCTACAGTAGCTGGTTGAGAACGTGAGATCACTTCGCCCGTGATGTGGAATCGTGCCGCCGTGAGGACGCGCACCTCGGCCGTGCATCCAATTAGAGAATCATCGCGAGGGAGGAGAACCTTGGTGTAATTCTTCGTGTGCGCAACCGTGTACTTCTTGTCGTCTGAGACCTCCGTGTTCACCCACACCTTCTGCGTCGTGTCCACGAGATCTGTGTACGGCTCGAAGGTTTCAAAGAGCTTCGTGAGTTTGCGACTACGGTTCTTGACTACCTGGGTCGGGACACGTTTCATCTTCGCTGCTGGTGTGCCCGGGCGAGGGTAGAACTGGGAAATGTTCATAATGTGGAAGCGGTACTTCTCCACCAACTCCATCGTCTCGTCAAAGTGTTCCTCGGTTTCCGACGGGAAGCCACAGATGATGTCGGTCGCCAGAGTGAGGTCTGGCACCTTGGCGAGCAGCTCATCGGCAACACGACGGAATTCGGTGGCAGTGTATTCACGGTTCATAGCCAGCAGCACATCGTCACTTCCGGACTGGACTGGAACGTGCAGGAACGAGTACACGCGATCATGGCTCAACACTTCAGCGATAGCATCCAAATGATCTAAGATGTATGGAGGGTTGGTCATTCCCACACGCAGCATTACGCCATCGGGCACAACTTCCAGCAATTTACGCATCAGCGTCGGCAGATCGGTACCAATATCGATACCATAAGCTCCTGTATCCTCACTAGACAGCCAAATCTCCGTCACTCCTTCATTAATCACAGTCTGTGCACGCGAAACAATGGCTTCAGGTGTGTAACTTCCCAATTTTCCTCGTGCATGACGCGTCTTGCAGTACGTGCACGCTCCAAGACAGCCCGTGCTCAGCGGAATGATCTCAACCATTGGGTTCTTACGGATCTTGGGTAGATCCAGCTCCGGCAGGCGGTTCTTGGACAGTAATCTCACTGTGTGGCCCTTGAGCGTCTCCTCCACGACCTCTACAACTCGGTCCACCTGCTGGATGCCGACGATACTGACCTCTTCGAGGCCCTTGAGGTGACGGTCAGCTTGAGGCACACAACCAGCCACAACTACAGCTTTGTTCTGCTTGCGGCCTTTAACAGCCAAGTGCATGAAAGCCGCTTGGGATGGGTCCTTGACAGTGCAACTGTTGAGCAACCAGAGCTGCGCCGAGTCCGCGTCCTGCGTGAACCGGTAGCCGTAGCTGGCCAACACGCCCTGCATGTACTCCGAGTCGCTCACGTTGTGTGAGCAGCCGTAGGTCTTCATCCAGATGAGCTGCGTGCCCGGAACACTGGGCTCCTTGGCCTCCAAGTCGCCGCTTGTGGAGCTGCTGGCCGTGCTGTTCGTGGACGCCGACGTCTTGACGTCCTCCTGGTAGTGCGCTTTAGGAGCTACCATGGGTGCACGCACGGAGGTCATGGCCGCGCGGTCCAGCTCCTCCTCTCCGATCATGTCCTCGATGTCGTCCATGGCGGTTGAGTGTTTTCGAGCGAGCAAATCTGCTAATGAGGTCGAATAAGAAGAATAGCACAAATGTCCGGTGGCGAGTAGAGGCAGTAAATGATTACATATGGGGGTAGTTTTTATAATATTTGGGAAGGTGTCTGTTTCCGTTAATGTCGGGTGGCAACAAATATTTACATTTGGAGGTCATTGTAATAATATTTGGGAGGGTATCGGTTACCAATTAAAAATGTGGCTCCGTTTGAAGGTCTAATTAGTCATATATAGAATGAATATTACTATTAATAGGTAATAGTGCTGATTGTAAACTTTGCTATTTGAGTAATACCATAAGCTCAGTTTGAATGGATCCACCCACGTTGGCAGCACCGACACCATGTTGTTCAATTGCAGGCAAAACAGTTAACGGCCACCTCTGGACAGTCAAAGGCTGCAGGTCGCTCCACTTTCGAGTCACTCCAATCTTCGACTCGAAACTTCGAGTCCACTTTCGGGTCAACTGCAAGTTGCGACCTTCGGAAATCATCTCGCTGCCTGTCTGATCCACTACATGTACTCGCCAAGACTGACAAGACTTTCACAGGATATTGAGGTATCATCAATGCTACGAAAGAACTGGCACGAAGAAGCAGTTAATGCTGATTCCGTTCAGCGCTGCGCGTCGGATACGCATAAGTTCTGTTCGCGCTTGCATCAGTCGTGCATGGTATTTAACTTGGCTGTTTCAACAACAGTAAAGTCCTGTATTACTGAAAGTCAACAGGTAAGGCAGAAAACACTCTCAATTCGTGAGCTACTGCCATTTTTTTATTGTTCTCTGTTACAAACAGAAATTTACTTCAAACGATGCAGATGTCTGTCTGTCCTGGAGAACAGCTCCGGACATGTACAGCAATTCTCCTTGTCGTTCGTGCCACCCTTTAGCTGAACTTGCAAATGACCGTCGGTACCTTGAACACGTTTCCGTCGTCGTCGGAGCACGACGTTTGCAACTCAATGTACTTCCGACTGCAGTCCACGAGTCCTTCGTAGCGTGATTCCACAAAGGCTCGCAGAGGCTTCGTCATTTGACTAGCATAAAGATCCTTCAACGCCTTGCCATAGGCGTTGCGGTCGTACAGCATCAGACCACTGACAGTTCGGTAACGCAGATCCTTGTCCGCAGCACTGGTGTTGCCCATTTCCGCAACGCGATGGAACAGCAAGTCGCAGTTAAGCTCAGTCTTCGCCTTGAACTCAGCCAGAAAACCCTCAAGAGTCGACTCGGACGACAACTCGATTAGAGTTGAATCCCACTTCGTGAAGCCAGAGGGCTTGCACTTAACCTCCGACATTTCCACCACATCATATTCGTCCTTAGCGCGAGCAGGGGCTGCCGGCTCTTGCATCAGGTACATGTTCAGACCCAGCGAATTCGACGAGTCCTTGAAAGCCTCCAGATCCTTCTGCTGCATCAGCTTGAGCATCTCAAGCATAGCCAGGCCGGTCACGGATGCCGTCGTCGTCGCAATTGCCGGAATGATCTTGCCTGCAATCATCTTGCACTTGTGGCGCGACGCGTCGCGGATACGGTAGTTGAAGGCCCGCAAGTTTGACGCCGCGTAAATAAAATCAATGTGGAAGTTCATGTCCTGATCCTTCTCGAAATCCGCTGGCTCGAACGACAGTCCAGAGAGATCAAGTGCTTCAAGCTCTTGCAGCAACTCTACGAGCTCATTCTTGTCAGAATCGTTCGTGTTCTTGATCTTCTCCTGCTCCAGCCGCTTAATTTCATCCGAGTCAGCAGCAATTTTTTCGTTCGACGGCTTCCAGGTCGGTGGAACATACTTGTTACCAAGCTCCTCATAAGTAGAAGGGTCACGCCACTCTGCATCAGCAGGAACCAACTTCTGCTCAGGAGCCGGCTGAATGCCATAGCAAACGGCCAAAATGTTAGCAGTAGCACGCACGAAGTTAAGGTGCAGCGGGTTTTGGGGGTCAAACTTGTCCACCGCTTGAGGGAAACGCTTGGCGCCAGACCAGAACTTCTCACCCGAGTTGGTCAGGTGGTCCTCCGGGAAGTTATGAACGAGCTGTAAAATGCGGTCACGGAAACTTGACGTCATAAGCTCGAACGCCAGCGTAACGCACTTCTCGAAGGTGATACCCTTCGCCGTCTGCAAGGTAGCACGCAAACTACGAAGGCGCTCAAGCTCCTGGACAATTGCCGCTGCAACAAGCTTGGGGTTCGGGTTTTCAAGTGTAGCCTTTTTTACCTGCTCAAGATACGCTGCGCGATCTTCAACAAACTTCTTCGCCTCTGCGGAAGGTACCACGAAGAGATCTTCAAACTGCGCGCGTGACCACTCAATGCAGTGTTCGATAAGAGACGGGAAGTTTCGCAGCGTGCACATAGGGATCCCATCCCCTTCAGCATCCTTCGGACCATCCGCGTAACTCTGAGTCTTGTAAGGGATCACCACCTGCACATTACACTTCGTGCCCAGCGTGCCACTTTCGAGCAGAGGCAGCTTGTGGAATACACACTTGCTGTCCACGTACAGACGCGCCTTCACATTATCGAGAGCGTTCGTGACTACATCCAGGTCGGTCCAGAAGTCATCGTCAAAGACGTTCTCCGTATGAGGAGCCACGAGCTGCTCAAGAGTCTTCACCTTCAGATCGGCATTCATCTGGTGCACTGCAGCGGTAGCAGCCACGGATTTGGGCTGACCTACGTTGTGCTCTCGGAAGAGGAACTGACGGTTCAGGTTGCTCACCTCAATGCGGTCATTATCCGTGACAGTCACGAGTCCCTTCTCGCCGCATGCAACTCCAATCATAGCGAAGTTCTTCAGGTACTCACATCCCAATGCACCACAGCCCACAAGGAACGTGTGGACATTTCCTAGCTTCTTGTGGAACGACAATCCGAAAGCCGTGATCATGTGGTCATATCGAGAACCAATGGGTTCTGCGTCCGTCGGTCGCTCATCAGGAAGCACTTCAAACGCATCCAAGTGCAGCCATTGTTTTAGCGGTGTGAACTTGCCCGTGAACTTAACGACTTCCTGAGCGATAACACCGCCGTAGAAAGCAGCAAGTGGGTGCAGCTCAATGGCAGAGTAGAGAGCGGCCTCGCGCACCAGTTTCTCATCTAACTCTTCAAGCTTCATCACTTCTTGCGCGTGGGAGCCTTCACGAGTAAAGTCGGAGAGATGTTGAATTCCCTCCTTGGCAATAGCTACAACTTCATCCGCATCGGCGTCGTTGTGCGGCTCCGGGTAATGGCCATGGCGCTCCTCGAACTCCATCAGACTCCACGAGATAACATGGAGTTGCTCGGCACGACCAAACTTAGCACCATCCGTGAACATGAGGCCATATTCACCTTCAGGCACAGGCGCTACTAGCGACTCCTCCAAGGACTTGAAGTTCACCGTGAACGGTTTCTTGTGCTGAGTGAACACACCTCCACCTTCATATGGCGTAAACTCCGAGGTGTCGCCGATCTTCAGGCGGTATGCGTCGAAGACTTCCGTTTGTTTGCCGTTGCGGAACACCTTCTTGTTAGCAAACTTAATGCGGCGTGGTCCCATCGTATTGATGGACTGGTTCGGGTCGCTCTTCAGCTTCATGCCCTGTACGTCACTGATCTCAACCCACCCGTCGTGGTCCGAGTCCGGCATCTCGTGCATCTTGCCATCCTCGTCGGGCCCCAAGATACTCAACATACCATCCTTGTCATTGGTAATATCCGTGATAATACGGGTAATGGGCGCTTCACCCGTGGCATCAAAGCCCTTGAACTCGTCTCCAAAGTCCGTGAACGCGTATCCAAAGGCACCGCGGATGTCACACATGATGAAGCCGATTTGAGGCGATTGCTGGCGGCAGAAGTGGTTCCAGCGCACAAGCTCCTTGCGGCTCGTGTGTGAGAAGACTACCACATTGTGCTTAGCCACCACCTCCTCAGTCAGCGGGCCCTTGTGCACAGCCACAGCCACCATCTTGTTGAGCTCTGCCAGCTTGTGAGCGACAGCAGAGGCACGCGGTTGACCCACGTCCTGCTCAGTCAAAAAGAAGTTGGCACCCAAATCCTTCATCTCTGCTATGCCGTCATCGTGCAGCGTAATCGCTCCGGGGCCTGCGAGAATCAAGTTCTTGGCACACTCGATACCTACGCCCTGTAGTCCCACGATGAGCACTTTCAGCTTCACCAGCTGCACAAGGAAATATAGTCCGATTAGTCTGTGAACAAATAAGTCAAGTTTAGGGTTGAACCTAAAATATACCTTTGCCATCGTCTCGAGTCCGAAGGCGCCGATCTGGCGACTGTACTTGTCCATGAAGCCTGCATCCTTCTCCAGCTGCTGTGTAGTCTCCATGGTGTTGTCTTCCTTGCGTCGTTTGCTGCTCGGGGCTGCGTCGTGGCCCTGGCCGCTTCCGTTTTGGGGCGCTGACCGCTTCAGCTTCGTCACTCTTCCCCTTTGGAAGGAGATCTTGAAATGGGTACCATAGTTAGGGTATCACTCGTTGCCGGTTGAGGAGTGTTTTGGTCACAATCCCTCAAGCGGCAACGTGTCGTGCACTACAGTGAGCGACATTTATTAATGTGGATCCGTTTCAAATATGTCGCTCACTGTGCAGATAGCACGTGAGGAATCGCCCTAGCACTCCACACAGACTACTTGTGCGGACGAAACTTGGTACAAGCATGGAGAACCATTTGTTACAGCTTGTGACGAATTTTGCAAGGCGCTACCTGCCCTGTACGACACACACGGCTAGGATATCCTCTTTAAGAACAGCTGCCACGTTATCAGTTTCCGTCCGTCCGGGAGTTAAGTAGTACCGTGAGCGACATTTCGTTGACCGTAATTAATTTTTGGTCACCTCAAGTTGGCTCATTTCGCTTGTCACCTGGTGGCTCAACTTCCGCATGCGTCGGGTTACCTCTCAATCTCTACGTTTCTCTCTTCTCTCAACCAGAGTCCATCAAGCGGTGTGTACACAATAAGATCCTCTGTCGAATCCTTCCAGGTTGCGCGATCTTGTGCGCATAGGCGAAGGAGATACAAGTCTGGGGCAAGTTGAAGTTGGTGTCCTGCGGAAACTGTTTGAAGGTCGGCCAGCATTTAGGACCATCGGCAGCGTTAGTCGATGTCTGCCTCTCCATTTGCCGGTTTCACTTAGAGTGAAGAAGACCATCATGAAGCGATATGCTGGAATGCCTGCTGGTCTGCGGAATATGTGACCGAAAAGACTCCATCGGCTGCGTAGTAAGTAAAATCGGAGTGGGTCAGTCTTGGTACGGGCGTAGAGCTTGTCATTCGAGATCGTGTCTGGATAGCGTACTCCGATCAAGTTGCGGAGCTGTTGACGATAGAAACTTTCGAGATCATGTCCGCGAGGAGATCGTGGGGGTACGTCAAGTTGGCTGGCTAGGTCTCGCCGGGCTGTTTCAAGATAAGCAACAAAAAGAACGGGGGGAGCGAGTCACCTTGGGGGGTACCTGTATTGCTCTCAAATGGTGAGAGCAGGCGATTGTCGAGTAAAGCATTATGTCTCATAGTAGTATTAGTACATAAAGTAAAGCTACATCAAGGTGACCTCGGATGCTTTATCCTCCAGCTTGAAGACCAGCGACTGCAGAAGCTTCTTACGCACACTGGTCGGCGGCAGTTGCGTTTCCGATTGAATACCGTGCAGAGCTCGCATGGAACAGCTGAGAACACCAAGAGCAGGCAATTTGTCGTCATTTGTCCATGTTCTCCACACGTCCGACTCAATGGTGTTTCCGTTGAGCTGCGTGTTAGTTAGCTCGGCTTCCCCGCTGATTGTGAGCTTGACAAGGATTAGAATCATCTGACGATGTTCATGTGAGCTGAACTGCAGATTTCTGTAGGTTTCAATCTGCTGAAGAGGGTGAAAACAGTTCAAAACTCCCAGTCGATCCAGCACTTGAGTTTTCGTTGTGAGATCAAGCAACGACAACGTCTCGCTGAGATTCCACTCGTCTACGATTCTGCTAAACAGCACAATAAACACTTCACCACGAAGCAGGCATCCAGTGGTGGGGTCTCGCTCGAAAGTACCAAAGTGCTCCATGATGCGTTGTGTCTGACTGCAAGTAAAATAGTACAGAGTCGAGATGGAACGGAGCCCTATCAATTTCATTTCGGCTGTCACCTGCAACTGCTTGAACTCCTTCAGAAATTGCTCAAACGCTCCATCACTGAGAGCTGTGCATACTGCGTAAGGCCTCCGTGTCATGACGAAATCAAACTCAAGGATTCCCAGTCGCGGGAACTGCCAGTTAGCACCCATTAGAATCGGCAAGTGGTTTAGTTTCATATTCCGGAAACCACATTGAAGTGGTTGTGCTACTAAGCCGTGCTGGGACGTATCCATTAGTTTTAGCTGTTGTCTCATCTTCCTCTCCATTTTGTTCACTTCCAATATTCGCATCAAGATGCGGCGATCAATTGAGTTCGCCATGTTGAGCTGGTACCTTCCACTCGGGTTGTTCACGTTAAATGAAACCCATTTCCCAACCTTTTGTTCGACGTGACTCTGCTCGATATCCGACAGGTTTTCAAGGCCTATTGTCATACAAATATCACCACATACATCGATCTTCCCGTCTCCGTCTTTGTCCACGAAAAACTCCTTTGGTGTCTCCATTGAAGCACAGTCGTATATTTCCTCTGTGGCTATCTGTGCAGACGGTGTCAGGTGGATCTGAGGGATGATTGCAGCTGCAGCATTTGCCTTTTCTACCAGAGATGTATGCGACTCAAACAGTGACAGTAACGTGTTTGCTTCGGCTACTGTAAAGGAATATTCTTCTGCCAAGACGCGGATACAAAATAACTTTGCGGCCTCGTCACCGTCACGCGAACGACCGAACGACCGGTCCATCAGCCTTACAACACCATCAAAACCAGCAGCAGAAATGAGGTCTTCGTGTCGATCGTAGTTGGGCTGGAATTTCACCTGCATGGACCCTTGTGAGGGAATGCAAGTCACGAAGGTCTTTTCATCCTTTTTATTGAATGTGAAAGGAATTCCATTGTGGATCACTTCCACAATGTCCATTTTGTTTTTCCACACCAGTTGCAGCAGTTCTTTCAATAAAATACCATCAGATCGTTCGTTTAGATTCAAAATGAAGGTGCCCCCACCGTAAGTTGTTCCTTCCAGGTTGCCATCCAAAATGTCCAAATTACAATCGCCAATGTCAATCTGGCAGTTCAAAACAGACCCCGACGCCACAGCTCGTACAATTGCCTCTCCTCCAACAACCCCAACTGGATTACCTCGGAAAACAAGCGTCTTGAGAACAGTATTTTGCTGAAGACCATTGACGTACACTAACACCGACTTCGCTTGAACGTGGTTATTTGATATATCCAAAACCCGCAGCGATTTGTTTGTTGCTAAGCATGCACCAAGCTCGGCGTCAGCTTTCCCATTATTTCCTAGTGTGTTATCGGACAGATCCAAATGGGTAAGCGTAAGATTCTCCATCATGCATCGTGCTAAGTGTTGAGCTGGTTTACCACGTATATTGTTCCAGGAAAGATTGAGAGACGTAAGTGGTGTCGTAATCCGCAGGAGTTCTCCGATTAAAATGGCAGCGTGAAAAATGTTGTTGCGGCGAAGATCGAGATGTTCCAGCGTGCAGCGATTCAATAAACACTGCATCAATGTTCTCACAGCTTGGTCGCCGAGTTGGTTATTACCAATATCCAGAGACTTCAGATGAATTTGCGGGTTTTCAAGTGTCCGGTAAATTGTCTGGGTCCCCTTAGCGCCTAATCGGTTATCTGAAAAGTTTAGGTGCTTCAGTTGCTTCATTGGAATACCATTCATGATAGCGGACGACCCACTTCCAGAAACGCCAACATTTTTCATTGACAAGGATTGTACTGGAAGGGGAAGAAGTTGGAGAGCATTGCCTAGCGCCTCTGCGCGTTTGTCTCCGAAGTAGTAGTTGTCATAGCGGAGTGTTTGATTCACTCGCTCGTAACGCGAGGGTCGTTTCAAATCGAGCACTGGCAGCACTATCAAAGACGTGTCTTGATAGCTAGCAATGTAGCGACCTCGAGCGGAGTCAGGCCGCTGGCTCGTGGCGCTGGCCTTGTACATTTTCCAAAAGTCCTCAGACCCGCTCTGAATGTTTCCAATACTAGTACTGAACGCGTTGCCATTTCCTTCGTTGCTGTCCGTGGCTTCTTCATCGAGTACTTCGCGCTGAAACTTAGCTTTCACCTCCTCCAACTTTGCCGCTGCTAGTGCCTCCTCGCTCATCTCTCCATTCACATCTGCATCAGCGTCTTCATTGTCTTCTCCTACGTCACTATCTGCGCTTCCAACGTACTGATTGTCTCCACCATGGATATTCTTGGTGGAGCTGCTCTGCCGTGTTAAAACGCTGATCATCTTCCGTGTCTTAGATAGAATTTTATTCGTGCGATGAGCAACTTTGAACGCTTTCCATGCATCCTGTCCTGTAGATTGTGCCGAGGCAACAGCAGTCAAATTCTTTGAAGAACTTGGCTGTAATTGCGGCGGGGGTTGCGTCGTTGGCGGGGATTGCACGTTATTTCTCCTCCTGGACGTCTGGGAACCTGGTGGCGACTGGAGATGCGAGTGTTGGCTCGCAGTCGTGAGTGGTTGACGTTGCGAAACCAATTGCGGACGATTATTACCACCGAATATCATCGGTGCATTGAAGTTCAGTGCTGGTGTAGACGGCACAGCTACAGGCGGAACACACTCGCGCAGCATGCTCTCGACAAGTTCGTCCTTAGCGCCATCGTCCTTCCAGCTCCACAAGTCCGAGCGAGGGAAGGCTGCAACCTCAGAGCGTCTCGTACGTGCAGATAGAGGCGATGGCTTCACTGCAGCTCCATGAGGTCGAGCCGGTTGCTGCCTCGCATGCATTCTGCTTTTCTCTAAATTTAAAGTTGAAGTGAATTTTTTTTTTGAGAGTTGTGCTATTTTGTGTGTCATTTGTGTACACAAAGTCCCCATCCTAGAACACAGGGGGGAAAGCGGACGTCCAGTCTATTGTTACAGCACTCCCCGCGAAGGAAGGTCGCACTAGCAGCATGACGAGCGTGAACGACGTGGCGCTGGAGGAGGTGAAGCCCGCGAGCAGTGGCAGCGGCCCCGACCAGTGGATCGAGAACCTGCGCAACGGCAAGTTGCTGAGCGAGCTGGAGCTCAAACAGGTGTGCGAGATGGTCAAGATGCTGCTCATCGAAGAGTCCAACGTGCAGCCGGTCAGCAGCCCCGTGACGGTCTGCGGTGACATCCACGGCCAGTTCTTCGACCTGTTGGAGCTCTTCCGTTGCGGCGGTGACATTGAAAACACAAACTACATATTCATGGTGAGGACAACAATTAATACAGAAGGAGGGAGTGGAATTTCTGATGTCTGTTCTTCCTGTTTGTAGGGCGACTTTGTGGACCGAGGGCATAACAGTGTCGAGACTTTTGAGCTGCTATTGTGTCTGAAGGCTCGCTACCCGGACCGTATCACGTTGCTGCGTGGAAATCACGAGTGCCGGCAGATCACACAGGTTTACGGATTCTACGAGGAGTGTGTGCGCAAATACGGCAACGCCAACCCTTGGAAGTACTGCACAGACGTGTTCGACTACCTCAATCTGGCTGCTATCATTGACGGACGCGTGCTATGTGTGCACGGTGGCCTATCGCCTGAACTGCGGACGCTGGACCAGATCCGGACAATAGAGCGCCAGCAGGAGATCCCTCACGAAGGATCGTTCTGCGATCTCATGTGGTCTGACCCTGAGGATATTGAGACGTGGGCAATGAGTCCGCGTGGTGCTGGATATCTCTTCGGTGCCAAGGTGACGCAAGAGTTCAACCAGATCAACGGCCTCGACCTTATCTGTCGTGCACACCAGCTTGTGCAGGAAGGCTACAAGTACATGTTTGACAATAGCCTCGTGACTGTCTGGTCCGCGCCCAACTATTGCTACCGATGCGGCAATGTTGCAGCCATTCTGTCATTTGATGAGAACCTCGAGCGTGATTTCAAGCTGTTCCGCGAGGTACGACACCGTGTGAGATTGTTGTTTCGGTGTGATGATGATCTGACAATTGTTTTTTTTTTCAGGTTGCTGAGTCCTCCGATGGCTTCAACCAGCGTGCGCTGGTGCCGTACTTCTTGTAAAATGGCTGCGAGATACAGCCGTCTGCAATGTATCGCGCACACCCGCCTAGCCTTTGTCATCAATTTGCTGTCGAGGTCGCGCGGTTCGCTCTTATACTCTCTCCACATCGAAAAGGGATAAGGACATTAGTAGATAGATATCCTGTCGAGAGTTTGATCGGACGGATCCTTAAACTAAGTTTTTTCCATCATGCTCGTTTGTACCAGTCAAACAATCAGACTACGGTGACTATGCTAATCATGAACGGGGAGAAAGTGGCGTCACGTGAACTACTTGGGGCTCTGACATCCAACTTGCTTGCACAGTGTACGCAAAGTCCCATCCGTATCCAGCTCCTCCAAATTCTCCGAGCTTATTGAGGCACACCATGCCTCCTAGGAAGTGAGGATATAGTGCTGCAATGCGATGGAGGGCACGTTCGCATGCTTTGCGTGGCTGTCATATTCAAAAGGTAAGAATTTGGTCAATAAATCACATTCACTAACAATTGCGCAAAAAAACACGTACATGAGCACCCCTCTTCATCTCCTGGACGGCATAGAAAGAGGGCAGGAAGCGCATCATCACATCTCCGTCTCCAGTGGCAGCGGCACCACCGATAGCTGAGTCCACATAAGCTCCTGCACCAGGGATCGCGGCATCCCCGACTCGACTAGATCAAGACACAAATTTAACATGATCATCGACAGCGGGGTACATAATGTAAAGCACTTACCCCGCGATTTTGTGCGTGGCTCCGTTGGAGCTAGTCCCTGCAGCCATGTGTCCATTCTCAGCCAGCACAACCATTCCAATGGTGTCGTGGTTCTCTTTCGAAATCAAGCTTTCGACACCCGCATTATTCTGTTTGTTGGTCGCCCGCAATAGTGATTGCCCTTGCAACTCTGAATACACCTCATGTTGTGATGGCAATGGAGCGTAAGGCGGACACGAATTATTTTTCCCCACGACATTGCGAAAGTAGTTCGGTTGGCACTTGTTGTTCTGCCAGTCCTGATAAATTCCTCGCGAATGTGGGGTGTCCAGTGGTGTCTCCTCGAAGCCCATCATCTTAGCAAAAGCTGTTGCACCATCTCCAGCTAAAATACTGTGTGAGGAGTGCTCCATGACAGCTCGCGCCACTTCGATGGCAGGTTTCACACGTCGCAGTTGGGCCACTGCTCCCATTTCCATTGTAGAGCCGTCCAGGATCATAGCGTCCAGTGTCGTTTCCCCATTGGAGTCGGGGCTACCTCCGAAGCCCACTGTGAAGTCACATTGGTCCACTTCGCAGCGGTTGCAGCCTCGTGTGATGGCGTCCAGCGCATGAGAGTGTCCGGGTCCATGTAGAGCCTGGAAACCTGCACGCGTCGCGTTCACAAAGGGCCACGTATTGATCACCACCACACCGCGCTGCGGGATCTCGTGCGCCGAGCCCAGCAACATGATGAAGCACACGCCCAACGCGAAGCTACCGCATATCCAGCGTTGGTGGGTCTCATGACGAGGTTGCTCCATTTTGGCCGTCTTCTGATCTGCTCAAATACACATATCGGACTATTTCCACTTCAACTTGGACTAAAAAAATTAATGCAAGGTAGCATGCAGTGTCCATTTACCAACTTCTCGTTACTACTTCCACTCTGGTTTCTCCTTTGCTCGAGCTGCTGCTTGTTGTTGTGCACGTAACGCCTTAGTGAGAGAAACACTCCGCGCAATACGTTGAACGTAAGCTGGGGCTTCGATTGTGCGCGGCTTAAATGTGCACTCGGCAAATTCCCCCATTTCCTTCTCCTGAAGGGCTCGGCGCTGCTTAATGGTGTGAGCCTGACTCTGCTGCTGGATGCGCTGCAGATATGTGTCGGGGTTTGAGAGGATTTTCAGTCGACCTTCGTGGCGCTCCGACATGCGGTTCAGTTGTGGACGAAAAGTTAGCGCCGCCATCTCCTCCTGCTCCATTTTGAGCTTCATCAACCGTTGAGTCGTCTCTCGACGCAGCAAGTCCCCGCGACTGAGCTCTGTAATGGATCGAGGTTTACGCTTGGTGCTTGTCTGGTTGATTGCCGGTTTGAATGTGCAGTTCGGGTCCTATTTGAAAAGAAAAAAAAGTTAAGTGTGACAGATTAGATCGTTCTTGTGTGAATATTGCCTACCGCTGACCGGATGGTCCTCTTCTTGACATTGTCGTGCTCCTTACGTAGCGCATAGGAGGAAATACGTTCGAGGAAATCACCCTTACGACCATTCTCCATCATAGCCAGCGACTTCTTATTGATGGTCGGTTTGTAGCCTGGGGTAAGCTGCTGTTTGGTCAGTTCAATTCTCTTGTGGCGAGCTTGTTCGTGGAACCTCTGACGTTCGATGAAGTTTTTGAACTGTCGGGCGCGTTCTTCTTTTTGTTCCTGACTCTGGTCGCCGCCGTCCACAGATCGTGGCCCACTTCCACGGCGAATACCTGATGATAATCGACTTCGACTTTTACCACCAGGTCGCACCGAAATGTCGTCTTGGCACGATCGAGGCGAGCAAAGATCTAAGTTGTCTCCATCCTCAATGTCATCATCACTGAACAGAGATAAACTTTTTCTCCTTCCGCTTCGCCCTCTAGCTGGAGATTTCCCATCTTCAGCATCACAGCAAGGCTTGCTCAAACGCTCGTAGATGTTTTGCTGTAAGTAAAGCTGTGCCGAGACCATCTCGGATCGAATTCCATTCACTTTTGGATAGAACGTGCACTCAGCGAGCTCTTTCGCAGCAGCCTCGCGCGATGCTGCTGTCAATGACGGTGAAGAAGTCGCCTTGGCCTCCATGTACTTTGCCTTCACCTTCTCAGTCGGGTTGGTCTTTGGCTTGAAGGTGCACTGGCGTTCAATCTCTGCCTCCTCGTCAGCTTTCAGCTTCGTTGCGAGTTCCTCTCGAATCCTGTAATTATCCGCCTCTTGATAAAGTCGTTCGGAGACTGCTTGCAGCACGCTCAAACCCTGGTTCGATACACTTGAGGGTTGCCTTCCACGCAACTTCGCGACAACTTTGGTGGATTTCGGGTTGATCTTGGGCGCAAAAGTGCATTCATCAAGCTCTGACTGCAGGAGCTGCTGTTTCATCTGCTCACGAATGGCATCTTTTTGAGATTTCCAGCGAGTTACTCGAGCATGAAACTTGCCGTCTGCTTTGTTTCCACTCCCAGGCACGCCACCTTTTCCTCCATTGGTGACGCCCGAACTTGGAATATGATCATCGTCAAGTTCATCCTGGAACTGTTCAGTAAAGTCAATAAACTGCTGCTCGCCTCCTCTATCCCCGCCTATGCGGCCAAAGTTGTCGTCAACGAGCTGGGGCTGGCCGGTAGAGTTATACATATAGTTCTTCGCACCAGCTTCTCGGGAGAAGTTGGCGTCGGGATTTCCTGAATTTGCTGTGTTCAGAGGCTGTGTTCTGAAAGAGTTGCTGTCATATGCACCCGCCCCAAACGACTTCTGCAAGTCGTTGTCGAAAGCTACTTCAGGAGACGGATCAAGCTCGACATGAGACTGCTGCTGATAATGAAGTCGTAGGGCGCTGCTCACTTGGCTTGAGGCCGACGCTCGTGACTTATTGGCCATCCATTCTTGCACACTGAATCGTTTCGCCTTCTCGTGTGACACACCAGTAGATAGGAACTCCGCGTCATTCTCAACTACTCTAGCACTGGGCTTGGAAACCATTGTGGATGGATCGGGTACTGGAGGCATCATAAAGGAACGTGAAGTAGCAGCACTACTCGGTATCACGTGAACAGGATTCGACACGCCAAATGTAAACTGTGTCGGATTCATTTGGGTTTGGCCAACGCTGAACGAAGACGCTACAGGAGCTGGTGCATTCGACGCTCGACCTCTTACGACCGAGAATGTGAACGCTGTTGTCGAATCTGCCGTCGCACTGGATGGTGGGGCGTTGCAGTCTTTATTAGACGTAAATGTCAATGTCTGGTTACTAGCGACTGTTGTAGGAGGAGGAGGTGGTACGGCACTCTCTGGGGATGATCCAGATTGGAGCTTGGCGAGCTGCTGAAACAACTGCATCTTGGAGATCTCTCCGCTTTTCAGCTGTTGCATGAGCCCGGACACAGCTATCCCCGGTGACGTGGAAACCTCCATTTGTAGCAACTAAAGAAAAGCAGGACTATTGCTGCAAATGTTGCTTTGGGCAGCAGCTACAGGCAGCAGCTATTTTTACAGTTGGAGTGCAAAGATCTATAACTTGTACGGAAAACGTGCACCATAGTTCTGTATTCACATGTTAATAATGAACTAACGCAAATAATATATGAATATCGGTATGGATGCATTTGCCAATCCAATGGCATTACTGCATTTTAGCAAATCGCATGCAGGACTGAGATCATTTTATTCAATGTTCGTTTAAGTTAACAGGTTGTCGACACTTGGCCGACGCATTTTGTCGGCAACGACAACCAGACATTTGTTTTGTTAATACTGAACACATGAGTATCCAAGACCTTGCATCGGAGAGCACTAGACGTGCACAAACAACCGTGACCAGCACTTTCAAGAGATTCCTCGCGTCGGAAAACACCTCGATCGACTTCGTCTATTTTACGCTTCAGGACGATGAGGTTGACTCAGATTTTGTCAAGCTACTGGACCGGTTCGCGATGTATTGTGTCTTCTCTCGCGGTCGAGGTGGTGAAGTCCACCACAAAAACACCATCATGAGCTACTATCGTAACGTCAAGAATTGGTTGCTGAAAAAGTATCCTCAGCACCGCAACGCCATCGAACAGCGTCTACTGAAGTTGTGGAGGACACTGGAGCGACACTATATGAAGCGACAGTAGGGCGGGGCAGTGACCAAGACTCCAGGCAGATCTACATTCTTTGGTCGATGGTCTTTTGTAACTTTGACGTCACACCGTCCAAGAAGTTCGGGCAATCTGACATGGCATTTATTCAGAAGTGCAACCTGTTTGTTTCATCCAAAACCTTCCTGTTCCTTCGTCAGATGAGCGCGAAGGCATCAGAAGAATAAGGTCTCTTTCTATTTCCCGTCAAAACGTCTTTCTTATCGCCCCTTACATGCTATCAGCACGGCGCTGGTGATGCAAACGTACCCAATAACATCGGTCCCCAACCTTGAGCACCTTGTGAAGGATAAAGAACCCACGATTCAGCTATGGTAGACACCGTTTGCAGCGGGGCCGCGTAGGTGTGCACCGCACAGAGGAAGTTTAGTTGACTCGTAGAGTCTCGCTTGCAAGGCGCTAGCCTTCGGTTCTATACAAGAACCAAGTAGTCCACTAAATACGGGACTCACAGAATCAGTGTCCCCACAACAAAGGACTGACACTAATTATGTAAAATGCAAACTGGACTGTATTGATCTTATTTGTCCTAATCCTAAATGTAGCTAATTTAATATCTAACATACTAAATCCTAATCAAACTGCAACGTGTGGCTCTGAGGCCATCTCGTATCCCCTCGTGTGTGCCACACCATTTAATCTGTGACGTGTGCATAGCTGGTGTTTACCACGCTAATGTAGCCAAGGCGAATAACGCCGTGTAACCCCGTTACACAAACGCATTCGCACAAAAACTCACTTGGATACTAGACATGGTGTACATGTGCATCCTTTGCTCCGTACTCACAGTGCCAACCAGCTTGTCTGGGGTAGTCCACACTCGCATAAGTCTTGGATAGTTGGCTGTGCCAGCTCCGCATAGCGGAGTCACACAACCTTCAGCTCTGAACCCAGTTCTGTATGTAACTGTCAGGTGCAGTCATTCGCTGACTCACTGGGAGAACTCTCCCATCGTTTCCGTACAACACAACGAGACAAAATTGACGCTAGATCACAGCTAGACAAAAGTGGCGTGGAATGCTGCAAACTGGCCGACTGTACTTGGCATGATCTCGATGCAATGCAAATATCGTCGGAGAGATGCCTGGTTTAGCCGAAAGCGTGGCGTCACTAGATTGTGGCAACAGACTGTACACGTAGGATATTCTTTTTGTGCTTTTTGTGCTTTTTGTGCTTTTTGTGCGTGCGGCATGGAGGTTGTAAATAGGTGTGTCGTATGGTCTTTGTGGATGTCACATGTTTTTTACTTTGCACGCGAAGAGCCACGTTTGACAGGACCAGGAAAGGGGGACGTATGGGTGGTGGCATCCTCAGTGGTCAGCGTGAGATTCCTTTCCATAGAGGGCTCTGAGGCGACGCTGGTTCTCGTGTAGCAGCGTACGAGGAAGTGCCATGGGTAGGCGTGATATGTTGATGGTGGTAGCGTTGGAGGGCGTTGGTGTGTGTTGTGTGTGTTTGTTGATGGCGCTGATAAGCAGTGTGACTGGTCCAGTGGTGTGGACATGGGTGCGTGTGGTTTTGTGGTAGGAGTGTGTGTTTTGTCGTCAGTGTGCCCGAGCGGTCTAAGGGGGTAGACTCAAGTTCTACTGTGTTCGCACTCGTGGGTTCAAATCCCACCGCTGACAATGTCTACTCCGTTTCGTGGAGCTCCCCTTGGTAGTGCATTCGTTGCCTTGCTGCGTGCTTGTGTGCGTGCATGCGTGCGTGCGTGCCTTTGGATTGGTTTATACACCTCCTTTATGTACCGCCTCCCTTTATCTCCACCATCCTACGGCGCATTTGAAACTCGCCTTTATTCCCCGTTCCTTACAATTTGCCTACGAAGGCACCTAGTTCCCACACACACTCCTTTCCTTGCGCCATGGACGATCAGCCAGCCAAACGCATTCGCACGAAAACTCACTTGGATACTAGACATGGTGTACATGTGCATCCTTTGCTCCGTACTCACAGTGCCAACCAGCTTGTCTGGGGTAGTCCACACTCGCATAAGTCTTGGATAGTTGGCTGTGCCAGCTCCGCATAGCGGAGTCACACAACCTTCAGCTCTGAACCCAGTTCTGTATGTAACTGTCAGGTGCAGTCATTCGCTGACTCACTGGGAGAACTCTCCCATCGTTTCCGTACAACACAACGAGGCAAAATTGACGCTAGATCACAGCTAGACAAAAGTGGCGTGGAATGCTGCAAACTGGCCGACTGTACTTGGCATGATCTCGATGCAATGCAAATATCGTCGGAGAGATGCCTGGTTTAGCCGAAAGCGTGGCGTCACTAGATTGTGGCAACAGACTGTACACGTAGGATATTCTTTTTGTGCTTTTTGTGCTTTTTGTGCTTTTTGTGCGTGCGGCATGGAGGTTGTAAATAGGTGTGTCGTATGGTCTTTGTGGATGTCACATGTTTTTTACTTTGCACGCGAAGAGCCACGTTTGACAGGACCAGGAAAGGGGGACGTATGGGTGGTGGCATCCTCAGTGGTCAGCGTGAGATTCCTTTCCATAGAGGGCTCTGAGGCGACGCTGGTTCTCGTGTAGCAGCGTACGAGGAAGTGCCATGGGTAGGCGTGATATGTTGATGGTGGTAGCGTTGGAGGGCGTTGGTGTGTGTTGTGTGTGTTTGTTGATGGCGCTGATAAGCAGTGTGACTGGTCCAGTGGTGTGGACATGGGTGCGTGTGGTTTTGTGGTAGGAGTGTAGGTTTTGTCGTCAGTGTGCCCGAGCGGTCTAAGGGGGTAGACTCAAGTTCTACTGTGTTCGCACTCGTGGGTTCAAATCCCACCGCTGACAATGTCTACTCCGTTTCGTGGAGCTCCCCTTGGTAGTGCATTCGTTGCCTTGCTGCGTGCTTGTGTGCGTGCATGCGTGCGTGCGTGCCTTTGGATTGGTTTATACACCTCCTTTATGTACCGCCTCCCTTTATCTCCACCATCCTACGGCGCATTTGAAACTCGCCTTTATTCCCCGTTCCTTACAATTTGCCTACGAAGGCACCTAGTTCCCACACACACTCCTTTCCTTGCGCCATGGACGATCAGCCAGCCAAACGCATTCGCACGAAAACTCACTTGGATACTAGACATGGTGTACATGTGCATCCTTTGCTCCGTACTCACAGTGCCAACCAGCTTGTCTGGGGTAGTCCACACTCGCATAAGTCTTGGATAGTTGGCTGTGCCAGCTCCGCATAGCGGAGTCACACAACCTTCAGCTCTGAACCCAGTTCTGTATGTAACTGTCAGGTGCAGTCATTCGCTGACTCACTGGGAGAACTCTCCCATCGTTTCCGTACAACACAACGAGGCAAAATTGACGCTAGATCACAGCTAGACAAAAGTGGCGTGGAATGCTGCAAACTGGCCGACTGTACTTGGCATGATCTCGATGCAATGCAAATATCGTCGGAGAGATGCCTGGTTTAGCCGAAAGCGTGGCGTCACTAGATTGTGGCAACAGACTGTACACGTAGGATATTCTTTTTGTGCTTTTTGTGCTTTTTGTGCTTTTTGTGCGTGCGGCATGGAGGTTGTAAATAGGTGTGTCGTATGGTCTTTGTGGATGTCACATGTTTTTTACTTTGCACGCGAAGAGCCACGTTTGACAGGACCAGGAAAGGGGGACGTATGGGTGGTGGCATCCTCAGTGGTCAGCGTGAGATTCCTTTCCATAGAGGGCTCTGAGGCGACGCTGGTTCTCGTGTAGCAGCGTACGAGGAAGTGCCATGGGTAGGCGTGATATGTTGATGGTGGTAGCGTTGGAGGGCGTTGGTGTGTGTTGTGTGTGTTTGTTGATGGCGCTGATAAGCAGTGTGACTGGTCCAGTGGTGTGGACATGGGTGCGTGTGGTTTTGTGGTAGGAGTGTAGGTTTTGTCGTCAGTGTGCCCGAGCGGTCTAAGGGGGTAGACTCAAGTTCTACTGTGTTCGCACTCGTGGGTTCAAATCCCACCGCTGACAATGTCTACTCCGTTTCGTGGAGCTCCCCTTGGTAGTGCATTCGTTGCCTTGCTGCGTGCTTGTGTGCGTGCATGCGTGCGTGCGTGCCTTTGGATTGGTTTATACACCTCCTTTATGTACCGCCTCCCTTTATCTCCACCATCCTACGGCGCATTTGAAACTCGCCTTTATTCCCCGTTCCTTACAATTTGCCTACGAAGGCACCTAGTTCCCACACACACTCCTTTCCTTGCGCCATGGACGATCAGCCAGCCAAACGCATTCGCACGAAAACTCACTTGGATACTAGACATGGTGTACATGTGCATCCTTTGCTCCGTACTCACAGTGCCAACCAGCTTGTCTGGGGTAGTCCACACTCGCATAAGTCTTGGATAGTTGGCTGTGCCAGCTCCGCATAGCGGAGTCACACAACCTTCAGCTCTGAACCCAGTTCTGTATGTAACTGTCAGGTGCAGTCATTCGCTGACTCACTGGGAGAACTCTCCCATCGTTTCCGTACAACACAACGAGGCAAAATTGACGCTAGATCACAGCTAGACAAAAGTGGCGTGGAATGCTGCAAACTGGCCGACTGTACTTGGCATGATCTCGATGCAATGCAAATATCGTCGGAGAGATGCCTGGTTTAGCCGAAAGCGTGGCGTCACTAGATTGTGGCAACAGACTGTACACGTAGGATATTCTTTTTGTGCTTTTTGTGCTTTTTGTGCTTTTTGTGCGTGCGGCATGGAGGTTGTAAATAGGTGTGTCGTATGGTCTTTGTGGATGTCACATGTTTTTTACTTTGCACGCGAAGAGCCACGTTTGACAGGACCAGGAAAGGGGGACGTATGGGTGGTGGCATCCTCAGTGGTCAGCGTGAGATTCCTTTCCATAGAGGGCTCTGAGGCGACGCTGGTTCTCGTGTAGCAGCGTACGAGGAAGTGCCATGGGTAGGCGTGATATGTTGATGGTGGTAGCGTTGGAGGGCGTTGGTGTGTGTTGTGTGTGTTTGTTGATGGCGCTGATAAGCAGTGTGACTGGTCCAGTGGTGTGGACATGGGTGCGTGTGGTTTTGTGGTAGGAGTGTAGGTTTTGTCGTCAGTGTGCCCGAGCGGTCTAAGGGGGTAGACTCAAGTTCTACTGTGTTCGCACTCGTGGGTTCAAATCCCACCGCTGACAATGTCTACTCCGTTTCGTGGAGCTCCCCTTGGTAGTGCATTCGTTGCCTTGCTGCGTGCTTGTGTGCGTGCATGCGTGCGTGCGTGCCTTTGGATTGGTTTATACACCTCCTTTATGTACCGCCTCCCTTTATCTCCACCATCCTACGGCGCATTTGAAACTCGCCTTTATTCCCCGTTCCTTACAATTTGCCTACGAAGGCACCTAGTTCCCACACACACTCCTTTCCTTGCGCCATGGACGATCAGCCAGCCAAACGCATTCGCACGAAAACTCACTTGGATACTAGACATGGTGTACATGTGCATCCTTTGCTCCGTACTCACAGTGCCAACCAGCTTGTCTGGGGTAGTCCACACTCGCATAAGTCTTGGATAGTTGGCTGTGCCAGCTCCGCATAGCGGAGTCACACAACCTTCAGCTCTGAACCCAGTTCTGTATGTAACTGTCAGGTGCAGTCATTCGCTGACTCACTGGGAGAACTCTCCCATCGTTTCCGTACAACACAACGAGGCAAAATTGACGCTAGATCACAGCTAGACAAAAGTGGCGTGGAATGCTGCAAACTGGCCGACTGTACTTGGCATGATCTCGATGCAATGCAAATATCGTCGGAGAGATGCCTGGTTTAGCCGAAAGCGTGGCGTCACTAGATTGTGGCAACAGACTGTACACGTAGGATATTCTTTTTGTGCTTTTTGTGCTTTTTGTGCTTTTTGTGCGTGCGGCATGGAGGTTGTAAATAGGTGTGTCGTATGGTCTTTGTGGATGTCACATGTTTTTTACTTTGCACGCGAAGAGCCACGTTTGACAGGACCAGGAAAGGGGGACGTATGGGTGGTGGCATCCTCAGTGGTCAGCGTGAGATTCCTTTCCATAGAGGGCTCTGAGGCGACGCTGGTTCTCGTGTAGCAGCGTACGAGGAAGTGCCATGGGTAGGCGTGATATGTTGATGGTGGTAGCGTTGGAGGGCGTTGGTGTGTGTTGTGTGTGTTTGTTGATGGCGCTGATAAGCAGTGTGACTGGTCCAGTGGTGTGGACATGGGTGCGTGTGGTTTTGTGGTAGGAGTGTAGGTTTTGTCGTCAGTGTGCCCGAGCGGTCTAAGGGGGTAGACTCAAGTTCTACTGTGTTCGCACTCGTGGGTTCAAATCCCACCGCTGACAATGTCTACTCCGTTTCGTGGAGCTCCCCTTGGTAGTGCATTCGTTGCCTTGCTGCGTGCTTGTGTGCGTGCATGCGTGCGTGCGTGCCTTTGGATTGGTTTATACACCTCCTTTATGTACCGCCTCCCTTTATCTCCACCATCCTACGGCGCATTTGAAACTCGCCTTTATTCCCCGTTCCTTACAATTTGCCTACGAAGGCACCTAGTTCCCACACACACTCCTTTCCTTGCGCCATGGACGATCAGCCAGCCAAACGCATTCGCACGAAAACTCACTTGGATACTAGACATGGTGTACATGTGCATCCTTTGCTCCGTACTCACAGTGCCAACCAGCTTGTCTGGGGTAGTCCACACTCGCATAAGTCTTGGATAGTTGGCTGTGCCAGCTCCGCATAGCGGAGTCACACAACCTTCAGCTCTGAACCCAGTTCTGTATGTAACTGTCAGGTGCAGTCATTCGCTGACTCACTGGGAGAACTCTCCCATCGTTTCCGTACAACACAACGAGGCAAAATTGACGCTAGATCACAGCTAGACAAAAGTGGCGTGGAATGCTGCAAACTGGCCGACTGTACTTGGCATGATCTCGATGCAATGCAAATATCGTCGGAGAGATGCCTGGTTTAGCCGAAAGCGTGGCGTCACTAGATTGTGGCAACAGACTGTACACGTAGGATATTCTTTTTGTGCTTTTTGTGCTTTTTGTGCTTTTTGTGCGTGCGGCATGGAGGTTGTAAATAGGTGTGTCGTATGGTCTTTGTGGATGTCACATGTTTTTTACTTTGCACGCGAAGAGCCACGTTTGACAGGACCAGGAAAGGGGGACGTATGGGTGGTGGCATCCTCAGTGGTCAGCGTGAGATTCCTTTCCATAGAGGGCTCTGAGGCGACGCTGGTTCTCGTGTAGCAGCGTACGAGGAAGTGCCATGGGTAGGCGTGATATGTTGATGGTGGTAGCGTTGGAGGGCGTTGGTGTGTGTTGTGTGTGTTTGTTGATGGCGCTGATAAGCAGTGTGACTGGTCCAGTGGTGTGGACATGGGTGCGTGTGGTTTTGTGGTAGGAGTGTAGGTTTTGTCGTCAGTGTGCCCGAGCGGTCTAAGGGGGTAGACTCAAGTTCTACTGTGTTCGCACTCGTGGGTTCAAATCCCACCGCTGACAATGTCTACTCCGTTTCGTGGAGCTCCCCTTGGTAGTGCATTCGTTGCCTTGCTGCGTGCTTGTGTGCGTGCATGCGTGCGTGCGTGCCTTTGGATTGGTTTATACACCTCCTTTATGTACCGCCTCCCTTTATCTCCACCATCCTACGGCGCATTTGAAACTCGCCTTTATTCCCCGTTCCTTACAATTTGCCTACGAAGGCACCTAGTTCCCACACACACTCCTTTCCTTGCGCCATGGACGATCAGCCAGCCAAACGCATTCGCACGAAAACTCACTTGGATACTAGACATGGTGTACATGTGCATCCTTTGCTCCGTACTCACAGTGCCAACCAGCTTGTCTGGGGTAGTCCACACTCGCATAAGTCTTGGATAGTTGGCTGTGCCAGCTCCGCATAGCGGAGTCACACAACCTTCAGCTCTGAACCCAGTTCTGTATGTAACTGTCAGGTGCAGTCATTCGCTGACTCACTGGGAGAACTCTCCCATCGTTTCCGTACAACACAACGAGACAAAATTGACGCTAGATCACAGCTAGACAAAAGTGGCGTGGAATGCTGCAAACTGGCCGACTGTACTTGGCATGATCTCGATGCAATGCAAATATCGTCGGAGAGATGCCTGGTTTAGCCGAAAGCGTGGCGTCACTAGATTGTGGCAACAGACTGTACACGTAGGATATTCTTTTTGTGCTTTTTGTGCTTTTTGTGCTTTTTGTGCGTGCGGCATGGAGGTTGTAAATAGGTGTGTCGTATGGTCTTTGTGGATGTCACATGTTTTTTACTTTGCACGCGAAGAGCCACGTTTGACAGGACCAGGAAAGGGGGACGTATGGGTGGTGGCATCCTCAGTGGTCAGCGTGAGATTCCTTTCCATAGAGGGCTCTGAGGCGACGCTGGTTCTCGTGTAGCAGCGTACGAGGAAGTGCCATGGGTAGGCGTGATATGTTGATGGTGGTAGCGTTGGAGGGCGTTGGTGTGTGTTGTGTGTGTTTGTTGATGGCGCTGATAAGCAGTGTGACTGGTCCAGTGGTGTGGACATGGGTGCGTGTGGTTTTGTGGTAGGAGTGTAGGTTTTGTCGTCAGTGTGCCCGAGCGGTCTAAGGGGGTAGACTCAAGTTCTACTGTGTTCGCACTCGTGGGTTCAAATCCCACCGCTGACAATGTCTACTCCGTTTCGTGGAGCTCCCCTTGGTAGTGCATTCGTTGCCTTGCTGCGTGCTTGTGTGCGTGCATGCGTGCGTGCGTGCCTTTGGATTGGTTTATACACCTCCTTTATGTACCGCCTCCCTTTATCTCCACCATCCTACGGCGCATTTGAAACTCGCCTTTATTCCCCGTTCCTTACAATTTGCCTACGAAGGCACCTAGTTCCCACACACACTCCTTTCCTTGCGCCATGGACGATCAGCCAGCCAAACGCATTCGCACGAAAACTCACTTGGATACTAGACATGGTGTACATGTGCATCCTTTGCTCCGTACTCACAGTGCCAACCAGCTTGTCTGGGGTAGTCCACACTCGCATAAGTCTTGGATAGTTGGCTGTGCCAGCTCCGCATAGCGGAGTCACACAACCTTCAGCTCTGAACCCAGTTCTGTATGTAACTGTCAGGTGCAGTCATTCGCTGACTCACTGGGAGAACTCTCCCATCGTTTCCGTACAACACAACGAGGCAAAATTGACGCTAGATCACAGCTAGACAAAAGTGGCGTGGAATGCTGCAAACTGGCCGACTGTACTTGGCATGATCTCGATGCAATGCAAATATCGTCGGAGAGATGCCTGGTTTAGCCGAAAGCGTGGCGTCACTAGATTGTGGCAACAGACTGTACACGTAGGATATTCTTTTTGTGCTTTTTGTGCTTTTTGTGCTTTTTGTGCGTGCGGCATGGAGGTTGTAAATAGGTGTGTCGTATGGTCTTTGTGGATGTCACATGTTTTTTACTTTGCACGCGAAGAGCCACGTTTGACAGGACCAGGAAAGGGGGACGTATGGGTGGTGGCATCCTCAGTGGTCAGCGTGAGATTCCTTTCCATAGAGGGCTCTGAGGCGACGCTGGTTCTCGTGTAGCAGCGTACGAGGAAGTGCCATGGGTAGGCGTGATATGTTGATGGTGGTAGCGTTGGAGGGCGTTGGTGTGTGTTGTGTGTGTTTGTTGATGGCGCTGATAAGCAGTGTGACTGGTCCAGTGGTGTGGACATGGGTGCGTGTGGTTTTGTGGTAGGAGTGTAGGTTTTGTCGTCAGTGTGCCCGAGCGGTCTAAGGGGGTAGACTCAAGTTCTACTGTGTTCGCACTCGTGGGTTCAAATCCCACCGCTGACAATGTCTACTCCGTTTCGTGGAGCTCCCCTTGGTAGTGCATTCGTTGCCTTGCTGCGTGCTTGTGTGCGTGCATGCGTGCGTGCGTGCCTTTGGATTGGTTTATACACCTCCTTTATGTACCGCCTCCCTTTATCTCCACCATCCTACGGCGCATTTGAAACTCGCCTTTATTCCCCGTTCCTTACAATTTGCCTACGAAGGCACCTAGTTCCCACACACACTCCTTTCCTTGCGCCATGGACGATCAGCCAGCCAAACGCATTCGCACGAAAACTCACTTGGATACTAGACATGGTGTACATGTGCATCCTTTGCTCCGTACTCACAGTGCCAACCAGCTTGTCTGGGGTAGTCCACACTCGCATAAGTCTTGGATAGTTGGCTGTGCCAGCTCCGCATAGCGGAGTCACACAACCTTCAGCTCTGAACCCAGTTCTGTATGTAACTGTCAGGTGCAGTCATTCGCTGACTCACTGGGAGAACTCTCCCATCGTTTCCGTACAACACAACGAGACAAAATTGACGCTAGATCACAGCTAGACAAAAGTGGCGTGGAATGCTGCAAACTGGCCGACTGTACTTGGCATGATCTCGATGCAATGCAAATATCGTCGGAGAGATGCCTGGTTTAGCCGAAAGCGTGGCGTCACTAGATTGTGGCAACAGACTGTACACGTAGGATATTCTTTTTGTGCTTTTTGTGCTTTTTGTGCTTTTTGTGCGTGCGGCATGGAGGTTGTAAATAGGTGTGTCGTATGGTCTTTGTGGATGTCACATGTTTTTTACTTTGCACGCGAAGAGCCACGTTTGACAGGACCAGGAAAGGGGGACGTATGGGTGGTGGCATCCTCAGTGGTCAGCGTGAGATTCCTTTCCATAGAGGGCTCTGAGGCGACGCTGGTTCTCGTGTAGCAGCGTACGAGGAAGTGCCATGGGTAGGCGTGATATGTTGATGGTGGTAGCGTTGGAGGGCGTTGGTGTGTGTTGTGTGTGTTTGTTGATGGCGCTGATAAGCAGTGTGACTGGTCCAGTGGTGTGGACATGGGTGCGTGTGGTTTTGTGGTAGGAGTGTAGGTTTTGTCGTCAGTGTGCCCGAGCGGTCTAAGGGGGTAGACTCAAGTTCTACTGTGTTCGCACTCGTGGGTTCAAATCCCACCGCTGACAATGTCTACTCCGTTTCGTGGAGCTCCCCTTGGTAGTGCATTCGTTGCCTTGCTGCGTGCTTGTGTGCGTGCATGCGTGCGTGCGTGCCTTTGGATTGGTTTATACACCTCCTTTATGTACCGCCTCCCTTTATCTCCACCATCCTACGGCGCATTTGAAACTCGCCTTTATTCCCCGTTCCTTACAATTTGCCTACGAAGGCACCTAGTTCCCACACACACTCCTTTCCTTGCGCCATGGACGATCAGCCAGCCAAACGCATTCGCACGAAAACTCACTTGGATACTAGACATGGTGTACATGTGCATCCTTTGCTCCGTACTCACAGTGCCAACCAGCTTGTCTGGGGTAGTCCACACTCGCATAAGTCTTGGATAGTTGGCTGTGCCAGCTCCGCATAGCGGAGTCACACAACCTTCAGCTCTGAACCCAGTTCTGTATGTAACTGTCAGGTGCAGTCATTCGCTGACTCACTGGGAGAACTCTCCCATCGTTTCCGTACAACACAACGAGACAAAATTGACGCTAGATCACAGCTAGACAAAAGTGGCGTGGAATGCTGCAAACTGGCCGACTGTACTTGGCATGATCTCGATGCAATGCAAATATCGTCGGAGAGATGCCTGGTTTAGCCGAAAGCGTGGCGTCACTAGATTGTGGCAACAGACTGTACACGTAGGATATTCTTTTTGTGCTTTTTGTGCTTTTTGTGCTTTTTGTGCGTGCGGCATGGAGGTTGTAAATAGGTGTGTCGTATGGTCTTTGTGGATGTCACATGTTTTTTACTTTGCACGCGAAGAGCCACGTTTGACAGGACCAGGAAAGGGGGACGTATGGGTGGTGGCATCCTCAGTGGTCAGCGTGAGATTCCTTTCCATAGAGGGCTCTGAGGCGACGCTGGTTCTCGTGTAGCAGCGTACGAGGAAGTGCCATGGGTAGGCGTGATATGTTGATGGTGGTAGCGTTGGAGGGCGTTGGTGTGTGTTGTGTGTGTTTGTTGATGGCGCTGATAAGCAGTGTGACTGGTCCAGTGGTGTGGACATGGGTGCGTGTGGTTTTGTGGTAGGAGTGTAGGTTTTGTCGTCAGTGTGCCCGAGCGGTCTAAGGGGGTAGACTCAAGTTCTACTGTGTTCGCACTCGTGGGTTCAAATCCCACCGCTGACAATGTCTACTCCGTTTCGTGGAGCTCCCCTTGGTAGTGCATTCGTTGCCTTGCTGCGTGCTTGTGTGCGTGCATGCGTGCGTGCGTGCCTTTGGATTGGTTTATACACCTCCTTTATGTACCGCCTCCCTTTATCTCCACCATCCTACGGCGCATTTGAAACTCGCCTTTATTCCCCGTTCCTTACAATTTGCCTACGAAGGCACCTAGTTCCCACACACACTCCTTTCCTTGCGCCATGGACGATCAGCCAGCCAAACGCATTCGCACGAAAACTCACTTGGATACTAGACATGGTGTACATGTGCATCCTTTGCTCCGTACTCACAGTGCCAACCAGCTTGTCTGGGGTAGTCCACACTCGCATAAGTCTTGGATAGTTGGCTGTGCCAGCTCCGCATAGCGGAGTCACACAACCTTCAGCTCTGAACCCAGTTCTGTATGTAACTGTCAGGTGCAGTCATTCGCTGACTCACTGGGAGAACTCTCCCATCGTTTCCGTACAACACAACGAGGCAAAATTGACGCTAGATCACAGCTAGACAAAAGTGGCGTGGAATGCTGCAAACTGGCCGACTGTACTTGGCATGATCTCGATGCAATGCAAATATCGTCGGAGAGATGCCTGGTTTAGCCGAAAGCGTGGCGTCACTAGATTGTGGCAACAGACTGTACACGTAGGATATTCTTTTTGTGCTTTTTGTGCTTTTTGTGCTTTTTGTGCTTTTTGTGCGTGCGGCATGGAGGTTGTAAATAGGTGTGTCGTATGGTCTTTGTGGATGTCACATGTTTTTTACTTTGCACGCGAAGAGCCACGTTTGACAGGACCAGGAAAGGGGGACGTATGGGTGGTGGCATCCTCAGTGGTCAGCGTGAGATTCCTTTCCATAGAGGGCTCTGAGGCGACGCTGGTTCTCGTGTAGCAGCGTACGAGGAAGTGCCATGGGTAGGCGTGATATGTTGATGGTGGTAGCGTTGGAGGGCGTTGGTGTGTGTTGTGTGTGTTTGTTGATGGCGCTGATAAGCAGTGTGACTGGTCCAGTGGTGTGGACATGGGTGCGTGTGGTTTTGTGGTAGGAGTGTAGGTTTTGTCGTCAGTGTGCCCGAGCGGTCTAAGGGGGTAGACTCAAGTTCTACTGTGTTCGCACTCGTGGGTTCAAATCCCACCGCTGACAATGTCTACTCCGTTTCGTGGAGCTCCCCTTGGTAGTGCATTCGTTGCCTTGCTGCGTGCTTGTGTGCGTGCATGCGTGCGTGCGTGCCTTTGGATTGGTTTATACACCTCCTTTATGTACCGCCTCCCTTTATCTCCACCATCCTACGGCGCATTTGAAACTCGCCTTTATTCCCCGTTCCTTACAATTTGCCTACGAAGGCACCTAGTTCCCACACACACTCCTTTCCTTGCGCCATGGACGATCAGCCAGCCAAACGCATTCGCACGAAAACTCACTTGGATACTAGACATGGTGTACATGTGCATCCTTTGCTCCGTACTCACAGTGCCAACCAGCTTGTCTGGGGTAGTCCACACTCGCATAAGACTTGTATAGTAGAAGCTTGGGTGATAGACAGTCATAAAGGAAGCACGACGTATCATAATGACGACGTTACAACAGTTCTGGCCTTCTGTAAGTAGAATCTCGGCAGTGACATGTCGCCGAACGAATGTGGATGGTTCGTACGGCTGCAAGTTGTCTTCATCAATGCTATCAGTGATCAATATCGCACAGTTTGACTCTTTCAGTTCGTTCTGATCTCTAAAATCTGCGAAAATGTCGTGGTATTGACTTCCGACCTCACTCCGTCATGGTTCGACTCGAATCGGTGGTTTGAGATGTACGTGCCATCGTGATAGTCGGCCCGACCCGTGAGATCCCCCAACGTCGAGTCACTGCCCTTTAAACTGCACATAAACCAACGTCGAGTTACTGCCCTTTAAACTGCACATAAACCTCACCAGGGCTTCGTAATTGTTTTTGAGAGATCGAGTACGGATGAGGTCACTTCCAGCAAATCCTCGCTTCGATCGTCTCAGAGGTATGATTGAGGCCGGCTGTAGTGAAGTTGACACCCCAGAGAAGCTCAAATACCAGATCCTACGAATGGACAGCTACAATAAGTGCAATCGATAGTTAGGTGCAATGAGCGGAACCGCATCAAGTACTCAGACTCAGCGACAGGGACAGAAAAACAAGCCACAGCAGCAGCAAGGAGCTGTAGGCAACACAAGTTTCCCCGGCAACTAACTTGTGGGCCCAGAGAAGGAAGCCAAGAAGCTGGACAGAAAGCAGGGAAACTGTTTCAAGTGTCACAAGTCCGGACACTTGGGGAAGGACTGTCCCAACAAAGTGACAGAGACTTCGGGTACTCCAGGAAAGAAAGAAGCGACATATAAAAGACGTATACGGAAGTCAAGTGCTGAGCATGCTGAAGTACTATGCGGCGGACTCGCCAAGAAAAATCTCGGCTGGAGCTGCGACTTTCCTGTGTTTGTTCTGAAGAAAGTTCGCTTTCAGCCAACTCCCGGAAGGAATTGGACATTTTTAGTCACAAATCACCAATCGAGGAAGAACGTGTAGGTTTGGAAAGCCTGCGCTGCCTAAAGCTGCTCGATTAGATTGTTTGTCACTTACCATTTTCCTCCTCAACACTTTCGGCCGCTAATCCGAAACCTACGGCCGAAATGTCCCCAATGGAGCTGAAAAATGCGGCGTCTCCAGCAAAAGCAACGCGTCACTGCGTAACACCAAGAAGGCTCGAACTATGACGCGCAGCAACTCGTGATTCCACCACTGAGCGCAACACCACCACGCGCGAACCCTCGAAGAATTTGTCAATTTCTTTAAGGCTAATGATGTCGAGCTACATGATGTTCGTGCGCGTTTACGGGTGACAGGCAAAGTTGCGTGTACGTCAAACCACGTCGTGAGAACTGACGACATCGCCTGCATCTATTTGGTGGATCAAGAAGTAACTGATTCTTTGGAAGACATGCAGAAAGCATTCCGCGACAATAACAACCGAGACTACTTGGCAGTCGGCCACCTAATGATCACTGCTACTGCCTTTAGGGTTACGGCGTCTTCAGCGGGGATTCCTCCTGATGACAGCTTTGTCACAATCTCCAATCCCTCGAGGATTAATCTTTTCATGGAGAAAGCTTGCCAGCTGAATGCGAGCCTCGTAAACGTGGTCATTCATGCGTAGCCGGATGACAGGTGAAGCCTATATTGGAATATTCCGCAACCGCTGCAAGCAGTAAGAAACACTGTATCTCACTACGGAGTCAACAGGAACGATTTCAGAAGTGTTATGCTGACGATATACTGAGAGAGATCTGTCGTGGAGGTCCGCAGCAACATGCAAATGAGGTGTCGCGCTGAGCATTCCATCGGTACGGTGATGTCACTGGGTGGGCCAATTTTCATTCACTACCAGGCATTTGTTTTCATTCGCACATCTTCTGTCAAATCCCAGGAGCACCAGTAGCGCAACACGAACCCGCCGCCGGCAGAAGCGTTATTAGACAGCGGAATCAACGCGTTGATTCGTTTTCGGTGAGTTAGAGAGTGTATTCCTTAAGTTGTGCGTTTGGTTTGCTCTCTTTGTCGTTGTCAACTGCATTAAATCGGGAAATTCGCGCCCGGACTGGAGATAAGAAAACAAGGGTGAATTTTTGCGTGGAGAGTTGGGGCAACATTGTCGTCGTCGTCTCTGCGTTTGTTCGCTCTTGTTGCCTTCTGGTAGATGCTGACTCGCTTGTGAGATTCTTCCAGTAACACTCCCGCCCAGGTAATTCACTCTTGTTTTCAACACTTGATTGGTTGGTACAGCAGGTCTTGACCCGCACTTGAAGGGATAACACACCTCCGACTTGGATGACCTAGAGACCTCCGTCCTCAACGCGATGTGAACGCAAGAGGTACTTAGAAGTAGTTCACGCTCTATTTCCGTCGTTCAAGGGGGAGTACCTCTAAACGGAGTAGACGAGGCACCGCAGAAGTGGACATCAGGCAGTATACTAGGCCCACCGACCAATTCAGTGTCTGGGCAAATCACAACGCCAAGCGTCTTGGTGAACTCGAAGTCGACAATGTCGACGGAAAGAAGCACACCCGAACCTGGTTTACACGTAGAATTCCCGGGTTACGGGACATCATGAATAGCTGTTGTTTTGGCGCGAAGTCTGCCTCTTTAGGCGGGAGTGCACCTACGGCAATCGATTCCTTTGTTTCTCTTCTTTAAATGCAGATAAATGTCGATTAGCTTGTACTATGTGCGAACGCTACATGTAAGTGCATCCCACTTTGCTAGTTATCTAATCCCAGTTTGGCCGTAATTTTGATTTCAAGTAGGCCAAACCAGGAAAAGTATTTCTACATGTACATGTATGCTCTTAACCTCGCATCTACTACGGTTTTTTTTTTTAATAATAGAAAATGATTTATTATTATTATTAAATGATATTAATCCATCCCTAGTTCTCGTATCAAAAATTTCACTTCAAAGACCATCATTCACATTTGCAAAAAAAATTCTAAACAGATTTTCGGTTATGGATTTTCACCTGTTTCTACGAAATATGTTGAGGAAACCATAGCGAAAAAAGTGTAGATATCAGCTTACCTGCGGTTCTACGGTTTCGACTAGCTGCATGACGACAACCGTCGGGTATTAGGATTTTCAACGTACTGCTCATTTTGCTACTAGCTGAGTGCTAAGTGCAGTTGCACCACAGATTGGCCAATGAGGCCATCTGGTGACACCCCCATTCGCATTCTCTGCAAGTGCATGTTGAAATCAAGCTGGGTGGTTCGCCACCATCAGCTCGAAGTCGCATGTCCTTGAACTCGTCGCTGGTGGCCACCACCTGGCAAGATGCCCAGCTAGGGGCGTCTCAGCTACAGCCAGCACTGGCCGCACACATATATCAGGAAGGCTGCCCGCAGCGTTGCGAGAGCCTTCCTGCGCTAACATTAGCGCGAAGGGCTCCGTTAGCGTGGCGCGACATGCCTTGAATCCACCGCTGCAAGTCCAGCCAAAAATATCGCTGCGGGAAATAGTCAAGCTCGATCGGATTGGCTGCTTGGATCTGGTATTTGGTCCCCCCCCCCCCCCCTCGGAAAATCCTGATAACCTCCAACAATCAGTACTTTTGTAGCCAATTGGCTTCATGGCTTTGTCTTTTGAATTTAGCCACTTGCTAAACCACATGACCCGCGAAAAACGCTACGGAATGGACGCCTGTCCATGGGCAAGAGCTCCAAAAAATTAACATCGAGGACGCGACATATTACGCGCAGCAAAACTTCATACAGCGGGGCAAGAGGGAGCTGCCCCTTCCCGGATTTAGTCGGCTGCGCACTCTCTTTTCACGCTGCTTGCCTCTCTGCCAGCCAGACTTGACCCCTTTTCGCTTGCTTGACTTGCAGGGCAAACCGACGCGAGCATCTCGGAAAAAGCAGAAGAGCCAGCCACTGCACTGCTACAGTCACTTGCTCCGCTCAGGACTCGGAGCCTTGAGCAAAAAAGCGAACGTCCGTCGCGTCCTGACCCAAGTGGCTTCGCCTGCGATCCATTTGACTGCTTGCTGCCTCCGCATCTGCCAGGCTCAGCCCGCGCATTTGCTGCCCGCGCAGCCAGCACTCAGGCCGACTCAACCGCAAACCTTCCGGCTAGCAGCAACTCGGTTCACTCCAAGGCACTTGTCCACCACCTGCAGTTGACATGGCAGCCGCAGCAGGCTCGCCATCCGAGCCACAGCACGAGCCAGCGCCCGTAG
This sequence comes from Phytophthora citrophthora, assembly GCA_031305395.1. Lineage (NCBI taxonomy): Eukaryota > Oomycota > Peronosporomycetes > Peronosporales > Peronosporaceae > Phytophthora > Phytophthora citrophthora. The sequence goes on from JASMQC010000024.1 coordinate 649,942, forward strand.
AAGCGGCAGCAGCAACTCCAGCCTCCAGTGATCAGCAGACGACGACGTCCGAGACGGGCGAGCTGCTCGGCCGTGTCGCCTCGGAGATCAGCCAGGCCTTCCAGTCGTCCCTTGTACAGGTGCGTCAAGTCTACAGCGATGCGTCCGCTTGTAGTGGACGGAGACGGTGGCGGCCGACGCGGAGCTGCAGCGACAGCATGCCCTCCGCCGGCCAACCGTTTGAACTCCTCGACGAGTGGGATCTTCCAGATTTCAGAGTGACCGCAAATCACTGACGGTTATTATGTGTGTGTGTCTGTGAACTCGCCATGCGTAACATGACGAACTGTGCAGGTTGTGTCGGGTATTGGCCGCGAATATGGCGTCGAGCCCAGCGTCCAAGGCAAGCTTGCTTGGGTAAGTGCATTCCGTTAGCGTTCGCTGAACTTTCTGGTTCGTTCTTGGCTACCACCAACGGTGGACCATCAACCAGTTAGCCATTTTGCATGTGTTAACTCGAAGTGCCGCTGGCCGATACGCTCTTGCACGACGGCCAGCGCCTTCCGCTCTTGCTAGCGCATGACTGACTAATGTGATCTGCTGTCCCTGAACACTGGCTATGTCTATATAGATGGAGAAAGGCGGTGCCGCTGTTGCACTTGCCGGTGAGCAGCTGCATGGGAAGGACGGTGGCGATGCCGAGCTCAGCGACGACATGCGCCACATCCTGCGCGAGCTCCAAGCTTCGCGGTTGCATGTGCGAGAGCTACAGCAGGTCGTGGACGAGCTGCGCGACGAACAGCGACTTTCAAAGCAGCGCGTGACGCTCTTCTCTGCGCTGTCGACTAAGTTGAAGCGCGATCTTGTAGACGAACGACTTGCGCTCATCGACGCCAAGAACGAAATCAAAGAACTGCGGCGAAGACGCAGCGGAGATGACTCCGGCTCAGTTGGTGCTCGCTCTCCACAGTCACCGTCGTTGCAGGAGCAAAGCGACAATCCGTGGAGCTCACCGAATAAGCCAATTTCTGGACAAGGTGGTGGGTCCGCTGGATCGGGTCCTCCTGGTGGATCTTCAGCAGGCTCGAACCTCATGGCATTTAACTTTTACCCATCGGCGTCTGCTAGAGGCGAGGGTGAACACGAGGGTGCCGATGATGAACCTCCTTCGCCGTCTTCAAGCACACAGACTCTTCGCAGCACTCTTATGGGCCAGTTCTTGCCTTCGTCTTTGCTTGATTCCCCTCAAGTAACACCCAAGCATGCCAGACCATTTACTGCCGACGCGTTGGGGGAGGACAAGATGCCGCCTTCTAGTCGTGAGTTGAAGGACGACATGGAGTCGCTGTCGCTTGAACAATCGACAGTGGAACAAGGTAAACCTGAAGCTGGAGACGGGCATGACGAGCAAAAGGAGACAAGACGGGGAGAGAGTGGGAGATTATCCGCTGTTGGTTCAGTTTCGTCATCGGCAAGATCGGTATCGCCGCTGCAATTGTCCATGCTGTCAGAGCTGTTCGACGACATCCCAGTTGAGGAGCTGGAAGCGATCTTGCAGCGCTTCGACGGCCAGGAGTCTGCAGCGATCGACCACATTTTGCAGACACACCCGATCTTCAACCCTGCGATAGGAGCTGAAGGAAGAGTGGAGAGCGGTGGCAGCCTGGTGTCGATGGCATCTCCTTCTCCATCTCGGTCCTCTTCAGTTGGACATGGCAAAACGAGTCTGCATCGCAGCAGTAGCCAGAGTGGATCCAGCGGACCTCCACCAGGCTCTTCAAGCAACTGGAAGACGGAGATCTGCATGTACTACATGCAGGGCAAATGCAACAAGACACGTCGCACATGCTCTTTTGCTCATGGCGAAAGCGATCTAGTTCGACCTAGCAGCTCAAGTGCGACCGGCAGTAGCACCAAGCACGGACCCAACTACAAGACTCGGCTCTGCCAAGCCTACGAGAACGGCACATGCACGAAATCGCGTCGTGACTGTCCGATGGCACACGGTGTGAATGACTTGCGCGAAGTTGGTTCCGGCAGTAGTGGTAGTACTGGCAACCAACAAATTTTACCGGCTGCGACTCCAAGACTGCAAAGCTACAAGACCGAACTGTGCTACTACTTCCTGAAGGGCAACTGCAACTACTCCAAAGATGAATGTCGATTTGCACACGGTCAAAGTGACTTGCGCACCGTGGAGAGCAACACCGCTCAGATTGCAGCAGCGGCTGCAGGTTTTGGCGGAGATTTCCCGACGTCACCCGTTCCTCCACCGCCACCGGTCTCGATGGAGAAGCAACTTCAGCTGCAACATCAGTACCAGCAGCAGTATCAGCAGCACCACCACCAGCCACCAGCGATTCCACAGCAACACCACCCGTTCCAGCCACAGCCTCCGTCTCAACAGCAACAGGGTTTTGTTCCTCAGCACCAGCGTCAGTTGCAACCTCCGTCTAGAGGATCTGGTGGACAGTTCGGCTTCCAGCCTCAGCAGTATGACATGGCTCAACAGCAGCAAAACCCGTACATGCAACCTCCTCCTGGCCAGTTCCGCTACCTGAAGAGCATGGAGGACAAGCGTTCAACATCAGGTGGACGCCCACCTCGACGTGACTCTGGATCTTCCTGGAGCAGTTTCGATGCTTCTGGTCTGCCACCGTCGGAGTATTAAGTGGGGTGTTGGCCTTCCGTGTGCCCTCCAGAGCGCACGGCCCTTTTGCCGTTTTTGCATTTTGGATTTGCATTTCTGGAGTTTTGGACTGTGAAGATACCCCCAGAAGTATGTAGCTGAGCTGCATGGTATGATATTTGATTGCCACGACTTGGCCTCCCGTCTGTCGTTCGGAGCGCGAATTTCAAGCTCATGAAGCGAACGGTGACGATGAAGTGAAGCTCAAGACTAAAGTCGGAAGAACCAGCATGGACGCCGCGCACAAGCACAAGAGAAAAAAAGAAAACAAGCACGCAGCATCGACGCATACGCGAGAAGTAGTAGCAGTAGTAAGTACATTTGTAGAAAAGCAAGTCGCCAGGGTGAACTCGCCCAATATATACGATAGAATGATGCCCGCTGCATTATATGTTTGAGCCCTCTACATGTCACGCCATGACTCGAAAAGTGCTTTCAACCATTGTTTCACTCCTGGAATCCATTCGCCTCTGCTTCTTCGTGAGTCTCAGTGCCGAGCGCCGTCGACTGCTGAAACGACGTAAAGCACAAGAGTAGGTCCTGCACGTTGACTTGCACCGGCACCACAACTCCGTTGATCACCATCCGCACCGTACGATAATATCCACCATCAATATGCAGTCCCTGCACAGGCTGGTATGATTGACTCTGCTCGACGCTGCCTTCGGACCCAATCGAACGCTTCCGCTTCGAACTCGGTGCAACGGCTGGACCGGAAAGCTCACCAGAGTCCAACTGTTGAGTCTGTACGAAATCCTCCTGCAACGCAGCATCAGTAGCTATCTCTGTCGTATCCTTCGATCTTCGACGTCGGGGGGCAACGACCTTCTTGACGTAGACGTACACCTCACACTGGAAATTGTCCTCCGTCTTGCGCTTAAGGTAGTTCTTGTAGCTTCTAGCCACACGATTTTCAAAGTTATTGGAAGTAATCTCCACCAGCTCCGCCTGCTTTGAGTGAGCCCCAGGTCGCATGTAGAGCGCCGGGTCCTCGCGCACATGGGGATCTCCGCAGAAATTCTCCAGCGCCTTGTCCGTACACGCGTCCACCTTGGCACGGAACACGTCCAGGCCTTCGGACAACAGGAAGCCAAACGTGAGGATCGTCAGGTGTTTGCGGGATGTGCGCGAGACATCTCCGATCTTGATCGTCAGCAGCGCCGTAGCCTCATCGGGCACAGCCCGGCGGTCCACTTCGGAGCTACTGGAGCTCATGGTTCTTGTCACTCCTATATAGTGGTGGGGGAATGCACGTGATTGGCTAATACAGCTCATTATTATTTATTGGGTGTCAAGGAAGAATGAAAATGGACCCAAAGGTGCGTGACCTGTACAAGCGCTTCCTGCTTGTAGGACGCGACTACCCTCTAGGACTGAGCCACGTACGTGAGAAGGCCAAGGCGGCGTTCTTCCAGAACCGTGATCTGACTGATCCCGTGGACATCAAGAAGGCTGTAAAACGCGGTCGCTGGATGGTCCGTGAGATGGTCGGCGTTATCCAGCTCAAGAAATATCGTACTCTCAATAGCCGCTACACACCTGAGGACCTGCGCGAGAAACTCCGCGATATCGAGAATCGCCGAGTCTTGGCGGAGTTTGAGCAGCAGAACGAAAGTGACGATAGCGGCGATACCCGGGGTGTTTGAGCAGATACCGATTAATTGCAACGCTAATTCTGAGCGACACCACGCCCTAGATTTTCTAGCCTTTGCTATCGCTGTTATTGATCCATCGTGAGCATTACATCTTGGTGTCAACCCAGGACACTCTCTGAGCGAATGGAAAGGATGGCCAAGTTGCATTACCGTGCCGTGTACGATTGACGCGACAATTACAGACAAGGTGTGCGTGCAGTTCAGTCTCATTGAAGCGCTGAAAACACGAACTCGTTCAGGTTAAGTGTCACTATAGAGCTGATTGATCTCAACTTACCGTGGTCGACAGATTTTTATCATCAAAACGCCGTTGCAGCCATGCCGAGAGCTATTTAACTACATGTAGCAGGATTCTCTACACTGACTGAAAGAGTTAAATCCTGCAAGCTGACGGCTGCACAGCAAGTCCGCGGATCATACAGACGTTGTCCTGGAACAGCCACCGGCACCGCGAACGAGGCTCGGCGATACTTGGTCAACTAGTCAGAAAGAATTGACCAATCAGTGGTCGGAGACTTTGCGCTAATATGGCTCTATCCTCACAATTGGCTTTGTCTCAGCAGCAACTTCGAGGTCGTCGTTGCATTGCGAGTGGTGCAATGGGATTGAACGTCCGGATGGCAGTGCTGCATCCACCGAGGCACCGTCTGTTGGCGTACACTCGGAGGTGGGTCGCTTGCGTCGGATCGCAGCGTTGGTTGAGTCCACCCTCACATTGCCATTTCGAAACTTGCAGCCTTCATGGTGTTTATCTCGCTGGAAGATGTCGTCGGCAGTTCCGCTGGTGGAACCAGCTGCAACTCGAAGCACTCTACTCAGTATGAACTGCCTAAACCGACCACTCGAGTAGTGGTAACCCCTGGCTCACCGTCCAAGCAGCAGAACACCCCCATTGCCCGCGCAGGACTCTTCCACTTGGCATCAACGCAGCGGTCGTCGTCGCTTATCTACTTCGTATTGTACGTCTCGGACAGTGTGATGCGTCAGAAATGGGTGCTCACGAAAACCTCCGACGACTACGCACAACTACGCAAGAGTATCCGTCGAAGTGGAAGCGGGTGTAAGGCCCCAATGTGCTGTGAGCACCTGCAGCAGATCGTCAAAGCGTCCCCCAGGGTCGGTACTCGCAGACTATGGGGATCTACCACTCAGTACGACCAGTGCAGCGCATTCCAGACATTTGTGAACGACTTGGTGCAAGTCGTCCTCAGTCGCGACACACTTTGCCAAACCATGCAGCGCACGCGACAAATACTGGAGGAGTTCCTCGACATCACAAACCAGCGCGCCAACGCTATCGATCGCGTACTCTATCACGAGAATCCAGCCGCGTCGCCACCACTGAACTCTTACCAAGCAGGTCAAGACTGTGGTGATACAAGTGACGACACTTCCGAGTGCCCGATCTGCTGTGGCGATTTGGCCGACGACCAAACGCTGCGTCTGCCGTGCGGTCACAACTATCACGCAGGATGCGTGCGTGTGTGGCTAAATCTCCAGCACACATGCCCAGTGTGTCGCCTGCAGCTCGACGAGAGCAGAATCTCGTATTAAAAACGCAACGACGACGACGATAGCAAGTCAAGTGCCAAGTACTGTGTAGTGTACGAAATGACCTGAGCAAACGGTCGAACTGTAAAAACAATCAAACCATAGTTTGTAAATTTCGAGGCACTTACATTCTTCTGAATTGGTATGACACAACGAGTGTGGGAAGTTGGAAATATTACGGACAGCTGAAAGTCTTCGAGGCGCTTGGTCCATGCTTTCTATAGGGTCGTTCTTCTTAGGTTACGTTGTAGCAAGGCTAACTGTTGAGCTTCGCTGCTTCTATTTCGCTAACTAGGTGCTGCTTCCCTCACTCGTGGTGCTGGTCTTCTCGTCGTCCTCGTAATACGATGTTCCGTACGCAAGGAAAAACTCCTCGCGCACTGCCACTTCCTTCCATGTGACGATGTACAGCTGATTCAAGACGATCGGGCTTGTTGTGTCTTGAGGATTCTCAATCACGCAACCAGGAACCAGGATGCAGTTGTTATAGAATCCCGAGGCATCCCAATAGACGTCCGCAGGGTATTCATACACGCGGTCGTTCGGGAATCCGCCGGCCGATCCATCCGCATCAACCAAACCGTCGAAGGGCATCAACCGATGGCCATATTGCGTCTGAAACTTGTCTACGTCGCGCACAGTGCCATTTACGACGACGAAGGTCTCGCCTAACTCGCCGCACCGTGCCACCTTGTTCAGTCCGTCATGATGCATCTCCTTCGTAATTCGGCGAACACCGAAGATACAGACAACCGAAAACGCTGGCCACGGGTGATCCGACAGGTTAAATAGCCCCCTTCCAGCGTTGGGGATACCGGAGACCGCTACTCCGACTGTGCCGTTATCGTTTGTCTCTTGGTACGTAATCGTTTCCAGCTCAACTTTCTTGAACAGCAGCTTGGGAGGCTTCGGGATACGTCGCTTCACTGCGGCCAGCTCGGCATCTGTAAGCTCGGAGTGAGGAGAGCTTGAGGCTTCGCTTTCAGTGACTGGAGATGATGAAGCACTGACGCTCTCCAGCTTTCTCTTTTTCCTAAATAAATGCACACACGTACGATTGTTAGTATTGATATCAATGAAAGTAAACCCCACTATTGCATATTGAACAGCACAAAAACGTACTTTGCTTCTTTGTCGAACATCGCAGACATCTTCATCTGCCGAGAAATCATGCTCTTCATAGCTGACGAATAAGCTTTCATCGGATTCTTAGAGGCAAGGATCTTTTGACAGAGCTTGACCATGTGCACTGACGGGTTTGCCACCATGTGGTGGCGACATCGGTTGCAGAGCTCTTTCGCAATATTGCACAGATCAGATTTGGACCTGACTTTGGCTACCATTTCACGGGCCATGGTATCGAGCTTGAAAACCTTGATAAGCTCTGAAACAAGTTCGCTGGATTTCACCTTAGACTCGTCTTCGACAGACTTGAGAATTGCATCCGTAGCAGGACTATTAGCAAACTGGGTTGTCTTCACTCGCCTGACCTTCCCAAAGACAAACGCAGAAGGGTTTTGACACTTCACGTACTCCATTTTCTTCCACATATCGTCTAGTAAGGAGCGATCGATGTCAGAAACTGCACGCGCTGCTGTTGGGTCGAGATCCCACGTGCACAAGAATGCATCGCGCAGTAGAATTAGAGATTCCTTGGCACGCTTCCTTTTACCCGAGTTTGAGTTTGACGATGTTGATGCATGTAGCAGCCATGGCATCATCGACTTGGTGTAGTGGTGCAGGAACATCTCTCCGCCTCTTCGACCTCCTTTCTCAGACGGATCCCAGTTATTAAATCCGAAATACTTCGTGTTCAGATCCAAGACAGCGTCCAACTCGTCCATTTCTTGGGGAGAGGCACGTCCAAGGTAAACTTCCCATGGGCCAGGCTGGATGCTGTGCTTCTTCATAAACGCCACAACCTCAGGGGGTGCGGAAGGTTTGACTGGCGACGAAGAAGCATCAGAAACTAATGATACCTCACGTTCCAACATCTCAAACGTCTCATCAATCTTGAGCATGGAGTCGTACTTTGACGTGTCCTCATCTACAACAGGTTCTGAGTATTGTAATCCCCACTTGCTCCAGAACTCGAATACTGCTCGAATATTAGGCTGTAAAACATTCATAGTGTGTCAGCATCATTACCTACCAACTCCAGGCATTCACACACAAACGTACATTATGCTTAGCGTCCCCTCTTAGTTTCTGCGCCAGCTGAAAGAGGATCTTTTCGAGAGAGGCGACCAGTGCCGATTCACGCATCTTTGCATTGCGCTCCTTCTGCGGGTAATTCGCACGCACGGACTTGACGACGTCATGGACAACGTACACAATGCTAGCTCGCGCCTTGGATGATTGCATGATACCCATCGTCTGCGCTAGTTTCTGGGAAATAGCATCGTGCAAATGCTGATGACGAACAATAAACTTCGAGCAAACCTTCAAAACGAACATAAGACCAGACACATTTGATAACTCAGTCGTTAGATTGCAATCGTCCCATCCTCAACGCCGGAAACTGCAAAACGCACCTGAATCGCTGAAGGTTTCGTATCCAACTGGTCAATCAACAAGTCAAACTCTAGCATGGGGTCACCGAATGTGTGGGAGATCGCCTTTGCCGTCGACTCCAGCTCCTCCATCACTTTCATACGTTCGTTCAGCTTCTCCTCCATCTCCACGTTCACCTCCGACACAATAAAGCCAATCACCACGCCGTCGCGATCCGTGCAAAGCGACTTAATAGATTCCGGGCTTGCTCCTACATACCAAGTAAAAACAACCTTATTAGCATTAACTCCATTTCAGTGCATCACTAACTTTCCATTGTACCGTTCTTCCGTAGTCGATGCAGACACTTGAGTCCTCTCAGTGCCACAGGAACCAAAAGATACAGCGTGAAATTGAACGTAGAGGCCACAAACTGCACGCACAGTGCACACTCATGCTTTTTCATGTAGACCTTCATCTCCTCACAGTTCTTAGCAAAGAACTTGCAGAAGAAGCCCTTTTGCGGGATCGCAGACAGCTTGGCCTTGGTGCCCACTGCCAGACGGCGCGGGAAGTCTCGTAGTAGCGAGCGTTTCTCGGCTGGCAAACGACCCACCAGGTCGATGGAGTGACCTTGGAACTTGACATCCAGTCGCCAATTATCGCTCATTGTTGGTAGTCCAAGGCTTTAGAGTGTTGGCAACACACTAGAAATCTTGACGGACACGAAATTTCCTCAATTAACCGGCAGTAACGAGCTGGAGAACGCGAGATGCAGTATGACGCGCTTGAAGAACAATTGCGGCGGCTCTACGCTGAGTCCAAACGCCGCACTTGCAGCAAAGGATGCACAAACGTGAGAGCTTGAGACTGCTGCACAGTGGCAAGAGCAGATGCACGCAGACAGCGAGAGAAGCCGACGCGAAGTGCTTCCCTCGATCGAGCGGAGCGGTGAGATGGCGATAAATGGGCGCGAGAACGGCGACTGCCTGGCCACCGAACCCGCAGAGAGTCGCTCGATGATTGGATGAAAATATAATTTGGGATAGTTTGAGTGATATCATTGGTTGATTAGGGAGCGAGGCCATTTACACCATTTTCACACAAAGCCATCTGATGATCTGAAGATGTGCACTGCCCTGTAGACTTCAGTGTACTTGTAGTTGGTTAACTAGGTAGACTCCCAAGGCAAGCGCAGGATAGTGGCGGTAAATAACTCCCCAGCGTGCTACGCACCGTTTAACGGAGCAAGTGCCGTTTCGTTTGTGAGCATTACAGGCTGGTCGATCTCAGTGGGAACATTGAGTGGCTAGCGAATAGAGGAAGGTAGTGCTTGTATCCCAGTGTTCGAGACAACATGTTCCCATGATGTGGCTAATTTGTCTTCGCTAGTCACTCAATGTTCCCACCAGCATGTAATGCTCATGCAGTTCGAGCATTGCTTGAGTTGTGCTGCTCCATCTAGAATTGTAGCGGCAGTCGATAATACCGTATTTACCGCCCAGCATTTCAGAACCAAGACAACAGCACCATTCTTAAAAGATGTATGTTAGTATGAACACCCCATGCACCAACATGTACACGTAGCAAAACACAGTCCTCAACTTGTACTTGAGAGTTGGAAGTCCTTCCAGCTCAGAATGGCGCCAAAAATGGGTGAAGATCGCCAAAAAATGGGTGAAGATCGCCAAAAATGTCCCAAGATCGCAAGCCAGTTTGGGCGCCCATCTCACTCAAGTACGTGGCACTATTGCATATCGAATGGCGGGGACTAAAGCTTACTGCTCGGCCTGTGAGATGCCTCGGATGATCCCTTCGGCCGTGCCAAGCAGGTTCACGGGGGACTTCCCGTCAGTGATGAGGTAGCCACTGAGTCCCAGCGCCTCAAGCATCTTCACTTGCGCATCGGGGCCAGCGCGAGCAAGTGCGACCAGCGTATCCTGTCCGACGCTGCTCACCATTTGCTGGAATTTCTCGGCCTCAATTGCCATGAGCTCGCGTTTCTTGTGTACCTCCACGTCGGCGAGGCGCTGGGCGTGCGTTACACTCAGCGTCTGATCTTCCTTGATGCGAGCCACGTGTGCCTCGTGCTCGATCTGCTCGGCTTGGGCGCGTAGCTCCGCCTGCCGCACAGCTGCTTGTCCCTCGATCTCTGCTGCCTGAGCTTGAGCGCGTGCTCGACTCACAGCTGCAGCTTCCTCCTCAACGGCTTTGCACTCGGCTGTGAGCTGCACGAGGTTTTTGCGCGCTTGCTCAGCACTGGACTGGTTCTCGAGCTGTTGTGTGAGCAAGTCTCCTTTGGCTGCTTCTTCCTCCTTCATAGCAATGGCTTTGGCGCGGGCTTCCTGTGACTTGGTTGTGATTTCAATGGCAAGCTGAACCGATTTCTGAAGGCTTTCACGCGTGAGCTGGTCGACCGGTTCGGCCGACTGGATATCTACATTCGTGATGCAGAGGTTGTTGGCAGGGAAGATGAGCTCGTCGCGTAGCTTATTGTTTTCATCGAGACCAAAAATGGATGTCCGGATGATCTGTGCGCTGTGCTTGTGGAAGTAGTCGAAGTCCTGTACGGCCACCGCTCCGCGAATGCGCGAAGCCAGCGTCTTGCAGGCATCGCCAGTGAAATCCTTGACGTTGAAGACCTTAGCGGCTTCTTCAGGTTTGGAAGAATCGACACGGAAACGCCAATTGTATGCGATGGTGAGCGAAAGTCGAGCGTGATCCGACGTCTCGACAATGATCTGGTCACGCATAAAGTCTGGCCCAAGCTGCAGACAAAGTGTCCGAATCACGTTGGGCTCCTTTGGCACTCCACCAGACAGTCGAAGCACTGTGAATTGCTCATCAGGCTCAAGCATCACAAGAGTCGGCCCGAACAAAATGCGCGATGATGTTGTCTTGTAGTCATACACCTGGATACCAGCGTTATGCGGAACTTCGAAGGTTACCACACGAGTCGGGTCGCGAGTACGCGGGGCTCCCTTGGAGATGTCCCACTTGGGACCGAGACTCGCAGTCAGTTTGTTAGATTGAGTAGGGTCCGTGACATACGCTGAGCCTCCGGCTTGTGACGAGAGCAGCTCTTCTACTGCTGGTTGCAAGTATTTACTCCACAACTCCTCGGTTGGTTGCAGCATATAAGTTTCACCTTTTACGGCTCGAACATGGCCAGTCTTGCGTTCACGAACGTACACACCTTCATTCGTGTCAAGTGGGATAGCACGCCGCGTTTCGAGGACTGTCACTGTGATCGGTGGAATGTACTCACGAGGACCATGGACCATCCAGCGCTCTCCAGCCTCGCGACGAACACCAGTCGATTTCTTTTTGGCAAGGTCATCTCCTTCTTCGCCTTCTGGCTCACCTCCTTCCTGCTCAGGAAACTCGACAAACGGCTCGACTGCCTGAAGCAAAACTGCTTCATCGTCTGCTAAAACGCAGATATCCTCGACACGGCCATTTTCTAACTTCTCACCAGGTTGCAAGAAAAAAGAGGCTTCACCTTTGCGTTGTTCGCGGGTCCCACGACGCTGCACTCCGTTCACAATGGGGTCTACAATGACGCAATACTGGCGGTTGGTTAAAATCGTGACGCCGACGGATCCGATAATCTCTTCATGGACGTCCTGGACATGAGTCTCAGCCATCTCAGTCGTGATCAACCACTCTTCGCCGGCTCGACGTGAGATACCGTACACGTCCTTAAACGTACGCAACGCACGTAAATGAAGTGCAGTGTCCTGGGTTAAGACGTGGGCTTGCAGTGTTTCGACGTGCACTTCATCGATCTGTGGGAGATATGCACCTGGTGTACGAACCAGCCACTCTTCTCCAGCGTCTCGCTCAGTACCTAGTGAGTCGGTGCATTTCTTCTCGGCACGGAACTTGATGGCTTGATTCTTCTTGATCACGATAGCGTGGACAACATGCACGATCTCCTCTTCCACGCGAGGGTAGTAGGTTGCCGGTCCGACAAAGAGCCATTCGTCACCAGCAACGTGGTTATCAATTTTGCGCGTTGCTCGAATGCGAAGTGCCGTGTCCACAGGAACCACTCGCAGTTCACGAATATCGCCAGCTTGCTCCTCTCCAGGGTGCAATGGGAAAGGTTCCGGGTACTTGTCGAAGATACGGAACTCGATCTCTCCATGCTTGAGTTTTGCCTGATCAAAGGCATCACGAACGATCTTGCCATCTTCCGAGCGCACCACTGGGTTATGCACTTCAACGTAGTGCTGAGCAGGCAGCACGATCATGTTCTGCGGGGGAGACATTACATGTTCGTGCTCTTGACGAGTGTACGTCAGCGGTCCAGCCAACACACGAGCCACGTTCGAGTTCGTATCAAGGATGTGGACATATTTGTATGTTGCCAGGCGGACCACGCGCGGGCCTCCGTCTTTGCTGTGTGCCATGGTGAGCATTGAGCTGTTGGGTGAAGGTCGAAGGTAGAAGGTGAGGCTGGTTGCGCTTGAAGAGCGAAAATGAAAGTGATCGATCGGGTCTGATACCATTTGCGATCTTCCATCATCAACCCAGGTTGAAGAGACATGGGTACAAATTTAAAGTAGGTATATGTAGCTTATACCTCAGCTCATGATTACAATTGTCAGCAGTGCTTGGGATACTTTGTGTGGCATCTGCTGGGCTAAGAGAGTTTTCCATTTGCCATCGCTGTTGAGAAGTTTGCAGGCTGGTCTCAACTGTAGTTGCACTGGAAATCGGAGTTCCTGTTTCCTGTTTGCGAGTTTGCCACCTTCTTCTCGCAACCTTAACCCATTTACTGCTCACATCGATGTCCCCCTGCGATGGTTCCCTTGCCAGTTGCTCTGCCAAAGGAGTGGGCACGCGCGTCCCCACGGGTGTTTCACAGGATGGTCTTCTACCGGAACTTGTGATAACTTTGCGAGATTTCTGCTTCTGAGGTCTTCTTGGTACTTTGGCCATAGACTGAACTGCTAAGTCAGCAGAAATCGCTGGATTATTGGCTGCTGTGGTATGTTTCTCGGTTCGCACGAATTTGCATCTCTCAACGACGTCAACCAAGGGCTCCTCACGTTAAACAACTGAAGCATTCCAGTTAGTAGGAAATAAAAACGACTACGTGTAGTCCGGAGATACGCACCTAGTTTTTTCTCGAGCTCTTTGAGGATAATCGCGTGTACTCTAGATGTACATGTACCTTGTCGAGCAATGCTGAACCCGACGTGTAGCAATTCGTGGTAACTGAGGCATTGTAGCGCAACAAAAGTAGCAATATCCACGTGCTTTGGCTTCCAACTGTCTGGGTTGGAAGCCAAAGTGGCGACTGCAATAGTTCTAAGGTAGAACTTCTAACTTCCAATCCACTACATTGGAACTCGAATAACGGCTACAGGCAGTCATTTTGCATTTTGCTCCCTTCCACTGAGCATGGCCAAGTCTTCTCGTAAACGCTCTGCTCCTAAACGCCGACCATCTAAACGCGAGACGCGACGGGACACATCGGGGCTCCTTCATCCAAGCGTTTAGTTCAAGCAAGAGATAGCGACGGCGTTGCGGATGTCTCAAAAGGCTGACCTGGTCTCCATGCTTAAACCCCGACGCTCACAAAAGGAAAGACGCATTCGCTCGAGCCATCGGAAGAAACGGAAGCGAACCAAGAAACACGGAAGAAGACACAAGAGACGAACGCCAGCCTTTGTTCGAGATCGCGTGCCGGAATCTCAACGACTGCTGGAGCCGCTGCTGACGTCCTGGTTCAATGTCGACAATTTGGCACAGGCTGCACTGCCGTCCACGTGGAGACTGCCCTGTATGTCGGTAGGGCATCGCTATCACGAGATTGACGAGACGTTAAAGGCACTAGACGTCGAAGACGTGGAGTCAGTCAATAGTGTGATAAAGATTCGCCTGTATCCAACTAACGGACAGAAGGAGAAGCTGGACCACATGTTTGCGGCCCAGCGAGCCATCTACAACAAGATGGTGGTTCTCTCGAGCGATGATCGAAAATCAAGACTAGCATCTCGCGATAAGGCAGTAAAGATGACGTTGAAATCGTTCGGCCTAAAGTATCGACCTATTGCAACGCTGGAGACAATCGACAAGTACTTTCGAAACAAGAGAGGACTGAAGCGCCACAAAGAGGTTAACGACGAAGTTCGTGCTTCAGCTACCGAGACTTCATGAAAGCCACCAAGTCGTCTATCTCGCAGGCTTCTTTGCTGCTTTAAAGCGTGTTGACAAGACAGAGTTTCCATTCTTGAAATTCAAGAGCAAGTTCGCTGCTTCTAACTCCATTGAAATCCGTGCCCGAGCGATCAAAGTGGTGGGGCAAGATGCCAGAACTGCTCTTCGGTTCCGTCCACGATTTTTGGGCTCGCCAATAACGACGGGATTGTAGTCCAAGAGGAGCCCCCCCCTGACGATGTCCGTTCGCTTGCAGCGCTTACGAGAAGGAGACTACTACATCTGCGCTTCCGCGACTGCGTACGTTTCAGGAGACTAAGCTGGAACGAGTGTGTGCCATCGACCTCGGTGTGGTCAACTTTGCGACTGTGTACGACCCCAACGGTCGTACATTCTGCGTGAAGGACGCGAAGAACGTCCTGAAGCAGAAGTTTTCGAGGCTGTGGACGCCTTGAAATCGCAGTTAGCTCTCATAGATAACGTGTGCAAGGACAGACACAAGGACAAAGTGAGAAACAAGAAAAAGAGAGGCAGGAAGAACCCAAAGGGTGAGTAGCATCGTCTGCGCTACCGTCTCCGCAGACGTATGCGGTTCACGTCCCGAAAAGCGACTCGTTGCGTGAATAGCCTCCACCAGAAGCTGTAATGCTGGCTATCCGAGAACTACAACGTAGTCCTCCTGCCTTCCTTCCAGACTCAAGAGATGGTCGCGAAGCATTTAGAGGAGGTGGCATCAAACGCCACGCCTGCGACTGCTTCGGAAACGGACAACGCTGCAACTAAAACGAGAAAGATCCGAAGCCCGACTGCGAGAGCGCTAATGGCTCAAGCGCACTTCAAGTTCAAACAGCGACTTAAGTATAAGATGAAACGCACTGGCGGTCGAGTGATCGACTGTGAAGAAGAGTACACGTCGAAGACGTGTTCAAGCTGTGGAGTGATCAAAAAAACTTGGACAGATCTCGTGTTTTTCGATACGGAAGCTGTCATGCTGTTCTTGATCGCGATGTGAGTGTTGCAAAGAATATCCTTCACAAGAACGTAAGTTTGCTGGTCTAGCTAGCAATTCTTACTGAATTGGTGAGCCTTCGCCGAGGAGTCCTGTCCGATCACTGATGTTAAAGGCCCAAGAGTATCTAGGCTACTATAGCTGTGGTTGTAGTTGGTAAACTAGGTAGACTTGTAAGGCATATCCACGTGCTGGTGATGCACTGCCCATCGCAGAACTGAGTAACCAGTTTTATATTACAGATCAATTTGCGCACCCCGTTGGAGAAGCAATTTGATCGCTTTCATGCGTTTGTTTCGACATGCCACAATGAGCGCAGTTTCGCGAAGCTACACACAAAACAGTAATCGCTGCCACCTTGAATGAGCGTTAACAATTGCTTTCCTTGGACAGAGCGTTGATGTCAGCTTTGTAGTGCAGCAATAAGCGCAGCAAGACAACACTTCCAAGCTGCAACTACAAATTACTAAACGTTAGCTCGAAAAAGTGTACCTGTAGAAAGCACATGCGCTTGCTTACTTTGCTAGCTTACAGAATGGGCGGATTGCCTAGACTGTCACATTATAGCAATCCGCACGCAATAGCGTCCTACATCTATCATCGAAAGCTGTCAGTAACTTATGGCTAAAGGATGTATATACGCACCAGATCACACAGATCCCCACAGGATACAGCCCATGGTAGTAGTACTTGCGAACTTGCTCCGCCAGGAGAAAGCTATCCTTATCCATGATCGAAACAGAACTATCCCCATTCCATTACTACAGTAAAAATATTCGTAGTTGAAGTGACCAATCTTGAAGAGCTCATTATCCATTTCTGCCTCCTTTTGCGCGATGAACTTAGACTATTGCCACCGGGAAGTTTCAGGAAGTTCCATCGATAGACGACAGCGTTTATGCTTCTTCTCCGTCCTAAGGAGTGATACAAGCCATGGTTAGATTTTCAAAAGCAGTCACATGCAGTCAGAATCCAGACGAACCTCCACATCGTCATCATTGGCGCGAACGCGTCCAACTCGCTCGCGCTTGATCGGTGGTTCACTTCCGTTTTGTGCACGCTTCAATGAATCACTTCGTTCCCTTTTCGCACCGGCAACCTCACGGTCAGGCTCCTTCTCCTCCACATCCTCTGTCTTCACAGCATCCAGCTCATCATCACCGGCCTTAGGCGACGAGGCAGGGCCATCCACAATTTCCTTATTTGCATCACTGGTATCAAGTCCAAGAATCCCTTTTACAAGGTTTCCTGTCCCTTTAACCGCCAAGTCCAAATGGTTTACGCTTGCCTTCATCGCAGCGCGCATTGTTCGCCAGCATACCATTTCATCTTTATCAGGCCAATACTCTTCTTCGATGCCATTTTCGGGGTCCCATGCCTCTTTGAAGCGATCTGTGTATGCTGTCAAAGAAACCACAGTAGCTAAACGCCATACGCAACAAGTTAGCGAGATGACAGCCACTGAGTATAGATTGAGACGCTCCAAACTCACCTCTTTCTTTGCCCTTAATTTTCTCCAAAATTTGTGATGGCTTTGAGCTTTCCGAAAGAATCTGCTCCAGCAGGGGCGAAGTGAGCTGGCGGCGAGCACGCTTCACTGCTGGTGCAGGAGCACCTGAATCCTCCTTGTCAGTCGCAGAGGGATATTTCTCGTATTCTGGGCACTTCTCCTGCTTCCATTTGACCCAGTTACGCTCGCGCTCCAAAACGTATGACACCATATCATTGAAGCCTTCTCCATCAGAAGGGGTTTGCTTCAGCAATGCCACTACACGTTCTGTCAAGTCGGCAAGCTTCGCCTTTGGCGTGGTGCAACCTGCAGGCGGTTTTGCCTTCGCTAAGTCATTGAAGAGGATGAGGAACTGCGTCAGCATGCATTCGCGCAGAATTGGGTCACGAAGCTGCAGCCGGAAAAGTCGACTATTTGTCAGATACTTTGGCTGGAAGAAATGCTCTTGAGGACCATGCTCCGATAAACCCTCGGTATCTGGCTCGTGCATGGTGACATCCGCCGGCTGGATAGATCCACCACTCAAGTCCCGAGAGCGCTCCAGGTCATCTGGTGAAAATGCATTGCCTTCGAACGCTGCAAGCACTACATTCAATTCGGTAAACTGCATACAAATACCATTAACCAGTGGAATAGTTTAATCGCACGACCATACAAAATAAATAACAGCACTCTACTATACGTACAAACTTTTCCCAGTTTTCCGCTGTCTGCGTGGCCATGTGATGCTCACGAAAGAAGCTCTGCAGGTCCCAAAAGGTGCGATAGAGGTTGTAATCGATCGGACCAACGTCAGCGCTTGGGTCACTGTCAACCTAAAAGATACAAATACCAGAGCATGGGCATGCGTTCAACATCTCGATGAATGAAGTATAAACAACTCTTACCTCAAGCCCAGACACGGCCTCAGAAGCCTTGGAGATGTCCGCAGCCTCCGCTACATCGAAGGCGTCTTCATCTTCGAACACTGTTATATTGGTCACATTGGCTTTGCCCGTCAGATTAACTGCGGACCGCTCCGACAGCGCGAACGTGAACGACAGGAACACCAAGATCTTGCCGCAGAACACGCTATTGTGCGTTTTGGACAAGCGGCGTAGCAGCGCATTGCACATACGTAGTAAACACAACGACGCCTTCGTGGTACGCCCCTTCTCAGCAATGAAAGCTGGCTGCTCAATTAATCATATACATCACGTTACCTCTCGCAACTGAAAATGAACGAAAAGCACCCCAGACGTACCGTCGTGAGCTTGTCCTTGCGGGATTCTAGGAGCTCCCAGATCTTCTCACAAGTACTGATCGTCTGGCCTTCCATTAGATCCTCCAGCACTTTGTACGGCGTACTATTAACCAAGAACCCACTGGTCACACCGGCAATGCACAAGTCCAGGAGCGCTGGGACGCCCACGCTGCTGGGCGTAGCGTGGGCCTCTGTAATGAGTTTCCAAGACAGCTTCTCAACCACTTTTTGCACTGCCAGGTCCAGTACATTGTGCGTAAACTCCTGCGGTCGTGGGGCCTTGAGCTCGTGCTCCACCGCCTTCAGCGTTTGGCGGTGCAGTCGATCCAAACGCGACAGCGCGTCGTCATGCGCGAAGAAGTCGCTGATCGAGTTCTAGAGAGTGAACAACGTGTTAAAATGGCATAAAGGTTATGAAGGGTTAGACAGAGAGAGGAGGAAGAGGTGACGGACCTCGGCCGACGTGGCCAGATGCAGCGCCATTTTTGCAGTGGTGCTGAGCTCGATCGGAATTTGGAGTGACGTTCTGACACAGGAGTGATACATAGAATTGGTTAGGGAATGAATGTACCAATCGAGCACTTCAACTTTGGTTCGATCGATTACTACCCGGGGTGCAGCACAGTGTTACCAGCAGCGATCAAGACTGGTCCTCGATTAATTCTCGTTTGTGTTCGATACATTTACTGTACATGTAATGCAGAATCTTGAACAAGTGGAGCAAAACGATTAGGAAGGTTTGGTTGAAATCAATTCAAGACTTTCGTTCTTAAATTGTGTGTGGAGTAGCCTCCCACTTTGGCACCCACAATGTCATGCGTCTGTGTGAAGAGTGCTCTGCTGGACCAATTGATGAAAGTCAAACCAGATACGAACTTGCTAGAAACTTGATGCCAACAAGCTTTTGGACAAACTAAATGCCGTAGGAATCTAGAAGATAGATCTGACTGGTCTGCGTGTGGGAATTCCTCGGCACCCGCGGCAGGCGCAGTGTGGAAGCCAACCAGTAGACGCGTGCCACATCCCTGTCTTGCCTCTGCAAAAAATCTGAGCAGCCTTCCAGTGCCGCACAAATCACAGCGACCTGGAAGGCTGCTCAGATTTTTTACCAACATTCTGCAATGTGCATTGCCATGTCACATGGATGGTGGAGCCGCACGCACGCCCGAATGGTAGCAGAAAATGCCCAGCGAACAGCCTCGCTCGACGTACATCACGTTGATACCAATGTATCAACGCTCTGTGCAGGAAATTCCATCACTATGGTAGTTTAGAATCACATGCGACGGAATCGAGTCGGCCGCGTTTTACTATGTCAAGCACTTTGCTGCTTGGATACAATGGTGTGTCCACACGAAAGTGAAGAATCTTCAGCACTTCCATCATACTGAAACCAAGTTATTTCGTGCAGTGTTTATGCATGTAAAGCATATTGTATGGTCAGCAGATTCGCAATAGACACGCGAGCCAAATTGTCGACACGATGGCTGCGTCACCAACAAAGGAATCCATTGCCATTGCTGACCTCAGTTTCATTCCTGCACCAGCGCCATCGCGTCCAAGCCAAGTTCTTCTTCTATAGAACAACCACAGCATGGTTCAGCATCTGACGCTCAAATCTAGCTCCAGCGCTTCATACGGAGCTGTGGCGACAGAATCGCAGCCCAAGAACTTCGTGCCGAGTCCGCGACGGCGCCTAACGCAATGGTACATCAACATGGCGCTCATCAACTTCGTCGAGTTCTCGGCTGAATCCTCGCGCGGCGTCGTGCTGGCCACGCTCTTCCTCTACAACAAGTCACTGGGTGGAGATCTGGCCTTTATGGGGCTTCTGACGTCGCTTTTCTCGGTTGGACGTCTGATCTCGTCCACAGTCTTCGGCTGGATGTGCGACCGCTACTCATTCCGCTCGGTGTATCTTGTGTCGTCGGGTATTTGTCTACTGGGCAACCTCATTTACCTCATGGCCGACACTCACGTTGCTGACAGTCTGACGGTGCTGGCTGCGAGTCGGTTTATTGTGGGCTTCGGAGCTGGCAACCGCAGCGTGTGTCGTGCTGATGTGGCATCGATGACCACCATTAACCAGCGTCTCCGTTATCTTACTATCCTGGCAACCGTTGTTTTTCTCGGCTACGCGTTGACGCCAGGGCTCGGAAGTCTCGTTGCCGATGTGGATGTGTTCTTTTGTGGCATGCATTTCAACAAGTTTACCTCGCCCGGAATGATCCTCGTGGTGTTCAATCTGTTGACTATATTTGCGATGCTGACAACTTACGACCCATCAATTGGCATCCACGATGGTCCGCTGGAGTCTCCAACCACTGCTTCCACGAAAAACACATTGTCCGACTTGACTTCCATGCCCGAGCGGATTGTGAACATTGGCGCCATGGTGTTTATCTTCCTCAACTTCACTGCACGTGGTATTTTGTCAGTATTCGAGACAGTGAACATTCCGTTGTTCCTTCAAGTTACTGGTAGCGACCCCGACAGTGTCGTTGCTGTGGTGGATGCTTCCAACTTCCAGTTCTACCTTGGCTTGCTGGGACTTGTGTCGTACTTCTCGATTGAATACTTCCGCAAGAGTATGACGGATGTCACTTGGGTGCAACTTGGATTTACTTTCCTACTTTCGGGTAATATCCTCCTCGCGGTGTTCCCTACTTCCCTGACGTTTGACCGTTTGGCATTTGCGGAGCTGCTGGTGTGGAGTATTGGGTGCCCGATCACGACCGCGGTGGTGGTGGCCGCGTTTTCCAAGCTGCTTGGTGGACGGCCACAGGGTACGCTAATGGGTCTGCTTGGATCTGCCGGCTCCGTTTCGCGAATTATTTTGCCACTGCTGCCTGCAGCAATTCCGACGTTGACGCCAGTGTTTATGATCAACATTGCACTGTGCGGTCTAAGTGTGGCACTGCTCTGGTGGTACAGTAAACTCGTGTACAGGACCAAACTGGCCATGCTTGCAGACGTAGAGAACGCGTTCCGAGCAGTATCCCCGCCGAATGATCTGCGATCTCCATTAGGGTCTGACAAGGTGGATTTTGAAGACTAAACTAAAAATGAACTACATGTATAAATCCAAATACTGTGAGCACACTGTACACAACAACATCCTGTTCGTGAGATTCAGAATTCGTTTCTTCAAAAAAGTCGTTTCCTGCCAACGAGTCGCTATGGCTGAAAACGACATTTTCTAATTCTCCGTCCAAGCACAAGAACGAGCACGAGCACAAGCAAGGCACCAGACGACGCATCCTATGAACAACTACTCAACAGTGCCGCTGCAAGATGAAAGACCCGAGGTGTCGTATGGTTCGCTTGAAAAGCCAACTCATATGATGACGTCTCCAAGTCGTGTTTCAAAATGGTACGCAAATATGGCTATGATCAACTTCGTCGAATTCGCTGCAGAGGCCTCCCGTGGTGTGGTTCTGGCTACGCTTTTCCTTTACACCAAGTCGCTGGGCGGCAGCTTGAGTCACATGGGGGTTCTTACGTCGCTCTTTTCAGTTGGGCGCCTGATTTCGTCGATGCTTTTTGGCTGGATGTGCGATAATTATTCCTTCCGCTTGGTGTATCTTGTCTCTTCAGGTACCTGCCTTCTGGGAAACATTGTTTACTTGCTGGCAGAAGACTGCGTGACCGGAAGTTTGCTGGTGCTGTCCGCAGGTCGCTTTATCGTGGGCTTTGGAGCTGGCAACCGCAGCGTTTGTCGTGCGGATGTAGCTGCCATGACTACAGTCAGCCAGCGTTTGCCTTACATGACGATCTTGTCCACTGTGGAGTTTCTCGCGTATGCAATCACTCCCGGACTGGGCAGTCTTGTGGCCAACACGGATATGTTTGTATTTGGCGTTCACTTAAACCAGTTCACAGCTCCTGGCATGATCTTAGTTGTGCTCAATATGCTCTCTATCGTTGGTATGCTCGTAGTATACGATGCATCAGTGAAGTCTCACGACGGCCCTCAAGAGCCTGACACGAAAGCGCAGGTTGGTAGGGCTCGAAGCGAATCAGTAAGCTTGCCAGACCGCATTATTTTTATTGGAGCTACAGTTTACATTTTCCTGAATTTCAACGCTAGAGGCATGCTGTCTGTGTTCGAAACGGTGAATATCCCGCTCTTCCTAGACGCAACAGGCAAGGATCCGGCCACGGTAAGTGCTGTAGTGGAGGCCTCCAATTTCCAGTTTTACCTGGGTTTGCTAGGGCTGGTTACGTATTTCTCGATCGAGTACTTTCGCAACAGTATCTCCGATGTAAGTTGGGTGCAGCTAGGCTTTTTGGCATTGTTGGCAGGCAACGCAGTGCTGGCGGTGGTGCCTACCACACAGCTTTCTATTGGACTCCTTGGCGTAGCTGAAATGCTGGTGTGGAGTGTTGGATGCCCGATCACGACCGCTGTTGGCGTGGCGGCCTTTTCAAAACTCCTGGGAGGACGTCCACAGGGCACGCTGATGGGGCTGTTTGGTTCGGCTGCTTCTGTCTCGCGCATTATTCTTCCTCTCATCCCCGCGGCCATCTCGACGTTAGCGCCGGTGTTCTGGATCAATATTTCGCTGTGCGTCCTGAGCGTGGCAACGTTGTGGTGGTTCAGTCGGCTCGCGGACAAAACGAGGATGGACATGCTAATGCTTGCCGACACCGAAAATGTTTACCCTCACAACGTCGTCGTCGCGAAAGAGCGAGTCTGAGCTTCAGACTGCGATGGACCTGCCGCAGCGAGTGAACCTCGGCTGCTTCTGTCTCGCGCATAGTTGGTAAACTAGGTAGACTCCTAAGGCGCAGTGAGTGAATACACTTTTCTTACAGACAGGATTATTGTTTTCACTGACTGCAATTTGAATCTGCTATGCAGGCCCTACAGGTAGAGCAGAGCGTTTTCATGCGCTCGCAGGCTGGAGAATCGCACAGAAGCGGACGCAATCGAAGAGTATCTTCAACACTGCTGGCAGAGACCAACCTTGCCATGGTGACCTACATGCAATTTGCAGGCTGTAGCTTGGAGGCGAGCACCTCGCAACTGCGTTGAGGGCAGAGCAGCACGTGCCTGGACTCGTGTGCTTCAACATCTGGTGAGAGGCCGGAACAATTTTAATGATGGGCAAGGCCGGAACACGCACCTTGCTCTTGTCAAGCAAGATACTTTTTCAACGTTCATGAATTCCTACTGGTAGTACATGTGTTGTGAGTCCGGACGTCGCGCGCTCCACAAGCCGAGGCTTGACACTTCCGCGGGTAACAGCACCATCCATCGGGCGTCGGGGGAGGTGCAGCAGCAGCACGAAGAACGCAGCCATCAAAGTCGGAGCAGTCTAGAGTCTGAGGCTAAGATGATCCCCAATGCTTCCACTTTCAAGCACAGCAAGATTCGATCAGTGTAGCCATCTATCATTGATAGACTATCAAACGCTTACTCCGCTCTCCACGCTAGAATACATTGCGAACGAGACGTTTGTCTTTGGCGACCAGCAGATCTCAGCATCAAGTTTGCTGCCGACAGATTTTGGTGGCCGCTGCTGTTCCACAAAGACGCGTCCTTTTTGTGCGTAAGGAATGATATGGTACCAGCGAGCCTTTCCGTCTTTGGACCAAGTACGTCGCCCCGCCTCGGTCTGTGACAGACTCGATCCGCTCATTCCCCATTCTGCTAATCCTCGCCCAAGCGCCTTCGATCCTCCACAATGGCTGCGCTGTCCGTCAACGCTGGAGCCACGTACGGCACCGCAGAGCAGCCGAAACTCAAGAACTTCGACGCCAGTCCGCGGCGCCGCCTTACGCAATGGTACACCAACATCTTTATGATCAACTTCGTTGAGTTCGCGGCCGAATCTTCGCGAGGCGTCGTGTTGGCCACGCTCTTCCTCTACACTAAGTCATTGGGAGGTGATCTCGCCTTCATGGGAATGCTCACGTCGCTCTTCTCGGTGGGGCGTCTCATCTCGTCCACAGTCTTCGGCTGGATGTGCGATCATTACTCGTTCCGCTCGGTCTACCTCGTGTCGTCGGGTATCTGTCTGGTAGGGAATATCATTTATCTCATTGCCGACCAGCACGTGACTGGAAGCTTGACAGCTCTGGCAGCCAGTCGATTCATTGTGGGCTTTGGAGCTGGCAATCGAAGTGTGTGTCGTGCTGATGTGGCTTCGATCACGACGATCAACCAGCGTCTCACGTACTTGACGATGCTGGCTACTGTTGTGTTCTTCGGCTACGCGTTGACCCCTGGCCTTGGAAGTCTGGTGGCTAACACTGACACGTACATGTTGGGAATTCACTTTAACAAGTTCACGTCGCCGGGCGTGATTCTTGTGGTGTTCAATGTGCTGACGATCATCGGTATGGTAACGGTCTACGATGAGTCTGTGGGCGTGCACGATGGTCCAATCGAGTCTCCGAGAACGGCGTCGACGAATAATACTCTGAGTGACCCGACTACCATGCCTGATCGTATTGTTAACATTGGCGCGGTAGTCTTCATCTTCCTGAACTTCAATGCTCGCGGCATTTTGTCGGTGTTCGAGACGGTGAATATCCCGTTGTTCATTAAGGCCACGGGTAGTGATCCCAACAGTGTGAGCGCTGTGGTGGCCGCGTCCAACTTCCAATTCTACCTTGGGCTGCTAGGCTTGCTGTCGTACTTTTCGATTGAGTACTTCCGCCACAGCTTGAGGGACGTATCTTGGGTGCAACTTGGGTTCGTGATGCTGCTAGCGGGTAATGCACTGCTAGTTGTGGCTCCAGAAGCGCTTTCCTTCCCTCAACTTGCTATTGCTGAGTTCCTGGTGTGGAGTGTGGGTTGCCCGATCACGACTGCCGTGGTGTTGGCTGCATTCTCAAAGCTATTGGGCGGCCGTCCGCAGGGCACTCTCATGGGTCTGTTGGGCTCTGCTGCCTCTGTTTCGCGGATTGTACTGCCACTGCTGCCTGCTGCGATTCCGACACTGACTCCAGTTTTCTGGATCAACATTGTGCTGTGTGCTATGAGCATTGCGTTGCTGTGGTGGTACAGTCGCCTGGTTCACAAGACGAAGATGGCCATGCTAACCGACGTCGAGAGTGCGTTCCGGATCGCGTCTCCTCTGAACGACCCTCGTTCACCGCTGGGCTCGGACAAGGCCGACTTCCCCGATAAGTGATAGGCTTGCAGTTACATGGATAGTTTCCTTATCTCCTTGACAGCATGTAATCCCAGTAATGCTACCATAATTGAGTAGAACGCATGGACTATGTAGTAGTTTGAATGCGGTCAACCGTTCGACCAACAACCGTGGTCAACCACCTACATGCATGTCCAGTGAAACATTGAAACGAGAAGTTCAAGAGGGTGCTGGGCTGTCCTTCATGTCAAGCCCCTTGACTCGAGGGTGATTTCTTTACGGTTTGAAAAAGCGCTCCAAGTTGAAGTTAGCCGATCTCGTCAAGGTTGAATCTCTACGGCTGATCCAGAGAGAGAGAGTCTTCTCTTGAGCTCAGCCGCGCAGACGTCGTCGCTGCGCAGTGCGCAACGAAGCTCGTGGATTGGATCGGGGCAGAACCATCTGCACGTTGTCTCCTCACAAACACGCACCACTTTTTCGACCAGCTTGGCATCTGGCGGTGATATCTTCTTGGCTCAAACACATGTGAGATTGCGGTTGTAGTTTCTGCCACAAACAATTTTTCAACGAGCTTTGCAAACAGTAGGTGTCCCTTGACACGCAGCGCGTCACGTGACTTTGGCGTGTTTGAGGACTTGCTGTTGAAATAAGGACGGGCACATTCTGAAGAACTATTTTCGTGCTTGCTGCCGTGTTCAGTTATTTATCTGTCATGGAACTGATGAGGACCTGTCAACTGTGTCATCATGACAGTGAATGCGGATCTAACCGATAAAAGACTGCACGCTGCAAAGGACTCGGTTCGCTGAATGTGTAGTGGAGAATAGAACTCCAACTTGGAAAGGTCTATCATACCTCATTTAGTTCGTGTAAGTGAGGCTTTTGGCAGTGGCAGTGAGCGCAGCTGTTTTGTACTTCGTGCTCAGGCCAGTGAGCTCACTGTGAACAGCAGCCGAAGCATGCTACTTCTCACTTCGGCTGCTTCTTGGTAAAAAAGTATCTTTTGGAAACAGTGCCAACCAGCGAGCTGACATGATACTCAGGGCCGTATGACAATTCGTCAAAGCATTCCCAACGCCACACCAAATTGGAGTCAAAGTATTGGGCTCCAACGTGGAGTGGCATTGGGGATCTCTTGACTAAAGAGTCAAGACTTGAGGGACCAGCTCTTGGTTCTGTGATCTGGAACCAACTTCTCAATGGCTTCCGACGAAGTGATACCCTAGTGGTGCTCACAGGGTGCCTCCTCCGAGGAAGAAGGCTGCTGGGTTTGAATACACAAAACCTTCAACTCTTTGTGCTAATCCCCACAACGAACCTGTACATGAACACATAGTAGAGATGCTGACAACAAATTTTAACAAACGGATCGCTCTGCCGCTCCGCCCGGCTCCGAAACGTGAAGTGCATCGAGGCTATCGCACGAAGGAAAGGGTTACTTGATCCTCCTCAAGATCGGTTAGAAGGCAAGGCAAAACTCCCAAACGAGGCAAAAATGCACCTAATCCGTCGCCTTGTACTCCCGGGGCTCAGGCACTGTCCCTCTGCACTTTCATCAAACTATTCATACAGCTTCAACTCGAAGCTCCACAGATAAGCAGGCAAGAGCTCATTTCCAATTCTTCCGCCCCGACGCCGCATCGACAACCCACTACCATTTCAACATGGTGTGCGAAGCTCAGTCAACCAGCGGTGTTCTGTCAACCAGCAGTGCCGCGTCCTACGGCACAGCATCCAACCACAACGTCGAGTCTGCACCTCTCATCAAGCCCTCGCAGTCGACGCCCCCGCGCCGACTCGGGCAATGGTACACGAACATGTTCATGATCAACTTCCTGGAATTCGCCACGGAGTCGGCGCGAGGCATCGTATTGCCCACGCTCTTCCTCTACACGACGTCTCTGGGCGGTGACCTGGCCTTCATGGGACTTGTGAACGCGCTTTTCTCCCTCGGACGCCTCTTCTCCTCCACGGTCTTCGGATGGATGTGCGACCGCTACTCGTTCCGTTCGGTGTACCTCATTTCGACCTTCATTTGCCTAGTGGGCAACGTCATCTACCTGATTGCGGACGAACATATTGCCGGTAGTTTGACTGCTCTGGCTGCGAGTCGCTTCATCGTTGGGTTTGGTGGTGGCAACCGCAGTGTGTGCCGTGCTGACGTCGCGTCCATCACGACGATCAACCAGCGCCTGCCATATTTGACGATCCTTGTCGGCGTGGTGTTCCTGGGCTACGCTCTGACGCCCGGTCTCGGTAGTCTTGTGGCCGACACTGATGTGTATTTCTGCGGAGTGCATTTCAACAAGTTCACGTCGCCTGGAATGATCTTGGTTTTGTTGAATGTGTTGACCATCATTGGCATCGTCACGGTGTACGACGACAGCGTTACGGTCCAAGACGGACCTGAGGAGGATCCTGAAGACAGCGCTGTCAGCAACACCCTGAATAATTACACTGTATTGCCGGAGCGTATCGTTAGCATCGGTGTCGGCGTGTTCATCTTCCTCAACTTCAACGCTCGCGGCATCCTGTCAGTTTTTGAGACTGTCAACGTCCCGTTGTTCATCGAGGCTACTGGAAGCGATCCTGAGAGTGTGAGCGCAGTGGTGGATGCATCGAACTTCCAGTTCTACCTGGGGTTGTTGGGTCTGCTGTCTTACTTTGCGATTGAGTATTTCCGACGCAGTGTCCGCGACGAGAACTGGGTGCACTTAGGCTTCGCAATGGTGTTGGCTGGCAACGTACTGCTCGTTTTGGTACCGGAGAACCTGTCGTTCACTCAGTTGACGCTTGCTGAGATTTTGGTGTGGAGTATCGGTTGCCCCATTTCCACCACGGTTGTGATCGCTGCGTTCTCAAAGCTTCTGGGTGGTCGACCGCAAGGAATGTACATGGGTCTGCTCGGGTCAACCGCGTGCATCTCGCGTTGTGTACTTCCCCTTCTACCTGCTGTGGTTTCGACTCTAACTGAGGTGTTCTGGGTGGACATTGTTCTATGCGCAAGCAGCATTGGATTGCTGTACTGGTACACTGGTCTGGTTCACCGCACGAAGATGGAGATGCTGGCGGATGTTGAGAATGCTTACCGCGTGGTTTCACCACTTAACGACCCTCGGTCTCCGCTAGGCTCGGACAAGGCAGACTTCCCCGAGGACGATTGATGAAAATACTCTGTCACCGGGTATCTCATCTTGTTGCTTTTCCTTTCAAAATGTATTCTGTTGTACTGCCCGTAATCTAAATTCTTGAATATCTTCTGCAATACCCTCAATGTGATCTTCAAACTGACATTGTACATTCAGTCCAAAGTTTGGATGGGCTTACCAACCGACAACTACACTTTTCATTCCGCCACGATGGGCTTGCATCTTGAAAAGATACTGAGCAGAAATAGTGCGAGGAGCCAGGGAAGCGATACAGAAGCGAAGGTGCTCTGGGACGGAAGGCTTAACAATTTCTAGGCTACACGTAAAAGAGCATTAGTGCTTGGCGCTACCAACCCTGGCTAAACGATCCAGCTCCTGTTGAGACCGACGGCGCCTTCTGATACACTCCAACACGAGTCTGCCACATCCCCTTCAGTTTTCCCGTGACGTTACAGCGAAGTATTGGAGTATTGGACCTCGATGAACTGCATGAAGCATTTGCGGTGACCTTGTAGAAGCTAACAACGATCTTGGTGCATTCTTCCCAGGCACTAAGCAAGGAAGCATTTTTGACAGAGCCTTCGATACGGCAGAAGCAGTAGCGTGCCAAAGGTGAAAGCCTCTCGATCACTCATGTCACTGAGCTAATGGGCTCTGGATCCGAGAGGCTGGGAGAGATGTCATCTGCGCTTCATGTCGACGAGGTAAAAACGATTACTCCAATTGCCCACTTCATTTCCAAACGAACCATGTAAGGCCTTATTCCTCACTTGCCGCCCGCAAGTTGCGGAGTCATCATTTCCGTCTCTCGACGAGGTGGAAGAGCCTTTAGAAACACATACCGAATCGCAGTTAAGGCAGTGAAAGCCAACGTGTACATGTGCAGTAACAAAAATCACTTGCCTCATTAAGATGTCGCTTGAGGATTTTGGATGACTCATTTTGTTAAATGAGGTCTGTGGCTCACATGGCTACACAATGCCTTTACCCGCTGTTATGTAGATGGCTTCATTCTACACACAGCAAATTATATACCAACCAGCCGGGATCCAGATTGCCGGACAAGCTCCCCACCACGAGAACAGAAACATCAGTTCATGAGCCAAGGTACCTCAGATATCTAGCCATTAGCTGGCATATCTTCTGTCCCTGCCAGTTGCTATACGAAGAAGTGACCTAACGTGCGCGTGCCAGCATATTGCCAACCAGATCGCTCTGCCACCCGCCCGGCTCCGAAACGTGAAGTGCATCGAGGCTATCGCAGGAAGATAAGGGTTCTGTAGCCTAGTCCAAACACCCGATCCTCTCAAGATCGGACAGCAGGAGGAGATTCATCAGCTCGGGACCGACGATAAGCAGGCAAGAGCTCATTTCTAATTCTTCCGCCCCGACACCAAATCAACAACCCCCAACATGGTGTGTGAAGCTTTGTCAACCAGGGGTGCCACGTCCTACGGCACAGCATCCAACCACAACGTCGAGTCTGCACCTCTCATCAAGCCCTCGCAGTCGACGCCCCCGCGCCGACTCGGGCAATGGTACACGAACATGTTCATGATCAACTTCCTGGAATTCGCCACGGAGTCGGCGCGAGGCATCGTATTGCCCACGCTCTTCCTCTACACGACGTCTCTGGGCGGTGACCTGGCCTTCATGGGACTTGTGAACGCGCTTTTCTCCCTCGGACGCCTCTTCTCCTCCACGGTCTTCGGATGGATGTGCGACCGCTACTCGTTCCGTTCGGTGTACCTCATTTCGACCTTCATTTGCCTAGTGGGCAACGTCATCTACCTGATTGCGGACGAACATATTGCCGGTAGTTTGACTGCTCTGGCTGCGAGTCGCTTCATCGTTGGGTTTGGTGGTGGCAACCGCAGTGTGTGCCGTGCTGACGTCGCGTCCATCACGACGATCAACCAGCGCCTGCCATATTTGACGATCCTTGTCGGCGTGGTGTTCCTGGGCTACGCTCTGACGCCCGGTCTCGGTAGTCTTGTGGCCGACACTGATGTGTATTTCTGCGGAGTGCATTTCAACAAGTTCACGTCGCCTGGAATGATCTTGGTTTTGTTGAATGTGTTGACCATCATTGGCATCGTCACGGTGTACGACGACAGCGTTACGGTCCAAGACGGACCTGAGGAGGATCCTGAAGACAGCGCTGTCAGCAACACCCTGAATAATTACACTGTATTGCCGGAGCGTATCGTTAGCATCGGTGTCGGCGTGTTCATCTTCCTCAACTTCAACGCTCGCGGCATCCTGTCAGTTTTTGAGACTGTCAACGTCCCGTTGTTCATCGAGGCTACTGGAAGCGATCCTGAGAGTGTGAGCGCAGTGGTGGATGCATCGAACTTCCAGTTCTACCTGGGGTTGTTGGGTCTGCTGTCTTACTTTGCGATTGAGTATTTCCGACGCAGTGTCCGCGACGAGAACTGGGTGCACTTAGGCTTCGCAATGGTGTTGGCTGGCAACGTACTGCTCGTTTTGGTACCGGAGAACCTGTCGTTCACTCAGTTGACGCTTGCTGAGATTTTGGTGTGGAGTATCGGTTGCCCCATTTCCACCACGGTTGTGATCGCTGCGTTCTCAAAGCTTCTGGGTGGTCGACCGCAAGGAATGTACATGGGTCTGCTCGGATCAACCGCGTGCATCTCGCGTTGTGTACTTCCCCTTCTACCTGCTGTGGTTTCGACTCTAACTGAGGTGTTCTGGGTGGACATTGTTCTATGCGCAAGCAGCATTGGATTGCTGTACTGGTACACTGGTCTGGTTCACCGCACGAAGATGGAGATGCTGGCGGATGTTGAGAATGCTTACCGCGTGGTTTCACCACTTAACGACCCTCGGTCTCCGCTAGGCTCGGACAAAGCGGACTTCCCAGAGGACGATTAGATTAGGGAACGTTCACCAACCTATAACTTGGAATAAAGCATACTGTACTCATTTTCTTCAAACGCAACGTCTTGATACGTCTGTTCGCGATCTGTATCAAATGACACAGTCGCCACTCGCAAGCTATGGCACGTTGGAGCTGGAATCTGCCCCACCACGGCGTATAAAACAATGGTACATCAACATGTTCATGATCAACTTCGTTGAGTTCGCGGCCGAATCTTCGCGAGGCGTCGTGTTGGCCACGCTCTTCCTCTACACTAAGTCATTGGGAGGTGATCTCGCCTTCATGGGAATGCTCACGTCACTCTTCTCGGTGGGGCGTCTCATCTCGTCCACAGTCTTCGGCTGGATGTGCGATCATTACTCGTTCCGCTCGGTCTACCTCGTGTCGTCGGGTATCTGTCTGGTAGGGAATATCATTTATCTCATTGCCGACCAGCACGTGACTGGAAGCTTGACAGCTCTGGCAGCCAGTCGATTCATTGTGGGCTTTGGAGCTGGCAATCGAAGTGTGTGTCGTGCTGATGTGGCTTCGATCACGACGATCAACCAGCGTCTCACGTACTTGACGATGCTGGCTACTGTTGTGTTCTTCGGCTACGCGTTGACCCCTGGCCTTGGAAGTCTGGTGGCTAACACTGACACGTACGTGTTGGGAATTCACTTTAACAAGTTCACGTCACCTGGACTTATCCTGATCATCTTCAACGTAGTCACAATTGCGGGTATGCTGACGCTTTACGACGGATCTATTCAGACTCGAGATGGTCCACTGGAATCGCCCCAAGATGCGGCAGCGAAAAGGACATTGAGCAATATCACGACGATGCCGGAACGTATTGTCAACGTTGGTGCACTAGTGTTCATCTTCCTGAACTTTAACGCTCGCGGAATTTTGTCAGTGTTCGAGACTGTCAACATCCCTCTATTCCTTCAAGTCACTGGCAGTGATCCTGAGAGTGTGAGTGCGGTGGTGGATGCGTCCAACTTCCAGTTTTATCTGGGATTGCTGGGACTTCTGTCGTACTTTTCGATTGAATACTTCCGACACAGCATCTCGGATGTGAACTGGGTGCAGTTGGGCTTTTTCATGCTGCTTTTGGGCAATGTCATGCTGGTTGTGACTCCTACAGCCTTGTCGTTCCCTCAATTGGCAGTGGCAGAGTTTTTCGTATGGAGTGTCGGTTGCCCTATTACGACTGCGGTTGTTGTGGCAGCGTTCTCGAAGCTGCTAGGTGGTCGTCCACAGGGAACATTGATGGGTCTATTAGGCTCTGCTGCTTCCATTTCTCGCATCATTCTCCCCTTACTCCCTGCAGCTATTCCAACACTCACACCAGTCTTCTGGATCAATATTTTTCTGTGCACACTCAGTATTTTGCTGCTGTGGTGGTACAGCAAACTGGTTCACAAGATGAAGCTGCAAATACTTGAGGATGCTGAAATTGCATTCCAATTGTCGCCTGGGAACGATCCTCGATCGCCTCTTGGCTCTGACAAGGTGGATTTCCCCGACACGTAACGCTGTTGATGGAGAGTCAGGCAAAACTTTCTATTGGTTTCCATAGCACTGAGTTGTCTATTGACTAGTGGTAGCTTATCAGCGAGCAAATGAGGGCTTGACTTCACCGAATTGCTGGTGTCCCGTAGCTTCAGAATGCAACAGTGCTTCTTTCTACAAGATCAATACATTTGCACATGTGGGTTGAGAGAGATTATAAACAATACGTTAGCCATTTAACGTACCTGTCCAACAAAAGTGCTTCTGCAGACCAAGCACATGATGCTGAAGCGGCTGACGTCAGTGAATTCATGCTTCTGATGAGCCTCCACCGCCACTTCGCTAGCACGTTCAACCTGAAAAATCAAACTTGTTCAGTATCTCCACATACATCCACAAACCTGAGCGATATCCGACTTACCTTTGTAAAATCGTTGATAGCGAAGAGAGGCACGTCTTGGCTCTCTGAAGCTGTAGTGGAAGGTGCCTCGACCACTAAATCGTAATGAATTCCGTCGTAAAGTAGGAACATTCGCTGCGTGAAGCCTTGGTCCTCGCCGTAGCACAACCGACTCATGCTCGTGACGTCAAACACGACCATTTCGACTTTGTAATGTGTCGACAGGATCGACAGCTCAATCTCGCCACCCCACGACTTGTCGTCCATGATCCACGCGCAATATTCATACACGGGACGTCCCAGAAACACTTCCGAGTATTTTTCCGGGTCGGCAAGAATTGTATCCCTGATCAACTCTCGCATCAAAGGACCATTTCCCTCTCGCCCCTTGCCGAGTGCATACCCGATCGAATGGAACAGGCAGCTGTTGTCCGCTGGCATAACACGCCGCATGAATACCGACGTTGACTTGGGTTGAGCTCCTCCAGTCTGAGGCGCTTCTTTGAGTACCAGCACCGATCCTGTCCGAACCCCGAGGGATGACAAGGTACTCTCCTGCATTACAATGACCCAACGTAAATACTCAATATCTCAATTATCACATACAGAACTGTTGTCACTTACACCCAAGCCTTCGATTAACTTCGGGGGATATCCTGTCATCACTGCAGCATTGAATTAAGAAGAGAATTCTGGTTAGAAGAAGAACTGTCCTTAATCTGAAGAAATGATACACTGCACTTGCCATGCTGATCTTGCGGTGGGATAGATGTCTTTTCGAATAGATGAGAGCGCAAACCGTCCAGTGTGATGTCGTCTGGCAACCCCATGAGCCTCATGGACGTGCCATTGGCGAAGGTCACCTTAAAGTTCATGAAGGGTTAGACAGAGAGAGAATGAAGAGGTGACGGACCCCTCGATCGGAATTTGGAGTGACATTCTGACACAGGAGTGATACATAGAATTGGTTAGGGAATGAATGCACTAATCGAGCACTTCAACTTTGGTTCGATCGATTACTATCCGGGGTGCAGCACAGTGCTGCCAGCAGCGATCAAGACTGGTCCTCGATTAATTCTCGTTTGTGTTCGATACATTTACTGTACATGTAATGCAGAAGCTTGAACGAGTGGAGCAAAACGATTAGGAAGGTTTGGTTGAAATCAATTCAAGACTTTCGTTCTTAAATTGTGTGTGGAGTAGCCTCCCACGTTAGCACCCACAATGTCATGCGTCTGTGTGAAGGGTGCTCTGCTGGACCAATTGATAAAAGTCAAACCAGATACGAAGTTGATATATTGATATTACCACTGGCTACTACTCATCAATATTTTGTATGGATAAACGTTGGCTTCCAACTATCTGGGTTGGAAGCCAAGGTGACGACTGCGATAGTTCTAAGGTAGAACTTCTAACTTCCAATCCACTACATTGGAACTCGAATAACGGCTACAGGCAGTCATTTTGCATTTTGCTCCCTTCCACCGAGCATGACCAAGTCTTCTCGTAAACGCTCTGCTCCTAAACGCCGACCATCTAAACGCAAGAAGCGACGGGACATATCGGGGCTCCTTCATCCAAGCGTTTAGTTCAAACAAGAGATAGCGACGGTGTTGTGGATGCCTCAGAAGGCTGACCTGGTCTCTGTCATGAAACCCCGACGCTTGCAAAAGGAGAGATGCATTCGCTCGGGTCACCGGAAGAAACGGAAGCGAACCAAGAAACACGGAAGAAGACACAAGAGACGAACGCCAGCCTTTGTTCGAGATCGCGTACCAGAACCTCAACGACTGCTGGAGCCGCTGCTGACGTCCTGGTTCGATGTCGACAATTTGGCTCAGGCTGCACTGCCGTCCACGTGGAGACTGCCCTGTATGTCGGTAGGGCATTGCTATCACGAGATTGACGAGACGTTAAAGGCACTAGACGTCGAAGACGTGGAGTCAGTCAATAGTGTGATAAAGATTCGCCTGTATCCAATTAACGGATAGAAGGAGAAGCTGGACCAAATGTTCGCGGCCTAGCGAGCCATCTACAACAAGATGGTGGTTCTCTAGAGCGATGATCGAAAATCAAGACTAGCATCTCGCGATAAGGCAGTAAAGATGACGTTGAAATCGTTCGGCCTAAAGTATCGACCTATTGCAACGCTGGAGACAATCGACAAGTACTTTCGAAACAAGAGAGGACTGAAGCGCCACAAAGAGGTTAACGACGAAGTTCGTGCTTCAGCTACCGAGACTTCATGAAAGCCACCAAGTCGTCTATCGTAGGCTTCTTTGCTGCTTTAAAGCGTGTTGACAAGACAGAGTTTCCATTCTTGAAATTCAAGAGCAAGTTCGCTGCTTCTAACTCCATTGAAATCCGTGCCCGAGCGATCAAAGTGGTGGGGAAAGATGCCAGGACTGCTCTTCGGTTCCATCCACGATTTTTTGGGCTCGCCATTAACGACGGGATTGTAGTCCAAGAGGAGCCTCCCCCCTGACGATGTCCGTTCGCTTGCAGCGCTTACGGCAAGGAGACTACTACATCTGCGTTCCGCGACTGCGTACGTTTCAGGAGACTAAGCTGGAACGAGTGTGTGCCATCGACCCCGGTGTGGTCAACTTTGCGACAGTGTACGACCCCGAAGGTCGTACATTCTGCGTGAAGGACGCGAAGAACGTCCTGAAGCAGAAGTTCGAGGCTGTGGACGTCTTGAAATCGCAGTTGTCTGTCAAGGATAACGTGTGCGAGGACAGACACAAGGACAAGTGAGATACAAGAAAAAGAGAGGCAGGATGAGCCCAAAGGGTGAGAAGCATCGCATGCGCTACCGTCTCCGCAGACGTATGCGCTTCACGTCCCGAAAAGCGACTCGTTGCGTGAATGATCTCCACCAGAAGCTGTCCCGTTGGCTATCCGAGAGCTACAACGTAGTCCTCCTGCCTTCCTTCCAGACTCAAGAGATGGTCGCGAAGCATTTAGAGGAGGTGGCATCAGACGCCATGCCTGCGACTGCTTCGGAAACGGACAACGCTGCAACTAAAAAGAGAAAGATGAGAACCCCGACTGCGAGAGCGCTAATGGCTCAAGCGCACTTCAAGTTCAAACAGCGACTTAACTTTAAGATGAAACGCACTGGTGGTCGAGTGATTGACTGTGAAGAAGAGTACACGTCGAAGACGTGTTCAAGCTGTGGAGTGATCAAAGAAACTTGGGCGGATCTTGTGTTTTTCGATACGGAAGCTGTCATGCTGTTCTTGATCGCGATGTGAGTGTTGCAAAGAATATTCTTCACAAGAACGTAAGTTTGCTAGTCTAGCTAGCCAGTCTTACTGAATCGGTGAGCCTTCGCCGAGGAGTCCTGTCCGATTACAGATGTTAAAGGCCCAAAAGTATCTAGGCTAACTATAGCAGTAGTTGTAGTTGTTGTAGTTGGTAAAGTTTAAAGTTCATCATTCTTGCTTCGTGCCTGCAATTCCGTAACTGTTTCGCCAATACTGAGCCTAATTAGGATAAACATCACACCTTTACCACCCTGTTTTATGGGTTATTTCTTTAACCGTTTCGTGAAGATGGCTACACTTGCATTCCATCTGTGCAAAACGTGTACTAGGCTAAACGGTGTCTGTGTGTGACAGTTTAGACATCTACAGGTTCTTAACACTGCTAAACTCTTAGTCCTTCTTGAACCATGAAGAGAATTTTGACGCGATTTTAGCCTTCAGACCGTTTTCTTCGTCGCTAGTGTCCTCTGCTGGGTCGTCAATCACTTCCACGACGGAGCTGGGAGCACCCAGGTAACGCTCTTCAAACGACCCAATGCCAGGCACAATGTGACCTTCGTTGTTAAGCCTTGAGTCGAAAGAGGCAGTCACCAAACGAGCGTCACCAAAGGTCTACAGTAAACGCAGAACGAAGAATTTTAGATAAAGAATACACCAACAGCACAGCTGACAATGGATCATACCTTGCAGAAGCCATCTGCAGCTTCAGGGCAAGTGACAAGCGTCACAACGGTGATCTTTTCCTCGTCAACACCTTCCTGCATTAGTAGCTGCAACACGAAAGCTCATTGAGTAAGTACTTGCGAAAATATTATGACAACTGAATCAACAAATAATAAATCACATCCATACATGGATAACTTTGTCGACCTGGGAAATTGACGCGAACTCTGGCAGCAGAATCAGCACCTCTTGACCGTCAAGGTCCTCTGGGAGAGTTGCTTTGACAATCTGGACAACGTGAGTCTATCGTTAGCGAAGGATTTCGAGTGCGTTTCGAATAAATAACTTGCCTTATTTCCACCCTTGGGGCCTTGTTGCACCAATACCTCGCCGTACGTAGAGTCGAACGGAAGGGAAGTGCGAAGGACCTGTGACAGACTGCAGAGTAGGTAAGAATGACACACACTCACTCAGCGATTCCTCATGCGTTTTCAACTTACCCCTTCTGAGCCTCCGGCTTCACCGCGATACTGATGCCACACACCTTCACATCGTCTTCAAAGACGAGGCCCTCCGCTTTGTATCCCCGCGGAGTTGTCACAACAGCCTGAAACAGGTATAGCCAAACTCGAAACGTTAGTCTACCGTCCTACAACAACATGCACAAACGTCGTCTTGACCTCTTCGTCATTCGGCAGCTCTGTCAGAGCCAAATCAAGCGCCGAACGGAGCACCCCGTTGGCATCATGAGTGAATTTTGCGCCTAACAGCATTGCATATCAGTACCCAAAATGGATCCATTATAGTCCTCACTAGCACTATTTCCCCACCAGCATTTTCGTAGTCGCGGATCCTCGTCATCCCCAGCTGAATCAGCTCGCTCTCCAGATCCAGCACCACCACATTTTCGTGCTACAACCAATGGTCATTAGTTGCTTTGTATATATATAAAAAAAACTTAAATATCATAACCAAACCTGAGCTTTCCAGAGCTCGAGTCGCACTCCTCGCCCCAATGCCTCTCTGTAGACCCAAATCCACTTCAATATCTTACACATCTAAGCAAAATCCTGGTACCCAGTGGAGCTACGTACCCGCTCGCATACACACGTTGTTCAGCACGCGCTTCCTGTTGCGATAGTAGCATGGGGGCGCCCAGGAGCGCCGCAGCGCCAAGCTTCGCGTGGCCTCGTACAGTTCGTAGAAACATTTTCCCCAAAATGTTCAGGCTCGATTAATCCCCACAACGACACGTCAACGATTGGATGAAATCCAAAATGTAGCCATGTCTTTCGAACCGTCACAGAAACCATTGCGCATTTCGATCATGTCGAAGAGAAGTTCGCGGACTGGAGGATCGTTCCGACGGAATCGCCCAGAGGACAGCGCGTCTGAGAGAGATCTGTCCCCACGATCTAATTCTTCTTCGCTACGTCTACGTCGAAGGAAGACGAGGAAGAGCAAATCTAGTAGCGTCCAAGACTCCAGTGACGATGCTGTACGGAAGAAAGAGAGACTTAAGAAGGCTGGGAGGATGAAACGAGCCCCGTTATTGGATTATTCTATTGTAGAAGCAGTGTATAGTGCAATGGCAGGACAAACGCAGCGTCGAGCAAGTCGCCTTTGGCTTGAGCAATTTGCTAAGTACGAAGAGGCAAAGCAACCTGGAGTGATCAAGGCTGAGAAGTTCACGAGGTGTTTGAACAAAATGGGGATTGAACTGGACAAGAGAGATGACTATGAGGCCCTGGCGAGCTGCTTCAAGACAAGTGGAAGAGGTGAAGATGAAAGTAACAACAACCGAAAGGAGAGAACACCTGAACTCGTCGACTATTCTGCATTCGTTGATTTCGCTTGCAATGTTCGTGACTCAGAAAAGCTCAGTGAAATCGCTAATTCACTCCGTGAAACGATCTCAAGATATGATGGAAAGAAGCAGTCATCGACGTCTTATAACATGGCAGCAGGGCTCGAGAAACTTGACAGGCACAAAAAAGGATGGATCACTTCCACCCAATTTGAGCGTGTGCTGATACGAGAAGACCAGAGCCCATCGTTTCATCTGTCTGCCATACAAGTTACATCACTCGTGGATCGATTCGAATATGAGTACGAGAAGCAGCAACTCGGGATTGACTACATGCAGTTCGCGCAATGGTTACAACCACTTCTTCATCTGGACGTGAAAAAGCTGCATGGGCGCGTGAAGTTGCTGGTCGAAGACGCAGCCGCGAAGAAAGGATGGAAACTGGATGAGATTTTTAAAGCTATGGATGATGACAAGAATGGAGAAATTGATGCAGTGGAGTTGAAGGAAGCTCTTTTGGAAATGGGATTACCACTAACGGACGCGCAGATTCGCTGTTTGGCGGACGAGTATGATGTCGATGGAGACGGCAAGATCCAGTACAACGAGTTCCTCTCACTGTTCTCTTTTTCCAGTAAGAAACAACCAGAGATTAAGAAGAGAAAAGGCGATGCTAGTGATACAGGGAGCACAACAGACGTCATCAAGAAAAGGAAAAGCAGGCCCAAGCGGAATATCCGGAACTCCTTTAGTTGGGGAATCACAAAGGCGTTTGAAAGGAAGCAGGCTGCAAGTGGTGGGAGTAAAAAGAGTATTACTAGCAAGCGCGCTCTAAAATCCGAGGTGTCATCATCCTCAGAGGGCAACAATAGTGGAAGAAGATCCAAGCAAAGAAAAGCGTCAAGGCAGAAGAGTGAGCGTGATGACACTTCGAGCGACGAGGAGGTGACTAATAAGCGTCCTACGAAAAAGAAATCGAGGAACCGGAAACAATACTCAGATTCATCAACCTCGAGTAATCAAAAGAGAGACCTTTCGAAGTCCAAGAAGGCCAGAAAACTACCTTCTAGACGTGCTCAATTATCCTCAACTGAAAGCGAACAGGATGGTGACCAAGACAAGAAAAGAGATAATAATGTAAAACGTAAGGCGAATGCAGCCTTTAAAAGTGATGAAGAAGGCAAAGCACGAGATAGTAGCAGCACTGAAGCTCTCAAGCGTCCATCAAAAGAGCGTTATGATACCAACACTTCCGAAACGAGTTTTCAAGACAGACCAAGTCGAAGTCGAAGCCGGAAATTAAATTCAAGCGTTCGTTCTCGACCTCACAGCCGTCGGAGGCCATCAAGAAGGAAATCACCTCGTCGCCGCTCAACTTCATTTCATGGACAGAGGAGATCAAGTTCTCGGCGACCACGCAGTGTTAGTCGACCACGCTCACAAAGGAAATCAAGTTCTCGGCGACCACGCAGTGTTAGTCGACCACGCTCACAAAGGAAATCAAGTTCTCGGCGACCACGCAGTATCAGTCGATCGCGCTCTTTGCGACTGAGGCCGACTCGACGAAATAAATCTGTACACAGCAGCGATAAAGATTCAAACGACAACGATTCCTCGTCTGGTCTAGATGTTGAGCAGCTACGTCAGCTCCGCCATGCAAGAGGAAAACGTGCTATTCGCCGAAGAGATACGTATAGTGACACACCAGAGGAAGAACTCGATGACAACAACGGGAAAAGTGACGAGAACAGTGACAACGATGACAATGAAGAAGGGTGGAGCCGGTCCGATGAAGAATATCACTCACATCTCAAGCGTTCACTCCGTCGAGCATTTGATTTCTTCGATCTGGATCAAACATCCACTATCGACAAACGCGAACTTAGTCACGTTCTGCGAGCCCTAGGTCATGAGTTTACCTCGAAAGAATTGGAAGCTGAAATGGCAAATGCCGACCTCGATCGAAACGGACAGTTGGACTTTTACGAGTTCGTTGTGTTTGTGAAGAAACAACTTGCTCAGAAGACGTACCTACTGCCCCAACAACGTGAAATGGAAATCCGTCAGTCTTTTCAGTCACTCGATACCGATAAAAATGGGGCGTTAGACGAACAAGAGTTCGAATACTTGATCTATAAGGTGCTTCAAGTGGAGCTTTCCGTCGAGGAGACCGATGCGTTGCTGGATTTTGTGGACAAGGACGCTGATGGTTTGATTAGTGAGGTTGAGTTCATCACGTTCATAAAGAAACTGGAAACTCTGCACCTGAAGCACAGTGGGAAAAGAGGCAGGAGAAAGCAGAAAGAGTTCTTGGATTCTCTTGATGGGCCGTCGCAGTTGGCTTACTCGGCTATGAAGAAACTTGTGCGTGGTGCTCCAATGGATCTCGACCGAAACTTACTCATGTTTTTTGGGATCCCTTCCAACTTTCGTCCTGCGATTTCCTCTGCGGCAACATGCCGCACACTCCAAGGCAATACTATGGAGCACGTCCTCTCGTTCCCTTCACCCCAAACGATAGAGGCTTTAGCATTGGACACCAGAGTCAACGATGAGGACTCATCCTGGTTTTCACGGAATCGGCTTGATAGGAACAGTGACGAGTATCGAATGCTGCAGATTGCCGAAGGTGTTGAGGCCCAAGCGATTGTTTCCTTGAAAAGGGCAGCCGGCGTGCCAAAACCTTTTGACACAAGGGAAGACGACGTCGTGAAGCGCTGTGTCCATGTCTGCTTGTTTCAAGAGCAAGAGGAGATCTTTGGCTCCAAAGCAATTCGACGTCGAGTGAACAAGATGAAGACAAAGGGTGCAAAGGTTACAGGCGCGGGTACTGTGGTTGGCAATGTGCACGAAATACCAGTGTACTGGCACCAAGGAGAAGAAGATGTTTGGGAATTCTCCAAGAAATCGACCAAACAAGACAAGTACAAGTTTCTTGTGCGCACAAACGCTGTCAACGACCACTTGTACTTGCTTGTGGAATTTATCGTTCATCTCAAGCTAAGCCCAGAAGAACATGAGTCCAAGAAGAAATCTCGAAAGAAACGAATGGAGCGTGAAGATAGTGAAGAAGATACTGCTATGAATAGTGAAACGCGAGAGATGGTATGTTGCTGGTGTAAAATCCCAGTGCGACAGTTGCTGGCCAAGCGCGCGAATATTTTACGGCGGAAGGAGAAGCTCTGGGGTGGCACTGCTAACGCACCAGTTGATATTGAGCAGGATGAGCTGTTGCGTCGACGAACGGGATGGCGAGCTTTAACGAACATGTTCTCGAAGCCTTCACCTCCTCTTATGGGTATTAAAAGCGTGCCAATCGATTCTATAGCTGAAGATCTTCAATATTTCGTTCGGAAAATGCCTCCGATCGTCATCGCGCCGTTCGTGTCGCTGCCGATTCTTGCTGAGTACATGACCCTTGTGAGGAAAACACTTGCCTGCGTCTCCAGCTCGTCGTCAGGTAAGATCCAAAACAATATTCCACTGCATTTATATTTCATCTAACGTTTTGTTACGTAGTGATGACTTGCGAGCCTGCCCTCAAGCTTCTGCCAAAGATCGTGGATGACCATATAGCGCTGTCAATTTTCCGCAAGGCTTTTGATGCGGAAGTAGCAGGAATGAAACCTGGCGAGGTAAGTGAGCAGTCTCAGCATCAAATTCAAGCGTAAAGTGGCTTATAATTCATGACTGCAGGAGCGACAGTTGAAGTTTCAGCAGCTAGTGCTGCGCATGTGGCCTTCATTTGTGCACTGGCAAGAGCGTCTACCTCCATCTCTCCTACCTGCTATAAAAATACCCGGCGTGACTCAAAACAGCAAGATGCCAACCTCCGCTCCACCCACAGGCGTCTCAGCTGCAGTAAGCACCACTTCAAATGAAGAGGACCCTCAAGTGGCGAGTCAAATGCGACTGAATCTCCTGCAGACCACCGCATCCGGGTACGTTGCCTCATTATTTGAATCCATATCTACCAATATATCTCCTCATGCCCCTCATATTCCATTTTGCTGCAGTAAACTTCGCTTGCAAGATGTCCGCGTGACGTCCACGCCATTCCACATCCGAGAAGTTGCCTTCCAGCGCTTGTTGTAGTTGACTTTATGTGCACCACCCTAAAAGTATCCATCTCAGATAAATACA
Source organism: Phytophthora citrophthora (assembly GCA_031305395.1). NCBI lineage: Eukaryota > Oomycota > Peronosporomycetes > Peronosporales > Peronosporaceae > Phytophthora > Phytophthora citrophthora. The sequence goes on from JASMQC010000024.1 coordinate 693,178, forward strand.
TTGTTGTGTAAATTTCACTGTGATTCGACGGGAAAATAACTGTAATCGCATAAAATACACTGTAAATACCAAAATCGCTTGGCACTTCTGCATACAGTAATCATAACTGTAAATGATACTTCAGCATCACAAAGTGACGTGTCTTGAGTTGCAAGTAGTTTATGGCTCTTGCAGCTTTCCCTCTACTTCTACTTCAGTAGCAGGTAAAAGCACTACCACAGTTATAAAAAATTACAAAAACAATTTGCTCAAAACAAGCTCTCATGTACTTTTACAGAACAAAGAATTCATTTTCAGCCAATCAGAAATATGTATCCATCGCACATAAAACCTGTGGACATGAAGTCATCTCAGGCCGATGCGTGTCATTCGCCGCATTCGCAGTCTCCTCAGTGCCTGGGTCGTGTATCACTGGCGAGCGTCACAGCACAATATGGAGCAGAGCTTGGAGATCCTGCGTGGCCCCGTGGATGGCATCGCGCACAGTGAGAACTTCCCCGTCAATGGCTTCCGCCTGATGGTGGCGCTGGCTGGTTGCAGCCTCGTGGCGCCGCTGATCCATCTCACGCGCGGCGAGACTTCCCGTACGGTCGACTATATTCATACTTGTATGGACTATTACTGATTAATTGTTTTGATTTTGTATAGGGCACTTGTTCAATGTAGCGACCGGACTATTTGCTGGAGTTTTTGTGTTTGACACGGCAGTTCTGCACACCGTTGGCACGGCCCTTGCCGTGTATCTGCTCATGATGGTGGCTCCAAGGTACGACATTACTGATACAAGTTATGATATATTGTACATGAACTAATTTATGGATGTTTTTGTGATGCAGGAGCTTGTAGGTCGTCTGGTGCTTCCTCTGCTTCTGGCATATCTCATCGCGGTGTAAGTTTTTTTTTTTAATGTTGCGTAATGTTGACAACATTAATGAGAATGCACTTGGATTGGCAGGCACTATTACCGCGAGTTCCACAGCCCGAACATTGTGTGGGACTCGGCGCAGATGATTCTGACGCTCAAGCTCAGCAGCGTTGCTTTCAACTACAGCGATGGTGGGTTACCAAAGGAAAAGAAGACGCCAACGATGCTCAAGAACGAATTGGCAGAACTTCCGGCTCTGGTTCCGTACTTTGGTGAGTGAGATTGAAGACTTTTACTTTGAACCTGCTGCATTAACAGTTTTTACCTTTTTGTTTCACTACTGCACAGGTTTTATTTTCTTCTTCCCGACGTACCTGGCTGGCCCTGCGTTCGAGTACAAGGACTACATCTACTGGATGAAGGATATCCGCGTTGCGCCAGTTACGGTTCACCTCCGCAACCTATTCGTCATTGTGGTAGGTGTTGGGGGTTTCCTGTCTATGAATTTCTTCTTCCCTAGATACTTATTCATTGGTTTTGTGCAGGTTTCAGCGGCTGGCTTTTTCGCATCGCTCCAATTCCCAGTGGAAGAAATCGACTCGCCTGATTTTTATCCGAAGGCATCGTGGGCTGAGCGCTGCCTCCGCATGTGTATTCCTGTTGTTCTGTTCCGTTTCCGCTTCGTACGTATCCTTTACTCTTGCACTTGTTTTTATATCATTCAGCTGCTGACATTTGCTGTGTGTCGATAAACAGTACCTTGCTTGGTCACTGGCTGAGGCGGCGAGTGCTGCCGCTGGCGTTGGCTATGTGCAGAGCACTGGAAAATGGTTCGTAATTGTGAAACTTGCATGGATATACGGCTTTTGGTTTAAATGCTTTGAACTTGCAGGGACGGCATTACGAACAATGACCTGCTTTGTGTGGAACTCCCTACGAACTTCCGCGTTGCTATTAACAACTGGAACAGGGGTGTCGCGCGATGGAGCAACACCTGTACGTACTAATATCAATGTGGCGTTGCACATTTTTCTGACATGCACTCTTAATTTGATCAGACATCTACCAACGTGTGGGTCTGTCCAAGTCTGGGAAACCTGGTCTGCTTTCAACGATGGCAGCTTTCTTCGTCAGTGCTGTGTGGCATGCAAGTATACCACCCTGAGTTGCTGCCAGAAAACATACTAACTATCGTGTTGGTCGCAGGGACTTTCACCCGGCTACTACCTCTTCTTCTTTCTGGGTGGCATCTACATTGAAGTTGGAAAGAGTGAGCTCTGCTTTGCGTAGGTAGGAAGAAAACCTTGACTGATGGACATGTATTCTGTATTTGTACAGACCTCCGCCGTCGCCTGCGGTCGTACTTCCACTACACTGAGGACCGCAACGCTTACCCGCACGCGATCTTCCTCTCATACTTCAACGGTACCTCTCACCCGCTGGCATTTGTCTACGATATCTCGGGCATGTTCTTCACGTGGGTGGCGATGCAGTACGCCGGTGTGGCGTTTGAGATCATGGACGTTCGTCGCTGCCTTGCCATTTGGAGCTCGTGGTACTACCTCCCGCACGTCGTGAGCATTGGCCTGCTGGTTCTTCTAAACCTGTTCCCACAGCGTCGCTCCATGTCCGGCGAAAAGAAGACACAGTAAGCTGCAAAAGCTGACGATGACACTTCAGCTTCCTGCTGTAAGTGACTCAATAGACCCAGCTCTCTCTGTGCTCGAAGTTTGTGCTCATTATTTTCTGCAATGAGACTGAACAACAGGGACGTTTGTGTAAGTTGTTATTTATACAGGTAGGGGTTGTGCAGATTCCTGGTTCCAACATTACTTGAGCAGTTACCGTTTCCGTCGTGGCGAGAGCTATCGAGTTGTTCTGGCTCATCGCTGCTGGCATCCTCTTCTTCGGCGCAGCCCGTCGTCAATGTGGCGTAGCTAACCTCTTGGCTGCCACTTCGAGTCTACTGCAGACTTCTCTAGTCCAACTACCAGGGTGCAGTCGTATGCCGTGGAGGTAGCCCGTGCTACACCAAGATGACTGGATTTCGACATCATCGCCAGCGCATGGCCAACCCACCTAGAAATGGACGTGCGCTCTGGAGTGCTTTGAAGAGGAATCTACCAGCGTACGTAGGCCACGGAGGTCGACGAAAACGTGCTGGCCGTCGCATGGCGAAACCACGATACTTTATCGACCCGGAGGCACCTGCCAAGAGAATGTGGGACCTGCTGCTCATTTGTCTCGTGCTCTACACCACGTTGGTCGTGCCGTATCGAGTTTGTTTCCAAGTCGAAGCCTCGGATGGCTTTGCCGTGCTCGAATCGCTTATGGACGTCGCGTTCTTCATCGATATCGTCTTCAACTTCATCACTGGCCTCCAGCTGCCGACGGGGGAGGTGTCGTACAGTTTCCGTGTCATGGTCAAGGCATATTTGAGTGGCTGGTTCACTGTTGATTTTTTCTCGACACTTCCTTTTGAGTCGCTCGCTAAGTTATTCGGAGTTGGGAACAATGCACACGCCGCTCTTCTATCAGCCAAACTGTTACGTGGTCTCAAGGTGCTTCGGCTGTTCAAGCTCGCACGTATTCGCAGACTGGGAAAAGTTTTTGCCAACTTAGAGGATGCCGTCTACACAAACCAGAGTCTTGTATCTCTGGCGAAGCTGGCGCTTACGATGTTGTTCATCGCTCATCTTGTTGCTTGCCTTTGGTTCGCAGTTGGACGATCGGACTCGGACAAGTCTTGGCTCATCAGTATCTCGCTCGACCCAGCGGGCCACGTTAACGACACTAATTTTCTGCAGTACATTCGCTCTGTCTATTGGGCCATCGTTACAATGGTGAGGAGTGAAATTGCTTGACTGATACACCTTTTTGCTAACATTTTCTTTTCATTGTAGACAACGATTGGATACGGTGATATTGTGGCTCATAGCAACAACGAAAGACTCCTAAACATCGCAGTGATGGCAGTTGGGGTGTCTTTCTTTGGTTATGTGATCGGTACCATTTCAACTCTCGTGACAAATCTGGACGTTGCTGCAGCGCGGTACGACGAGCGTATGACGGTTGTGAAAGAGTATATTATCTCGCGAAGTATGCCAAAGTATATTGGCAACAAGATCCGCTATCACTTCGAGTATTTCTACCAAAACCGCTCAGTTTTCAGGGAGCAGAAGATTCTCCATCGACTTCCTTCAGCACTCCGAAACGAAATGGTAAGTCGTGTTACGCGAATTCGGAAATGTGTCGATATACTTACTAATTGTTTTTGTAGATTCACCACGTACATGCCAAAGTCGTATCGAGTATCAAGTATTTTGTGAAGTGCCCTGAGAGCTTAATTAGCGACATCGTGATGGCAATGCGGCCATTTGCCATGCTTAAGGACGAGTACGTTTATGTCGAACGTGAGATTGCAGCGCATGTCTTTTTCATCATAAAGGGCAAGGTTCAGTTAGTGAAGACAGTGAAACGAGGCAAGGAAGATATGCGTCTTTCTTCAATGGGCGTCGGAGACCACTTCGGAGAGGTTTGTATTCAGGCTTTTTTGCTATCGTTTGACGAAGCCTCTTACGCACTATCCGTTTATTCGAACAGCTTGAGGTGTACGACCACGACCATGGCAATGGCGTGCGTATCTGCTCCGCAGTGGCAAAAACATACAGTGAATTGACCTTCCTGTCTCGGGATGCAATCCAGAAAATCAGTTAGTATTTTTATTTTTTACTGATTTAGTTGATTTGAACAAATATCCTAATCGTTTCTTTCAGGTGTGAGTTGGCCAGAAGTAATTAAGCATTTCCGTGAAAGTGCCGCGACATGTTCGAACACCATGCGGCGGCGTGTAGACGCGTCAGTATTTGACGTTCCTGGGAAGCTTGGGCCGCGGGTTGTTTATCATAAGTCCACTGACATCCCCGATATCGTTACCAAGACTTCCGTCATGAGCAGCAAAGTAGCTCCTATCAAACCCGCCCGTATCGCTCCGTTCATGCCGATAGATACATTCCAAGCCGTGTCAGATACAATTATGGAGGAGAGCAGTGAATACGGAGACCAGCAAGAGATGGACACTATCCCTACCACTTCGGACCCCGCCCAAATGACTGATCTACCAGGACCCCAAGGCGAGAAGAGCAATCACGCGTGGCTTGCCTCCCAGGAATCAAGCGAGTCGCCTTCACTGCATGCAGTGCACCCGCTGACAAGGCCGTTCACGTCAATTGCCCAAGGCCGAAAAGCTACTTTAGAGGCTCTGCCTGGCTCACCATCGGCAAAAGCGAAGCTTGGGTCAAAAGTGGCTGCGTTTGATGGACTAGACTCATTAGAACCGAGCGAAAACCAAACTGGGGAATGTGAAATTGGAGAGTTTGACTGTAGTCCCAAGCACGGCAAAGACAGCACCCCAACCATCCTTCAAGAGCAGCCTGACTTCCGGTCAACACCCGAACAACGGTACGCTCCTTCCATCATAACTGAAAGTATACCGGAGGCTACTCCATACGACTCGAAGGAAACACCAGAGGCGGTACAACGACATCACGAGAAATCGCTAGCTCTTCAACAACTTGCCAGCCAAATGGCGGAGCAGCACGCAGAAGACTTCCCAGTCAAGGGCCGTCCATCTCTAGGCGGAGCATCTAACGAGAGCGAGCTGCACGATATGATTGTCAAGATCCGCGATTCTCCCCACGAGCAACCGAAGCGAAATCTCAAGTCGGAGCGTGTGATGCTTCGAGGAACGTATTTGTTCCACCCACAAGAACCCTCGATCGTGTTTTGGCAATTTTTCGTTGGGATTGGCATTGTCTATTCGATCATTGTCGTTCCTTTTCGACTGGGATACGATGTCGACGCGGTTGGCGGCTGGTATGTGCTCGAGATGATCATCGATAGCTTCTTTCTGATGGATATACTGGTCAATTTCCGCACCGCGTACTTCGACGAGGAGCGGAAACTCATTTACGATCCTCACGCTCTCTTTTGGAAGTATGCCAAGGGTTGGTTCCTGCTGGACCTCATCTCAACCGTGCCAATTGATGAACTTTTCCAGTAAGTATTCATCATCCTTAACTCTACAGAGACAGAAGTTAACAGAATTGATGTTTTCTCCAGAGCTGCGGTGGGGACTTCGAACCAGACACTACGGCTGTTCCCTACTAAACTGCTGAGGCTTTTCCGGATTGCTAGATTGCTCAAACTTACGCGATTAATCAAACTTAGTCGAGTCTTTGGACGTATTCGAGACACTGTGCAGGTTAGTACAAGTCTCCAAGTTGAACCGTTCTTGATGCGTTAACTCCGTGCCTTTGTATGATTGGAATAGTTGAGCCCGTCGACAGAACGACTTTTTAAGCTGCTGGCGATCATGTCGATCGTTTGCCACTGGAATGCATGCATATTTCACGGTGTGATGATGATGAGCGAATCTGCGGGCTATCATAGTTGGTGCGTGGACGCGTTCTTTCCTGAAGACCCTCAACTTATCGACTGTACGGACCTCGTCCCGGTCGAGGACCGCTATATCGCCGCGGTTTATTGGGCGTTTACAACGCTCACAACTGTCGGATATGGCGATGTGAAGCCCAGCGTACACTCCCCACACGAATTGGTTATGGTAATTATTCTCGTGGTTGTGAATGCCACTGTGTTTGGTTACATCATCTCGTCAGTGATGACACTAATCCAAAATCTAGATCCAAGCGACCGGGAATATCGTCTACTGATGACGGAGATGAAAGACTACCTGCGTGACTCGTCGGTCAGCGAGCGATTGTGCAAGAACGTCAAAATGGTAAGTCTTCATGTGAATCATTACTATTGCTACGTGACGATTGACTGGCGTATTCGTGGTTTTAGCACTACCAACATCACATTGCGTGCACGAGCCTCTTCCCGGAGCAAAAGGTAGTACAAAGCCTCAACAACAACAAATCAACGGCCCTAGCACTAACGTCTTTGTTGTACTGTAGCTTTTTGATAAAATGGCTCCGAGTTTGCGCTTCGATGTTGCCCGCCTAGTTGCAGTAGAGACACTGTTTTCGATTCCTCTCATCACAGTGATGGAAGACTCCTTCAAAGGTTTCGTATCGTACGCGCTCTTCTTGATGAAACCTGTTTACATCCAGCGAGGAGAAACCGTTTGTCGCTGTGGTAGCCCTGGTATCGAGACGTTCTTCCTCGTAGAAGGGGAGTGCGATCTCTTGAACTCACAAACCAATCTGGGGCGTATTATCGGAGAGAATTCCGTATTCGAGCAGTACGCTCTGATGGCTCAACCCAATGAAATTTATCGTACAGTTTCGACAGCCACGGCGATCACTGGCAAGTGCATCCTGTACTCCCTCACGATTCAGGGCTTCAAGTAAGTGTTACATCATTAAACAGATCAGTGCATTGATCTTAACTTATCTCTTAACTTTTAGGGCTCTGGAAGACGTCTCACCAGCAGTGAGCACCTACTTTTTGAGTCAACTGGCGTCCGTACTAGTCGCCGACGACATGTACTCGCTGCAGCCTCATCAGAAAAACAACGTTCACCATGCTCTACGTCGCGGTCAAAAGTTCCGAGCAGTGGCAGAACAAACTCACGGGCGCGAGAAGCTCATGGACCTCGGCAAGGTGGCCATGGCGAATCTCTACAAACGACGAGGCAGCGAGTGGTCACCTGATCTGTTGCCTAAGCAGCTGGAGATGCTCGCAGAGAAGGAGAAAGCTACTGGTGTCGCAGTCGCAAGCAATGTGAACGCCATTGCCAACCGTCAAGCAGAAATACATGGCTCGCCTGAGAATGTAGAGAACACAAACTCAATGCGTGAACGACCTGAAACTCCGTCTACAATTGAGCACCGCGACAGATCCGGAAACAACTTGCTGTACAACACGACTCAGCCCATCCGTGAAGGATCCGAAACCTCGGAACGTACCAACTCAAGGAGATCCCAGTCCGCGCACATTATTTAACCTTTTGACGAAGATCTAACATAAGCAACAGCAACTGGGATGAGCTCCGGATAGTTAGGGAAAGCAGCAACGCCGTCTCTGTGTGCACGGTGCGCTCGTACCAACACACCGAAAGTATGACAAATGACAAATATTTTGTCGCTCCAACTTGCAGCGCGCCATTCAAGCCAGGCTGACACTTGACACACATTCCAGACCTCTTGGCGCAAGGACGCCATTAGAAGGCAAGACAGGGCAATACTGATTTTAAGGTGATGGCACTACCATGATGATAGATAGTATCATCATGGCAGCGTCGAGCGGGTGCCTTCCTGACGTAGCTATTGTGCTGCAATAGTACATGAAACAAATAGTACTTTTTGCTCCACCCAGCATGATAAATGTCGTCTCTAAGGCACTAAACCCCGTTAAAACAAATACTTCTTGCTTAACGAAAACAAAATCTTGTAGAATTTTCTGTTTCATGGCTTCAGGTGTTCATGGGACTTTGCCACGTTCAATGTCGCTGTCTAGGCGATACTTGTCCCTACCTCAGGAGTTAGTGGGTACTTCTCTACCTCCTAAAGTGTCTGGAAAGCGACGCGGCTTCGTATCGCTGTGTGTAGCCCACATTCTTCCGAGCGCTGTGAGCTCCTCGCCATTGCCCCGTGAATCTCTTGTTCGCGTGCGTTGGTGGGGTGAGGAGGCGCCCGGGAGCCTCTTTCGTCCTCAATTACTGTCAGAAGAGTTTTATCCACACAAAGTACGGACTGATGAGGGCTTACATTCTCCGCATCGAGCCATCTCGATGAAATATCCGATTACAGTTATCCCAGAGCAGCTAGTGGAATATTTCGAAGACATGGGGAATTTAACGCTGGAGGTTATTGACCGTGATTCGAGGAAGAAATATGGAGAATGCTTGCTACCTCTGAATTTGCAGAAGGGCAATGAAGTGATGGCAGCGGAGGAGAAATTGGTGGCGCTAAGGAGAGAAAATGTGCTATGTGAAGTGAAATTTTGTGGAGAGGACGAGATAGCTGGGTATCTAGCTGTGACTTTTGATGTAAATTGGACAGATGCGGAAACGGATGAAGATGTGGAGGAAGGTATAAAAATTGAATACAATGTGGAAAATGCGGAGAGGTTCGTGGCTGGGAGCTCTGTGTCGAGTTCGTTGCCGTCGAACCGAGAGTGGATGGAGGTTGATTCTCAAGGTACCGGTACTGGAGTTGTCGATAAGCAGGATCAATGGAGTGATGGTGTGGATGAAATTAGGGACGAAGTGGAGAACCATCGGAAAAACGACTTTAACCGAATCCAGAAGCTATTGGAAAAAGGGAAAGCCTTGCGGCAGTCGATGGAGAAAGCTGTTAAGGAAAAGGGAGGTGGAGAAGGATTACATGGAGCTATAACGGATGAGGCTCCGAGTCTTTCGGACGTTGTGGCCGAAACTGGAATGGAACCGATGCTTCAGGTTTCATTATTATCGTCAGAACCGGATTTTGTGTCGGACTACATTAAAATGGGTGACGTATTGGCGGCAAATGAGTTGCTACCAACATCCCCGAAACTAGTACCGCTTACTACCAGTGCGTTCGATGTTCAAGCAACCAACACAGTTGTGAACACAAACGCAGGACTCAAATTACCGGAGGACGTTAACACGTTGATGATCAGCTTTGAATCCCTAGAGCTAAACCACAACTTTGTTGACACTCAGCTACGCCAACTTCGAGATGCGTCGTCTGTTTCTAGGCGGTCGAGTCCGATCCAAATCCACGTTTCGCATGATGGAACATTCTCACACTTTACTGGCGAGGAAGTCATTCCCGAGACGCCTGCTTTTGCAGTAACTACGTCTCTACGGAAGCATGAGTGGCAATTGAATTGCTTTAGTACATTGCCGCTGACACAGTCATCTGGATTCCTGGGGGATAAAAGCAATGGAAGTGGCAATGATACATGGAATAAGTGTGACAACGCAAAGCAGTTCCGATTTCGAATCCGTTGCGAAAATCAACACGATTCTCGTCGCAGCAAACGAAGACAGGACCGTAATCTGTTTCTTCGAACTACCAAGCACGTTTTAGTCGAGGGAGCGGTAGCAGTTGCGGATCTGTTAGCAGTGGCCAAACGTGTGGACAAAACTTGGTCAACCACAATTCAACTTCATTTGAAAAGAACTGACAATCAAGTTAATGAAGATTCCAAAGGAGACGAGCTGAAAAAGGTGCGCAAGAGAAAACAGCGTTCTGTCGGCTATCTCAAGCTGAAATTTGCGTTTCACTATGTGGACCCAAGCGGCAAAATCAACGTTAGTGAAATGAAAAGCGCAGAGGATGAACTTGAAAGCGAAGTGCTTGTATCCTCAAGCAGCTCAAACTCCAGCGAAGTTAAAGTAGATCCAGAGGGTAACCGCTCTGATGCTGTAAGTGACATCTCTGGACTCTCACTGTCTCGCCATCTACATCCACTTCAAAGAAATCTGAAGAGCAGTATGGATATCTACAAACCTTTCCAGTTTGCAGCTATGCTCGATGATATATCTGTGACTGCTTCCTCATCGTTGAGCTATCAGCGTGACTGGGCAAAGCCGTTGGCCTCTAGCTCCAGTTCACAGGTGGGAGAGGATATAGGACGCAGCGGTGATGCATATGTAGTGGATGCAGCGAGTATTTCGGTTCAGTACTCGGTTCCTTCTCACTTCTCTAAGGCCCCACCAGCATCGGACAAACTTGAACGGACGATCACTCGCAAACTGAAGTCGTCGCGTTGGTCTCATTCATCATTGTTACGATGGGCTGATTTCAGTGGAGATACTCATGTATTTCAGACAAGTTTTGCAGATGATTCATATGAATATCTTTCCGGTGGCTATCTGGTACGTTTGTGGATGGTTTGGGGTATTTGTACTTATGAATGTTCTCACTGCTCTTTCGTCGTTTGTGCTGTAAAAGATTGTTGAAGTTTGGACCAATACTATCAGTGGAAGTAAAAACAACCTACTTGGGCTGGCAAAGGTGCCTCTAAGAGAATTATCCGCCATTTTGAGGTTCGTCATATGCTGTATACTAAGGTTGTTTGTTACCAATTTCTAAGTACAAGTGATGACTGCTGTAGAGCTGGTGAGACTGACTTGTCCGCCTTCTTGAAGCGGACACTGCCTGTTGTTAGCGTGGATGGGAGATTTCCAATAGAGAATCCGTTTACTGGACACACATCAGGTTATCTCAAGGGACGAGTCTGTTTCGGAACAGCACAGCAGGTATGGTTCATTAAACAATCATTAAAGAGGCAGTGGTATTATCTTTGCTAACTTTGAAGTACACGATACCCGTTCCATGCAGATTCTTACGTGGTCTAAGACTATTCGGGCAGTCATTAAGCTGCAAGGAATTATCCGTGGAGTATCTTCTCGCCAGCATTTCGGTGGTTTTATCCCAGCAAAGCCGCGAGCAAATTTTATGCTGAATCGATCACTGTCTGAAGATCTTTCTAGTGTGGACAACCGCTCCGAATTTCAGTCAACGACACCTACTGTCACCCCGGGTATACGAGTGACTGGTTTGGATGATAACACTGCGGACGAAATGTTTCCGCAAAGCAGCGAGTGTAGGGCTGTTTTGCGCTCAATATGTTTTCAGATTCGTGAAAACTGGCGTTCTGCAACACGACAGGAACTCAAACAACGCGGTTGGAGTAGCGCACCACTTTTGGGTTGTGAGTTGCAAGGTCAATTGGTACTCACTGGAGACAAGGAGCAACCTGCAAAGGTGAAAGGAGTGTCGTTTGCTCTTTGGTGGGATTCTGCAGATAGCAAGTTGAACTCCTCGTTCACACATGTTTTTCGATCAAACAGAGCTCATCACATTGTGGACAACGTCGACGGAGAGGCTGTAGGGCCTCAAAGCCAGGTTTTGTTCGCTTTGTACGTCGAAAATGGATTCTTCGGGTCCCAGTCTCGGGAAACAGCAATGGGGGAGGCGCGACTGAACTTGAATGAAGCTATTTGCAAGAACTCGGCAGCCAGTAAAACCACTGGGCGTATTGGAGAGGTGATCGACGTCGACATTCCGATCGAGTGGAGTACTAATTGCAGTGGTTTTCAGAAGCTCGCATCTTGTGTTCCGTTGAGGATTTCTTACCAGATGTCACTGTTAGCCATACCAGAGACCATTCTCGTGGATAGACTAGGAGAAGACTACAACGATCACGTTGTGGATTCTGAACACGATGTTGATAGTGATGAACTAGAGACACATTTGAAGCCAGCGAGCATCGCATTATCATTCTGCTTATTCTCAGTGACGGGATTTGAGCATCTACTGGATGAAAACAGGCGCCACCTATTTGCTGCGGACTTGGCGGACATGAACCTTTTGGATGTTCACCTTCGCGATATCTTGAACAATTCTCGCGATGCACTGCCTGCCTTCTTTGAGATAAAAGTTTGCTTGGGAACGGAGCTGGACGAACGGGAACAGGTGCTTGAGCTAGAAGTGGAATCCACCCGAGATACAACGACGCGTGTATTTACTGACAATGGAAAGTGGTTTAAACATTGGCAGTCTCCAGCGGTTTTGGTGCGAGTGTCTGGTGGCCAGGTTGAAGACTTGAAGAAGTTATCGATGCTAGCCTATATGCTGTTGAATCCAGTCACAGTGGCTACTTTGCAGAAAGAGTGTGCTTACGTTACGGTATCACTGTCGTGCAGCTCTTGCAGCAAACCACACGTTCTTGGCTGTATCGAGGTTCCATTAACTGCAGTACTCTTTCGCCCTCAAGGTGTTCGTGGCGTGTTCCCAATTTGTATCGGAACGGGTACGATTATTGCAAACCTGGCTGTCGTTTGTGTTTATTTTCTAATGATTACTTGTCATTACTGCACCGCAGAACCAACTGCTGCTCGAATCGGTGTGCATTGCTTTATAGACCATACACCACATGGTCAATCTCGAAACGGGTCCGATACGTTTCAAATTGCTCAAAACAATTCACTTCCGAATTATTCGGATATCGAACTGATACCGAGATTAACGACATCGTTGATGTCTCCTACAAGCCCAGATGAAATCGTTGCAGAAGGAACCCCGTTAAAGGGGGCACTTGTTGAGGCGTGTGAGGTAAACTATCATGTTATAACTCTTGAGATGTTTACACATTTCTCGCTTACAGACATTTGTTCATGGATTTTTGCAGGTATTTATTGAGGAAGGGCGAAATTTGGTTGTCAATGATGTTGGACCTACGCCTCGTTTGTACGCTACTTTTGATATGGCGAAGCGAGGAGTAACTCCAGCTTTTCATGAGCTTGATGCTTCATCTGGAAAGCGAACGGAGTCCAAAGGTGGCAATAATCCACGGTGGAATTGTCGGGAGACCCTCCGTATGGACAATGTGGATTGGCAACGTTTTTCTCTGGAAGTATCAGTCTGGATGGAGGGCAAACCACCTCAACCTTCGCGTCCTGGTCTCGATATGTTTGTTGGAATGGTTCTCGTCGACTTGAGCCTCTTTAGTCGTGGGTGGAGTGACATTGATGGCTGGTATCACATACAGGACGCTCAGTATCTGACTCGGGGACAAATAAAAATTCGCGTAAGAAATTTGAGCGTGGAAAGCAGTAGGAGTCTAACAGCGGCTGCCAGATCTTTTGAACTAAAAAGTCCACTCCAATCGGCCTTGGATCAACATGAAATCGAATCAGTCACAGATAAAGCAGGCCCAACACAAATCTCACTGGGAGATAACGAGCACGCTGTCCAAGACTCATCTGAGGGAGAATTTGGCCAAGATAAAGATGACTTTGATAAATCTACGGACGTACCGTTTGATTCCAACATAATATCTGGAAACGAAGAAAACTCCTTTGAATCGAGTCAAAGATTGGATGGATCTGTGGTAGACAATTTGGCTTGGAGAAATATGGACACCCCTACAGACAATGGACCTCCAAGTAATGTAGTGAACCCAACCAGCAGCGTTAGCGACGACAGCGTGGACCTGGATATTGATACTGGTTACTTTCAACCAATGACACTGGCTTCGTTTGGAATCGATGAGATGGAATTGTCACCTATTGACTATGATAAGTTGTCCTTTGACGAAAATGAACACAAGGTTATTGCAGAAGTTGCTACCAGTCCACCTCAGGCTGGATCTACACCGTTCAGGTCGGCGAGTCAGAAGCAGGGCCTTTCGAACTGTAGTTCATCGATATCGAGCAGTGGTGACGAAGGACATGCGCTAGGATACATTGATCTCGAATCTCTTAGTTCCGACAGCATTTCCGAAAACGTAGGCGAGCGGCTTGAAGAACATGCAGCAGCTCCCGACATCGAACTGGTGGCAAACTCCGCGGCGGAAACTTTACTGGATCGGGGAATGGATGCAGAAGACAACACTGTGTTTCTGCGGAGCGATCAAAGAGAAGCAGTCCAACGTGACAGGGTTGTGTATGCAGAAAAAGATGTTCAGGTGGATCCATTCGAGCTGGAACAGATTGAGATGGTGTCATGCTCTGTTCAAACGGATGGGAACTTGTCCGAGAAAGACATTTATACCGATAGTGGCGAAGGAAATGATCAACTCAAGGATATAATTTCCACTGTTGCTGTGGGATGTGATCCGTTGGAAGATATGGATTCTCCCAACGAAGTTTATCAGTTTGCAGAAAAGGCTATTCAGGTGGATCCTTCTGAATTGGGGCTCCAGATAGAGATGGTGACGTGCTCGGTTCAGACTATTCCAGAGGAGAGCATCCAGATTGAACCCGATGAAGTTGTTCCTGAAGATGGATACGATACTAAAGAAGACCTCTATGACAAGGATGTGTTCGAATCCTCAAATGCCAAACCTGAAGAAGATATTGCTAGCGATTCATCTGTGAGTAAAAGTCCTGGCACTGGTGAATCTGAGATCTACCAAGATGGCTCTGGGTCTGATATAAAGCTGCAAAATGAAATGCTGGGGCTCGTGTACGAGATGTTACGGGAGATGCGAGACGCGTGTTTTGATAGGAAAGTTGAGCAACCTGCATCGCCTAGAAAGGCAGAAAACCTAAACAGTTTGGGAGAAAAACTGAAGGTGGAGACTGTACCACTGATTTGTTCGGTGATTGCGCGAAGCGAGACGACTCCTAAACGTTGCAGTTGCCCCAGTTCACCAATCTCACACGTTCCTAGTGCGCGAAAAGGGTCTTTGGATAACAGCGCTGTTAGTGTGTCATTCCTATCACAGGACGCCGTAATGTCCAATGATAGCAGTGAGAATCGTCTTGGCGTATCTATTACTCGTGACCTAGCAACATCTCGAAAGATTGAAAATGTTGCGAACAGAACACAGTTGAAGTCTGGGCACACTCCAGAAAGAACTTCACCTCAGCTCTCTCTTTTTCGACGGTCAGTTGGACGGAATACGGAGAATAAACCTCGTTCTTTTGATGGTCGTAAGTTAGCTGCGGTGCCACACACCTCACGACGTGATACGGCAAGTTACCGCGATACCATTGACCAATTCGCACCCTCACAGCACGCAGTCAAGAGAAGCTATAGTTCATACAAGAACCAGCTTGATGAGAACGACCACCATTCACCCGCTCATTCCCTTTTCGCACGTGACTCAGAGACGGAACGCATCGCTCGGATCATGCAGGGGAGTATGAAATACTGGATGAAGGATGATAGCAGTTCAAGTGGTGAGGAGAAAGACAACGAAGATGACGATACAAGTGTCGATTGCTACTTCTAAGGTGAAGAACACGAATTTTAGATGGATGCTGTGAGGATGAAAACCCCCGAGGACATCATGTTGAAAGAGGATTTTACTCAGCTTCTCTTATTGTTGAAGTACTATTTAAATGTGGGATGGTGCACGAACGTTAAGGTTAGAGACTCAGTATCACCTGGGACAGTTCTTCTAACTGCACCTTCATCCAGTTATTTGCCGAGTCGAGGAAAGATGCGGATCTTTTGTATTATTGTTGGCGTGGTAGGGCCTATATTCTCCGTCAGAACTGGCAAAGACGATACTGTGGAAGTGTTGAAGGCCGCGATCAAGGATAAGAACGCAAATGACTGCAGAATAACATGATGTTATACAACACGAAAAAGTAGTGAAACCTAGATCCCACTCATAGAGACCTGATATAATACTAGAGTATGACAAAATAATACTAATATTAATACCGATCTGAAGCGCAGCTTCAAAGTAGTAGATACCGTGAGTTTCAGTCGGCAGTAAGAGTAAACTACTACCATATACATGACCTCTTAACAGTGAAAAAAAAAAAAAAAAAGTAAACTACTACCATGAAACATGGCTACTATCAATCACAGTCTACGGCGGAGAAGAAGAAGTAGGATATTTGATTTAAAAGATTAAAAGAAGTGTCCTGCATCCAACTTGGCGCATTTGTATGTAGAGCGTGAGTTTCAGAGCATCCATAATTATACCCGATATGCATCTACATCCACTTCAAAGAAATCTGAAGAGCAGTATGGATATCTACAAACCTTTCCAGTTTGCAGCTATGCTCGATGATATATCTGTGACTGCTTCCTCATCGTTGAGCTATCAGCGTGACTGGGCAAAGCCGTTGGCCTCTAGCTCCAGTTCACAGGTGGGAGAGGATATAGGACGCAGCGGTGATGCATATGTAGTGGATGCAGCGAGTATTTCGGTTCAGTACTCGGTTCCTTCTCACTTCTCTAAGGCCCCACCAGCATCGGACAAACTTGAACGGACGATCACTCGCAAACTGAAGTCGTCGCGTTGGTCTCATTCATCATTGTTACGATGGGCTGATTTCAGTGGAGATACTCATGTATTTCAGACAAGTTTTGCAGATGATTCATATGAATATCTTTCCGGTGGCTATCTGGTACGTTTGTGGATGGTTTGGGGTATTTGTACTTATGAATGTTCTCACTGCTCTTTCGTCGTTTGTGCTGTAAAAGATTGTTGAAGTTTGGACCAATACTATCAGTGGAAGTAAAAACAACCTACTTGGGCTGGCAAAGGTGCCTCTAAGAGAATTATCCGCCATTTTGAGGTTCGTCATATGCTGTATACTAAGGTTGTTTGTTACCAATTTCTAAGTACAAGTGATGACTGCTGTAGAGCTGGTGAGACTGACTTGTCCGCCTTCTTGAAGCGGACACTGCCTGTTGTTAGCGTGGATGGGAGATTTCCAATAGAGAATCCGTTTACTGGACACACATCAGGTTATCTCAAGGGACGAGTCTGTTTCGGAACAGCACAGCAGGTATGGTTCATTAAACAATCATTAAAGAGGCAGTGGTATTATCTTTGCTAACTTTGAAGTACACGATACCCGTTCCATGCAGATTCTTACGTGGTCTAAGACTATTCGGGCAGTCATTGAGCTGCAAGGAATTATCCGTGGAGTATCTTCTCGCCAGCATTTCGGTGGTTTTATCCCAGCAAAACCGCGAGCAAATTTTATGCTGAATCGATCACTGTCTGAAGATCTTTCTAGTGTGGACAACCGCTCCGAATTTCAGTCAACGACACCTACTGTCACCCCGGGTATACGAGTGACTGGTTTGGATGATAACACTGCGGACGAAATGTTTCCGCAAAGCAGCGAGTGTAGGGCTGTTTTGCGCTCAATATGTTTTCAGATTCGTGAAAACTGGCGTTCTGCAACACGACAGGAACTCAAACAACGCGGTTGGAGTAGCGCACCACTGTTGGGTTGTGAGTTGCAAGGTCAATTGGTACTCACTGGAGACAAGGAGCAACCTGCAAAGGTGAAAGGAGTGTCGTTTGCTCTTTGGTGGGATTCTGCAGATAGCAAGTTGAACTCCTCGTTCACACATGTTTTTCGATCAAACAGAGCTCATCAGATTGTGGACAACGTCGACGGAGAGGCTGTAGGGCCTCAAAGCCAGGTTTTGTTCGCTTTGTACGTCGAAAATGGATTCTTCGGGTCCCAGTCTCGGGAAACAGCAATGGGGGAGGCGCGACTGAACTTGAATGAAGCTATTTGCAAGAACTCGGCAGCCAGTAAAACCACTGGGCGTATTGGAGAGGTGATCGACGTCGACATTCCGATCGAGTGGAGTACTAATTGCAGTGGTTTTCAGAAGCTCGCACCTTGTGTTCCGTTGAGGATTTCTTACCAGATGTCACTGTTAGCCATACCAGAGACCATTCTCGTGGATAGACTAGGAGAAGACTACAACGATCACGTTGTGGATTCTGAGCACGATGTTCATAGTGATGAACTAGAGACACATTTGAAGCCAGCGAGCATCGCATTATCATTCTGCTTATTCTCAGTGACGGGATTTGAGCATCTACTGGATGAAAACAGGCGCCACCTATTTGCTGCGGACTTGGCGGACATGAACCTTTTGGATGTTCACCTTCGCGATATCTTGAACAATTCTCGCGATGCACTGCCTGCCTTCTTTGAGATAAAAGTTTGCTTGGGAACGGAGCTGGACGAACGGGAACAGGTGCTTGAGCTAGAAGTGGAATCCACCCGAGATACAACGACGCGTGTATTTACTGACAATGGAAAGTGGTTTAAACATTGGCAGTCTCCAGCGGTTTTGGTGCGAGTGTCTGGTGGCCAGGTTGAAGACTTGAAGAAGTTATCGATGCTAGCCTATATGCTGTTGAATCCAGTCACAGTGGCTACTTTGCAGAAAGAGTGTGCTTACGTTACGGTATCACTGTCGTGCAGCTCTTGCAGCAAACCACACGTTCTTGGCTGTATCGAGGTTCCATTAACTGCAGTACTCTTTCGCCCTCAAGGTGTTCGTGGCATGTTCCCAATTTGTATCGGAACGGGTACGATTATTGCAAACCTGGCTGTCGTTTGTGTTTATTTTCTAATGATTACTTGTCATTACTGCACCGCAGAACCAACTGCTGCTCGAATCGGTGTGCATTGCTTTATAGACCATACACCACATGGTCAATCTCGAAACGGGTCCGATACGTTTCAAATTGCTCAAAACAATTCACTTCCGAATTATTCGGATATCGAACTGATACCGAGATTAACGACATCGTTGATGTCTCCTACAAGCCCAGATGAAATCGTTGCAGAAGGAACCCCGTTAAAGGGGGCACTTGTTGAGGCGTGTGAGGTAAACTATCATGTTATAACTCTTGAGATGTTTACACATTTCTCGCTTACAGACATTTGTTCATGGATTTTTGCAGGTATTTATTGAGGAAGGGCGAAATTTGGTTGTCAATGATGTTGGACCTACGCCTCGTTTGTACGCTACTTTTGATATGGCGAAGCGAGGAGTAACTCCAGCTTTTCATGAGCTTGATGCTTCATCTGGAAAGCGAACGGAGTCCAAAGGTGGCAATAATCCACGGTGGAATTGTCGGGAGACCCTCCGTATGGACAATGTGGATTGGCAACGTTTTTCTCTGGAAGTATCAGTCTGGATGGAGGGCAAACCACCTCAACCTTCGCGTCCTGGTCTCGATATGTTTGTTGGAATGGTTCTCGTCGACTTGAGCCTCTTTAGTCGTGGGTGGAGTGACATTGATGGCTGGTATCACATACAGGACGCTCAGTATCTGACTCGGGGACAAATAAAAATTCGCGTAAGAAATTTGAGCGTGGAAAGCAGTAGGAGTCTAACAGCGGCTGCCAGATCTTTTGAACTAAAAAGTCCACTCCAATCGGCCTTGGATCAACATGAAATCGAATCAGTCACAGATAAAGCAGGCCCAACACAAATCTCACTGGGAGATAACGAGCACGCTGTCCAAGACTCATCTGAGGGAGAATTTGGCCAAGATAAAGATGACTTTGATAAATCTACGGACGTACCGTTTGATTCCAACATAATATCTGGAAACGAAGAAAACTCCTTTGAATCGAGTCAAAGATTGGATGGATCTGTGGTAGACAATTTGGCTTGGAGAAATATGGACACCCCTACAGACAATGGACCTCCAAGTAATGTAGTGAACCCAACCAGCAGCGTTAGCGACGACAGCGTGGACCTGGATATTGATACTGGTTACTTTCAACCAATGACACTGGCTTCGTTTGGAATCGATGAGATGGAATTGTCACCTATTGACTATGATAAGTTGTCCTTTGACGAAAATGAACACAAGGTTATTGCAGAAGTTGCTACCAGTCCACCTCAGGCTGGATCTACACCGTTCAGGTCGGCGAGTCAGAAGCAGGGCCTTTCGAACTGTAGTTCATCGATATCGAGCAGTGGTGACGAAGGACATGCGCTAGGATACATTGATCTCGAATCTCTTAGTTCCGACAGCATTTCCGAAAACGTAGGCGAGCGGCTTGAAGAACATGCAGCAGCTCCCGACATCGAACTGGTGGCAAACTCCGCGGCGGAAACTTTACTGGATCGGGGAATGGATGCAGAAGACAACACTGTGTTTCTGCGGAGCGATCAAAGAGAAGCAGTCCAACGTGACAGGGTTGTGTATGCAGAAAAAGATGTTCAGGTGGATCCATTCGAGCTGGAACAGATTGAGATGGTGTCATGCTCTGTTCAAACGGATGGGAACTTGTCCGAGAAAGACATTTATACCGATAGTGGCGAAGGAAATGATCAACTCAAGGATATAATTTCCACTGTTGCTGTGGGATGTGATCCGTTGGAAGATATGGATTCTCCCAACGAAGTTTATCAGTTTGCAGAAAAGGCTATTCAGGTGGATCCTTCTGAATTGGGGCTCCAGATAGAGATGGTGACGTGCTCGGTTCAGACTATTCCAGAGGAGAGCATCCAGATTGAACCCGATGAAGTTGTTCCTGAAGATGGATACGATACTAAAGAAGACCTCTATGACAAGGATGTGTTCGAATCCTCAAATGCCAAACCTGAAGAAGATATTGCTAGCGATTCATCTGTGAGTAAAAGTCCTGGCACTGGTGAATCTGAGATCTACCAAGATGGCTCTGGGTCTGATATAAAGCTGCAAAATGAAATGCTGGGGCTCGTGTACGAGATGTTACGGGAGATGCGAGACGCGTGTTTTGATAGGAAAGTTGAGCAACCTGCATCGCCTAGAAAGGCAGAAAACCTAAACAGTTTGGGAGAAAAACTGAAGGTGGAGACTGTACCACTGATTTGTTCGGTGATTGCGCGAAGCGAGACGACTCCTAAACGTTGCAGTTGCCCCAGTTCACCAATCTCACACGTTCCTAGTGCGCGAAAAGGGTCTTTGGATAACAGCGCTGTTAGTGTGTCATTCCTATCACAGGACGCCGTAATGTCCAATGATAGCAGTGAGAATCGTCTTGGCGTATCTATTACTCGTGACCTAGCAACATCTCGAAAGATTGAAAATGTTGCGAACAGAACACAGTTGAAGTCTGGGCACACTCCAGAAAGAACTTCACCTCAGCTCTCTCTTTTTCGACGGTCAGTTGGACGGAATACGGAGAATAAACCTCGTTCTTTTGATGGTCGTAAGTTAGCTGCGGTGCCACACACCTCACGACGTGATACGGCAAGTTACCGCGATACCATTGACCAATTCGCACCCTCACAGCACGCAGTCAAGAGAAGCTATAGTTCATACAAGAACCAGCTTGATGAGAACGACCACCATTCACCCGCTCATTCCCTTTTCGCACGTGACTCAGAGACGGAACGCATCGCTCGGATCATGCAGGGGAGTATGAAATACTGGATGAAGGATGATAGCAGTTCAAGTGGTGAGGAGAAAGACAACGAAGATGACGATACAAGTGTCGATTGCTACTTCTAAGGTGAAGAACACGAATTTTAGATGGATGCTGTGAGGATGAAAACCCCCGAGGACATCATGTTGAAAGAGGATTTTACTCAGCTTCTCTTATTGTTGAAGTACTATTTAAATGTGGGATGGTGCACGAACGTTAAGGTTAGAGACTCAGTATCACCTGGGACAGTTCTTCTAACTGCACCTTCATCCAGTTATTTGCCGAGTCGAGGAAAGATGCGGATCTTTTGTATTATTGTTGGCGTGGTAGGGCCTATATTCTCCGTCAGAACTGGCAAAGACGATACTGTGGAAGTGTTGAAGGCCGCGATCAAGGATAAGAACGCAAATGACTGCAGAATAACATGATGTTATACAACACGAAAAAGTAGTGAAACCTAGATCCCACTCATAGAGACCTGATATAATACTAGAGTATGACAAAATAATACTAATATTAATACCGATCTGAAGCGCAGCTTCAAAGTAGTAGATACCGTGAGTTTCAGTCGGCAGTAAGAGTAAACTACTACCATATACATGACCTCTTAACAGTGAAAAAAAAAAAAAAAGTAAACTACTACCATGAAACATGGCTACTATCAATCACAGTCTACGGCGGAGAAGAAGAAGTAGGATATTTGATTTAAAAGATTAAAAGAAGTGTCCTGCATCCAACTTGGCGCATTTGTATGTAGAGCGTGAGTTTCAGAGCATCCATAATTATACCCGATATGCATCTACATCCACTTCAAAGAAATCTGAAGAGCAGTATGGATATCTACAAACCTTTCCAGTTTGCAGCTATGCTCGATGATATATCTGTGACTGCTTCCTCATCGTTGAGCTATCAGCGTGACTGGGCAAAGCCGTTGGCCTCTAGCTCCAGTTCACAGGTGGGAGAGGATATAGGACGCAGCGGTGATGCATATGTAGTGGATGCAGCGAGTATTTCGGTTCAGTACTCGGTTCCTTCTCACTTCTCTAAGGCCCCACCAGCATCGGACAAACTTGAACGGACGATCACTCGCAAACTGAAGTCGTCGCGTTGGTCTCATTCATCATTGTTACGATGGGCTGATTTCAGTGGAGATACTCATGTATTTCAGACAAGTTTTGCAGATGATTCATATGAATATCTTTCCGGTGGCTATCTGGTACGTTTGTGGATGGTTTGGGGTATTTGTACTTATGAATGTTCTCACTGCTCTTTCGTCGTTTGTGCTGTAAAAGATTGTTGAAGTTTGGACCAATACTATCAGTGGAAGTAAAAACAACCTACTTGGGCTGGCAAAGGTGCCTCTAAGAGAATTATCCGCCATTTTGAGGTTCGTCATATGCTGTATACTAAGGTTGTTTGTTACCAATTTCTAAGTACAAGTGATGACTGCTGTAGAGCTGGTGAGACTGACTTGTCCGCCTTCTTGAAGCGGACACTGCCTGTTGTTAGCGTGGATGGGAGATTTCCAATAGAGAATCCGTTTACTGGACACACATCAGGTTATCTCAAGGGACGAGTCTGTTTCGGAACAGCACAGCAGGTATGGTTCATTAAACAATCATTAAAGAGGCAGTGGTATTATCTTTGCTAACTTTGAAGTACACGATACCCGTTCCATGCAGATTCTTACGTGGTCTAAGACTATTCGGGCAGTCATTGAGCTGCAAGGAATTATCCGTGGAGTATCTTCTCGCCAGCATTTCGGTGGTTTTATCCCAGCAAAACCGCGAGCAAATTTTATGCTGAATCGATCACTGGCTGAAGATCTTTCTAGTGTGGACAACCGCTCCGAATTTCAGTCAACGACACCTACTGTCACCCCGGGTATACGAGTGACTGGTTTGGATGATAACACTGCGGACGATTTAAATTTTTACGAAATGGTTCAAGATCAAGACGACTTCGGTAAATATGCAGATGTACCGGTTAACTCCTGTATGAGAACGTGGCACGAAGAGAGCGATTTCGAATCTTGCAGGACGTCGGGTTCTGACGGTGGTGAACAGAAAAAACGAAAAAGCTACTCTCCATTTTTCTCATTCCGATGATGAGACCCATGACACAAGTGACCAGCATGAAGAACATACCGGGGTTTCTGATATCGAGTCAGTGGCAAACTATGTGGCAAATACTTCACCGTATCGGGGAGTGGATGCAGACGACAAGACTGTGCTTCTGCAGAATGACAACCCAAGCGAAGCGGTTCAACGTGACAAGATTGCATATGCAGAAAAAAACGTTCAGGTGAACGCATTTGAACTTGAACAGATCAAAATGGTGTCATGCTCCATTCAAACGACGCCTCCTGAGAACTTGCCGGATGATGACGAAGGGAATGATCAGCTCGGAGATATAATATCGACTGTTGATGTGGGTTGCGATGCGATGGAAGATACGGATACTCCCGGTGAAACTTGCCAGTTTGCAGAAAAGGCTATTCAGGTAGACCCCTCTGAATTAGGACTCCATATCGAGATGGTGGCGCGCTCAGTTCAAACTGTTCCTGTTCCTGAGGAGAGCATTCAGATTGAACCTGCATATTTTGACAGGTGTGGATATTCCTGGTGAAACTTGCCAGTATGTAGAAAAGTCCATTTAGGTCCAAACCCAAGATGGTGGCATGCTCAGTTCAAACAGTTACAGATGAGAGCTTCCAGATTGGACTTGGCGAAGCAATTACTGAAAATGGATGTAGCTAGGATAGAATAAGCACTGGTGATGAGTTGAAGGATAGAGCTTCAACTCGAAAGTTCGGAAATGTTGCCAACAGGACGTGGTGGGGATCTGAAGATATTCAGCAACATCCTTCACCTCAGCTCTTTTGCTATCGACAGTTAGTTGGATGGCGAAATGAGATCAAGCCTCGTTCTTTTGATGGTCGCAATTCAGTTGTGGTGCCACGCACCTCACGCCATGACACTGAAAATTATCGCGACACTATCGACTGTTTGTCATCCTCACATACGCCTGTAGTCAATAGCTTGCAAAAAAACACGTTGATGAGAGCAACCACCATTTATCCACTCATTCCCTTTTCAAGCATGACTCGGAGACAGAACGCATCGCTCGGATCATGCAGGGAAGTATGAAGTATTGGATGATAGCAGTTCGAGTGGCTGGGAGGAAGGTAGTGACGAGGAAGAGGAGAGTGAGAATTGCTACTTCTAAGACGAAGGGCATGCATTTGCAGGAGGATAATCTACTTCTTGGGCTTTGCTTTTCGAGATCCTGCTCGCCTGAGCTTCTCATAAAAGGATGCCTTGGGCTGCTGCTCTTCGTCCATGGTGTGGCCATTGGTATCGTCACAACTAGTTGAGGTAATTGAAGCTGATCGCGGTGGTAGAGAAGGGATTCCTATCTCTGGAAGCACCTTCCCGCTCCTCATTCTCTCAAGCAGCGAAGTTCTTTCCATACACTCACGATGAACTGTCTGTTGAAGCAGTTCGATTTCCTGTTCATCGTCACGAGTCAGATCAACACATTTTACAGCTGTGAACCCCACTTAGCAATAGCCTACCCGATCTTTCTGCTTCAAAGTAGTCCGAAGCTGGTCGATGATCTCGTCATTCTCGTGGCAATCTTGGTTGCTCAAATCCTGACGACTCGCTTCCCTGCTTTCGCTCTGGTTCGATTGCCACGCGACTTGAGGCTGTGATTTCCTGATGGACTTCTTTTGAAGACACTCAAGTTGCTCTTGAAGGCCGATTAACGTATGTCGAAGAGCTGTGTTGTCGCTCTGAAGAATTTCCAGTTGCTGTTCTGCCTCTCGACGTGACGCTCTCATTTCCTGCCGTGCCTCGTGCTGGGCATTCCTAAGTCGCTTCTCCAGCTCAACACGTGCGTTGGTGGCTTCTGTTACCAGTTTTTGCTGTAAAAAAGGATGAGAATGGCATCCAAGTTGTACAAATCATACGTGTCCCCACCTTCTCACGTTTGCTGGTATCGCTTTCATTCCGCAGTGTCTGTACCATGCTCTCGAGGCGCAAACTATTGCGCATGACCTCCTACATTGAATACGGCGGTCAATACTGGATACTGTGACATGAACTACGTGACTTTACCTCACGCTCGTTAGCGTTTTGCAAGGCTCGATCTTTCCATTCGCTCGCTCTGCGCTCTGCATCCCGTAACTGATCAGCACAACGTGGATACTGTCACCAGAAAACCCTCATAGCTGATTATACTGGACGTACCTTGTCTTCTATTGCCAAAAGCGCCTGCTGAGACGATTGTTCACCCCGCGTTTGCAGCTCTACCGCCTCCTGCTTCAGATACTCGAGATAATTCTTCTGGCTTGTCTTTAGTTCGTCAATAGCTTTTTCGTGATCCCGTTGAAGCCGGTTGATCTCCACCCCATGGTCTTCACGAAGCTTCTCCAGTTCACGAGCATATTCAGCCTTCACTTTTTCTGTTGACACCGTGCTGACACTCAGTTGACCTTGCAGCTGATCTGCACGAAGCCCCAGGTCTTTAATCTCGTCTTCAAGTTTGTACTTCTCGTCCTTGAACCGTCCGTTCTCGGAAACAAGTTGGACTCGCGTTTTATCAAGGTTTTGAAGCTGATGCTTGAGCTGAATGACCTCACTGTTCATTTGTGAACTCGCTTTACGATCGGTATCAGATGCAGCCACTACTCGCGCCAGTTCTTCTTTGATTGCAATGAGTTGCGCCTCCAGTTGTCGAGCAGTACTTACCTCGAGCTCCACACGTTCATCCATAGCCAAGAGTTTCTGTTTTAATACATCCCGCTCGGTTACAATTTGTCTTTCAGCCGCAGTCCAATGTGCTTGACCCTCGATCAACTTCACCTCAAGATCTCGAATTTGTTGCTGATCACGATCGTGGTCGATTTTGTAAGCCGTTTGTTGGGACTCAGTCTGTAATTTACAGCTCTGCACCTGACTCGACAAGTGTAAGATCTCGTTGCGGAGCTTCTGTTCGACCAGTGCGTGCTCCATCTTGTGTTCTTCTTCTTTGCGTTTGAAAAGAATTTGAAGCTCTCGATTGGTTTCTTCAGAATTTCGAAGATCGTTTTGAATCCGATGCAGCTCAGTCAATGCTTCATGCTGTGCACTTCGACGTGCTTCGCTCTGTTCTGAAATACGCTTGGTACTAGCGCTGCAAGTCGCTACAAGTTGAGTGAAGTTACCCTTTAGTTCGGTCACTTGGTTGCGTAGATCTCTGGACACTGAACGCTCTCGCTCCATGAACCGAACGAATTCCTGTTCATTTTGAAAGTTAGCCAGACATTGTAACTTGATCAAATATTCTTTTGCCGTACTCGGAAGGTCTTTTTGTACTGTTTGACTGTCGATTGCAATGCCTGAACCTCAGCAAAGACGAAGTAGCTGACGCCACAGAATGTACAAGCTGTATCGTCCGCTGGAAGCTGCTGGATCTCATCAGGTAGTGCACGCACCGGACCTGTGTACAATTCCTCCAACGTCGGATCACGTAGCTGATCGGAAAGCGGAGGCAAGGCCGCCATTTTGAATCGATTTGGAAATAGTCACAAACTGGAGTTTCATTTTCACTGTAGCCGATCACGCTATTGTCTTCAGATAGTGTAATTTGCATGTGTTTCTCTTTTGTCTTCTTCAGAGACAGGAGACTTGGATTCGTACTTAGGTTCGTAACCATCTTTTAGTTCAATATGTACATGTACTGCATTCCTGAATCCTTCGGCTCAAGTAAAGATGTTGACGCTCATGTGCGCAATTGTTGGCGTGAAGGGAGACGCGTTCTCTGTCGAAGTTGACCTGACGGTGAAGATTTACGAGTTGAAGCATGTCATCAAGGAGAGAAAGCCCGACATCATCACATGTGACGCTGACCTGCTGAAACTTTTCTTGGCGAAGAAAGACAAAGGCCGTGGATCGTGGTTGACGAAAGCAGACGTACGAAAAGGTGTGAGGAGAACTGGAGACTACCAACGTCCATTCTCCGGCCAGAGTCTGCAAGCCATTGGGCTGACTAGTGATCAACTCGGCGAAGTGAATGACGAAAACGCTGTTGGTGAACAACTTCTAGTTTACCAACTACAACTACCGCTTTAGCTAGCCTAGATACTCTTGGGCCTATTACCTCCACCAGAAGCAGGACCGCTGGCGGACAGATCTCCCGACGAAGCTTTCGCCGGTAAACGCATGGGGAAGCTCTACATGAGCAGGCCCATGTTCTTATGAAAGATGTTCTTGGCTGCATTCACGTCTCTGTCGAAGACAGCAAGGCAACTGGCGCAGTTATACACCGCGCTGCCTCTCAGGTTGTCTTTGACTGTTCCGCATCCCGAACAAGTCTTGGAGGTGTACACCTCTTCGCACATGTACAGCCGGCCACCTGCACACTCCATTTTGTACTTTAAAAGCATTTTGAAGCGGTAGTGGGATTGAGCCAGCATAGCCCTAGCTGTAGGACTACGGCTCTTCCTCTTTTGAATTTTGGTGGAGAATACGTCAGGTGTAGCGTCTGTTGCTACTTCCTGCGTGTACCGGGCCACCATTTCCGAAGTTTGGAACGACGGGAGAAGAACACCTCGGTAGTGCGTAGCTAACCAACTCGAAACCTTCTGGTGCATGTCATCAACATAACGGGTAACTTTGCGGGAGCCGTAACGAATCTGCCTGCGTAGCCGAAATCGAAGACGACGATCGCTGGACTTCCGAGGTTCAGTCCCAGATTTTGGCTCCGAATGGTCTTTGAGTTCAACTCGTTCTTTAGCCACGTTCTCCAGCTGCGCGAGAGTCGACTTCATCTTGTCGATTGCCTCAAAACGCTTCCGCAAGGATCGGTGAGAATCTGTCACCGACAATGTACGACCGTTCGGGTCGTACATTGTGACGAAGTTGCGCACCCCCGGGTCAATTGCGCACACACACTTGCTGAATGTATGTGGGAACTCTCGGACACACGGAACGATCAAATAGACCTCGCCTTCACGGAGGCGCTGAAGACGAATAGACGCAGCCAGCTCTGGTAGACGTTCGTGGATAACTATCCCTTCATTCCTGGGCAGGCCGAAGAATGTAGGGTGGAAGCGAACTCGCCGCTTTCCTTCTACATCGATGGCTCTGATCGAGCGGCTCCTAATCTCTATCGTGTTTGAAGGATCAATCTTGCTTTTGAACTTGAATTTGGGATACGTCGTCTTCTCTCCTCGAGCTTTCGTGTTGCAAAATAGTGCGCGCGATGACTTCACGGCTTTTCTGAAGTCCATCAATGTAGAATCCGGCACATCGTCGTTCATCAGTCGGTGGCGAGCTAAAGTACGTCTGTTGTTGCGGAAAAACTGTGCCATGTTCTCCACTACAGCAATGGTGCGGAGATTAAGCATCACCTCGCTGGTGTTGTCGTCCTTGTTCTTCCTTGAGAGTGCTACCATTTTGTTGTAAATTGCCAGGTTAGTAGCAAACATTTGATCGAGCTTGGCTTTTTGCATGGGTGTTGGAAACAGGCGCAGCTACTGCGTTGATAGGATTTCCAGGTTCCTCTTCATCGGAAGTGTTCGTGTCAGTTGCATCAGCTGGGCCTGTTGCCCTGGCAGGCGCAGGATCTGTTAGGGTCATCCACCCAGATGGCCGTGTCTCCTCAGTGTACCTGCTCACATCAAACCACGGATGGCCAAAAATATATTGCAGGTATTGGCATTTTGCAATACTAACTGCAATAAGGTATTGCAGGAGCCTCAAGCATTGCCGTAAGCACTGTAGAGCCATTAGGAACCGCCGTGTGTATCTCCCCAATGCCTAACCGTTGCCAATTCAATAGACCGATGCCTAACCGAGTTCTTGTCCTGCTATGTTTAAAAAAATGAATGGCTCAGGTAGCTGATAAGACTGACTGAAAAACGCATACCATTGTTGTTTTTGCCTCTCTTCACACACACTATGGCGTTAAAAACAAACAACTTATCCCTCAAAACTGTCCCAGACAAGATCACCTTCTTTTACAATATCAGCGTGGACGACGGGTGCATTGCTTACGAGCGTCGAAAGTGTGCATCCACGCCCAAGCAGACCTGGAAGACCGGGTACTCACACCTGAGAAAACATCTACACAGCTGTATCGGGCTTGACTATTCGAAGCAGTACCAGCACGAGAAAAGCAATCCATGAACTTACTCGGCTTTGACAGGGAGAAATACATTTCAGACAGGGAGCTGGGGGTGTTCAGGTGGATCGAGTGGATTGTTATGAGAGACTTGCCTCTGTCTGAGGTCGACAACGAGCTGACTCGAAGAATGGACAAAATATGCAGCAACAGTTTGGAGCTGTATATTACCCGACTAGTGCCGCTAGTGGAGATAATAATCAGCGACACTTTGCCAAAGTTCTTCGGGATAATGATCGATGGGTGGACGGACGTTTCGACGCACAATATTGGCGTCATTGCGACTTCGGCATCTACCGCCAGGTACTGTTAGGTTGTTCACCCCCCTTGAACGAGCAACACTACACCGCAGATGAACATTACAACTTAGTCAAGTTTGTTCTGGCATTTACGGGAAGTCTATCACGTCTCCTTCAGTGCTCATGGGTGACAAATGTTCCACCAACAAAGCACTGGCAGAGCGTATGGGCATCGCACTCATTGGGTTCGGGTGTCACAAACTAAATCTTGCTGTCAAAGCTTTTCTGGGGAGGCGTTACGTGGTCGAACATAGCACTGCTCGTGTTGATACTGTGGTTAACCAGCTCCGGAACATCAAAGTGGCTGGTTCTCTGCGCGCGTTGACCCCTCTGGCACCGATTAAGCGCAACGTCACGAGATGGTTATCAACGCACAGCATGCTGAATCGGTACCTGAAGATCGAAAAGGAGGTAAAAACAGATTGACGATGTTAATACTATTCGACGCACAGATCTCGAGCGCATAAAGGACATTCTGCCTTCTCTGGACAACTTCAAGGATATAACAATAGACCTGCAGCGGAAGGGCGAACACATCAGATCTGTGCATGATATGTTCCAGATAATGCTGGAAGACTACCCAGAAATGAAGGGCTACCTAGCGGTGGATGCAGTTATTTCACACAAGCCACTCTTCGAAAGTGCAGTTGTGAAAAATATCAATGGGAATCACGACAATCTGACAGCAGCAGAGAAGAATCTAGTGAAGAAATTCCTAGTCAAACCGACAGAGACAGAGGTAGCACCAGCACGTTCCGGTGAGAAGAGAACATGTGCATCAGCTCTGCATGAGCGCAAGCGCCAGAAGCTAACCCACCCAGATGAGTATGCTGATTTGCGACTTATCGCTGGTACATCAGCCTCCGTCGAGCGACTTTTCAGTAGTGAGAAGCGTATGCTGTCAAGCACTCGAAAACGCCTAACGCCAGTTAACTTTGAAAATATCCTGTTTCTCAAACAGAATCGTTTTCTCTGGAACGCACAAATGGTTGCCAAGGCGATGAAGACGGGCGAACACGACCAAGAGGTAGTTTAAGCGCTTGCTGGAAAAGCATCAGCCGCCGTTATTCTCGGTTTACATTTAGGTAGCGTGCCTGTCGCACTCTTGGTTGAACTGGACGGGAAATTTTTGGGACACCAGCCGTTGCGAGTGGCATCCATAGTTCGTCAGCAACAGCCTGCCGAAACCATCCACTCGGGTGGACGATGTCTCTGCGGAGTCGCTTTCTGGTCTTGAATGATGCCATCGAGAGCCGCGCTGTCTTGACCGACTTCGGTAGAAGCCGGGAAGTTGAAAAATGGGACCGGTGCGCACCCGGGTAAACATGCGCTCTCAACTGTGCATCCATCGTAGCTGCGAACCTCGCGTATTGGATCGGGACGGAACCTTCGGTACGATGTCTCCTCAGTGAGGAGCCCTCACACAAGGTGAACCCAGTATCTATGGAAGCCTTGTTGCTCGGTACCAGTTATAAAGCGGAGAAACTCGAACTTGGTAACGTGATGGACGCCAAGGTGAATCTCATGGACGGCCATTCTGGTCAGCTTTCTGAACAAAGAACCTTTGAGCTGTATCTGGACGCCAATGGACTGAGGAAGGACAACAAGCGCTGGAAGTGTCGTTCTGTGATGCCACCGCCGCAGGAAGACTTGCTGCTGCACTTGACAATGACGAGGGTTCCAATGTTCAATGAACCGCTGTGTACGGTTATGTCGGTGATCTGATCTCCATTCTACTACGACAATACCGTTCAGCTCTTGGGGAAAGTGAAACGTCTTGAGACGTTGACTGCAGGTGCTTTGGTGGTAGCATGCTGGGGGCTTTGGTGGGGTGACATTCCCGACATTTTTGGGTGAATTCCTGTACGAGCTGGGTGTGAGTGAGCGTCACGAGATGGTGGAATTGCTTCGAGACGTTCACGACGCTGAGTGGACTCACTCGGTGCCGTTCCTGTCTCCTTCGAATGAAGAATGGCCGAAATGGTTAAATCATGACGACTCGATGTGCTTTGGGAATCTCTACTGAACTCGATACGATGACCACATCGAATTTCGGATAACTACGAGCATCACCTCTGGTGAGTGCAGTGCTGTACCTTACCCCGTGACCGAAGATATTTTGAAACGTGTACCTGGGAATACTATGATTCACTTGGCAATGATGAATACTCTGCAGAACGGAAACTTTACACAGGAACCGTGGGAAACTATCGTACGTGAACAGAGTTTACAGAACGGAAATTTCTATTGGATCTCGAAAGGGACGACGCTACAAGAATTCGAAGGGATGCCAAACAAGAGTTGCAGCACAATGTCAACGGGTGACAGACTAGTACTTTTTATCGAACGTGAAAACAATTGAAACATTGGGCAGTCAGAAATCAACTGGGGCCTCAACAATGTCCGTGAGTCACAGCAGGAAAGTTAAAAATTATCGTTCGCACATGAGGTAGATTCATTCAGTTGTGTCTACAGCTAGTAAAAACATTGAGTCTTCTACCCCCCCCCCCCCCCCCCCCCCCCCCCCACATGTCTCTGTTTTCTTCTTTACCAAGGCAAGACGTCTCCCTTTTCAAAGTGGAACATCTTGGCTGAGTCCTCAAGCTTTGCATTGGCAATGATCGTAGTCAGGCCCTTGACGCGCCTTACGAGTCTACCTACAACTACTGCTATAGCTAGCCTAGATACTCTTGGGCCTTTAACATCTGTAATCTGACAGGACCCCTCGACGAAGGCTCGCCGATTCAGTAAGAATTGCTAGCTAAGCCAGCAAACTTACGTTCTTGTGAAGGATATTCTTTGCAACACTCACATCGCGATCAAAAACAGCATGACAGCTTCCGTATCGAAAAACACGAGATCTGTCCAAGTTTTCTTTCATCACTTCACAGCTTGAACACGTCTTCGACGTATACTCTTCTTCACAGTCGATCACTCGACCGCCAGTGCGTTTCATCTTATAGTTAAGTAGCTGTTTGAACTTGAAGTGCGCTTGAGCCATTAGCGCTCTCGCAGTCGGGCTTCGGATCTTTCTCGTTTTAGTTGCAGCGTTGTCCGTTTCCGAAGCAGTCGCAGGCGTGGCGTTTGATGCCACCTCCTCTAAATGCTTCGCGACCATCTCTTGAGTCTGGAAGGAGGGCAGGAGGACTACGTTGTAGTTCTCGGATAGCCAGCAGGGCAGCTTCTGGTGGAGGCTATTCACGCAACGAGTCGCTTTTCGGGACGTGAACCGCATGCGTCTGCGGAGACGGTACCGCAGACGATGCTCCTCACCCTTTGGGTTCTTCCTGCCTCTCTTTTTCTTGTATCTCACTTTGTCCTTGTGTCTGTCCTTGCACACGTTATCTATGAGAGCCAACTGCGATTTCAAGACGTCCACAGCCTCGAACTTCTGCTTCAGGACGTTCTTCGCGTCCTTCACGCTGAATGTACGACCGTTGGGGTCGTACACTGTCGCAAAGTTGACCACACCGGGGTCGATGGCACACACTCGTTCCAGCTTAGTCTCCTGAAACGTACGCAGTCGCGGAACGCAGATGTAGTAGTCTCCTTCTCGTAAGCGCTGCAAGTGAACGGACATCGTCGGGGGGGGAGGCACCTCTTGGACTACAATCCCGTCGTTATTGGCGAGCCCAAAAAATCGTGGATGGAACCGAAGAGCAGTCCTGGCATCTTTCCCCACCACTTTGATCGCTCGGGCAGGGATTTCAGTGGAGTTAGAAGCAGCGAACTTGCTCTTGAATTTCAAGAATGGAAACTCTGTCTTGTCAACACGCTTTAAAGCAGCAAAGAAGCCTGCGAGATAGACGACTTGGTGGCTTTCATGAAGTCTCGGTAGCTGAAGCACGAACTTCGTCGTTAACCTCTTTGTGGCGCTTCAGTCCTCTCTTGTTTCGAAAGTACTTGTCGATTGTCTCCAGCGTTGCAATAGGTCGATACTTTAGACCGAACGCTTTCAACATCATCTTTACTGCCTTATCGCGAGACCCTTGTCTTGATTTTCGATCATCGCTCTAGAGAGCCACCATCTTGTTGTAGATGGCTCGCTGGGCCGCAAACATGTGGTCGAGCTTCTCCTTCTATCCGTTAGTTGGATACAGGCGAATCTTTATCACACTATTGACTGACTCCACGTCTTCGACGTCTAGTGCCTTTAACGTCTCGTCAATCTCGTGATAGCAATACCCTACCGACATACAGGGCAGTCTCCACGTGGACGGCAGTGCAGCCTGTGTCAAATTGTCGACGTTGAACCAGGACGTCAGCAGCGGCTCCAGCAGTCGTTGAGATTCCGGCACGCGATCTCGAACAAAGGCTGGCGTTCGTCTCTTGTGTCTTCTTCCGTGTTTCTTGGTTCGCATCCGTTTCTTCCGATGGCTCGAGCGAATGCGTCTTTCCTTTTGTGAGCGTCGGGGTTTAAGCATGGAGACCAGGTCAGCCTTTTGAGACATCCGCAACGCCGTCGCTATCTCTTGCTTGAACTAAACGCTTGGATGAAGGAGCCCCGATGTGTCCCGTCGCGTCTTGCGTTTAGATGGTCGGCGTTTAGGAGCAGAGCGTTTACGAGAAGACTTGGCCATGCTCAGTGGAAGGGAGCAAAATGCAAAATGACTGCCTGTAGCCGTTACTCGAGTTCCAATGTAGTGGATTGGAAGTTAGAAGTTCTACCTTAGAACTATTGCAGTCGTCACCTTGGCTTCCAACCCAGATAGTTGGAAGCCAAGGTTTATCCATACAAAATATTGATAAGTAGTAGCCAGTGGCAATATCAATATATCAACAGCAAGTTCGTATCTGGTTTGACTTTCATCAATTGGTCCAGCAGAGCACTCTTCACACAGATGTATGACATTGTGGGTGGGAGGCTACTCCATACACATTTTAAGAACGAAAGTCTTGAATTGATTTCAACCAAACCTTCCTTCTTCGTAATCGTTTTGCTCCACTCGTTCAAGCTTCTGCATTACATGTACAGTAAATGTATCGAACACAAACGAGAATTAATCAAGGACCAGTCTTGATCACTGCTGGTAACACTGTGCTGCACCCCGGGTAGTAATCGATCGAACCAAAGTTGAAGTGCTCGATTGGTACATTCATTCCCTAACCAATTCTATGTATCACTCCTGTGTCAGAACGTCACTCCAAATTCCGATCGAGGGGTCCGTCACCTCTTCATTCTCTCTCTGTCTAACCCTTCATGAACTTTAAGGTGACCTTCGCCAATGGCACGTCCATGAGGCTCATGGGGTTGCCAGACGACATCACACTGGACGGTTTGCGCTCTCATCTATTCGAAAAGACATCTATCCCACCGCAAGATCAGCATGGCAAGCGCAGTGTATCATTTCTTCAGATTAAGGACAGTTCTTCTTCTAACCAGAATTCTCTTCTTAATTCAATGCTGTAGTGATGACAGGATATCCCCCGAAGTTAATCGAAGGCTTGGGTGTAAGTGACAACAGTTCTGTATGTGATAATTGAGATATTGAGTATTTACGTTGGGTCATTGTAATGCAGGAGAGTACCTTGTCATCCCTCGGGGTTCGGACAGGATCGGTGCTGGTACTCAAAGAAGCGCCTCAGACTGGAGGAGCTCAACCCAAGTCAACGTCGGTATTCATGCGGCGTGTTATGCCAGCGGACAACAGCTGCCTGTTCCATTCGATCGGGTATGCACTCGGCAAGGGGCGAGAGGGAAATGGTCCTTTGATGCGAGAGTTGATCAGGGATACAATTCTTGCCGACCCGGAAAAATACTCGGAAGTGTTTCTGGGACGTCCCGTGTATGAGTATTGCGCGTGGATCATGGACGACAAGTCGTGGGGTGGCGAGATTGAGCTGTCGATCCTGTCGACACATTACAAAGTCGAAATGGTCGTGTTTGACGTCACGAGCATGAGTCGGTTGTGCTACGGCGAGGACCAAGGCTTCACGCAGCGAATGTTCCTACTTTACGACGGAATTCATTACGATTTAGTGGTCGAGGCACCTTCCACTACAGCTTCAGAGAGCCAAGACGTGCCTCTCTTCGCTATCAACGATTTTACAAAGGTAAGTCGGATATCGCTCAGGTTTGTGGATGTATGTGGAGATACTGAACAAGTTTGATTTTTCAGGTTGAACGTGCTAGCGAAGTGGCGGTGGAGGCTCATCAGAAGCATGAATTCACTGACGTCAGCCGCTTCAGCATCATGTGCTTGGTCTGCAGAAGCACTTTTGTTGGACAGGTACGTTAAATGGCTAACGTATTGTTTATAATCTCTCTCAACCCACGTGTGCAAATGTATTGATCTTGTAGAAAGAAGCACTGTTGCATTCTGAAGCTACGGGACACCAGCAATTCGGTGAAGTCAAGCCCTCATTTGCTCGCTGATAAGCTACCACTAGTCAATAGACAACTCAGTGCTATGGAAACCAATAGAAAGTTTTGCCTGACTCTCCATCAACAGCGTTACGTGTCGGGGAAATCCACCTTGTCAGAGCCAAGAGGCGATCGAGGATCGTTCCCAGGCGACAATTGGAATGCAATTTCAGCATCCTCAAGTATTTGCAGCTTCATCTTGTGAACCAGTTTGCTGTACCACCACAGCAGCAAAATACTGAGTGTGCACAGAAAAATATTGATCCAGAAGACTGGTGTGAGTGTTGGAATAGCTGCAGGGAGTAAGGGGAGAATGATGCGAGAAATGGAAGCAGCAGAGCCTAATAGACCCATCAATGTTCCCTGTGGACGACCACCTAGCAGCTTCGAGAACGCTGCCACAACAACCGCAGTCGTAATAGGGCAACCGACACTCCATACGAAAAACTCTGCCACTGCCAGTTGAGGGAACGACAAGGCTGTAGGAGTCACAACCAGCATGACATTGCCCAAAAGCAGCATGAAAAAGCCCAACTGCACCCAGTTCACATCCGAGATGCTGTGTCGGAAGTATTCAATCGAAAAGTACGACAGAAGTCCCAGCAATCCCAGATAAAACTGGAAGTTGGACGCATCCACCACCGCACTCACACTCTCAGGATCACTGCCAGTGACTTGAAGGAATAGAGGGATGTTGACAGTCTCGAACACTGACAAAATTCCGCGAGCGTTAAAGTTCAGGAAGATGAACACTAGTGCACCAACGTTGACAATACGTTCCGGCATCGTCGTGATATTGCTCAATGTCCTTTTCGCTGCCGCATCTTGGGGCGATTCCAGTGGACCATCTCGAGTCTGAATAGATCCGTCGTAAAGCGTCAGCATACCCGCAATTGTGACTACGTTGAAGATGATCAGGATAAGTCCAGGTGACGTGAACTTGTTAAAGTGAATTCCCAACACGTACGTGTCAGTGTTAGCCACCAGACTTCCAAGGCCAGGGGTCAACGCGTAGCCGAAGAACACAACAGTAGCCAGCATCGTCAAGTACGTGAGACGCTGGTTGATCGTCGTGATCGAAGCCACATCAGCACGACACACACTTCGATTGCCAGCTCCAAAGCCCACAATGAATCGACTGGCTGCCAGAGCTGTCAAGCTTCCAGTCACGTGCTGGTCGGCAATGAAATAAATGATATTCCCTACCAGACAGATACCCGACGACACGAGGTAGACCGAGCGGAACGAGTAATG
Organism: Phytophthora citrophthora; assembly: GCA_031305395.1. Taxonomy (NCBI): domain Eukaryota; phylum Oomycota; class Peronosporomycetes; order Peronosporales; family Peronosporaceae; genus Phytophthora; species Phytophthora citrophthora. The sequence goes on from JASMQC010000024.1 coordinate 730,743, forward strand.
ATCGCACATCCAGCCGAAGACTGTGGACGAGATGAGACGCCCCACCGAGAAGAGCGACGTGAGCATTCCCATGAAGGCGAGATCACCTCCCAATGACTTAGTGTAGAGGAAGAGCGTGGCCAACACGACGCCTCGCGAAGATTCGGCCGCGAACTCAACGAAGTTGATCATGAACATGTTGATGTACCATTGTTTTATACGCCGTGGTGGGGCAGATTCCAGCTCCAACGTGCCATAGCTTGCGAGTGGCGACTGTGTCATTTGATGCAGATCGCGAACAGACGTATCAAGACGTTGCGTTTGAAGAAAATGAGTACAGTATGCTTTATTCCAAGTTATAGGTTGGTGAACGTTCCCTAATCTAATCGTCCTCTGGGAAGTCCGCCTTGTCCGAGCCGAGGGGAGAGCGAGGGTCGTTAAGTGGTGAAACCACGCGGTAAGCATTCTCAACATCCGCCAGCATCTCCATCTTTGTGCGGTGAACCAGACCAGTGTACCAGTACAGCAATCCAATGCTGCTTGCGCATAGAACAATGTCCACCCAGAACACCTCAGTTAGAGTCGAAACCACAGCAGGTAGAAGGGGAAGTACACAACGCGAGATGCACGCGGTTGACCCGAGCAGACCCATGTACATTCCTTGCGGTCGGCCACCCAGAAGCTTTGAGAACGCAGCGATCACAACCGTGGTCGAAATGGGGCAACCGATACTCCACACCAAAATTTCAGCAAGCGTCAACTGAGTGAACGACAGGTTCTCCGGTACCAAAACGAGCAGTACGTTGCCAGCCAACACCATTGCGAAGCCTAAGTGCACCCAGTTCTCGTCGCGGACACTGCGTCGGAAATACTCAATCGCAAAGTAAGACAGCAGACCCAACAACCCCAGGTAGAACTGGAAGTTCGATGCATCCACCACTGCGCTCACACTCTCAGGATCGCTTCCAGTAGCCTCGATGAACAACGGGACGTTGACAGTCTCAAAAACTGACAGGATGCCGCGAGCGTTGAAGTTGAGGAAGATGAACACGCCGACACCGATGCTAACGATACGCTCCGGCAATACAGTGTAGTTATTCAGGGTGTTGCTGACAGCGCTGTCTTCAGGATCCTCCTCAGGTCCGTCTTGGACCGTAACGCTGTCGTCGTACACCGTGACGATGCCAATGATGGTCAACACATTCAACAAAACCAAGATCATTCCAGGCGACGTGAACTTGTTGAAATGCACTCCGCAGAAATACACATCAGTGTCGGCCACAAGACTACCGAGACCGGGCGTCAGAGCGTAGCCCAGGAACACCACGCCGACAAGGATCGTCAAATATGGCAGGCGCTGGTTGATCGTCGTGATGGACGCGACGTCAGCACGGCACACACTGCGGTTGCCACCACCAAACCCAACGATGAAGCGACTCGCAGCCAGAGCAGTCAAACTACCGGCAATATGTTCGTCCGCAATCAGGTAGATGACGTTGCCCACTAGGCAAATGAAGGTCGAAATGAGGTACACCGAACGGAACGAGTAGCGGTCGCACATCCATCCGAAGACCGTGGAGGAGAAGAGGCGTCCGAGGGAGAAAAGCGCGTTCACAAGTCCCATGAAGGCCAGGTCACCGCCCAGAGACGTCGTATAGAGGAAGAGCGTGGGCAATACGATGCCTCGCGCCGACTCCGTGGCGAATTCCAGGAAGTTGATCATGAACATGTTCGTGTACCATTGCCCGAGTCGGCGCGGGGGCGTCGACTGCGAGGGCTTGATGAGAGGTGCAGACTCGACGTTGTGGTTGGATGCTGTGCCGTAGGACGTGGCACCCCTGGTTGACAAAGCTTCACACACCATGTTGGGGGTTGTTGATTTGGTGTCGGAGTGGAAGAATTGGAAATGAGCCCTTGCCTGCTTATCGTCGGCCCCGAGCTGATGAATCTCCTCCTGCTGTCCGATCTTGAGAGGATCGGGTGTTTGGACTAGGCTACAGAACCCTTATCTTCCTGCGATAGCCTCGATGCACTTCACGTTTCGGAGCCGGGCGGGTGGCAGAGCGATCTGGTTGGCAATATGCTGGCACGCGCACGTTAGGTCACTTCTTCGTATAGCAACTGGCAGGGACAGAAGATATGCCAGCTAATGGCTAGATATCTGAGGTACCTTGGCTCATGAACTGATGTTTCTGTTCTCGTGGTGGGGAGCTTGTCCGGCAATCTGGATCCCGGCTGGTTGGTATATAATTTGCTGTGTGTAGAATGAAGCCATCTACATAACAGCGGGTAAAGGCATTGTGTAGCCATGTGAGCCACAGAGTCCTCATTTAACAAAATGAGTCATCCAAAATCCTCAAGCGACATCTTAATGAGGCAAGTGATTTTTGTTACTGCACATGTACACGTTGGCTTTCACTGCCTTAACTGCGATTCGGTATGTGTTTCTAAAGGCTCTTCCACCTCGTCGAGAGACGGAAATGATGACTCCGCAACTTGCGGGCGGCAAGTGAGGAATAAGGCCTTACATGGTTCGTTTGGAAATGAAGTGGGCAATTGGAGTAATCGTTTTTACCTCGTCGACATGAAGCGCAGATGACATCTCTCCCAGCCTCTCGGATCCAGAGCCCATTAGCTCAGTGACATGAGTGATCGAGAGGCTTTCACCTTTGGCACGCTACTGCTTCTGCCGTATCGAACGCTCTGTCAAAAATGCTTCCTTGCTTAGTGCCTGGGAAGAATGCACCAAGATCGTTGTTAGCTTCTACAAGGTCACCGCAAATGCTTCATGCAGTTCATCGAGGTCCAATACTCCAATACTTCGCTGTAACGTCACGGGAAAACTGAAGGGGATGTGGCAGACTCGTGTTGGAGTGTATCAGAAGGCGCCGTCGGTCTCAACAGGAGCTGGATCGTTTAGCCAGGGTTGGTAGCGCCAAGCACTAATGCTCTTTTACGTGTAGCCTAGAAATTGTTAAGCCTTCCGTCCCAGAGCACCTTCGCTTCTGTTATCGCTTCCCTGGCTCCTCGCACTATTTCTGCTCAGTATCTTTTCAAGATGCAAGCCCATCGTGGCGGAATGAAAAGTGTAGTTGTCGGTTGGTAAGCCCATCCAAACTTTGGACTGATGTACAATGTCAATTCGAAGACCACATTGAGGGTATTGCAGAAGATATTCAAGAATTTAGATTACGGGCAGTACAATAGAATACATTTTGAAAGGAAAAGCAACAAGATGAGATACCCGGTGACAGAGTATTTTCATCAATCGTCCTCGGGGAAGTCTGCCTTGTCCGAGCCGAGGGGAGAGCGAGGATCGTTCAGCGGCGAAATCACCCGGTAAGCGTTCTCAACATCCGCCAGCATCTCCATCTTTGTGCGGTGAACCAGACCAGTGTACCAGTACAGCAATCCAATGCTGCTTGCGCATAGAACAATGTCCACCCAGAACACCTCAGTTAGAGTCGAAACCACAGCAGGTAGAAGGGGAAGTACACAACGCGAGATGCACGCGGTTGACCCGAGCAGACCCATGTACATTCCTTGCGGTCGGCCACCCAGAAGCTTTGAGAACGCAGCGATCACAACCGTGGTCGAAATGGGGCAACCGATACTCCACACCAAAATTTCAGCAAGCGTCAACTGAGTGAACGACAGGTTCTCCGGTACCAAAACGAGCAGTACGTTGCCAGCCAACACCATTGCGAAGCCTAAGTGCACCCAGTTCTCGTCGCGGACACTGCGTCGGAAATACTCAATCGCAAAGTAAGACAGCAGACCCAACAACCCCAGGTAGAACTGGAAGTTCGATGCATCCACCACTGCGCTCACACTCTCAGGATCGCTTCCAGTAGCCTCGATGAACAACGGGACGTTGACAGTCTCAAAAACTGACAGGATGCCGCGAGCGTTGAAGTTGAGGAAGATGAACACGCCGACACCGATGCTAACGATACGCTCCGGCAATACAGTGTAGTTATTCAGGGTGTTGCTGACAGCGCTGTCTTCAGGATCCTCCTCAGGTCCGTCTTGGACCGTAACGCTGTCGTCGTACACCGTGACGATGCCAATGATGGTCAACACATTCAACAAAACCAAGATCATTCCAGGCGACGTGAACTTGTTGAAATGCACTCCGCAGAAATACACATCAGTGTCGGCCACAAGACTACCGAGACCGGGCGTCAGAGCGTAGCCCAGGAACACCACGCCGACAAGGATCGTCAAATATGGCAGGCGCTGGTTGATCGTCGTGATGGACGCGACGTCAGCACGGCACACACTGCGGTTGCCACCACCAAACCCAACGATGAAGCGACTCGCAGCCAGAGCAGTCAAACTACCGGCAATATGTTCGTCCGCAATCAGGTAGATGACGTTGCCCACTAGGCAAATGAAGGTCGAAATGAGGTACACCGAACGGAACGAGTAGCGGTCGCACATCCATCCGAAGACCGTGGAGGAGAAGAGGCGTCCGAGGGAGAAAAGCGCGTTCACAAGTCCCATGAAGGCCAGGTCACCGCCCAGAGACGTCGTATAGAGGAAGAGCGTGGGCAATACGATGCCTCGCGCCGACTCCGTGGCGAATTCCAGGAAGTTGATCATGAACATGTTCGTGTACCATTGCCCGAGTCGGCGCGGGGGCGTCGACTGCGAGGGCTTGATGAGAGGTGCAGACTCGACGTTGTGGTTGGATGCTGTGCCGTAGGACGTGGCACCCCTGGTTGACAAAGCTTCACACACCATGTTGGGGGTTGTTGATTTGGTGTCGGAGTGGAAGAATTGGAAATGAGCCCTTGCCTGCTTGTCTGTGGAGCTTCGAGTTGAAGCTGTATGAATAGTTTGATGAAAGTGCAGAGGGACAGTGCCTGAGCCCCGGGAGTACAAGGCGACGGATTAGGTGCATTTTTGCCTCGTTTGGGAGTTTTGCCTTGCCTTCTAACCGATCTTGAGGAGGATCGAGTAACCCTTTCCTTCGTGCGATAGCCTCGATGCACTTCACGTTTCGGAGCCGGGCGGAGCGGCAGAGCGATCCGTTTGTTAAAATTTGTTGTCAGCATCTCTACTATGTGTTCATGTACAGGTTCGTTGTGGGGATTAGCACAAAGAGTTGAAGGTTTTGTGTATTCAAACCCAGCAGCCTTCTTCCTCGGAGGAGGCACCCTGTGAGCACCACTAGGGTATCACTTCGTCGGAAGCCATTGAGAAGTTGGTTCCAGATCACAGAACCAAGAGCTGGTCCCTCAAGTCTTGACTCTTTAGTCAAGAGATCCCCAACGCCACTCCACGTTGGAGCCCAATACTTTGACTCCAATTTGGTGTGGCGTTGGGAATGCTTTGACGAATTGTCATACGGCCCTGAGTATCATGTCAGCTCGCTGGTTGGCACTGTTTCCAAAAGATACTTTATTTTACCAAGAAGCAGCCGAAGTGAGAAGTAGCATGCTTCGGCTGCTGTTCACAGTGAGCTCACTGGCCTGAGCACGAAGTACAAAACAGCTGCGCTCACTGCCACTGCCAAAAGCCTCACTTACACGAACTAAATGAGGTATGATAGACCTTTCCAAGTTGGAGTTCTATTCTCCACTACACATTCAGCGAACCAAGTCCTTTGCAGCGTGCAGTCTTTTATCGGTTAGATCCGCATTCACTGTCATGATGACACAGTTGACAGGTCCTCATCAGCTCCATGACAGATAAATAACTGAACACGGCAGCAAGCACGAAAATAGTTCTTCAGAATGTGCCCGTCCTCATTTCAACAGCAAGTCCTCAAACACGCCAAAGTCACGTGACGCGCTGCGTGTCAAGGGACACCTGCTGTTTGCAAAGCTCGTTGAAAAATTGTTTGTGGTAGAAACTACAACCGCAATCTCACTATGTGTTTGAGCCAAGAAGATATCACCACCAGATGCCAAGCTGGTCGAAAAAGTGGTGCGTGTTTGTGAGGAGACAACGTGCAGATGGTTCTGCCCCGATCCAATCCACGAGCTTCGTTGCGCACTGCGCAGCGACGACGTCTGCGCGGCTGAGCTCAAGAGAAGACTCTCTCTCTCTCTGGATCAGCCGTAGAGATTCAACCTTGACGAGATCGGCTAACTTCAACTTGGAGCGCTTTTTCAAACCGTAAAGAAATCACCCTCGAGTCAAGGGGCTTGACATGAAGGACAGCCCAGCACCCTCTTGAACTTCTCGTTTCAATGTTTCACTGGACATGCATGTAGGTGGTTGACCACGGTTGTTGGTCGAACGGTTGACCGCATTCAAACTACTACATAGTCCATGCGTTCTACTCAATTATGGTAGCATTACTGGGATTACATGCTGTCAAGGAGATAAGGAAACTATCCATGTGACTGCAAGCCTATCACTTATCGGGGAAGTCGGCCTTGTCCGAGCCCAGCGGTGAACGAGGGTCGTTCAGAGGAGACGCGATCCGGAACGCACTCTCGACGTCGGTTAGCATGGCCATCTTCGTCTTGTGAACCAGGCGACTGTACCACCACAGCAACGCAATGCTCATAGCACACAGCACAATGTTGATCCAGAAAACTGGAGTCAGTGTCGGAATCGCAGCAGGCAGCAGTGGCAGTACAATCCGCGAAACAGAGGCAGCAGAGCCCAACAGACCCATGAGAGTGCCCTGCGGACGGCCGCCCAATAGCTTTGAGAATGCAGCCAACACCACGGCAGTCGTGATCGGGCAACCCACACTCCACACCAGGAACTCAGCAATAGCAAGTTGAGGGAAGGAAAGCGCTTCTGGAGCCACAACTAGCAGTGCATTACCCGCTAGCAGCATCACGAACCCAAGTTGCACCCAAGATACGTCCCTCAAGCTGTGGCGGAAGTACTCAATCGAAAAGTACGACAGCAAGCCTAGCAGCCCAAGGTAGAATTGGAAGTTGGACGCGGCCACCACAGCGCTCACACTGTCGGGATCACTACCCGTGGCCTTAATGAACAACGGGATATTCACCGTCTCGAACACCGACAAAATGCCGCGAGCATTGAAGTTCAGGAAGATGAAGACTACCGCGCCAATGTTAACAATACGATCAGGCATGGTAGTCGGGTCACTCAGAGTATTATTCGTCGACGCCGTTCTCGGAGACTCGATTGGACCATCGTGCACGCCCACAGACTCATCGTAGACCGTTACCATACCGATGATCGTCAGCACATTGAACACCACAAGAATCACGCCCGGCGACGTGAACTTGTTAAAGTGAATTCCCAACATGTACGTGTCAGTGTTAGCCACCAGACTTCCAAGGCCAGGGGTCAACGCGTAGCCGAAGAACACAACAGTAGCCAGCATCGTCAAGTACGTGAGACGCTGGTTGATCGTCGTGATCGAAGCCACATCAGCACGACACACACTTCGATTGCCAGCTCCAAAGCCCACAATGAATCGACTGGCTGCCAGAGCTGTCAAGCTTCCAGTCACGTGCTGGTCGGCAATGAGATAAATGATATTCCCTACCAGACAGATACCCGACGACACGAGGTAGACCGAGCGGAACGAGTAATGATCGCACATCCAGCCGAAGACTGTGGACGAGATGAGACGCCCCACCGAGAAGAGCGACGTGAGCATTCCCATGAAGGCGAGATCACCTCCCAATGACTTAGTGTAGAGGAAGAGCGTGGCCAACACGACGCCTCGCGAAGATTCGGCCGCGAACTCAACGAAGTTGATCATAAAGATGTTGGTGTACCATTGTGTAAGGCGGCGCCGCGGACTGGCGTCGAACTTCTTGAGTTTCGGCTGCTCTGCGGTGCCGTACGTGGCTCCAGCGTTGACGGACAGCGCAGCCATTGTGGAGGATCGAGGGCGCTTGGGCGAGGATTAGCAGAATGGGGAATGAGCGGATCGAGTCTGTCACAGACCGAGGCGGGGCGACGTACTTGGTCCAAAGACGGAAAGGCTCGCTGGTACCATATCATTCCTTACGCACAAAAAGGACGCGTCTTTGTGGAACAGCAGCGGCCACCAAAATCTGTCGGCAGCAAACTTGATGCTGAGATCTGCAGGTCGCCAAAGACAAATGTCTCGTTCGCAATGTAGTCTAGCGTGGAGAGCGGAGTAAGCGTTTGATAGTCTATCAATGATAGATGGCTACACTGATCGAATCTTGCTGTGCTTGAAAGTGGAAGCATTGGGGATCATCTTAGCCTCAGACTCTAGACTGCTCCGACTTTGATGGCTGCGTTCTTCGTGCTGCTGCTGCACCTCCCCCGACGCCCGATGGATGGTGCTGTTACCCGCGGAAGTGTCAAGCCTCGGCTTGTGGAGCGTCCGGACTCACAACACATGTACTACCAGTAGGAATTCATGAACGTTGAAAAAGTATCTTGCTTGACAAGAGCAAGGTGCGTGTTCCGGCCTTGCCCATCATTAAAATTGTTCCGGCCTCTCACCAGACGTTGAAGCACACGAGTCCAGGCACGTGCTGCTCTGCCCTCAACGCAGTTGCGAGGTGCTCGCCTCCAAGCTACAGCCTGCAAATTGCATGTAGGTCACCATGGCAAGGTTGGTCTCTGCCAGCAGTGTTGAAGATACTCTTCGATTGCGTCCGCTTCTGAGCGATTCTCCAGCCTGCGAGCACATGAAAACGCTCTGCTCTACCTGTAGGGCCTGCATAGCAGATTCAAATTGCAGTCAGTGAAAACAATAATCCTGTCTGTAAGAAAAGTGTATTCACTCGCTGCGCCTTAGGAGTCTACCTAGGTTACCAACTATGCGCGAGACAGAAGCAGCCGAGGTTCACTCGCTGCTGCAGGTCCATCGCAGTCTGAAGCTCAGACTCGCTCTTTCGCGACGACGACGTTGTGAGGGTAAACATTTTCGGTGTCGGCAAGCATTAGCATGTCCATCCTCGTTTTGTCCGCGAGCCGACTGAACCACCACAACGTTGCCACGCTCAGGACGCACAGCGAAATATTGATCCAGAACACCGGCGCTAACGTCGAGATGGCCGCGGGGATGAGAGGAAGAATAATGCGCGAGACAGAAGCAGCCGAACCAAACAGCCCCATCAGCGTGCCCTGTGGACGTCCTCCCAGGAGTTTTGAAAAGGCCGCCACGCCAACAGCGGTCGTGATCGGGCATCCAACACTCCACACCAGCATTTCAGCTACGCCAAGGAGTCCAATAGAAAGCTGTGTGGTAGGCACCACCGCCAGCACTGCGTTGCCTGCCAACAATGCCAAAAAGCCTAGCTGCACCCAACTTACATCGGAGATACTGTTGCGAAAGTACTCGATCGAGAAATACGTAACCAGCCCTAGCAAACCCAGGTAAAACTGGAAATTGGAGGCCTCCACTACAGCACTTACCGTGGTCGGATCCTTGCCTGTTGCGTCTAGGAAGAGCGGGATATTCACCGTTTCGAACACAGACAGCATGCCTCTAGCGTTGAAATTCAGGAAAATGTAAACTGTAGCTCCAATAAAAATAATGCGGTCTGGCAGGCTTACTGATTCGCTTCGAGCCCTACCAACCTGCGCTTTTGTGTCAGGCTCTTGAGGGCCGTCGTGAGACTTCACTGATGCATCGTATACTACGAGCATACCAACGATAGAGAGCATATTGAGCACAACTAAGATCATGCCAGGAGCTGTGAACTGGTTTAAGTGAACGCCAAATACAAACATATCCGTGTTGGCCACAAGACTGCCCAGTCCGGGGGTGATTGCATACGCGAGAAACTCCACAGTGGACAAGATCGTCATGTAAGGCAAACGCTGGCTGACTGTAGTCATGGCAGCTACATCCGCACGACAAACGCTGCGGTTGCCAGCTCCAAAGCCCACGATAAAGCGACCTGCGGACAGCACCAGCAAACTTCCGGTCACGCAGTCTTCTGCCAGCAAGTAAACAATGTTTCCCAGAAGGCAGGTACCTGAAGAGACAAGATACACCAAGCGGAAGGAATAATTATCGCACATCCAGCCAAAAAGCATCGACGAAATCAGGCGCCCAACTGAAAAGAGCGACGTAAGAACCCCCATGTGACTCAAGCTGCCGCCCAGCGACTTGGTGTAAAGGAAAAGCGTAGCCAGAACCACACCACGGGAGGCCTCTGCAGCGAATTCGACGAAGTTGATCATAGCCATATTTGCGTACCATTTTGAAACACGACTTGGAGACGTCATCATATGAGTTGGCTTTTCAAGCGAACCATACGACACCTCGGGTCTTTCATCTTGCAGCGGCACTGTTGAGTAGTTGTTCATAGGATACGTCGTCTGGTGCCTTGCTTGTGCTCGTGCTCGTTCTTGTGCTTGGACGGAGAATTAGAAAATGTCGTTTTCAGCCATAGCGACTCGTTGGCAGGAAACGACTTTTTTGAAGAAACGAATTCTGAATCTCACGAACAGGATGTTGTTGTGTACAGTGTGCTCACAGTATTTGGATTTATACATGTAGTTCATTTTTAGTTTAGTCTTCAAAATCCACCTTGTCAGACCCTAATGGAGATCGTAGATCATTCGGCGGGGATACTGCTCGGAACGCGTTCTCTACGTCTGCAAGCATGGCCAGTTTGGTCCTGTACACGAGTTTACTGTACCACCAGAGCAGTGCCACACTTAGACCGCACAGTGCAATGTTGATCATAAACACTGGCGTCAACGTCGGAATTGCTGCAGGCAGCAGTGGCAAAATAATTCGCGAAACGGAGCCGGCAGATCCAAGCAGACCCATTAGCGTACCCTGTGGCCGTCCACCAAGCAGCTTGGAAAACGCGGCCACCACCACCGCGGTCGTGATCGGGCACCCAATACTCCACACCAGCAGCTCCGCAAATGCCAAACGGTCAAACGTCAGGGAAGTAGGGAACACCGCGAGGAGGATATTACCCGAAAGTAGGAAAGTAAATCCAAGTTGCACCCAAGTGACATCCGTCATACTCTTGCGGAAGTATTCAATCGAGAAGTACGACACAAGTCCCAGCAAGCCAAGGTAGAACTGGAAGTTGGAAGCATCCACCACAGCAACGACACTGTCGGGGTCGCTACCAGTAACTTGAAGGAACAACGGAATGTTCACTGTCTCGAATACTGACAAAATACCACGTGCAGTGAAGTTGAGGAAGATAAACACCATGGCGCCAATGTTCACAATCCGCTCGGGCATGGAAGTCAAGTCGGACAATGTGTTTTTCGTGGAAGCAGTGGTTGGAGACTCCAGCGGACCATCGTGGATGCCAATTGATGGGTCGTAAGTTGTCAGCATCGCAAATATAGTCAACAGATTGAACACCACGAGGATCATTCCGGGCGAGGTAAACTTGTTGAAATGCATGCCACAAAAGAACACATCCACTTCGGCAACGAGACTTCCGAGCCCTGGCGTCAACGCGTAGCCGAGAAAAACAACGGTTGCCAGGATAGTAAGATAACGGAGACGCTGGTTAATGGTGGTCATCGATGCCACATCAGCACGACACACGCTGCGGTTGCCAGCTCCGAAGCCCACAATAAACCGACTCGCAGCCAGCACCGTCAGACTGTCAGCAACGTGAATGTCGGCCATGAGGTAAATGAGGTTGCCCAGTAGACAAATACCCGACGACACAAGATACACCGAGCGGAATGAGTAGCGGTCGCACATCCAGCCGAAGACTGTGGACGAGATCAGACGTCCAACCGAGAAAAGCGACGTCAGAAGCCCCATAAAGGCCAGATCTCCACCCAGTGACTTGTTGTAGAGGAAGAGCGTGGCCAGCACGACGCCGCGCGAGGATTCAGCCGAGAACTCGACGAAGTTGATGAGCGCCATGTTGATGTACCATTGCGTTAGGCGCCGTCGCGGACTCGGCACGAAGTTCTTGGGCTGCGATTCTGTCGCCACAGCTCCGTATGAAGCGCTGGAGCTAGATTTGAGCGTCAGATGCTGAACCATGCTGTGGTTGTTCTATAGAAGAAGAACTTGGCTTGGACGCGATGGCGCTGGTGCAGGAATGAAACTGAGGTCAGCAATGGCAATGGATTCCTTTGTTGGTGACGCAGCCATCGTGTCGACAATTT